>OY743170.1:45372817-46572817 GCA_963555705.1 Ligustrum vulgare | reverse complement strand
TACAAACGATTATAACAGTGGTGAGTACATTTGAGAAGCTATCTCGACATTTTGAAAATTGTCCAGAACATCATTTAAAATGTCATTCCCGATATTTTAAATGTCGAGAATGACAACACGTAATTCCCTCAACACTTGGATATCTCTTCTTCTCCAACTACCCTTTTGTTTACAAACATTCATTTCTACCATTAATGACATTCATTACACAACAACCTCATATTACTAACATAAATGATACAAAAAGTGACATGATTATATAATAACACTACACAATGCTCATAATATAGATGACAATAATTTCAAAATTTAAAAAAACTAATTCAACTAATTACCTAGTATTTCTATCAATTTTTTAAGATATTCCAAAACAAGTAAATACAAGTTCTCAATGAGAACAAAAATTGGTGAATAATACCTTGTAATGAAATTCCTTGTATGTCAAATGGATTCCAAAATATGGTAGTAAATATTTTGTCAAGATTTTTTCACCAATATCCTTCCATGGACCTCCCTAAAATGTAAGAAAAATGGTAGGAAAAGTTCAAAATATTTATCTCAAAAAACTCTTAATGTTTTTACTCAACATTTCAATAAAATCAATGGGTATTAGGTAGTACTAGTCAACTCATATGTCTAATCAAGATATATGTATGTGTGTGTATATATATATGTATGTATATGTATATAGGTTTCTTTAAGGGTAAGATAGTCAAATTATACCAAAATTTGGACATTTTTGCAAAAATTATTAACTTTGGACACAAGTTTTGTGATTAGCATGGAATTGGACATTTTTGCAAATTCCCCTTAATACTTTAACATTTTACCTGAATGCTGATGAAGTCCGCAACCCCCAACCACTCCACTTCCCATGCACAAAATGACAAATGTCAACAACCTAGAAATCTCCTTTAATAATAATAAAAAGGTGGCATTATTATCTAGTACGTTTGCACTTGTACAAACTTACAGATGTTGCATATAACACATGAATTCAACTATAGTTTTTATCCAGGATTTTATGATTTCAAATCACTCATTCAATGAGGGTCGTAACCATCAATTAATCTTTGATAGCGACTTTGAAGACTTGTTTGGGTCGAAATTTTTCATGACCTGTTCACCTCTCAAGACCAATTTTCGGTAAGAGTATCAGAATTCAATCTCAACTGAAGCCCAAATGGTGTAAAATAGTTGAAAATGTCAAGGAAAAAAGTTCATTGTTTTCAATAATCCAACAAATGAATATGCTTCTCACTAATATGCATCAAATTGAAAACTCTCAAATAGGGTTGTAAATATGATCTATTACTTGGGGATCGGATGCATTTTCAAGTTCCATTCCAAATTAACGATCTTTGTAGAATTTAAAGTTGTAGAGACATATAGTTTCTTTTAAGTTGCAAAGGCCTTGAACCATTGCCTGCACGCCTACATCCTTGCTGTTGTATGCTAGCTTATATGTATGCAATCCTATTCACATTATTTAAATAGCACTTCTAACTTGTAATGATTGGAGAGTTTAGTACAAATAATCTAGGGCATATTTTGGATAAAAAGAGAGAAATCATTTCATGATACATGGTAATCTAAAAACTATTTTGAAGCTTTTTTCCCCTCAATTTACCAATATTTACAATGCAGTGCATAAAAACTGCTAAAAATCAAAACTTCAATATAAGATTCAATCAATATCTCGAATGGACATTTAATTGTACCAAATCATGACAAGTTAACCAAGTAATCACTAATTATCACTCTCTAGAAAGTATAAAGCATAAATAAATTAAAAAGAATTATAGTCAAAGAACACATGTCATTTCTTTTAGTAGCCTCTTTGATTGCTTTTTGTACGTTCTTCTCCTCTCTGTATATTTAATCGAAACCCATCGCAAAAATAAATTAAATCTCAAGAGCATAAATAAAAAATTAGACAATTAAAATTTATTTTAGAAAATAAATCCCCCTAAAAATTATTTCTAAAAAATAAATAAAATAATGGCTTCGGATCTAGCGTTAGATGTTGCGACACTTTTTTCCAGAGCATACGATGCCAATCTCTCAGTAGTTGCATGATGTAGGTTTGGTTTTGGCTTGAGAACATTCATCGCAGTAATAAACTTATATGCACCACACTAACCAAGAATCAACATCAAACAAACACATAAACCAGCATCCAAATACAAAATCTCAAAGGAAGCGTCTTAAGTACGGCTATCAGAGTTGTACATAAATTCGAGATAAGGAAAACCCATTCCAAATTGAAATTAGAAATTTCATTGATTGAAGAAAATTGTGTTAATTATTAACACGAGAAAATTATCCGACCTCTCGGCATTATTAATTTATGCTTCGCCGCTGGCAGGATCGGGAGAGGGCTATGCAATGCTTGAGCTTTGATTTCAAATGAATAGTGTTGAATCTAGAGAAAATAGGGTGAGTTTGCAGAGAGCGGGAGTTCTGATTTGGGTTTGAGATTTTGGGGTTAGAACGTGTAAAATACTGGTGTAATATGAATGCTAGAGAAAATACTAAATTGAAGTTACAGCTCACAACTAATACAACCTACTAATTTTAAAACTTACCCAGTTATTAACTTCCACTAAATAGTGTAACTGCCAGAAAAATGAAAATAAAATAAATTCAAATTTTGTTGAAAATTAAAGATCCGGTAAAAATTGGCAGAATCTCGTTTCCTTTAATATATATATATATATATATATATATATATATATATATATATATATATATATATATATATAATTTTTTTACTACCGTACTATTGTGCTGTGTTTGTAACTAGCTAGAAACAAATGTAGATTATTACAAATATAGATTAAGGGGGTGTATTTAATTGAAACTTTTGAGTATTTTTATAGAGTTTTTTTTTTTTTAAGAGGACTTTTGTTGATTTGTGGACTTTCATAGAATTATATGTAATTAATGGGAGTTTTCCATAGACTTTTATAAATTCTCATTTAAAACTTTTATATAAACTTTTTTAAAATTCATAGTACTTTTGAAAACTTTCATTTAAATAGAATTTCACATAAGAGGTGGAAGATCTATCTTTATCCCCTTCCACCATATATGAAAATATTTTTAAAAGAATAAATTAAATCAACTTAATTAGATAAATTAATAACAAAAATTTAAAAAATATATATTTATATAATATTTCAAGATTTCTTATTATAAAAGAAAATTAAATAAATATCCTAATGTATACTTTTGAAAACTTTCATTTAAGTAGAATTTCACATAAGAGGTGGAAGATCTATCTTTATCCCCTTCCACCATATATTGAAAATATTTTTAAAAGAATAAAAAATTTAAATCAATTTAATTAGATAAATTAATAACAAAAATATAAAAATTATATATTTATATAATATTTCAAGTATTTCTTATTACAAAACAAAATTAAATAAATATCCTAATGTTTAATATTATTAATATGATAACTTTTATAAAATAACCAACTTATCAATTTATTAAAAATCTAACTACAAATATTATATATTTTTTAATATAATTCTGTATTAAAATTGATCTTTTACATAAAAAAGTTGAATGACGAAAATAAAAAATTGTTACAAGAAGTTTTAATTATAAATAATCTTTTTTAGAGAATGAAGGGAAAAAATAGAAAAAATAATGGAAAAAAGAACAATAAAATCAGTTTTAAAAAATAGTCATAATCTTAAGATTAGTATAAGGGAAAAAAACAAAGGGAATATTATAAAAATGAAAAGAATATAGATTTTTTTTTTTGGGTCAAAGTCTCCCAAAATCTTTGGATGAATGAGAGATAATTTTTAAAATTTTATTTTTGGGCCATCTTCTTAAAAGTTAGTATCTAGGATACTAAAGACTTTTATAAAAGCCGTTAAAGATCGTTGATATTTTATACCACGTAATTTTTAAAGATTTCTAAAAAGTTTTAATTGTATACACCGAGATTTTTAGAGTGTCTTAAAAATCTCATTTGAATATCCTAAACTTTTTATATCCTTAAAAGTCTTTAAAAGTATCAATTGAATAAGAAAAAATAATTTTAAAAATGATGATTAAATACTTAAAATTTAATTTAATTTTAAGTTCAACCAAATAGGTTGGTGGAACAATTGAAATTTGACATATATACATATAGTCCCTGTTTGGTATTGATAAAAATCGAATTTTTAGTAGATTTTGATAAAAATTGATAAGATGTTTGGTTAAAAAGTTGTGGGTCCTATAAAAAATGTGGTTAAAATTAAATATTAACTTTAAATTAGATTAAAATCTAAAAAAGTAGTGAAAACAAACAGATACATAATAAAGTTCATATACAAAAAATTGCGTTTACATTTTCACCAACAATAATTTCCCAGCATTCCTACGGGTCACAAATATATCATCTATTCTGTATCACTAGGATTATTCCTTGAGGGTTGAGGCCAAGGACAAATGTAGAGATATTAGTGAGCTATAGCGGTCGTTGATCATTAACCGTTGATAGTCAACGGCCACAATAGTTAAGCCTTTGTTCGGATCATTGGCTGGGTTTATAAACCAGTTTTTTGCAAATTTCGAGGTAAGATGTAGGGTTAAAAATTGGAGAGAGAAAAGATGTAAGGTTAAAAAATGATTTGGAAAATTGTGTAGATTATAAATTGGTTTAAAAATCAATTTATCCAACTTACCGAACAGAGGCTAAATCGTTCATTAATATGTAATTTTTGAATATTGATGTGATTTGACGTTTTCATTCATTCATTTGACTAATTTAAATGTGTCAATGCTTTCTTCATTTAGTTAATTTCCAATTAATTATAATATTATACATATAACCTAAAAAAAATTCCCTCTGTTTTAACCACAGAAATTCTCCTAAAAATCACTATTCAGGCACTCTCCTCTAAAATAATGATTATTAAACAAGGGCTAACTAAACAAATATTGAACATAATACGAATAATGCAAATATTCCAATATTTGAGTCTAATCGCCACCTTCCATGAAAATTACACTATAAAACTATTAAGAAAAAAGGGTCCAATATGTTCGTGAACTGAATAGTTTAGACTTTTAGACAATATTAAACAGTTTTTTTTTTTTTTTCCTCTCCCCTATAAATATACACCCTAATCCAACATTTTCACACCAAAAAAATCTCTCGACTCTTCTTCTACTATCTATAATCTTAATCTAAATTCCAAGCTCTCTACTACAATTATACAATTATTACTTACATATTTCAATCTCTCCAATTTTCATTAATATAATTTACTTATTTACATTTCATTTTAATCTCTCAATTCTTCATTACATCTCTAAATTCTAACCATTTATTATTTATTCAATTATACACATTTCATTTTCAATATTCTTATCACCTCCTAAACTACAATCATACACATTTCATTTTCTATTTCAAATTTTCAACGTACAAAAGAATGTATCCCAATTGTCGAATATTTGTTAATGAATTGTTCGATTGTCCACTGGGTTTGGGGAGCATAATGACTCAACACCACAATCTCACTCTTATTTCAACAGTGAATTTGCTACTCTCAACGACATACCAATTCTCGATAATATTGAAGAAGATACATTAAATCAACGAATCGATTTAGACGATGTTGAAGAAGATTGTTCAAATCTTAGAACATGATCCCGATATTCTCGACGCATGAGGGAAATGAAAGCCTGGAAAAGGTAAGAAGAAAGCTGCACAATGTTGTAATCACTTTAAATTGGTTTCAAGTGGGAAAACAACTAATGAAATTCAAGAGTTCAAAGTAATGTGCAAATATTATGTACAATAATTGGCATGGGAAAACGACATTGGTTCTGCACACCTCAAACGTAACTTGCGCAAGTGTGTGACCAAACATGGGTTCGTTGAATCAAATCAAAATCAACTACAATTTGGTTAATCTGCTATTGGTTCTGCTGCTAGATCTACACTTTCAAATTGGATGTATTCTGAAGAAGAGAATCGAACGACAAAGTTCAATTCTTTGCTGGGGTAGAGTTGACACTAAACATAGTAGACAACGAATACTTTGTTACCTACATTAAACGTTATCTTAAACCCAGGTACATTGGTATTAGTCGAAACATTCTGCGTTCTGATACTATAGAATATTTTATTAAAACTAAGAAACAATTAATAGTCGATTTAAATAAATATGGTAGTGTTATTTCTCTTCCTTCCTATCTTTGGAAGGTATTAACAAAAAAAATTATATTGCTGCAACTGCACACTACATTGATCCACTTTGGGTTATGCATAAAAAAATTATCGCTTTTCAAATTATAGAATTTCTTATAACGTAGTTAACATATTTAATGCTATACTGCAAATTGTTAGAGAATATGGTTTCGAAAGTAAAATTCGATCATTTACTTTCGATAATGCCAATGTAAATAATCCTGTAGTAGATAAGTTATGTAAAATTCTTAATCCAGAATTTGGTGATTTTTTATTCCATGTTAGATTGTTTGTCATATTTTAAATTTAATTGTTCAAGATGAAATGAAACTTATTAAAGATCAAATGGATAAAATTAGAGATGCATTAGTGCACATAACTATATCACCGAGTAGAAAACAATACTTTGAAGAAACGTGTTCACAATACGGTTTAGATCCTAAGAAATTTATCATCGACGTAGGTCATAGGTGGAACTCTACATATTTGTTACTTATATCATGTGAAGGTTATGAACACATCATAACTGAGTATTATAATAGTAGAATACTTAGGAATGAAAATGACCCCCTATTAATAGAATCGGATTGGGAAGTTGCTTTTAAAGTTAAAAGATTTTTAATAAGTTTTTAAGATTCAACCAACATATTAACTGGGGTATACTACCCAATAAGTTCAAAAGTTCTTAAACGTCTTTATGTTATTGCAAGAACTTTTTATAGATATAGAACTGACTCATTTTTTGTTGATATGATAGTTGTTATGGAAATGAAATTTAGAAAATATTGGGAAGATTTATCTATGTTATTTCCCTTAACATGCGTAATGGACCCGAACTACAATTTAAAGGGTACAGAATTTATTGTTTCAAAAATCAATAGCTCGTTGATTTTGTAAACTCCTATCACTTAAAATAATTTAGAAACTACGTTAGTAAAAATGTATACCGTATATGCAGCACGATTAGGAGCTAATGTTAGTCATACACAATCTGCATCATCACATGCCACTACACTTGGAGATGACGAACTAGAATTATACAATACAATGAAAGAAATTAGTCAAACACAACTAATTTTTTCTTACAGTATGTCTCCTAGTTGTAATGAATCAAGTCCGCTTGTAATACCTGAAGAACTGAAAATGTATTTTCAACAAGTTTTACTTAGGATTGTAGAGCCTGCAAATTCTTTAGAATTTGATTTACTTGAATATTAGCCAACGAACGAAGATATTTGATTGTTTTCGTCATAGCAAAAGATCTACTAACACTTGTTGTTAGCACGGTAGCTTCGGAGTCTGCTTTTAGTGCAGGTAAAAGGGTTTTGTCAGAAATCATGAGCCGACTCAAAGAAGATATTTTGGAAGCATTAAAGTGTGTCAAAGATTGGAAAGACTCTCATTTTCGCATACAAAATAAGTACGCCAAAATTGCATATGGTCAGGTAAATGATATTTAACTTTAAACTTTTTTTATATAAAATATAATTTTGATTTCAAAACAAAAATTGTATACGTAACAAGTTGTTGGTGTACAATTTTAATTCCGTCTACTAGAAATTTCAATTATTTAATTTAGTAGACGATCCCAAGACCGGAAAAAAGGAGGAGGGTTTTAATTTTTAAATTTTTAAATTTTAATTTATTTACTCAATTTTAGTTTTTGTCTTTTCAAATTATAATTGGAGATTTGAACAAGTTTTTTCGTTATAATTCATTATTTCGGCTTTCATTCACTAACCTTCATTACTTATTAATTTATATTACTAAACAACTAATTATAAATTTATATATAATATATCATTATATTAATAACTAATATGCAAGAAGTTAAGTTATAAGAAAAGGGGGAAAAAGACGAGCCAACGGGCCGAAGCTCGGCTCGTCCCATGAGCTCATGGGCCGAGCTTGGTCAAACGAGCCAAGGCTCGGCTCGTTTAACACGAGCTCGTTGCTTGGCTCGTCCATTTGATGACCCGATCATGACGAGCCTAGGGCCGACTCGGCCCATTACCACCTCTATCTGCAACAAACAAACAAAAACAAAATTCAAAAAGTTCAGACATTATGTAAAAATCAAGAGAACTCCAAATAAAAAGAAATGAAAATAGAACTGAAAAGGGTCTACGCTATAACATACACATACCATGCTCGGAGGTAGGGATGGCAGTAATACCCACGGACCCGATACCCGTTGGAGACCCTACATAAACGAGCGGGGATTACCCGACTAAATGAGTTTGTGGGTTGGGTATGGAGGTAAATATTAAAACCCGACATGGGAATGGGTAGGGTGTGGGTTTTACTAAAAAACTCATACCCAACCCGCATACCCATTAGTTTCCTTAAAAAATTATAGAATTTAAAATAAAAGTGAATATGTGAAAAAAAATCGTTAAAAAAAATAAGGGAGAGATATAACCATATATTATCATTGAGAAGTAATTTTTTGAAATAGTAAAATCATTAAAAAAAAGAAGTACAAGTGTATTATAGATAAGATCAATTTCTCTAAGTTTCAATATGTAGTGTCTGGTAGCGAATTTTTAGCTGATTTTTATCAGATTTTAATAGTTTTTATAATAAAATATTATATTTTTTTATCAACAGTAGTTGCTACCTATGGAAAGATTCAAAAATTCATTTTTTAATATCTTGCAGAAATCATTATATATCAACGTGAATCATGGAAGTATTTATATAGTTTTAAAGTTTGTCACACCAAAAAGTGTATTAAAAAAATTAAATAAATAAATAAAAATAAAAATAGTTAATGAATTTCAAATGGGTATGGAAGTGTACCCGCCCCCAACCCGCCTCCAACCCATCCCCGACTTGTCATTTTTAAATGGGTAATAGGTAGGGTATGGATGTTATAAATCTCTAGTGGGTAGGGTACGGATTTGACAAATTCAAGCTA
The DNA here is from genome assembly GCA_963555705.1 of Ligustrum vulgare. Classification (NCBI taxonomy): domain Eukaryota; kingdom Viridiplantae; phylum Streptophyta; class Magnoliopsida; order Lamiales; family Oleaceae; genus Ligustrum; species Ligustrum vulgare. The sequence continues at coordinate 46,563,692 of OY743170.1, read as the reverse complement.
TACCCGACCCATTGACATCTCCACTCGGAGGTGGACTGGTGATCTAGTGAAGGTGACAACAATAGAAGGAGATGTTCCGCCGGAGGCAAATGCAATGCTGCGGCAGACGGGCAGAGGAGAAATCTTTTCAGTCGCTAGGAAGTGAAATTTGAATGCAGAAACTAATTTTTTACACAAATAGCCAATAGGTTTAGGTTGTGGGATAGGAACATATGCTAGTTAAACAGGGCCCAATTAATATATATTAAAAACCAGTGCAAATTACATCCACAACCCTTTAGAATTTAATATTCAACTTATACTGGTCAAGAATTTTATTACCACAAATACTGGAAATATACAGTACGAATGATTAACTTCAAATTGCTTCACTCATGATTTTTTTTTAGGAAATTGACCATAATGGCTCCATTCAAAACATACACCTCGCAATCATAGCACATTTCCACTCAAACCTCATACCGTTGTACCTAATTTTTTACCCAAATCTCAAACCCATCAATGAATCCATATTACCGTCTTCATCATCTCGCAATCCATTTCAAAATTGTAGCCCTTTGTGATTTCGGTATCAAATTGCTGGTCTTGAAAATCATCTATTTACATCGGCCTATCGATTTTGGCTACAATCTCGTGAAGCTTTCTTCTCCATCTTCTTGCATTTCTTGGACGTTATATTCTTCTGGTGATTTCCATATCAAACTGCTGTTCCTGAAAATCTGGTATTTCTTTCTGCAACTTCAGTATTCATGATCTTGCGAGGAGGTTTATTTCACGAATAAACAGAGCTCCAAACACTTATATAAATGTGACGCCCCGAGTTCTAAATACCCTATTCGTCACGTAATTGCCTCATCTACTTTTGAAAATTTGTATTTTTACGGAAGAATAATAACACTTCTAATTTTGGCAACATTTTATTAAATAATCAAAAGCTAATAATATTCATAATTCTCCAAACTTGTTTAAATAAAAATGTTGAGCAATCTCAAATAAAGATAACTTTTGGAAATGTCATAAATTCTCAAACATAAATATTCAACTGGAAATAATAATAAAATTTGTTTATTCAAATATTAATGCCACTTCTCGTCCATCAATCGCCACCATCTCTGACATCTGCAATTTTGTTAAAAAAAAAAGGGGTGAACATTTCATTGAAATCCTCAATAGACTCATCGTCAATTAATTAATTTACATAAAAATTGAACACATAAAAATGCAAATCATATAGTGACGTCTTCTTCATAATCATAGGCTTTTGTAACATAGGGTGTGGGTAGTCTCGTCTCATGCATTAAAGCATATAAGTTATGTCGAGCATAATAAATCATAATCTTGTCTCGTCTCATGTAATAACATGCATATAAGTTATGACATGTTCATAACATCAAATATTTCATAAGAAATATAAATTCTCGTCTCGTCTTATGCAATAAATACACATTTAAGTCACATGAAGTACACATTTACATGCAATTAAAATATAAACCAATTAATAGGGGCGAGTCTATCTTAATCTTAACGAGTGAAATTGAGCGGAAAAATATTGAGTTCAATCCTCTAAGTCTCCGTACGCGCGTCTAGCCAAAAGAAAATAAAATTTAAATTAGTCTTTTGGAATTTAAAGTTTTAAAACAAAAGTAAAGTTTGGGGGTGAAATTGAGAATCTAAAATAATCAATTTTGAAACTTTGGGACTAAAATAAAGTTTTTTTTTATGAAATTAAAGGAGCTTAAATAAAAATGCTTTTTTTAAAAATAATCAGGGACTGAAATAACTAGTTTAAAACTAAAGGGTTGTAATTAAAACATTTTAAAACACGTCGGGACTAAAAAAATACCACGACAGAGAGAGAAAGGAGAGCGACAGAGAGGGCGGAGCCCTTCTACGAGATCGATCACCGACGGCGAACTGCTGGCCTAAGGCGACGGGGAGGGGAGTACATGGGTGCTAGAAAAAGTTTGTTTTTGGAACGCTTTGGGTGGAAAATCGAGGGAAGATGAGAAAGAGTTCATGTTTTTCCCCGCGGTGGTTCGGTAATAAGGCAGTGGTCGAGGTAAGGGATGGGTTTTCTTGGCCTTCTGGATTTAATTTTGGGATTCTTTAGGTTTTGATTTGAATGGGTGTTTGAGTTTTTCTTGGAGTGGACAGTGGTAATTTTTTAGCGGAAGCTGGGTGGAGGATTGGATGAGTTGGTGATGAGGGTTCAGGTGGTGGTATGTTGGTCTGTGGTGGCGGACAGTGGCTGGAAGCATTTTTGGGTTGTTAATGGCAGTGGGTCTGGTGACTCAACTATTGCAGTAGTGGTTTGGAAGTGGTGGATGTGGTTGTGGAGTCAAGGCATGAGACTGGGTGTAATAACAGGCTGCTGGTTTTGGAGTAAGGTCGTGACTGGGGCTGTTGGGATGTAAAAATCAGTATTGCAAGTGGTGGACTTAGTTTTGGCAGAGTATGGGTTCGACTGTGGGTGCATTTCTTGCGGCAAGAAAAAAAGGGTTGATAGGTGGCAATCGACTTGATGATCTGATCGTGTTAACCGGTGGTGGTGGTGGTGGTGGTGGTGGTTGTGAAGGGAAATTCAGCTATTGGAAGGAATAGAGCTTACCGAGTGTGTAGAAGTCTGAATTTGCTTGGGGTTGCAGGTGAACGTAGAGTTTATACCTGACGTATTTGATTCAGATTGAAATTGTTGAAAAATATTGGATGGATTTTATCAAATAACTGTGGATGGACGTGGGTGAGTAAATGGGATAGAGATTATTATCATGAAATCCCAGGATAATTGTCCAGATAATTGGGTAATCAAATTTTGAATATTAACATAATGATAAACTCAGATATTTTCGAATTTTGAAAAGAAATAAGCTGGAATAAAATTGAATTAAAATTGGGTTTTAAAATTAAATTTTGAATTTTGGACATAAAATCAAGTTGGACAAAAAATTTACTTTTATTGGCTCAAAATCAATAACATGGCTAGACAACATACTTAAAATTTTAATAATGGGTCAAATCATAGCGACATGTTTTTAGAAAATAAAATATTTATTAAATCAGAAAATTCTCAATCGCTACAATAAATATCTGACTCAATAGATTTTTGATATTTATCTAACCTACGAATACAATCTCAAGCTATTCCACATTCTCAATCCCTCAGATGTCAAGGTGGTATTCAAAAATTAATCACAGGCTTCTCTCTTTATTACAAGACTCTGTAGTATCTGAACTTGTTGTAAAATGGATTCATTTCATTTCATCATATACAATCACAAATATAGTTTTATATATGTAATGTAAGTATTCATCCAACGTAGGCATGATTTGCGATGTGTTCATTACAAAGTATTCATTCTGGACACTGTTAAGACATACCTCGCATCTCAACTATTCAAGCATGGAAACCAAAAGCTTCGTCGAGGCTAAGAGACTGATTGTGACCTTGTTCCAAGGAGTTTTAGAAAGGCTAGAAAGGGGAAGTCCATAACAACAAATGAAACATGCTAAATTTTCCAATTTATAGCAGGATCTAGGGCTAATGTTTTATATAGTTGGTCGTGCCAGATCTTTGATTACATGCATTGCTTGAAGTTTTTTTTTTTTAATGAAATCGGTTATGTAAGTTGCCGATGCTTTTTGAATGGAAATTATTTTTTGTTACAATCCAAGTTCACAGGAGTTCAGTGTTAAAGTGATATTATAAATATTGTGGAATTAGAGCCATTACTAGTTAATTTAATACATTTTTTTTATTCCTTTTGTGATGCTTTCTAAGATACATTTTTTCTTCATTTCTTAGTATTACATGTAAATGAACACGGTGCTCTCCATTTTCATGATTAATGATTTGTTGAGTGAATGTGTATGACTGTTTAATCTTTCTTTAGGAAATGTAATGAGTTATGTGGAAAGGAAAGAACATATATGCATGGAAGCTAGTGTAAGCATATCTGTTAGTAATTGTAACTTTGAAAATGACTATATTACTATAAAAAAGGAAGGAGACATATTTGACGAACAACATCAAGAGAGATGAAGCATTTAACTTAGGAGTCAATAAACCAGGTAAAGAAGGATCATATTTCGTTTTCAATAAGGATTTAATAAAAGTGTTGACACATTAAAATTGATTTTGTTTGACCTAAAATTTCCCGATGACCCCTTTTCTGTCAACTGTACCGAAGGCATCTCCAGTTCACTAGTTACAAAGTGTATCCATGTCATCAAATTTATCCAGAAAACTTCACATCACTTTGGTGCTTACCATATGAGTCACTTGCTTTTAGAGGAAATTACAACTATAGGTACCAACCATATTATGTGGTCTCTATAAAGTTGATTGGACATGAGTGACATAGACAATTGGCTGCTTGGTATGTTTCAAGAGCCAAGAAGTCCATCAAGAAATTGGCTAAAGCGACATGCATATTTTTTGTGCAAGCAATAGTGAAACTATGAGTGGCAAAATGTTAAGATAATTTGTTGATTCCAACATGATTAGCATTCAACAATATATTTAAAGAATTTGAACTCGAGAAAAATGACATCAAACAACGTTTTCATGGACAGATCGGATAGATCGGATAGAACTCCTTAATGCAGTCTTTTTCACTGTGAGCTATATTTTGGCTTTGGGATACATCCTTTGGACTCAGCAGCAATGTTTGAATTCATGTCGGAGGTATCATATCATCTTTGTAAAATTATTGATTTTGTAGCGCTTGAATATCAATTTAGTATCACATGTAAATGAAGCAAGGTGCTCTCCGTTTTTAAGGAATTTCTCACGCGGAACGTGGTTGACAAATGAATACCAAGAGTGACAAAGTTTTGAAGTTTATCAATTATATTATAACAGATAAAAGACCACTAGGTTCATAGAAATATTATTGGCTAAATGATCCGCTCACCAACTAATGAGATATCACCTGAAGCAAATAAAATATGTTGGAATCAAAAAGGGAAGCCACGGCTGAAGGCTCCATTACATGTTGGAGATTTGATCCCTCTCTAATGCAACTGTAATTCACGCATAGTTTACATTGTTTTGAAATTTTCGATGCCCAAATCACTCCCTAACATTGACTTGCTTTACGATGAAATTGATTTCATACCATTCCAAAGGCTGTAAAATATCACTTTCATTACCACTGACTTTTTCTATTCAATGTTAAAGCATGCTTTTATCATGTTAAATAAATACAGTGATGATCTATAAGAATTAAAAAAGTGAAATTTGAATGTCATTTCTTCCTTTCCAGTCAAAAAAGGGTAAACCACATAATATTGGAAGTAACTTGTACACCCTATACTAAAAGTGGTTTCTAATTGCATACAATGCAATTACAGCCTTCAAATTTTTTTATCCCAGGGGAGTTGATTTTCATCTGTACAATCAACTTTAGGGTGTGTAACTACACTTTCATTATCACCATGTATTTTCCCATTTCTCTGTATCCATGTAATCTAAACAAAGTGTGGATACAAATTCTTCAAATGTTGGGACTGGCATGGAGCAATATCTCAGCTCATCAGTTCTGATCATACTGCCATTGTTCCGTATTACATTTCCATGTGATGTGTGACATTCGTTGTTTGTTGACAAACTTAGTTTTTCAACGAGGACCCGAGGAGAGCATATGCCTTATTAGTGGATCCTTATTTCTCAGCTCCAAGTAGAACATCAGTGAGTTATCGTTCGTTATCCTTATTGGCGCCATGTCAACATCAACAACGTATTCAATCCCCAGTACAACATCATGACTATCAATCTTCAGTTCAGTTCTAAGCATGTCAACAAGGTTAACATATTTGCAACCAATTGGCACAAGCAATCCAAACGTACCCTTCTCAATATTCCAAACACATTAACTGCATCCATGGCTGCCAAAAAACAAATTTTAGGTTCATCAAATTCTTGCAGTATTGCATCTTCATTATCATCAATAAGATTATCCGATATTATTTTTCAAATTGTTATGCCCGCACGTTTTAGATGACACAAATATTCAGCAAATACAGAAGATTCCAGGTATCCATGATGTCCATCGATTGGGTGATATCACAATTATCCATAACTCATTCTTTCAAAAGCAATTATGATAAAAATAAAAAAAGCTCGTTTCTGAAGAATTGGTGATACACTTGATTTCATCTAATTGTTTCTTATACATAAATTACTATTAAGTGTTTGAAATTATTCAAAATCACATATGAATCATACCTTCTAATGATGATCTTCTTCCGATTCAGAGAAACCCTGAAATACAACGGGGGAGAAAACAACTCGTAGCCCAATCTCTTGATCACGTAATGTAGCGACTGCCTGAAGGATATTATAATTCTGATACCCTTCCAATTCCTGCAATTTAGATTTCCCCAATCAGTATTTGAATTTTTTACTTTTGAGGGTGGAGATTCAAAGCATGGAATATGAATAATTTTAGCAATTTTATTTTGGTAAAATATTTCAATTTGGAATGTCATTAATTGCGAGAGTTTCGGTTACAAAAAATTAGAGAAATTTTGGGAGCAAGTAATTTTGGTTTATTTATGTATGATATCCAGTATTTATAACATATAAATTATTATGCAGTATTTCTATTTCATGAATTTTTATTTTTTTCTTGGTTATATGTGAATTTTTCCCTAAAAACTAAATTTTGGTACATCAAAAGACATCAATCCCATTTATCTTCATCTTCTTCAAAGTCATTGACAACTTTGTTACAGCCATTTTCTTTCAATTCCGACAGAACCAACTAGCCAGTTTCTTCTTCATTACGGAGCCAACTAGCGCCGCCGCTATAGCTAGCCGTGTACTAAATCCGTCTCTAGTTGAGGCATTACAATCTACACGTGGTAATGAACCCGGCTCTATACACTATCTAACTAGGGAAAAATACATCCATAAATCTTCTTGTAAATATATTATATTCATAAATGAATATATTGAACGAAAATAGATTGACCTAACCTATAGCTTTTTATTGGAACTATGTGAAAATCCAATGAGCACAGATTTAACTTCAAAAACTTATGACAATAATATGATATAGACAAACACATATTTTAATTTTAGCTATTGATTTTTGATGTATTAGACATAAGATGAGACCAAGGATGGTGAATTGTGAATTTATAAGAAATTTCTATAAAAAAAGACGTGAGGTTTTATCTACTTCCGCAAAGTGTGTTCAGTAAAGTTCAAAAAATAGTTTATAAACATGTTTATAAATTACACAATTTTTCAAATCATTTTTTACCACGCACATTTTCTCTCTCCAATTTTCAATCACTACTTTTTACTCAAAATTATAAATAAACCAGTTTATAAATTAAATAGTGTTACAACACAACATTATAATTCCATGATTTAGTTTTATTAGTCTAAAAAAGTATGAAAGTCATTCCCGCCAATTCATCGCGCTCTACTAAGTGCCGACTCCTAACCTATTTTATCTTTTGTACTCCCCCGTCCCATAAAGATAGTTTCCTACCCATTTTCACACAGATTAAGAAATGTCAATTAATGTTATTGAAAAAATGAATTTTATAATTACTTTTCCTAATATACCCTTAATAAATTTATGTAGTTTCCTCTTGCACAAGCATACCGTGCAATTCATTCACATTTCATTAGTCCTTTAACGTGTTATAGTTCATATAGAATGGACCATACTCACGAGGTAAGGTCGTAGGTCAATGAGCTAAGCCGAGCCGGCTCGCGAGACGAACATCAATGGTCAAGCTTTTTTTGACCTAAGTCGAGCCAAAGCTCGACCAAAAGTTTGAGGCTCGGCTCGAGCTTCTTTGAGCCGAGCCGGGCCGGCCCATCTTTTTTTTTCCCCGAGTCACACGCGGAGAATGAATTGTAATAACTTAAACATATAATATAATTACGTACCCAATAAATGTAGTTAAAATATCAAACATAAGATTCAATAAAAATTTAAATGTAGATTTCGTAAAGTCAATACTAAATTACTAATTGTTTTATATATATTCAAATTCAATAAATGTTACAAGTTACATTGTTACAACCCTCCTCCTTTTTCCGGGCTTGGGACCGGCTACGATCAACATAGGCGGAGTTAAAAATTGTACACGAATAAAAAATTTCATGTACAATTTTTTTAAAAACATAATAATTTAAATTACACAAAATGATTTTTAAAAACTTACAATTTCTTCTATCTTAAATATTGCTCCAAGTCCTCGTCCATGATGATGTCAACTTTATCTTGAAGTAGTAAATCTGCACATTCTCAATCCTTCAAGTATACAAGAGCTTCTAATATGTCTTCCTTCAGTCTTGATCGTCCGTATGACAAAATCCTACCACTTAAACTAAATGAAGCCTCCGATGTCACGGTGGACACCGAAGGTGTTAGTAAATCACGTGCAATTTTTGCTACAATTGGATATTGCCTTTCATTACACCTCCACCAAGTTAGAACATTAAAATTCTCTAATTCTTGTGATGTTAAAACATTGTGAATGTCCACGTACATGTACCTAGCTAACTTAGATGAAATTTCAACGTTTGTACCACCTATCGATCTAGATGTGTTTTCCACTGGAACTAATTGAGGGAGTACTTGCATTTGTGTTAATAAAGTCACATAAAGAATTAGAATGCATTGGAGTACTTTGGGAAACATTAGTTTGGGAACTAGAACTGCTTTGATATTTTTTTGCAGCATAATAATTGTACATTTCACGTAATAAAGATTTCGTAGTAACATGTGATAATTCTATATTTAAAGTTTGTGAAATTCCCTTTATAATAGCCTTAGTGCCCATTAAATTTAGTCGATGATCCATTACCGAGGCTAAAACAAATAAAGAAGGTAATTCTTCCCAGTATTTGCAAAATTTTATCTCCATGGAGCCGACTACATCATTAAAAATTGGCAAATTCCTATATTGATTGAATGTTTGTGCAATATGAAAAAAGTGTTTTAAAACAAGTGAAGATGTTGGGTAATAAACACCACTTATGCATTTGTGGCATCATAGAAAGCTTTTAAAAATATTTTTACACAATGCATTTATGAAATTTATTGTTTGTCTAATTTTATGTAAGGATTTTTCAATATGTTTTAAACCACTTTTAACAATTAAGTTGATAATGTGACAAACACAACGTTGGTGAAAAATAAACTATTAAATGCAGGGTTAAGATCATAAACAAATTTATAAATAACAACCTTATCAAAACTAAAACTATGAATCATATCTTGCATATTGTATTCTTGTATAATCCCTTTTAAAACTAAATATATGTTAGAAGCATTATGAGGATATTCCACTAATCTAAATGCAATAATTTTTTTTTTGTAAAATCCAAAGATTATCAATGTAATGAGCTGTGGCAACAATATAACCTTTTTTGTTACCACTGGTCCATAAATTAGATGTAAACGAAATAACATTATCATATGTTTTTAAGGCTTTAATGGTAGTTTCTTTCCTTCTATTATATAATGTTACGGTGTTTGCACGAAGTGTATTTCTACAGTAAGGAGTATACCTGGGTTGAAGATAATTCTACACAAGTAGGGTGAAGTGAACATAGTCAATTAAGGAAAGTGGCATCTCAGCGGCTGTCACATATGCAGTCATACCTTCACGAAAACTTTCTTGCGAATACACAAAGGTTGAAAGATTAGAACCAGAAGGTCCAGAACCACCAAAAACAAGCTGGGACTGTGTTGGGCCAGCAACCGATTTCGCTTTATACGTCCTTGCTATGTGCCGGTTCAAATGTGACGTGCTTGACCCGGGCTTCTAGCTCATTTCCTTACCATAATAATTGCAGCACGCTTTCCATATATCAACTCTATTTTCAACACCAATTTTTTTTCTTGTCATATGTTGACAGCAATCCGATGACTCCTTTTTAGCTCTCTTGATTTCAACAACTTCCTCCTCTTGGTTATCATCCAAGTCAATTGGAGCATTTTCGGATGCATCAATACGAAAGGGAGTCCTGGAGCTACCCCTAAATTGGTTAACTTCATCGCTGTTAAAATCCATATGTAGCGTAGACCGTAGTTTCAAATTTGAAAGTTGAAATCGAGAAAAATATTATCACAAGAATATAGAGAATTGAACAGAAATTATAGCAAACCAATGAATATTATGACAAAGAAATTGTAACTTGTAAGTGAATTAACTTCTTGTGAATTTACAAACTAAATACCAACTATTTATAGAAAAAAATACGTGGGAAAACGAATTTTGAAAAAAAAAATTGTATTGTACAAATACACAGATCAAAATCGTTGCGGCAGCTAGGCTTCATGCAACGCGTGTTACAGGGCTGCCTGCAACGTGGCAGCTGCCAGCTGCTTGCTGCTTGCAATTTGCAGGCAGACACGGGCTAATTTGGCCCATTTCCGGGCCAAATTGGCCCTCCACACGGGCCAGCCCGGCCTGGGCTTGAGGCACATTGGCATTTTCGGGCTCGGCTCGAGCCTTGGCTTGATCCTTCGAACCTCAAGCCGAGCTTAGCCCGAGCTTTTAACGAGCCGAGCCCGAGCTACTCGAGTCGACGAGCCGTTTTGACACGCCTAGCAAGGAGTTACTGATAAATTGTACTAGGAAGTTCTTATCCATATTCATTCCTAGAGTCTTAAGTCTTGCTGCAATGTTACTCATTTCAATAACATGCTCATGCATGGTACGAGAACCATCAAATTTCATGGTGGTTAAAGTACGTATCAGTATGCCAGCAAATGACTTATCAGGTGTTTGTGAATGTTCTTTCACAAACATCATATATTCCTTAGCAATCTCAGTCTTGGGAATAATAGACTTGATTTTTTTGCTAAAGTCATTTGCATAAACATTAGCTTAATCTGTTTGATCTTTCCCAAGCCTTTATTGAAAGATCTTTCATCAGCATTGCTCTCATTAGTGAGGTCAATACGTTTCTCAACTTGAAGTGCCAAGTCCAAATCCAAGACACCTAAGTTGAACTGGACTTGTTCGCACCAGTCAGAGAAATTGAGTCCATTGAACAGATGTAGCATGCGAATGAAGAGAAACGGGAATAGATGCTGCAAAATATAAATACTCTAATATTAATAATGCTTTGAGTTTTAACATAAACACTTAAATTCAGATTCAGATAATAGTAAATGTATACCATAGTTCTCCTTTGGGGTGATACCACATTATACTATCATGATAAACATAATTGATCCTAACTTTTAGTTTCACTTAATTGGTAATTAAATATACTCCAATCAAACATGTCTGATATCTTTGGATATGCAAAACACATTTAACTAAGTATATTAATTAACCACGGTCACGTTCAAGATTAATAAAATTAATTGATCAATTATATAATCTTTAATTTACTTTAATTTGCTTATATTGTTCAATTACATAAACATACAAAGATGCATACAAGGCCATTCATACAAATTAAATCATGGCTACATAGGACACTATCACGTACAGACCTATTTTTGTAAAGAATATGTGCTTATAATTTCATGCAATTAAACAACTAATGATGAAAGAATTTTGACCAGATATACACATGTTCAAACTAAATAGTTTAATTATGGTCAAAGCTAATCATTACTCAATAGCCCACTATATATTTGACTATTCAATTGGATGAAAACATGATTTATCAAATTATCGATGCAAGAACATATTCATATCACATCAGTGCAACATAAATTTCAGTTTCATCAATTTTAATAGTATTATTAGTTTTGCATACCACCACTAGCTTCGACAAATCATGAATTTAACATCTATTGGAATATTTTGTATATAGTGGCACCGAAGTAATAGAATAATTTATATGAAATCCGTGCCAATAAATGGATGGAGTAACGACAAGGAAAATAAGAAAAAGAGAAGAAAGAAGACAAAGTCGAGGCAAGTGTTGAACACTTTGTACTTAAGTTGAATTTGCCCCGTAACGATGCTTACGGATTATGGCAATCAACTCCCAAGATACAACGACTTCTACTTGTGTTTGTAGCACTCCAAAATACAAGCACAACGAACTAAAATTTTGGTTATGTACTCCAAATATGAAAATGAAAGAAGAATCAAAATTATGCAACAAATATGCAAGAATTTTGTTCAGGAGGAGAGGAGAGAATGATAGTGTTATTGCATATCATTGGTGTGTGGAATAGAACACCCCAAAAGTCCTATTTATAGAGTATGAAGGGTTGTGGATGAAGTTGTGTGGATCAATCCATGCAACCCTTCCAAACCATGCAACTCTTCAAAAGGACACAATGTTGACCTATGGTTAACTCTTAACCTTATTGTTTTGATAATAATAAACAAGATTATATTGTGTTATTAACAAGTGTGCTTCAAGTGTTTCATGTAATGATAATCTTCAAAGCATTCAAAGTACAAATCATCTCCCGAAAATAAAAGATCAAAAACACAAGATGCGATGTTCAAAACATGAAGTATGATAGTATGAAGATCGAGGAATGAAACCTACAAAGAATTGAGCGCTTACAAATTACTTTTCAATCTTATGTAAGATTAATGCATCAATAGTTGGCAATGCATTTCGTAAAGCTCAAGTAACAATTTTAAAGTCATTAAAATATTTTTTTCAAAATCAACTTTGATCAGAAAACCTTGAAAAATCAAAATCTTGAAATGCTGATTTTTGAGGTCGACCGCAAATTAATGAGGTCGACCGCATTGTTCAATTTTGAACTCCAACAGCTATTTTCTCGCAACAGCTATATTGAGGTAGGCCGCATGGTAGGATAGGTCGACCGCAAGAGTCAGTATGTGCGAAATTTGCTCTATAAATAGCTCTCTCTTTTGCATTCATTTTCACCAACTTACAAGAGCATTTAAAAGAGAAAATCATTGAGAAAATCTTTGAGCTTACTTTGTTTTACATTCTATTTCATTTATTTCAAAGAATTTCTTGATTGATCAAAACTTTTCATATCTTTATCAAAAATTCTATTTTGTAGAAAACTCAATCTCTTACTTCATTATTGATCATTGATTGAGTTCATCATCACCAAATACTTATTGAAGTGTAAATATCTCTTCATACTTAACTAAGTATTATTTGGAAAGAGAGATCATTGGTTGAAAAACTTTGATTCAAGCAAAACTATCTCATATCATTTTTCAAAGTTTTCATCAACACTTGAGCTTTAAATATTTGCTATCTATTGAAGTGTTATCCTAAAACTCTCAAGATACTTGACTTGATCATATCATTTGTTAAGAGAGTTTATTCAATTGTAAAATTCTCATTTGTATTTTGCTTACGATTTCGAGATCCTTGTGAAAACTTGATTGTAAAGGATATGTGCTCCTTGTTGTAAAGTCACCTAAAGATAAATGCTCCTTATTGTAAGTCACTTAATGATTCGATTCTCCTTGTTATGAGTTATCAATATAGTGGATTTAGCCTTTCTCGTGACGGAGAGCTCGGTAACGGAGGACGTAGATCACGTTGGTTGATTGAACCTCCTTAAATTGCGTTTGCATTTTCTTATCCCTTTTACTTACTTACTTACATTGCACTTACTCTATTCTATCAATTTATATTGTGCAACACTATATCTAAGTGCTATACTTGCTTTATCAATTAAGTTTACACATTTATAGCACACTACATTGATAGTTAAGTTACTTGCAACACTAAATGCTCATACTTGTACCCATTGATTTTTAAGTTTAAGATTATTTATCGAAAAGATTTTACAAACCAATTCACCCCCCTCTTGGTTAGTTTATCTTGGGCTAATACACAATTGTTCGGGCAACCATGTAATCGCATGGTTATAAGCCGTGCGATTGCATGGCTTTACGCAAAACAAGAATATTAATAAAAAATAGTTGACGTGTGATCGCATGGGCAAAATGTTGACCATATTTTTGTCATTTTTCCGTAAATTCTCATTCATACGATATTGGTTTTCAAAATGCCAAATATACCCTTCAATGCATGCAGAGAAATCTAAATTCTCTTTCTGGGGCGTTGCCCCGAGCCCCCACGGCCTGATCGGGCAGGTTGATGTGATCCAGACCACGGATACAAGCCCGCACAAAGATCCGTTGAAGATTAAAGGAGGACCGATGACTCGATTGCAAGCAAAGAGGGCCAAGGAAGCAATGGAAATAATGGCCAAAACAATGTTCGTGTCATCGAAAGAAGCAAGTTTCATGTTGGGACCGAGCCGAAACGACGAGTGGATCAACCTCATCCAAGCCGTCGAAGAAGATTGCCAAAATTTGGGAATTACGGCCGTAATTCAACATTCGCACGGCCGTAATCAACGTTCTGCTTAAAACTGAATTTTTGAATAAATTAAGGTTTACGGCCGTAAAGGTTAATATCACGGCCGTAAGGGAGTTACTGCTTAAAATTGGAATTCGTATGTTTTGGACTTACGGTCGTAATTCCAATTGTCACGGCCGTAAGAGTGATTCAGAAACAGGGTTACGGCCGTAATAAAATCAGTCACGGCCGTAAAACCGATTACGCGTAAATTTAGGTTTATTTTATTTCCATAATTTTAGGTAGTTGTTTCCTTATTTAATTAGAACTCTTTAACCTAGTTTTGACCCTATTTATAGGGATGTAATTTTCATTATTCAGAGAAAACTTTGATATTATTAATTGTGAGGCAAATTGCTTTCAAACTTCGTTCTTCATTGAACACAATCCGAACTTGCGAGTTATTCGTGTTTGTTCAAATCCCGATGAGAATTAATATTCCTTGTGATCAAGAGGTCAATATATCCTAGTGATTGTATTGGTTGCTTGGTTCAATTAATTTTAATTGGATCCATAAATCGTGATTTAATGGCGTTCTTGGGTCGATTCCAATAATTTGTGGGTTGCGTAGCTACAATTGCTACGTGGTTTGCATCACAGGTCGATCTCCTTTTGTGTGCCTCGAAGCGGCGAAATGGCAAACTAATTTGCTAAACGGATTGGGTCGGGTTTGAATATTTGACCGAAGTCAACACGAAATCACTTTAGTTGATTTTCAATACGTAACCAATTTCTCGATTTATTAAACCAATATCCAACAATCCCCCTTAAAAAATACACCAACATCAGGAGGCAACACAGATTTGCAACGGAAAGATCCAATTGACCAATTAAACTATAGATCCTGATCCATAAACAATTATCAAAAATCATAAATTCCTTAAACAAGACTCTGATACCACATGTAAGTATTCATTAATTTCATATAAGACGCATTATTTTATGAACACTAATCTAGAATCTTGGAACTTATGATTTTCATAAGTTTATTAATTGATCAAGGAAACATACCTTGATCCATAGATCTTAATTGAAAAGAACAAAACTTGCAAAATAAAGAGAAACAAGAATACAAGGAAACCGTTATCTCTCTTTTCCACTCTTTAATTGAACGTACTTAATGTGATGGTGATACGTTCACTTTTATAGGCAAGAGAGAGGCGATTTTTATTGTGCATTAAAATTACCTACTTTCCATCAAAGTGGATAGTTAAGAAACCACCCATTAATTATCAAATAAGCCAATAAGATTTTAACGCTTAAATAATTTATTAAACCCTAAAACATTACGTGGGTTACATAAATAAATCTTACACTTACCTTTATTGAATTTTAACAATTTATGTATGTGATTCTATTTATATTGTAATTCTTAAAGCTATTTACACCTTATTTTGTAAAACAAATAGTAATTGTTATGAATTATTATACACGTTAAAAGATCATCATATGTATGACCCATTGTTCATACGCTAACATTAATAGTAAATTTTAAAATTCATTTTGACTAAAAAAATAAGTGAATGACAATAGATACAACTAGAATATGAATAGTATTCAGTCTTTAGTAATTGGATTTGGTTATTCTAAAATGATATCAGGGGCAGAGTCAGGAATTTCTTTCAGAGCAAGCAAAAATTAATCAAGATGTGGAAGTTGCCCCGATTTCCCCCATCAAAATCCACTATATTTGAAGTCTTCTCATCAAAAAAAAAAAATTCAATTAAAGATTTTTTGTAAAGAATCGGTCTAAGGTCGACATGATTTTTCCCCACTAAAATAAATAAGTGATAATTAGAGATCACAAATCAACTTCACAAATCTCAAATTAAATCAACTCCACAAAACAAATATTTAACGATAAAATATAAAGCAAAACTAATCAAATCAATTAAACAAACCCCATTTAACTTATAACATAATTTAATAGAGCACCATAAAATATTGTATATTAATATCAGTAATCACTAAGCAATATTCAATTTCAATTTTTCCAGTATTATATATGAAGTTATAAACATATAACATACCCTTTTCCAACGTTCAAATTCTTACAATTAGAGACTGATTTCACACCACACGTGACTTGAACTTCCAAGTTCCACTTATCAAGGCATTTTTGACATTAATGCATAAAAATTACAAAATATTATTAATTACCACTTTTCAAGACAAAATAATAACATGACCCATAAAGACTTTTCATTTATGTTGCATCTTCTTCTTCTTCCATCTTCCTCCCTCTTTGAAGTTGCCTGCAACTTAAAAATGGTTGCGTCCAACTCGGTTCAATGCGGGCATAATTAAACATTAGAAGGGCGGCCTAAAGTTTAGAGTGGTCAAGTGCCCGCGCTGGGGCTTAGCTTACTGCGCCCCTGGATATATTGAGTTTGCTGAGTTGGTCCAAGTAACGAAACATTAGACATTAAGGAAACTCATTGCAAGTTGTTTGTAAAATACTCATATGCTAGACCTTTCTGTTACACTGTAGGCTAAAGACTTATTCTACGGCGCGCAAGTTCAACATTACCTCGAGATTTAGTGCCTATTTAGTAATATGAAAAGTTGCAAAAGGTGAAAAATTTATACCAAATCGTGGGGCCCAAGGGATTGAGGAGCAATAAAAAATTGCAAAAGGCTGAGTGGTTGTCACACGCTTGCAAGACTTTTTCCCCATGGACAATACTATTCTTCTTTCAATTTTGGCACATGTGTGCATGATTTTGCACATTAGTGTAATATTTTCAAAAAGCAAAGGCTACATGTGGAATTTTAGGGGTAGGTAAGTATTGATGATTTGTTTAAGGGTAATTATATTGACACCATAACATTTGTTAACTACATCACATTTTATTTTTAATGAATATCCCTAAGTTTTTTTTCTACACTTATGCTCTCAAGTTTTTTATATATATCTTTTATCATCAACCATCTATTAATTTTTATATCTTGTCCATAAAGATATTTTTGTCCAAAATATTTCTTATAAGGGCGAAAAAAATTATTTAGCTCTCGTATTTTTAAATAATCGAAGTAAATAACTAATACAAAAGTCAAAAATAAATATTTTTCCCCATTTTCAATGTACATTAGCAAAATATTTGGATATAAATTGTGATTAAAAACAAAACATATTAATTAATTGAAAGTTAGGAATATAATGCTTTGGAAAAAAATTGAGGACATAAAAGCAAAAGTGAGCAAATATTAAAAATCTTTCATGTAATTAAAATGTGGTGTATATATAAAAAAATTTGGTGTGAATATAACTACCCTTTGTTTAATTTTGTATGTCAGAATTTTATATCATTGTGGGACCACTGCTTGATAAAAAATTTCTACCTTTTGTAAATTTTAACGTTAGCAAACAGCCTCATAATTTATACTTCTTCATACTGTGAAAATACAAGGACACCAAGCAAAACCCTTACAAGGGCATATGTAAATAGAATGTGCAAATACTTGCCAGTTGTGTTTGAAGAATTTGGAAAGAAATGAAACTCAAATCAATTGACAGGTGGCCTTCATTCCTAGATAGACATCTTATTTCACGAATATATCTGCAACTCGAATGAGATTTTCAAGATGAGATGAAAGAATAACCCTAACCAGAGTTGACCTTTATCTCTCTCTCTCTCTCTCTCTCTCTCTCTATCAAACCCTAAAAACTCTTACGAAGATAATGGAACCGTCTAAGGAAGTGAAGAAATACCCTTGAAATATTCCAGAAACGCATCAAACGATCACAAGGTGATCACATATCTCAATACAGTAAAAGACTTCCACTTAATGAGTTGTCGTTTTAATAAAAAAACTTTGGCCAAAATAGGTAGCAATATATCTCATGTGCACAACAATTTCAATAAGTAGAATATCGATTTATAATTATTGGATTAGGTTATCTTGAAACCATATATTAATTCGCTTAGTTGTTCTTTAAGACAAAACAACAAGCTATTAATGAAATCAATGTTGGTTATTAAAACATTCCTATACCTAAGACTTTCAAATGCACCGAAAGCTAAAATTAGTTGGAATATCCATTTTTCATGTCCACACAACTCATTTATTGGCTCAAGACATATTTTCTTTCTTTAAAACTTTGGGGCGCCCATGTGAAACATTCACACAATTTTTTTTTAGAAGGATACATTCACACAATTTTATTGTGTAAAGAACGCACGTGTTTGAAAATATGAAAAGTGGTGGAACTCGGATAATTGATAAGAGCCTTTCATTCCCAGAATTTCACGAGGATAGTTAATCTTTTTCAGAAGAAGAAGACACACAATCAACGTGATTTTTATTATTATTTTTTTAAGGACGTTGCAAATTCAAGACATGTTTCCACCAACCTATCATCTAATTGGAAACATTCACACAATTTTGTGTAAAGAATGCACGTGTTTGAAAAGAGGCGGAACTCGGATAATTGATAAGAGCCCTTCATTCCCGGAATTTCACGAGGATAGTTAATCTTTTTAGAAGAAGAAGGCATACGATCGACATGATTTTTTTTTTTTAAAGGACATTGCAAATTCAAGACATGTTTCCACCAACCTATCATCTAATTGGAACTTGGCCCAATAGCTTCCGGGATTCATTCAAGAGGAATTTATGGCCACTTTGTATTGATTAACGTCATTTCCTGTCATTATGCCAGATGAGTCTATCCAATTGTTGGTTCGAGCTCAATGCATTTTAAATTTTAATACCTCATATAATAAGAAGAGAAGTACAGAAGTTCCAATTTCTGTGTAATTCTATCCATAAATTAGGTCGTGTATATGTACTTCAACGTTATCTCTTGTGTTTGTAATTTTGCTTTGACCTTGTAAGGGCTCAATGCATGTATTCTATATCTTCTTACCTTGAAAACTGTAGTGGGCACAAATCACTCACAATCGTGTACATGCAGATAACGTGCAAAACACTTACAAATTGTCTCAATATGCGAAAAGAGATGAAACTCAAAGAAATTGATAAGGGTACTTCATTCATAAATGAAAAGATTTACGAGAAACAAGGATCGCATCTTACTTCATGGAGCTTGTTCTACAATATAAAAATTAATAATTCATTTGAAGTGAAAAAAAGTCCATAAATTTTATAGAAGGGATAAGTTGGACACATCACTTCCCCATGTTAATTTGAAATCTCATCTCATTTTGTACGTTGATCCCCCCTCAAACTGTTAAAGCTTTGGCAAGTGGAGAATAAAAGCCGACGAACCTCCTTGCACACCATGCTCTGACGAAGCCACATTCCAACCCACATTACGATCCAATTCAGATGATTGCCTAGAGTTTTGGGATAAAAAACCATGGATAAATGCAAGTAATCTTTTGAAACACTTGTTCCAGTTCAATATGGGGATTGTATTGACATTTGTGCCAAAATAACATCGACACGTTATAATAAATCTTGAATTATTTTTTCAGCATCTCTTACACCAAATCCACCCGCATTATGATTACTTGTCAATGTCCGATCTAATTGGATCGATTCACATTCACCTTCTAAAACAAGATATTCTGGAAAGTATAATATTAACTACTTGATGTCCATTCAACAGATCCAATATGATTATTTAAGTCACCATTCCTTTTACATGATTTTGTTTACTATATTCTCTTCAATAGCAATATAAATTATACTGTTACTCTTGCAGAACTAAATTTCAAGCACCTAACTGGAAGGCTCGATTGCACCACCTCCCGTCAAATCCAGTTTGATAGGTACATTCAAGAAAGGTAAGTATTTTATTACTACCAAAAGCAAGATTTTTTATTTTTATTATTTTTTAAATCGATTATCTAGTTCTAGAGCGCTTCTATCCTCAGTTTAGTAAAAGTTCTTTATAAATTTTGTTTATAAACAATCATACGACAACATTTTATTAGACAATTTTTTTGAAAAGTAAATAATTTCGACTGATCAAAGATTCATGTCCACATTTTTTGACTTTTCAATAAAATTGATTAACAAAATATTGACAAATCACTATTTATAAACAACCATTTATAAAAAAAATTATTAAACATGGACTTATTTAAGTGCAATATAAACTTCAACATCGTATCATATTCACAAATTTGCTTAGTAGTAGTTGTTATTATTATTATTATTATTACTCTCTATTTATCCATTGGAATACAAAGGTTGGAATATGACTCGGAACTCATCCGAGTCAAAAACGAGTTAAAAATAATGGATCGAGAGGGTTCCAAGTCCATCTTCCCCATTATATTTTGAATACAAGACTGAGTGTGCCCCGGTTAGGGTTATTTTTGCCTCGCGTCGTACGGCAATCACTTGTCCCCTCTCTCTCTGTCTCGGAAATTATTCTTCTAGAGGGTTTTCAATTAGTGTATCTTCAAAAGGTACCGTAGTTTTTTTTTTAAAGCCAACTGATGTTGTCCGTTAACAGATTCGTATCGGCACCGGAACGAATTTGGTAATCGGAATTTTGGATTTTTCCCTGATTTTTATTTTATATGAATTTTCTACGATTTATTATAATTCTTTTTTTTTTTTTTTTTTTTGGGGTGGGGGCTCGAATCACTTGCTGCTTAATTTTCGTTCTTTTATTATGCGGTGTGGATCTGAGGAGGTCCTGAGATTTGTGTTAATCTACTGAAACAGGTGTAATGAAGGAGATTGCTTGGAACTGAAATATTAAACATATCCAAGGAAGAGAAACCCTAGAAGCGCTGGATTTATTTGGGTTTCAATTTGGGTGGTGAAAAAATGGAGCCTATAGTGGTTGGATCAGAGAGGCGCCGGGGGAGAAAAAGGAAGATAAAGGATGTAGAGAATGTAACAGTGGATCGCGACTGCAAGAGGAAAATAGTGGAAACTAGGTCGAAAGGAATAGTTGGTAGATATGTAATGAAAGAATTTGAGGGCAGTGGGGTTTTTTTGGGAAAAGTTGCATCTTATGATTCTGGTTTGTACAGGATAGATTACGAGGATGGTGATTGTGAGGATTTAGAGAGTGGTGAATTAAAGGTGCTCTTGGTTGAAGATAGCAAAATTACTGGTGAATGGTTGGAGAGGAAAAAGAAGTTGGATGAGCTATTGTTAAGTAAAGATGTACAGGCAAAGAGTTCTGAATTAAAAAATGCACCCAAGCCAGCAGATGCTACTGTTGATGATAAGGTTGAAGCATTGTTGTTAAGTGAGCCTACAGACGTTGGGGTTGGTGCTATTGAAGTGGAGAAGGCCCAAGAAGAAGGCAATACTTACGCTGATGGTGATTCATCAAGTGATTCATATGAGGATGCTCAGGAGCAGGATGCTAGTCTGGAGGTGGAAGCACCAGTTGTTCCTCCGCCAGAATTGCCTTTATCTTCTGGACACATTGGAGTCCCAGAGGAGTATGTTTCACACCTTTTCTCTGTATATAGTGTTTTGCGTTCATTTAGTGTCCCACTGTTTCTGTATCCTTTTGGATTGGATGATTTCGTGGGAGCACTCAATTGCTCTGTTGCAAACACATTGTTGGACTCCGTTCATGTTGCTTTAATGTCCGCCTTGAAGCGCCATATTGAAAGGCTCTCATCCGAAGGTTCAGAGCTTGCATCAAAGTGCTTGAGGTACTTTCTTATATCTGTTAGAATACCTTCCTATTTCTTTGGTAAATTTATGCGCTTCAATTGCTGTTTTGGCTGTTAATGAAGGTTGATGTGTGTATCTTTGACGAAACTATTCTTTTCTTGGTTTTGCTTGCTTCTATCATACTTTTGTAAAGGAGTAGAATGCAAAACCATTCTCTCAATATGTAACACACCAAGTAACTTGCATGAATTTCATGTCTATGATAGTGTAGTTTGCATTATTTTCATAAATCCTTGTGAGTTGGACTGTCGCAATCATTTGATCATTACAATTTACAAGTTATTCCTGTATGCTGTAAAAAATTTTGAAATGACATTTTTATTTATCCACATTACATGAAATATCCTCCTGCCAATTATGCCTACAGTGAACAAAATCTTAAATTGATATTTTTATTTATCCACATTACATGTAGTATTCTCCTGCTAATTATGCCCTCACTTGATAAAGAGCACTTGCTGTATACTCATGTTCTTTCTTGTGAAAGTCATTTTTTGAGATCGCTTTTATATTTTTCTTGACTTTTCTGCTCTCAGGTGCATTGATTGGAGTTTGCTTGATTCATTGACTTGGCCAGTTTATTTGGTCCACTATTTAATGGTTATGGGATATACAGATGGACCTGACTGGAAAGGATTTTATGCTCATTCCCTGGAGATAGATTATTATGCTTTATCTGTTGGAAGGAAGCTAATGATTTTGCAAATTTTGTGTGATGATATTCTGGATTCTGAAGAGCTAAGAGTAGAAATTGACGCGCGTGAAGAATCAGAAGTCGGAATAGACACTGATTCAGGGACAACGGTTGCCCCTGCAGGTTTACCAAGAAGAGTTCATCCGAGATACTCTAAAACTTCTGCCTGCAAGGACAAAGATACAATGCAAATCATTGCAGAGCGTCACGAGATAAAGCCATCTCTTAATTCTCATTCTTTGGGGTCTGAACTAAGTAGACCAGTTGAGAGCTCTGTTGTTGACCAGGATGGTAATGTGGATGAATGCTGTCTTTGTGGGATGGATGGATTTCTGCTTTGTTGTGATGGTTGCCCGTCGTCTTACCATTCCAGATGCTTGGGACTCTGCAAAATGTATATGCCGGAAGGATCATGGTTCTGTCCTGAGTGTAAAATAAATGCTGCAGGACTTAAAATTTTGAGAGGTACAGCTCTAAGGGCAGGAGAAAATTTCGGCGTTGACTGTTATGAACAAGTCTTTGTGGGTACTTGTGACCATTTACTTGTGTATGTTTCTAATGCCTTGTCTTATATTTATTCTCCATAATATTTATTTAAGAAGTAAGATAATACACGTGTTGCCCTCGTAATTAACGTCAAAGTTTATTTCTGTCTATTATTCTGTAATATTATGTTGCACCTCATCTTTGATAATGTTAATTTGATCTTTGTTACCAAATAAAATTGCAGGTTGAAGGCCTCGCCTAGCTCAGAAGTTTGCCTCAAATACTATCATAGACATGACATTCCTAGAGTCCTCCAAGCCCTTAATTCGAAAGTGGAGCATGTTACCAGGTATTCAAATATATGCCAGGGGATTATGCAGTATTGGGAAATGCCAGAGGACATTTTACCGCAAAATGGAACATCTGAAATTGATATTCAGTTAGCAAACCATAAAGAAAGTAGTGAGTGTACTACCCACTTTGCTACTTCGATAGACAAGCTAGTCCCTGAGAGTTTTGAAGTTGAGATTGAGAACACTGGTAGCTGTGAAACTATTAGTTCAGGGAACTTGGCTGTTTCATCTCTTAAGGACACTTTTCAGGATCCCATGCTGAATGGGAACTTTATGGATACAGAGTTTCCACCTGGTCAGCAGGGGAACAGCGTGATCACAGCAACACAGTCCAATCCTCTACTAAACCCCAGAATGACTGAACCAGCTATATTTACTGGTTCAGTTGGCCAGGCAGCAGATTGTTTTGAGTTAAGCCAACAAAGCACTTCCAATATATCAGAAGTTGTTTCACACAGCATTATTAAATGCCGAGAGCCTGTCAGTGGTACCTTTACCCATGCTAAAGGGTCTTTTCCTTGCCTAAAAGACAGAGTTGATACAGAAACTTGTAGAAGTTCATTAGAGAGTTTTTTATACACTGGCTCGTCATTCAAGATGCAAGGATACATAAATTATTATTTGCATGGAGAATTTGCTGCATCTGCAGCTGCAAATTTGGCTATACTTTCATCTGAAGAAAGTCAGGTCCCTGAGTCTCGATCATTAGATAACCACAAAAAGGTTATGTCTGCCAGTGTTTCTCTTCAGGCAAAAGCATTCTCATCAGCTGCCATGCGATTCTTCTGGCCAATTATTGAGAAGAAGCTTCTGGAAGTCCCAAGGGAAAGGTGTAGTTGGTGCTTTTCTTGTAAGGCTCAGGTGACCAGCAAGAGAGGGTGTTTGTTAAATGCAGCTGCTTCAAATGCAACCAAAGGGGCTATGAAAGCTCTTGCTGGACTGCGTTCTATAAAGAATGGGGAAGGGAGTCTTCCTGGCATTTCAGCATATGTTTTGTTCATGGAGGAGAGTTTAGGCGGTCTAATAGTTGGTCCCTTCCTTAATGACACTTTCAGGAAGCGATGGCGTAAACAGATTGAACAGGCTACCAGTTACGATGCTGTAAAGATCCTTATGCTTGAAGTAAGCTTCTTGCTATAGCGGTTTTACACGTGTTTACACTGTCTGATTAGTAATCATCCTTTCAAGTCTATAGGCACTATATGTGAAGGCATCAATGGTTTGATGACGTGAACAGTACTCGACTGTCCAGTGTTCATGTGTATCTGTTTTGTTTATGCGACATGCATGTTTATCTTTTCTTGCTCTGTGGACGATGAACCTGGGTTGCAAGAAAATTTGTATTTTACAATAATATATTTATCTTGATCTTTTATGAGATTGATATTCCCCACTCGACCATTTACCCAATCACTGATAGTAAAAACAGCCGATGTTTTGCTTAAAACACTCTTTATGTTTGTGGAACTCTGTATACTTTCATTTGCATGACGGTGTTTCTATTGCAGCTTGAGGAGAACATACGCACCATTGCTCTTTCTGGAGATTGGGTGAAGCTTGTTGATGGTTGTTCAACTGAATCTTCTGCCTCTCAGAGTGCAGCTAGTGCTACTGGATCTACTCAGAAGCGTAGACCAGGGAGGCGTGGCAGGAAGCCATCTGCTACTGCTGAATTGTTGAGTGACTTCACTTGGTGGCGAGGAGGAACCCTATCAAAGCGTATATTCCAGAGAGGGATTCTTCCACGTTCAATGGTAAAAAAGGCAGCCCGGAAAGGTAATAAAGATACTCCCAGCTTTCATTGTTCTGTGGAAAAAGTTCAATGCATCTGTTTTGTGATGTTTGCAATATACTGTTTTATGGAAGTACCATTTGATAGATCTAAAAGTAGTTTACTGACATGTTAGCATACAGGTGGTTCCAAAAAGATAACTGGTATTCTTTATGTCGAAGGATATGAGACTCCAAAAAGAAGCAGGCAGCTTGTCTGGAGGTCAGCAGTTGAGATGAGTAGAAATGCAGCGCAGCTTGCACTTCAGGTGCATCATCATCATTCAATTTTAGTATCCTGGCTATGCCCATGCTTTTCTTTTTACTTTTGTCTGGCTCTTTGTGAAATTTAATGATACTTTCCCTAATACATACAATTGGCTTTTGCATCAGGTCAGATACCTTGATTTTCATGTCAGATGGAGTGATCTTGTTCGTCCGGAACAGATTCCCTTCGATGGAAAAGGTCCAGAAACTGAAGCTTCTGCTTTTAGAAATGCTTTTATATGCGGTAAGAAAACCATGGAACACGAAATTAGATATTGTGTTGCTTTTGGGAGTCAGAAGCATCTGCCTTCTCGGGTGATGAAAAGTATAACGGAAATAGAGCAAAGCCATGATGGAAAGGAAAGATTTTGGTTTTCTGAGACACAGATTCCATTATATCTAATTAAAGAATATGAAGAAAGTGTGGAGAAGGATAAGCCCGTGGACGTGTTGTCCAAGTTGCAGAGGAGGCAGTTGAAGGGTTCTTGCAAAGACATATTCTCTTATCTGCCGTGGAAGCGAGATAATATGGACAATTTTTACTGTTCTTCATGTCATCACAATGTCTTGTTAAGGTATTTTGTTCCACAGAGTCTTTCCCTTTTACTGTTTCTGCCCCTGCACCACTTTCATTTCATTAATATTTTGCAATTATTGTGATGTTCAGGAATGCTGTAAAGTGCTGTGCATGCCAAGGTATTGCAATACCATCTTTTATTGAATCATTATCAGTTCTACTTCTATAACAGTTTGAATTTGCATTTTCGTGCAATATACTTCAACCAATTTGAGGAACATACTGAAAATTACGGAATTTCATATCTCCCTCCTAAATGAATGCTAAGGAACTAAATTGTGAATACCATAACGGTGAAGCGTGTAATGCACTGGGTGAAAAATTGATGCTGGAATGCACAAACTTAATAAAAGAACAATAAAGTGATGTAGAAAAAAGGGATCAAAGGGAAGAATTGAGGACGAGAAATAGTTTTATTCATATAATTTAAGTATGTTCCAATACATTGTTTATTAACTGCGAATTAGGGCTGTGTCAAATAAAAACTTTCCATAGTAAGTCTTCAATTTGTTTATTAAGCTCGACTAGCTCTGCACGGTTCATCCTATAGTGGAGATGATTTGGTAACTGGGAATTAGGAGCCAGATTGACAGAGTGTTGAATATCAGGGAGGGAGATCATCAAGGATTATGTCACTAAACTCGTCTTGGAAGAAGTCAGATAGTCTTACCATTATAGTCAAACTCTTATACGTTGTCACGTCCAAAGTGCCAAACATCACGATTGTAAAGCCAAGGGCGACCTAGAAGGATGCGGGCAACGTCCATTGGTAGGATGTCATAGTAAAGATTCTTGTAATAAAATGGGCCTAGCTTAAGGGACACCAAACATCGATGAGTGACAAGCAATGAGATTTTATCGATCCATGCCACCTTAGAAGGTCGAGGGTGAGGTTCGAGGTTGAAGTCGAACTCGGTTACGATTGATTTGAAAACTACATTTATGGTGCTATCTTCGTCAATTACTAATTTGCAAGAGCGAGAATCGCATGGGATACAAGTATGGAATATAGAGGTCATTTTCCAAGAATTATAGTCTACTAAGGTGTAGAGCATGTATCCCATTACAATTGCAATGGCCTCTTCCTCGTAACAATCCAATTGATCTAGGTCCTTATCTAAATGGTCGATGGTGAAGCACTCATTATTATTAGGAGTCGGAAGTAGTGTTTCTTGACATGATTTAAAAAAAAGTTTAGCTTCAAGGTCGAGGCATTGGTAAATGCCCTAGTACCCGTATTTTTTAAGGCCAGACTGAGGTTTATGCCTTGACTAACTGAGGCTTACACCTCAAGGCATACGCCTCATTAATTAAGAGGTGTGCGGCTTTTAAAACCCAATAATTCAATATGCATGACTAATTTAATTAGATCCTCACGATGTTAATAAATAAAAGCAAACAATTCAAATTAATCATAAAACAAAAAGGGGTATAAACAAAAAATTATAGATACTTTTTCTTATTTGAATTGCTACTTCTCTTTTTTGATACTTTAATTAATTTATTGTTTTGAAAACTTCTACATTTTGTTTATGTTATTATGTGTTTATTTTCATATATTTTTGTATTTTCTAAATTTTTTGGTTCACAATGAGGCTTACGACTCAAAGTGTCTCGATGGTTACGCCCGCCTTATGAAGGAAAAACGCCTCAGTTCCCGTTTTCACCTTTTCAAACCATAGTTCTTGATTAAGAGCGAGGGTATGATGAGCACAACGAGAAGCAATATGACCTCGATTCTAAAAGTGACGACACACTATTGAAGGTTTAGGGACTCGGAAGGACCTCAAGCCATTAAGAAATCTAGTGATAATTAAGTCCTCAGGCTCATCAAGGTTGGAATGATGGAGCGACTCTTCGAAACAAGATCTGTAGTCAGACACGATCGAGGAGTTCAGTATATTGTTATGTAGGCGCTCCAAGAGTTGAGAACGATGGTGTGACGAGACATACTTTTTCGACGAGTTTGGTTTTCATTCCCCCCATACGGTGATAGGTTGACCTAAGTGTTCCAAATTACGAGTCACAGCCTACCAATAGAGTTTAGCAAATTTGACGAGTTTCATTTTGGTGAAACGGATATGCAGGTAATTAGGTATGTTATACCACTTGAAGTACTCTTCGATGGAATGAAGCCAATCCAGAAGGCTTCGGGGTCTGGCCGTCTAGGCGTCCATCAAATTTCGGGGCATCTACTTTAATTTTTTTTTAATCAAATCATCAATATGGTCCTTATGTCAGTTGTAATGTTGGACTAGGGGTTCGGGGCGATAGTTGTGAGTGACAAAAGGATTAATATGTTCTCGATTTGATACTTGGTGTCTAGGATTTGCATAGATTAGTTAAGGCATCACCTAGCGGATTGTCAATAGGTTGACGTCCTGTATTATGTCGATTTTGACTTACCGTCAGTTTTTCGAATTATGTAGTGATTGAGTGATAAGTTCTTTAAGTTCAGCTAGTCAAATTTTATTAAAGTCATGTCAATTGAAAGGGTAGCGACCTATTGAGACAGGATTTCATGGGAATGCCCATGAACTTGTCATTGTACTAATTTTTTTTATTTTATTTTTTTAAACATAATTATTTATCTAAAACTTGGAACTAAAATAAGCTAATTAAAAGCACAATATACTTAAATAAGAGCAAACTTTCAAAAATAGCTGAATTAAACCCTATCCAAATAGAAGCAGCGAATTAAAACCTTGAGCGTGTGCAGTCGGAGAATGATGTGTCTAGCGGGGTGGGCAAAGGCGAGCTTGGCTACTGGAATTGATGTGGTGTTGGCAGGTGATGACCGTAGCAGTGTTATTTTGGTGGCCGGAGCAAAGGCGGCATCCAAACTCAAGAGGAGCAACGAGGCCAACCGTGTCGTAGGGAACATGTGCAGAAGAGGTGGCGAAAGTGGCAAACCAGTTGAAGTAGCTAATTGTTGGGGCGAATAACTAGAAGAACTGACAGTTGATAGTAGGGTGAATTTGACACGGCGTGGTGGTAGGTGGTACAGCCTTACAGCCTTTGAAGTTGGGGAGAGGCAGCAACTGAGTAGTTGATTGTGATTATGGCGTATATAAGGGATCATGATGGTGTGGGCAAATGGGTACGTGCACGGCATCAATATTGGATGGCAACGGGGACGACTGGATGGTGCGGTGGTGGTGGTTGTTGAGGATCTTCCCCTTGATGCTGGGGACGAGTGGTGGAAGTGGTTGGCTACTGGCGTGGAGAAGGCTTGGGCTAAATAGGGGCTAGGGTGGTTAGGTTATGGGTTGGTTGGTAATCTGCATGGGCTGGGTAAATGTTTGTGGAGTTAGTTGAGGATTTATGCTCTTGGGCTTTAATGGGGTTTATGATATGTTGGGTTTGTTTAATGGGGGCTTTAATTGGTTGTGGGTTAATATGTTAGGACGCTTACAAAAATACTCAACTTTTGATATCAAAATTGAAATTTACTTCATATAAAAAGTATCACAATATCACAATATGATACTTTTCAAAAAATTTGATTTATTGAAATTTACGTCCTTTGAAGGTATCACAATTTGATACTACTCAATTTTTTATGATAATTCTCAATTTTTTGTGATACTGTTATTATTTGTTTATGACACTTGTGATACTTTTTGTGTATTTTCTATGATACTTTTTAAATTTTTTTATGATACTTTTCACAGGTGCATGTATTTTTCATTATTTTTTATTATGTAGTAAAAATCAGTTTTGATAAGAAAAGTAAGTATTTAACACAATTAATCCTAATATGTAGACAAATTTAACAACGATAGGAAATAATGCAAACTATTACTTTTTTTTTTTTGAAACTAAAATATATGTCGATCTAAACTAAAAAGCAAATGAACTAACTGCTGCTATGAAGACGAGTTTTCTTGTGCTTTGTGCTGTTCAAAAGTTGTTTGTGTATGAAGGTGATTGTAGGGCTAGGAAAAGTTATGAAAGGTGATGACGTAAGGATTGGTGGGAAGCGATGGATTTTTTTGAATTTGAGGAAGGTCAAAGTAAAACAAATTACTCTGAGATACCAAATTGATGCAGAAATGCACAAACTTAATAAAAAGAACAATAAAGTGATGGAGGGGACCAAAAGGGAGAATTGAGGCCAAGAGATTTATTCATATAATTCAAGTGTGTTCCAATACATTGCCCTGAGCCCCTTCATATAGGGGAATAATTGAGACTAATTAGGAATTGAAAACTAAATAAAGTCCTGATTTAAATGGGTCTAATTAAAATATTACTACTATGATCTAGATAAACTAAAATATAAAATAAAGATAATATTAACTAGTCTCTTTTATAATGTCTCAAGTTTTTTTAGTGGTACATATTGTATCCATGGATTCATCCCATCGTTTTTGATTTCATCCACACATTAATTGCTAGTATTGGTAGTTTAAGATGAATTGAATGTAGAATGTTAGAAGTTCAGACTAGAGGTAATTGGGTCTCTCTTATCATAAGCTTCTTACTGGTGCAACCATAGTCAATGGAGAAGATGCAGCATCCGTACCTCTAATCTACCGTTGGGCATTTCTGACATCTGTTGTGGAAAGAATTAGCATATATTTCTAGGATTCACAATAAAAGTTTGTATTACAAGCAACGACATTACGAAGAACTTGTTTACTTGCACATAATGGTATTATATAGCACTCATACGTGTCTTGAAAAGTTCACTTCCAACTTATCTTGCCCCCTGCTGAAGGCTTGAAAGGTTGCTAACAATTGATTTTGCAAAGTTCCTTTATTTGTGATGTGCGATGTCAAGTTTTTATCAATTTTGTTCTTCTGGACAAACCTACTTTCCTTCCCTTTATCACACACCAGTCTCTTCTCCCCTCCAAAGGGTAAGAAGTACACGGAACTCTAATTTTTTGTTCCATAGTACTGTAATTGTAATTAGCGAGCTTTCCGTCGCTGTATATTTTTGGAATCATATGGAGTCTTGAAATTAATTTTTAAGAGATGGGGAACCAGGGGCAGTGAAGTGTGGATGAAAGTAAGAGCATATCGTGCTCTATTTTTGCCCAAAAACGTTGTGGCATGTGTGCCTCTCATCTATTGGAATGATATTTTGTAAATGGTTAAAGATCTAGGGGAACACTAATATCTGTCTTAATTGTGAATCGTCATTTAGTTATTCCATGTCAGTGATGCATTAGTCTTTGGTTTATGAAAATCAACTTTAGAGGGTTAACGATTTCCTACTTATAATAGTTTGTCAGGTGTGTGGAAGTCTATATTCAGTTTTTACTTGAGTTTTAGAAAGAAATGTCTACAGCTACCATTATAGCACCCTCTTTGTGAAATGTTTGTTTATATTAACTATTTGGGGATCCTCACGTTCTCTTTTTGAAAATTTTAGTGGAAGTGTTGTGTCCCCTCTTGCTTATGACATTAGTATCAAATTACTCATCAGTTATGAATGAAATTTTATTGAGCAGGTCTCTGTCACAAGCAATGTGTTGCTAGTTCAACTATTCACGTGAATGAGGAAGTTGAGTTTTTGATAACTTGCAAGCAATGCTACCAGACTCGGGCTTTAACTCGAACTGAAACTTGTGATGCGTCCCCCAGAAGTCCTTTACTCCTTCAAGGACGAGAGATTCTTAACACAGCTAGTGCTAATAAACGTGGAAAGCAAGCAGTCTGTAATGGATTATCAGCATCAGTTGGAACTGTGCAGCGTGTTCCTGAGGTGAAATCAATTGATTCTTCTGTATCTGTAAACAAAGGAAAAAAATTATCCTGGGGCCTGATATGGAGGAAGAAGAACTGTGAAGACAATGGAATTGATTTCAGATTGAAGAACATTCTTCTGAAAGGCAATTCACATATGGACTTGACAAGAGCTGATTGCCGTCTTTGTAATCAGCCGTATAACTCTGATCTAATGTACATCCGCTGCGAAACATGCCAACGTAAGTTAATTTTAATTAATTTTGTGCATGATCTTCATTCATTAGGTTTTTGTTATTTTTGTTGTGGCAATGCAAGTAACTAACATGTTGGCATTGTCGCTATTAATAGATTGGTTTCATGCTGATTCTGTTGAATTGGACGAGTCCAAGATTTCTGAAGTTGTTGGATTCAAATGCTGCAAGTGCCGTAGGCTCAGATCACCTGTATGCCCGTACTTGCCTCCAGAAAAGAAGGCAGCATTGGAGAAGAAGATGATGAAGAAGGTTCCAAGGCAGGAAATGTCGGGAATGGACTTTGATTCCCCTGTAATCCTTGCACGAGCTAAAGAGGAAGCTGTGCATGTGCCATCGGATGATCCTCTCCTCGTTTCTCTTACCGGAATCGAGCAACATACTGAGGACAAGTCGAAAGTGGATCATGCATGGATTAATGCTACTGTATCTGAGCCTGGACCTCGGAAACTGCCCGTCAGAAGGCATATCAAGCAGGAAAATGATGCAAATTGTTCTTTGCCAACCGATGGCTTTAATTCTCCTCTAGAAGTAAATGTCTTCAACTCAACTGAAAAGTTGCCTGTTCGGAGACACATAGTACGGGAGAACAATGTAAATTGTTCGTCGGAAACCTATTCTTTTCAGGTTCAAGCATCGACTCGTTTTGGGGCAAATAGCGTGAGCTCTGTGGAAGATTCGTTTTCTCCTCTTGTTGAATGGGATGTTTCCAATGGGGGATTTGACGATGCTTTAACATTGGATTATGATTGTCTAGGTTTTGATGATTCGGAGTTTGAACCTCAGACCTATTTCTCTTTTAATGAGTTGCTTGACTCTGAAGATGCTGGTGGTTCAAATGGCACTGAATTACCCGAAATCCCAATAGGAAACTGGGAAAATTCATCTGCATTCCCACAGAATGAAGCTCTCGAGATATCTTACGATAACGAAGAACCTATGATATCTGTTGAAACCGATCTTCATATTCCTTGTAAGATTTGTTCCCACACTGAACCTTTCCCGGACCTTTCTTGTCAAATATGTGGTGTATGCATTCATAGCATATGTTCTCCATGGGACAAGCAGTTGCCACAGGAGGATGGCTGGATGTGTGGCGATTGTCGGGAGTGGAGATAGATGTCTTCTGGGGATTTAGATTTTTGGAAAGGGGTCTCTATTGTTTTAGTTGGGGAATGTACGGACATTATTTGTCGACCGAGGACACTAGCAATTACAAAACAAATTAGAATATGGTGGTCGTTTGTGATGTTTGCTTGAGATGGTATGAAAATTGGAGTGACAGCATGGTAAATGCCTATTACTACAGGACTTGTTTGTTCTTCTTTTGGCAAGTTTTTGTGCTACAAACAGTGGGCTATGATTGTTTCTCAGGTTATAGAAGTGAATAGCTGAGCTTATTATTTCCCTTTTGAAGAGATCTGGGGAAAGATAGTGAATATTTTTTTGGACTGAAGTTGTTCTGATCTTGAAGGATAGGCTAGAGTTTTTGAGCTTATCTTATTCTTTTGCCTGTACAAAACATGGGATTAAGTATTTTGAGACCAGTCAAGTCAGCCCCTTTGATTCTCTTTCAAAGTTGTGGGAAACACATCATTTGTTTATCCAAGTCACCGAAGTTCATTTTCTTTTACGTTATAGTTAGTGTGCCAAATGATGGGCGAGACAGACTTTTCGACCAGTCAAACAGTTTATAAATAAAATATTTTCAAACAGAACGTTAGTCATTGAACTTAATTTGTTACAGTTTGGATAGTCATTGAACTTAAATATTTGTTACAGCTTTGGTAATCCATGTTTGTCAGGTTGACTAATGGTAAATTCGTTGAGGTAGTATATAGTCATCGAACTTAAATATTTGTAAACAGTTTTGGAGAAAGAGATTATAGAAAAATGGGATAAACAGAATCTACGTCAGACTCAGGTTAGTCATATCAGAAGTTATCAACTTAATAATGCTGTAAAAACTGATTTGCTCCAGCCAAATTAAAAAATCGAAAACTTCGACTTCTGTTATAAAATGCATTTCCAGTCATTCAATGGCAATGCTGTGAAAATTAAAAACAAACCCGCACAGATGATAATGTCCAGATGGAGAGCATCGAGTTTGGGAGAGTGATGAGAGCATTTATAAAATTAAAATTAAACTTGCACTGATGATAAAACAAACCCGCGCTAATGGAATGATAAGAGCATCGAGTTTGGGAGAGTGAAAGGTCATTAGAGACATCAGAGCAACCAACGCTAAATGATGTCATGCCCAAAAATGCAAACTAAACGGTGGATTCACGATGCTGGTATGGGTTTGAGAGAGAGGGGAACTCACGATTGGGGTGTACAAGTTTTTCCTTTCATAATTAGATAAGGGAATATTTGTATTTGTACTGTTGTGTATTCATAAAACATATATTTTATTAATGATGTTAATATAATGTAGTGTGTTTAGTAGAATTTGTGATTCTTGGTGGAATTCAGAATTCTTTACGTTCTCATTTTGAAAAGTTGTTGGAGTGTTGAGAATCTTTTTGAGACATCATTTCGTTGCATAATTATTATATCATAAGTATGGTTAGTGGTTTACTACACGAAATGAATTTTCCTGAAATGTTTTCGTTGGATTTAGTTGAACATTCATTTTCTACCATTACGATATTTTTAAATGTTAATTTCACTTTCAATCACACCCACTCAAATTCCTTGAATTTATTTTGCATGAAAAATAATTTCTTAACAATTCAATTATCCAAAACTTATTTTTTGTCTACCTAAATTCAATGCTTGCAATTGTAATATTGTATAAATATTTGAGTCATCCGCAGTAAACGCCTAAAAGATCAAATCACCAATCTATATTTGTACAAGATATTCTTTATTGATTGATGAGACATCTATGTAGTAGACATTTAAAAAGTTAAATCACCAATCTATATGTTAGAGTTCATACTAGGCTATAAGGTGACTACTTGTTATTAGAGGTGTCAAGACGGACGGGCCGATCAGACCGGTAAAAACTGTCCCTGGATCGACCTGGGACCACTGGCTGACCCGTGACCCGTGCGGATGGTTCACGGGTCAAGAAGTTGTAAACCGCGAGTTTCGCGGGTTAAATCTTTGCGAGTCAGGGTTAACTCGTTGGCCCGTGAAAATATATATATATTTATTGAATATGGTAACATTGAAAATCTCAATTATTCTACAAACTCTAATACAACCTTTAAAGCAAAATCTTATTTTTTTCTCCCTAATAGCTACGAAACGTAATGTTCTTTGATAATAGTAATTAGAAATACATTTAACATTTAATTGTTATTTATTTATGTTTTATTTAAATTTACAAATTTAGAAGTAATTCATGTAACATAAAATATAAATTTAAATTCTATATAAATATTTTATTTTATAAATTTGAATTTATCATTTTAATAATTTTGTATTTAGAAATTTGCAAAAAAATTGTTATAAATATGAAAAAATCTAAATTTTTATTCATATGAGCCAAATCAGAGCGAACCGCGACCCACATAGGCCAGTGGGCGAGTCTGGGTTGTAATTCGAAATTTGTGGGCTGACCCGAAACCGACCTAGAACCCGCAGCGGGTAGTCTTTTTTCAAGCGGACCGTTACCAGACTTTTATGTTGACGGACCGACTCGACCCGAATTGACACCTCCACTTGTTATAAGCATTTAATGTCCGTCAGCCTATGACTAAAGGAGTGACAAGAGATAATCCCAACTTTTAGGATGAGGCCACATTTTTCTTCATCTAACGGTCACCACTCCACATCTACTAGTACAAAAGCTCATATTTTTGTGCCATTTGAAGGTAATGCAATTTTACATACCCAAAATAATCTTGCTATATCTCTATATGAACCCTCAATTTGTTCTTATACATTCCCGTATCCTACCCCCTTTTGATCGAAGTGGCTCACATATTTTCATGCCTCACGACCACTTATAATATTTCAAATAGACTGACTTGACCCCTGAAGTGCTCGCGATCACCTCCACCCCAATCGAAGTAGGCCATGTGCTTTAACGATTTGTCCAAATGTGCATGACCAAGACTATGTGGACGTGAGAGGAAACAAGATCCGTTTGCCACATCAACTCAACATGTTTATCTAAAATGCACATTCCACCAGTTGCAATAAAATTTGATTACACATTAATAAAAAATTTATTTTAATTTAAAAGAAAATAATTAATTACTTATAGATTTGAGTCGAAAAATGTCGGATATAAACTTTCTTTAGGAAAATGTTAATTTTTTTAACAATGTACATAAATACCCTGATGTGATTAAGGGCATCTCTAAAATCCTCTCCAATAGTATCCCGACCTCAGATTTGGAGCTGGCCTTTATTATTTACCAAATTGCAATTTTCATATTTAATTTAAATGCTAAACATTCATAATTAGTCTAATAATTTGTTGTTATAATGATAATCGTATATGTAAATATTATAATAATTATTATTTAATTTGAAATGTTAAAATTCTATCATTTTTAATTTAATTTTTTCTAAAAAAATTATTTTTCTTCACAATAATTTAATTTAATTTGGTTCATTCTACGCATTAGCTATTAATTTAAATTAAAGTCATTAATTAAAAAAATTATAATCAAGGTAAAAATATTAAGAAATTATAAGAAAAATGGATACTATTCAATTGACCCCAAATTTGGGGTAATCTCTGTTGAAGATGGCCTAACAAGGACAACTCTGGGTAAAAATTGTATGCAAATGATCAAAAGGTTCCCTAAACGTCATTTCTCTCGTCATTCGGGAAAATGAAAAACCAAATTGATCAATCAGAAATCCTCTATTCATGTTACCTAGCCATAGTAATCAACACGTCTCCTCCGTGTTGTGTTTTGTCATTTTCCATATCCAGAAAAATGCTGAATGCCAACCTCAGATGCCCCCGTCTCGGTCCTGAAAATTTGTGAAGAATGTAAATCGTAAATTATATCCAAAGTTGGCCAGGAGTTCTATCCACTGGAGTAACGAAATGCCTAGCAATGTCTCAACATTTGGGATGTGCCTCGGGGACATCATTTTCCATATCCACTTCCATCGAGGATGGTACATTTGTCAAAGTCTCAACAACGTTTGCTGCACTATGTTGTCTATGTATTGGGAATCTTGGTCCAATGTAGTGAGATGTATTTATTTGAGGGAGATGGATAAGGGAACGTCAAAGATTCGCTTCCAGCTTAACGAAAATGGCTAGGGATGACAATGGGGCTGGGATTCCTCGAACCTGACGGAACCTGTCTCGAACGAGATGGGGAATCCCCGACAATGATAGGGAAGGATGGAGACGGGGATGAAAAAGTATTCTCAATCGGGGATGAAACGTGGATGAGGATTGTTATCAAATCCCCATTCCCTCCTTAGACCTGTCCCTAAACCATCCCCGATTAATAAATTCAATTAAAAAAAATTTAAACAAATTAAAAGTGTCATAAACCACTCGAGCCCAAATATATAATTTCAAAATCAAGCTCTATATTTCAACTTTATATTACTCTTTACCTCATTCTCTCTAAACATACTTCTTAACATAATTAAACTTGTACTACTTTATAAAAACTATTATGAGTTTTTTTTTTATTGTTAATGTTAATCATTCTTTAGAATTATTAAATGATAATTTTGTAAAATAATCATACTTTAAGTAAAGAATTTATAGAACTAAGACATTTGATGACCATTATAAAAAGACATTAATGGACAAAAAAATATATATAATAATAAACGAGAATGTAAACGGGGATTATGATCATTTCCGCCCCATTCCCACCCCCTGCCTCGTCCCTGTTTAGACGGGGATGGAGCGTGGATGATAAATTTTCGACGGGGAAATCTCCGTTCCGAATCCGTCTCATTGTTATTCCTAAAAATTGCGTAACTCACCTTATACTACTTGTGCTATTAGGTCACAAGGTGGTGTATGTTGATATTGTCAGGCAATGAAAAAACACCAACTCGATTACGAAAGATTAAATTGCACGCTTGATATCGATACTTATTTTGTGTGTTAGCGACTGTAAATTATAATCAGAATTGTAATAATCATAAGGACAAAAATCTCCACCAATAGAGTGGACGCATGAAGCTAGTCTGTATTGGAAATGAGAATGCTAATGTTTTGTTAATGGATAAAATCTCACATTAATTAAATATGAAAATAAATCAATTTATAAGGGTTTATGCTACCCTTCTTAAAAATATTGATCTTTTAAAATGGATCTTAAAATCATAACATGATATCAGATCTCATTAAGCTCTAACGAACAATTCAATCCGATTAAATCTCAAATAAAATGTGTATGGATTTCAAAATTGGTTCGCTCGAAAGAGTCACTTTCTTGAGGGACATTTAAGGGATAAAATCCAACATCGATTACAGATAAAAATATAAATTAATTTATAAGGATTTGTGTTACTAATGAATTCGTAAACATTAGTGTAATTCGTAGGTTGATTACAATTATACTAGTGTAATTGTAATCAACTACTACCACCTAGGCTTGGGCGTCGGGTGGGTCGGTTCGAGTATTTCAATACCCGGAACCACCCATTATACTTCGGGTATTTCAAAATTGGAACCATTCGGGTCCTTGTAATTGCTGAAACCAAACCTAAACTAGAACCTTCGATTCCAATTCGAGTTCGATTCTACTCATAATATTTTCTTTATATATACATTAAATAAATATTTTCATATAAGTCCTTTCGATATTATACCGAACACGTTACTATTCGACAATATTTGTTAAAGGGAGAAATTAAGCTAAGAAACTCAATTACTTGACTCAATAGTGAAGACTAATTATATTTTAAATAGAGAACAATGAACTTGAGATAACAAAAAAGGTATACTACAATCCAAACTATGAATATATCAAATTAAATTGTAACGCATTATAATAAAAAAAATTAAAAAAAAAACACTTAAATTTGTAAACAATGTAAGAAAATAAAAGTCTGAATTAAAAAAAAATGAAAACTTTAATTCATCAACTTAAATTACAACTCAATCTTGAATTTTTGATTCATAAAAAGCTCAAATTGCAAATATTATTAAACTAACCCAAGAAATGTAAGATGGCGTTCTATTTGTATTTTATTTTGTATTTTCATTTTCAAAAATGTTTTGTATTTCCTGTTTTCAAATTTGCTGAAAACGCGCTTGGTTTGTCATTTCTGAAAACTATTTTGAAAATGAAAAACTGGAAAATACGTTCTGTTTGAAATTTTGCAGAATACTACTTAAATTATTTTTAATTAATTTACTTGCAGAATACTACTGACTCAAACTCAAATTTTCTTTCAGAATATACTGAAAATATGGTTACATGCAACACACTAATGTGAGCATTAAGAGTCTATATTAACACAGCTTGGTCAGGTTCGAAATTTGAAAAAGCTCTAATTCTATTAAAATCCAGAAAATGTAAATTCTTTCAAAATTACCAGAATCCATTTATCAGTACATTTTTTGAAATATAACAACAAGAATTATCACTTAATTTTTTTTGTAATGTTGATATTGAATTCAATAAAATTTTATTTAAACTTAGTTCCAAGTTAGGATAAAAAAAAATCTTTATTTAGGCTTAATTTCAAGTTAGGATAATTCTAAAAAAATAATAAAAAAATAAAAACTTTATATTAAACTTAGTTCCAAGTTAAGATAATTCTTTAAAAAAAAAAAAAAAAAATTCCCAAAACGAGGTTTTGGGCGTTTTGCGTACAATTTTTTTTTTTTTTTTTTTTTACCAAAATGCGTTTTCGAAAATGGTAAAGAAAACACGTTTTTATCGTTTTCGAAAATAAAAACAGAAAACGACCTCAAAACAGTAAAGAGAATATGGCCTAACGTTCTAATGTGAGACGAGAGTTAAAAGATTAGGAGCAATTCTAGATTTTTAGTGTTAGTCTAGAGATTTAGAAAAATTACTACATAAATTAGATTTTTAAATTATGTTTTTTTCTCAGTGTATAAATTGTAAAAAATAAAAAAACTATATAAAAATCGATTCATTCAGGTACTTATGGTTCTATTTCAAGAACTAAGAACCTACTCAGACCCAATTGATTTTCTGTTTTCGGTTCCGGTTCTTAAAATATTTTTTTGAGAACCAGACCAGAACCTCTGGTTTCGAATCGATTTCGGTTCGAGAGGTTCGATTTCGGTTAAAATGCTCAGGCCACCTACCACCTCAACCTCCACATCCGTTGGACTACTGTTGAAAATTCGTAAGCACGCGAGTTTAATTTTTAAATTGAGTGTAATTTATTACACAAGTGTAATTTTTATTACTACTAGTTGGAACGCTGTCATTACTGGCTACACAAATAATGACCATTTCTGTTTGCTGAACATGTTATTAGAAAAAAAAAAAAAAAGATTTTTTAACATTCCAATTCTTCAAATCACTTTTTTAATCACACGAATTTTCTCTCTATACTTTTGTTTGATGTGAAAGATTTTTCATTTTTCAACTTTTGTACCGTTTGATTGCCTAAATTTTTTATGAAATTCGTTTTCCAACTTTTCTCTAAATCTATTATTTTCCTTGATTTTAAGGAATTGGTTTTCTTGGTACTTTAATAGGAAGGTGGAAAACCATTGTCGCATTGTTTGGTTCTTTTTGTTGTTGTTAGTTGACTTATTTTTTCTAGAAATTAACCTTATTATTATCAAGTACAAATGTATGAAAAAATATATATAAGAAAAATTAATTGAAATAGCAAAATTTTACTTTATTTTTCATGAAAAATAATGTCAATCAAATAAAAAAATTTGAAAATTTCTCTACTTTTTCACCCCAAAAATTAAATCAATCAAATACATTAAACTTTTAATTCCAGGAATTCAATTTCATGAAATTCGTTTTCTTTCCACCTAAATCTCACACTCGCAATCAAACGGATCCTTAACAAATATAAAAAAAATATTTTTATACACAAAAAGTTTAATAAACAAAGGATATATGCAGTGTTTGTATGTATATAGGGCAAAGAGGATGAGAAGAAATGGAATCTATATAAGGAAAAGTGCTTGCGGAAACGGTGTATGAACGTGAGACTGTGGATTGGTTAGGAATTTTAGACCATACTCTCTTTGCTATTTTGAGGTCGTTTTCTGTTTTTA
Source organism: Ligustrum vulgare (assembly GCA_963555705.1). Lineage (NCBI taxonomy): Eukaryota > Viridiplantae > Streptophyta > Magnoliopsida > Lamiales > Oleaceae > Ligustrum > Ligustrum vulgare. The sequence continues at coordinate 46,522,488 of OY743170.1, read as the reverse complement.
TTTTCGAAAACGTTAAGAACTCGTTCTCTTTACCATTTTCGAAAACGCATTTTGGAAAAAAAAAAAAAATTTGTACACAAAACGCAAAATACCCAAAACCTCGTTTTGGGTGTTTTGTGTGTATTTCGACAAAAAATGTCCAAAACGCGGAAAACTCATTTTGGGAATTTTTTTTTTTTTTAAAATTATCTTAACTAGGAACTAAGCTTAATATAAATTATTTATTTATTTATTATTTTTTTAGAATTATCCTAGCATGGAACTAAGTCTAAATAAATAATTTTTTTTTTTTTTGAGAATTATCCTAACTTAGAATTAAGCTTAAATAAATTTTTATTGAATTCAATATCAACATTAAAAAAAAAAAATTAAGTGAGAATTCTTGTTGTTATATTTCAAAAAATGCACTGATAAATGGACTCTAGTGGTTTTGAAAGAACTTGCATTTTTTGAATTTTAATAGAATTAGAGCTTTCTCAAATACCGAACCTGACCAAGCTATGTTAATATAGATTCTTAATGCTCACATTAGTGTGTTGCATGTAACCATATTTTCAGTGTATTGTGAAAGGAAATTTGAGTTTGAGTCAGTAGTATTCTGCAAGCAAATTAATTAAAAATAGTTTAAGTAGTATTCTGCAAAATTTCAAACAGAACGTGTTTTCCAATTTTTCATTTTCAAAAATAGTTTTCAGAAATGACAAACCAAACACGTTTTCTGAAAATTTGAAAACAAAAATGAAAACAGGAAATACAAAACATTTTCGAAAATGAAAATACAAAATAAAATACAAACAGAACGCCACCTTAATTTGGTCATAATTGATATCAGACTTAATTAAATATTATTTAATTACCTGATTTGAATATAATTTAAAAAAGGAAACAACACATGATTTGGCCTCATTTGCCCTTCCTCAAATTTGAGTAACAGTAATTTATTGTGGTCTCGACAAGTAGATCTATATAAAATTTGGCCACAAATTCTCTCAATCTCAAAATTACGGAAGTATGGTCAGTTACTGCTTGAATGAATAGATTAACAATAAAAAATATATACTCAAAGTGTTTATCATTGAAATTCCGTAATTGTATTTCCTCGATGGCGAGGACATTATCATAATGTTTTTAGTGGTCGCTCCAATGATTTCTGAGTAATTTTATTTGTTTGAGTTGACACATATTTATTGGAGAATGATGATATATTTATTTGCACATGCACAAGGCACCTCATCATTTTTCAATGAAAATGTGTCAACTGGGCAGAAATCAATCTCAAGATTGAGATAATTAGCATTATTCATGATTTCTAGCTTCATGCGAATCCAGAGATTCGATTTGTATAACTAGTATTTTCATAGCGATGGCAAAAAAACCCGACCCGAACCTGCCCTTAATGGGGCGAAAAAAACCCGCCCCGTGAGTCGGCGGGGCGGGACGGGTATGGGGCGATTTCCCCCTACTCGGGTGGTTCGCGGGGCGGGTGCGAGTTTGGCTGTCTCGACCCGAACCCGCCCCGATTAAATAAATTAATAAAAAATAATAAGGAAAAAAAATAAAAAATACTGAAAAAATAAAAAATTAAACGGGGCGAGTAGGTTGACCCGCCCCGCCCCGAACCCACCCGACCCGAAATTCGCAAGTCGCGGGGCGGGTTTGGAATTGAAAAATTCTCGCGGGACGGGGGGACCCGACCCGAACCTGTCCCGTTGCCATCACTATATTTTCACATGTTCTATGCAGAAATTTGATTTTGATCAAAATTTATGAAGATTTGTTAATTATACAATCATATATATCAAATAAAAATATAGTAAAATAACATTTTAATATAAAATATTATTGAATTTAAAACTTTTTAATAAGACTAGGAAGTGCAACATGTATAAAATTAATGAAAATTAGGAAATCAAGATTTTTATAGAATTTTTCTCTCTTTTTCTTTTTAAAATTTTCTCTCTTTTAAAAAATATTTTATTTATTATTTATTTGTTTGTTCAACTTTTTTCTTCTAAATAAGTTATTTTTATCATTTTTTTATATGTTAAAATATTTTGAAATATAATACAATATAATATAATAAATAAAATTAACAATCATATATCTATATTTGTTTTGAATTTGTAATTTTGAAACTAAAGAATATTGTTGTTTGTTATAAAATATTATTATAAATTAGGTATGAATGACAATTATTATTATATCCCTTTAAATTTTACATATTACGATTGTACCATTATCCACCCCTATTAATAGGAGCATAAGTTTTCATTCAAGATACACCAAGAATGAGGAGAAATTCTCTTATTCTCTCCATCTCCATCTCTCTTTTCATGTTTATATTTTGGTAGTTTTACAACACGTTATCAGGACGAGTCTCTAACCTATTGAGTAATATGACGGGAGTATGCTCTACAGTTGCATCTAAATGATGAACATCTGTATCAGAAACCTAATTATTATTAATCAAAATTTCATTTTCCAAATATAGTGTTTTTGGCATTAGAAAATCATTTATACAACATAGATCTGAAAATCATTTCCATGTTCATAGAAAAATTGTGTAACTTGAAACTTTCAAAGCAAATTCATGCCAAACTGTATATCCAATCGACGATCGAAGACCAAATCCATAACCACGGCAACGGGACGATTCTTCGGTACCGGCGCATGTCGACGGCAGAGTCACCGACGTGGTTGCGCGTGAGGCCCACGCGTAGAAGTCGAATCGGCCCGTGCGGCTTTTTTTGGAGATGACATTAAAAGGAAGTTTGTCGTCTTGATGTTTTGGATTTTTCTATGATCTTACTTTTTTGTTATGTGCAGTTTTGAAATTTTTCGACGGTCGAACGTAGCGGTTTTCTTAAAAACTATTTTTGGAGCACTTCCGACGAGATTTTGAACTTTGGACCAAAAGTAAGTTTGTTCTAAATTAAATTTCAAACCTATTGACGGTTTCAATTTATCCATATGAGTAATATATTAAAATATGAACCATTTTGCCCTTGGTAATACATAAATTTATATTAATCGTAAATTAACGATTAATATGTGATCAACCAGATAAATTAAAGAGTTTAAACAAGGTACAAGTAATATAATTATTTTCATACCGTGATGGATTGAGTTATGATGGATTGGTTTTATACCTTGACTGGATATGGCTCATTATCGTAACGGATTGAACTATTATGAATACCTTGACTGGATTTTGAGATATGACTCGCTTATTTATAAAATGTAATTATTTCATTATATTAACACCGCCTATATGGTCGGTCTATCGATTAAATATATGGAATACTTTACATATATTTATATTTTATATTATTTCAGAAACACCTCAGTTGTTGGTTAATTCTAACATATTAGAGGTTGTTGTCAACATATATACTTGGTGGTATAACCACATTATTATTATTATTAACATATATATGATATTATTTTTATTTGATATTTCATTGAATGGTACCAGAAGTTATCAGTACTAAAGTTAGATAATATTTTATCAATTGATACCAGAAGTTATCATTACCAAAACTGTTGGTGAATGTTGATAAAAATATTTTATCAAACGGTACTAGAAGTTACCATTATCTATATTGAAAAGATAGATAAAAATGAATTATCCAATAAGAAAAATGTTGATGTATGATAAGATAATATCACATGATAGCACGGACATGGCTAATGTGAAAATAATCTCATCAGTATTATGAGATGAATATTATATGATTGAAATAAACATATTTGATAAATATCTGGAAAAGTTCTTGCACAAGCACTTATATACTCCAGAAGAAGTACATATTTACTCCAAAAGAAGTAAAATCCATCATCAAAACATACTGAAGGGATATTATTATAACTCTTGAAGAAGTACAAAAGAGTCATACTGAAACATGTCAAGAAAAGGGATACATGTAAAAAAAAAAAATCCTCGAAATTAGAGGTGTGTCTCAAGAGTAATAATACTCCATACTCTACCACCCCTAATCTATTCTGAGATTCACAAGGTTAAGTTTGCATTAACCGGATTCCATTTTCGCTTGATTCTCCTTCCTTACGACCAATCTATCTTAACTCCTGTTGAATCTTGTATTGGAATATATGATTGCAACTTATCCAGTAATTCGTCGATAGTAGGAGCAGAAATAAGGATTCTCCTAGAAAATGGAGAGATGAATCCCTGTTTCACAGCATAATCAAGAAATGTTAGCAAACCATTAAAAAAATTGTTAACATTTAAAATCTCAATAGGCTTGATATGGAGATCAAATTGAGTCCATAAGGTAATATTAAAGATTTCTTCTAAAGTAGCAAAACCTCCGGGCAGGGCTATGAAGGCATCAGAACCATATAGCATACAAGTTATGCGTTTATGGATAGATAATGTCTGTACTTAATGCCCTCGTGTTTTGCTTGCAATATCTACCAAAGGAACATGTATAATGCCTATCACTTTTACTTGCTCTTTTTGAGTAGATTGGGAAATAGAACACATCAATTCACTACTACCTCCTCCATACACAAGATTGATACCTTTCTCTCCTAACTTCTTTCCTAGATCCAATGCTGCTTCTAGATACCCAAAATCTTTCCCTACTTTTAATCCACAAAATACACAGATAGTTTTGATCTGTCGAAATTTTTTTCCTTCCATCTTTGAGAGTATAAAAAGGGAAAAACTTAGGAGTAAATGATATTTTGGGATGCACGAAATTGTAAAAATCATTTACCTTTTAAAGTCGAAAAACCTCACTATTTACTTTTCGTCTTTTGAAAAAGTGAAAATCTACTTTTGACTAAATCACACTACTTTTAATAAAGCTCACCTTTCGGTGATTTTTCAATCATACTTTATCAATGCTCGAGAAATAAAATATGAAAATATTTTATATATATGTGTGCAAATATATAAAATGATTTACCTTGTATCAATACTGAATAACCAAAACATCATTGTTTATAACATACTGACAAACATGATCTTTTGTTATTATATTCTTAAGACTATAACGGTCTTTATCATCGTTGAATTGAGCCCATAGAGAAAGGAGCTCACACTGCACATATCCACAAGGTTGCGTCTCAAGAGTCAATCGAATATCATCCAATGATTCCTTATTCAGTCCACCCTTAATGAAATCTATTTTATCATCTTGATTTCTGGATGAATATCCTATTGATTTACAAAGGATATCACATGTCCATCGAGCACATTTGTGGCAACCGTTTAATCTTTTTGCTCTTCGCTTCTTTGCGAAAGTACTCTTACCTAAGCCAGACATGTGCTTAGAAAATGAATCTGGTAATTCACCAGATAATCGAACTTTTGCTTCTATCAACCAACGAACATCTTCTGGAATGTCTTGATCCATCAGGAGCCTCAATCTTTCAAGTCGAACTCGATAAATTTTTTCAAAACATTTACAGGAAGATTAGAATAATATTTGCGAATATTTGATAAAATGGCATCCATTTTTTTATGGATTTAATCTTCTTCCCAAATGATCTATTTAAATGCATTATTTAACGCGTAAAGAGAAGTGAATCCACGTGACGTCTATTCCATCAAGAAATAATGGAATAAAAATATTGAAAAGGTGAGAACAATGAGATAATGCGTCATTACCTTTTTCGATATAAGGGAAGATTTGACGACAAGATTGAGAACATGAGATATTTTATTGGATATTATACTTGATTTTTCGGTACACTATAAGTAATCAATGTATACTGATTTGTACTATACAGAAATACGTACAGATGAAATGAATACTCTATTGAACCAGAAGTTCATATATATGTACAAATGAAATATCTTACTGAACCAGAAGTTTTATAATTTTGCATGATTGGTTGAATCATCCCAATTCAACGATGAGATTTATTGAGAATGCAAAATGACATTCATTGAAGAACCAGAAGATTGTTCAAGTTAACAAGTTATCATTGCTGCTTATTCTCAAAAGCAAATTAATTATCTCACTAAGAAAATGAATGACTGATTATTTGCTCAAGTAAAGATATTATGAGCAAAGTGATAAATGTTAGCATGAATATATCTCATAGTCATTAATAATTTTATGAATTAGTTGAGATAATAAAACATTATTTGCTAATGGTTTAGTAGATTAAAAGCATCAAGTTATTTGCTATGAGAACAATTTGAATATAATTTTATCATACAGCAATATTATACATACAAACATGTCGATACGATGAAATAAAGATTAGTTTGTGAAGCTTTATGATTTCTAAAAAGTGCGATATGTATATACACTCCAACAATACACACTTAGATATATCAATACACACTTAGATATATGATTGTGATTATATCCATAATTATGAATGACATGTGTTGCGAAATTTTTAACCGACTGATATAATACAAGATTCTTGAATATTATGGGAAAATTAAACAATAATATGCATGAAGCGTGATCAAGCCTAAAGCGTAATTATGCCTGAAGTATAATGACAATCGATTTCAAAAACAAATATCTCTTGTATAATTGAGATGATCCCATTGAGAATAAATACTCATGGTGAGTAAAATGGACATAGTTAAACGATAAGAGATTCAGGATCCTGATGATAAAAATATAAAGATATCTCTATATGTTATGTCTATATTGAGATTAAATGGAATCGATAAATAAGTCGACTACATACATAAACAACCCTCTTATGAAAATTAGGTTGAGGAAATTATAATACTTTGGCCAAATAGAAAAATCCCAATGTAGGGATTATTGTTATAGGACATGAAGTCCAAACACTTAAATGTGTAAAGTTAGTAGTTATTTGTACAAATGAAAACTATTACACAGTCGTAAAACACAACTCGTCGCGCGCGAAATTTTTCAAAGAACTGGCATGAAATATAGTGGATGAGACTATAATCTAGATCACTGTTTGAGCTCTTTGATATACCAATGAGTGAGATCAAAATGTGTGATTCTCATCTCAGTACTTTGAGAGTATTCTTTGATGTACCAGTTGATCGCGGTACATTGGGATTTCAAGCGAAATGATTATAGATTATATGTCGAAATTGATATATATTTCAATGATTGATTATACTCCTGCAAATTAGAAATTGCAGTTTATAAAGTACAAGAACATATATGTATAAATCATTGAAAGATTCAATTTGCTCAGAATAGTATCATTTCATTATAGAATGAAATATGACACATGAAGAATGATACAAATGACCCCATAATATAATATGTTGAAAATGAAATTGGAGTGTACTATTATTATATTTGAGTATTTGGGCATGCAATTGATTTTCAATATGCAAATTTATATTATCAATCGAAAATGAATATTTAATTATTCACCAGAAGTAAATTCGAAAATGAATATTCACTAGAAGTGAATTCGAATATGAATATTTAATTATTCACCAGAAGTTAATTCTAGATTTTGATAATTTTACCAGATGTGAATCAATTCTAGATTTGAGTAATGCAATCAGTCAATTAGTGAAACATTGTTTGATATAGCATGTTCAATACATCATAAATGAGCTATGACATTATAAATTAGTTATAAACTATTTATACAAAGCTCAACATAAATGATATGTTTGATAAAAGGATTTGAGATTGCATCAATATATTTGTAATATTCCTATGAAGTCAACAAATACGCGTTGCACTATTTTTCCCCTAATTGAAGTTTTGTCTCACAGGGGTTTCCTAGCAAGGTTTTTAATGAGGCAACAATTATGGCTTATCAATGAGAATAATATATTTTTTTTCCCTTCTCTAAGGTTTTGTTTCACTGGATTTTCCTAGCAAAGTTTTTTGAGACTTATCACAGCTATCTGAGAGTTGTAATTCAACAACAAGCTCTCTCTTTAAATTGTGTTGGAATGATATCAACAAATGAAGAAAATCATAGACATCTTATGAAGAATGTTATGATATCAACAAATGAAGAAAATCATAGACATCTTATAAAAATGTTATGATATCAAATACACATAAGGAGATTTTCATATATACATATTCCGGATGAAAGATGATATCATTATTCAAGAAGTTCATGAATACTCGATTGCACACTTCAGGGGGAGAATCATGCTGTACTCTTTTTCCTTCGTTCAGGTTTTGTCCTACTAGGTTTTCCTGATAAGGCTTTAACGAGGCAGCGGCTGTACTCTTTTTCCTTCGATCAGATTTTATCCCACTGAGTTTTACTAATAAGGTTTTAACGAGGCAGCACCGAAGCACTTTTCAAAGGCAAAACTTAAGAACTTCAAGTTTCAATACATGATTTAAACTACTTATCATTGATGTCATTTCGAACATTAGACTCAATGATTCACGATTGTCAACATCAGGGGGAGCAACTATACTATTTTTCCTTCGCTCAAGTTTTATCCCACTGGATTTTCTTAACAAAGTTTTAACGAGGCAGGTAATTGAGTAATAAGTCATTCAAAGGGGAGTTATAAAATATTATAATTAGGTAAAATTAGGTATGAAGGACAATTACTATTATACCCCTATAAATTTTACATATTACGATTGTGCCATTGACCACCATTTTCATTCAAGATACACCAAGAATGAGGAGAAATTCTCTCATTCTCTCTATCTCTCTCTTTTCATGTTTATATTTTGGTAGTTTCACAACATTGTTATATTTTTATGTACTTAATTTTATCTCTAAATGAGTAAATGTTGTTTTCTTTGTAAAAATTTTTTTTTTAGAAAATCTTGTGATCTTTGAAATAATTAATATTTTTTTAACTAAAATCGGTTCGACCCTGTCCAACTTTCTGACCCTTGACCTGTTGCTTTTTTCGGGTCGAACCGATTTCAGGTTTTCTGAATATTGAGTATTATATAAATTAAATTATATAATTTAAAATGATTAAAATATTGAGAAAAAGTAAAAAAATATAAAATAAACTTTTACATTTCATCTTTGAGACTTTTTACAAACAAAATGTTTATAGTTTGCTTTCACTTGTTATGTTGTATTAAAATTCTCGTTAAGATCTTCAATTTGACATATGTATTACATATTTCTCGACTTTAAAATAATACAATAATTATGAAAACAATAATAATTATTATTACAAAAAGTAGTTTACAATGTGTTCGGCAATAGTGTTATAAGCAAGTGTTATAATCAACACAATTTTCAACACCACTTTTTAATCATAAATTCTATCTCGAAAATACCAAAAAATAAAAATAACGTCAGCTACATAACAGACGAACACAGGCTTATAGATAGTATTATAGAACTTAAATAATATAATTTAAAATGAATGAGATATTCAGGAAAAGTAAAAAATATATAATAAAAACTTTTACGTTTGATTTTTGAGACGATTTTACGAATAATATATTTTCAGTTTGTTCTCACTTGTTATCTTTATTAAACTTCTCGTTGAGATATTTGATTTGACACCTATATTACATATTTTTCGACTTCAAAATAATATAATAATTATCAAAAGAATAATAATTAATACAAAAAAATAGTTTATATATAGTATTATAGAATTTAAATGATATAATTTAAAATAAATGAGATATTGAAGAAAAATATAAAATATAATTTTTTTTTTATATTTGTTTTTTAGACGATTTTATGAGCAATGTGTTTATAGTTTGCTTTCACTTGTTAGCTTATATTAAACTTATCTTTGAGATCTTAGATTTGACACGATGACACCCATATTAAATATTAAATATTATTTCGACTTCAATATAATATAATAATTATCAAAAGAATAATAATTATTTCAAAATATAATAAAACTAATTATACGTGCATTTTTTTATAAGATAAGACTAATAAAACTCCCAAAATTTGAAATTACCCATCCGTGTCAAAAGTAGGGCTATTTTCTTCTGCCAGTCGCTTTTGAATCCCGCCCGAATTCGTTACAATCCCTATTATCTGTATGAATAGAAATTACGTATTCGGGTAAGTGTTCATCAATTGTTGTTCTTCTGTTATTTTAAAGCGAATTTTAAGTTGTGCGTTTGTGTATGTAATTTTCCCTTTTTGGTTGTATATTTTGTTTTAGTTTACATGTATGATGAAATATGTTGACAGGTTTATCAACCAATTTAATGTTAATTCACGTTTTTTTTATTCAAGTTACATTTGACATGTGTATCGCAGGATTTTCCAATTGTTGGTATAGAGTTGGGGTTTTATAATTGAATAGTAAAATATTTCATTCGAGATGGAGTTTGAAATAGGTTTAGGAGGGGCTAATGGTGATATTGACGGTGAGCCCCGAGGTGATGACGACGACGACGAGGCATCCAATGTTGGAATTGGTGTTGGAAGTGGCAGTGGAGATAATGCTTATCCAATTTACATTCCTGAATGGGATCTTGATCTTGAACCGTACGAGGGTATGGAATTTGAGTCAGAGGAGGCTGCCAAGGCATTCTACAACTCGTATGCAAGGCGTGTAGGGTTTAGTACTCGTGTTAGCTCCTCCCGTCGCTCTAGGAAGGACGGGGCAATTATACAGAGGTCTTTTGTCTGTGCTAAGGAAGGGTTTCGCAACTTGAATGAGAAGCGGACGAAAAATAGGGAGATTAAGCGGCCGCGAACCATTACCCGAGTAGGTTGCAAGGCCTCGTTGTCTGTCAAAATACAGGATTCAGGCAAATGGGTAATATCCAGCTTCGTCAAAGAACATAATCACGAGCTAGTTCCTCCTGACCAGGTTCATTGCCTCCGATCCCACAGACAAATCTCTGGTCCTGCCAAAACTTTGATTGATACCTTGCAGGCTGCTGGTATGGGTCCCCGTCGGATCATGTCTGTCCTCATCAAGGAGTATGGTGGCATTAGCAAAGTGGGGTTCACTGAGGTTGACTGCAGGAATTACATGCGGAACAATCGACAGAGGAGTCTTGATGGAGATATTCAGCTCCTCTTGGATTATTTGAGGCAAAAGCACATCGAGAACCCTTCCTTTTTCTACAGGGTACAGGGCATCGAAGATCAGTACACAGGTAATGTTTTTTGGGCTGACCCCAAGGCGAGAGCTGACTACACCTATTTTGGAGATACTGTCACGTTCGACACTACTTACAGGTCAAACAGGTATAGATTGCCCTTTGTGCCCTTCACAGGAGTGAACCATCATGGACAACCTGTTTTATTTGGTTGTGCTTTTCTAATAAATGAATCAGAATCTTCATTTATGTGGTTATTCAATACCTGGCTGGAGGCAATGTCTGGTCGCCACCCGGTTTCCATCACTACGGATCATGATACTGCCATTCGGTCTGCTATCATCCAAGTTTTCCCCAATACCCGTCATCGTTTCTGCAAATGGCACATATTCAAAAAATGCCAGGAGAAATTGTCTCATATGTTGCAGCAACATCCCCATTTTGAAGCCGACTTCCACAAATGTGTAAACTTGCCAGAGTACACTGAGGAATTCGAATCCTGCTGGCATTCTCTTGTTGATAAATATGATCTTGGCGATCACGAGTGGCTTCAAGATATTTACTCAGGTCGAAGGCAATGGGTCCCTCTGTATCTCCGTGACACATTTTTCGCGGAAATGTCCATAACTCAGCGTAGTGATAGTATGAACTCATACTTTGATGGGTATGTGAATGCATCTACAAATCTTAATCAATTCTTTAAATTGTATGAAAAAGCATTGGAGAGTCGGAATGAGAAAGAAGTTAAAGCTGATTTTGATTCAATGAATACATCACCAGTACTGAAGACCCCTTCTCCTATGGAGAAACAAGCATCTGGTCTTTATACAAGAAAGATATTTATGAGATTTCAAGAGGAGTTAGTTGGAACTCTCACTTTCATGGCATCTAAAGTGGAAGATAATGGAGAGGTCACTACCTATCAAGTTGCAAAATTTGGGGAAGACAACAAACTTTACCATGTGAGGTTCAATGTTCTCCAAATGAGAGCTACCTGTAGTTGCCAGATGTTTGAATTTTCAGGTCTTCTTTGCAGACATGTGTTGGCAGTCTTCAGGGTCACTAATGTTCTCACACTTCCATCTCATTACATATTAAAGCGATGGACAATAAATGCTAAGAGTAATCTTATACTAGAAGACCGGGTTACCGATCTATTCAATAGTTATCTAGAGTCCCATACAGTTCGGTATAATACTCTTAGGCATGAAGCCTTTAAATTTGTGGATGAAGGTGCAGAAACTTTGGAGTCTTACAACGTCGCTATGGCTGCTATGTTAGAGGCTTCAAAGAAAGTTTCTATCGCTTCAAAAAATGAGGGGAAGACTTCTATGTCCAATGGGCGTATGCTGGATGTCTCAACAGGGGATGAAACTACTGGGGAATCTCAAGGAAGTTCAGCCCAGCGATTGTCTGAGGTATATTATTTCTTTAATCACTGCTTTAACTTTCCCGCCTTCTTATCCATTTACTTTATAAATTAGTTTATAAGCATCCGTTTGGTAAACAAAATAAACTGGTTTATAAATTAGTTAAATTAGTTTATAAACTAGGCAATTTGCCAATTTCCCAAATTACTTTTAACCACACACATTTTCTCATTTCAATTTTCAACTACTACTTTTTACCTCAAAATCATAAATAAACCAGTTTATAAACGAAACAATGTTACCAAAGAAAAGCTAAGAATTTATTCACCCCCCCCCCCCCCCCCCCCCTCCTTCTCGTCACTTAGTGTACGGACAAAGACATGTAGTGTGACATAGCATATTTGTCTACTTAACCAAGGAGTTGTCTAAATAGAAATAAGGGTATTATTTCATGGCATATATTAACTAATGGTTTGCCAGGGCATTGTGATGCATAATCTTTAATGATTCTTGGGCAAACATTAACTGGATTTCTTGTCATTTGTTCTCTTGATTTACTATGATATTATTGGAAAAAGGGTTTCATATTGCCAACACCATTTTTATTGGAAATAAGGTTTAGTTCATTATATTTTTGTGATTTCCTTGCTGGGAGAGGATCTAATAGAAGAGATTAACGCACATTTTAACTTTGATTTTTTCTTTAAACGTTAAATATTTTCAAGGCCAAAATATTGCTATATGCTCTATATATCAATTATAATTGTTTTATAGTCCTTGAAAAGTTCTTGGAATCTTTCTGTTGGATAATTGTATGTCAGTAATTAGGAAGGTTGACAACTCTTGTATCAATGGAGTTAAACAGGTTCATTTAGAATGAGTTTTTTTATCACTTCCCTAAGTTCCCTTCATATTCCAACTTGTATTTAATGTCTTTCTGTTGAAGTGTATTCTCATACCTTTGTATATTGAACTATTGGTTACCGAAAAGGGATTGGAGATTTTCCTTTGAAGACAACTTGCCCATGCTTCTTTTCGGGTCTGTGGAACTAGGGATATGAGCATAAATTTGATGCAATAAACCAATCAGTTTGAAGGCTAACATCATTGATTGGGATTTCATTCCTTTTATTCATGACAAGATAGGGTTTTCATTTAGAAGAATGTAATATAGTGAAGAAGATCACCTTCCTAATTTGGAGATTATATTCCAATGTACACACTAATTCTAGGCATTGAAATAGTAGTATTTTTTTTATTTATATTTTGTAATAACTATTAGTTTTGAAGTAAGATAATTTGCAATATCATATCTTGCTAACTTATCATTCTTGTTAGGAATTATGTATTAGGATGTTGTGGAATAGTCCTGACATTGATGTGATTTTCAGTGAAATTGAAATTTCTCTCTAATTGTGTTTCTTCCTCTCTGAATATTCTTTTCTTCTCTCTTTATCTTAACTTTTCTAGATCAGTTAGTATTACAGATATTTTCTATTCAGCCTTGAACTATTATTTTATTCCTCCCTCTCTCGCTGTTGTGGAATACACGTTTCACTGCATAACATAGTCAGTAATTCTCACAAATTGCAGGTTTGATATTGCATTCAGTTGCTTTTGCTTATGCACTTGACTGCTTAGTATTTGCCTTTCTTACTTCGACTGAAGTTGCTTTTGCTTATGCACTTGACTGCTTGGTATTTGCCTTTTTTAGTTTGACTGAAGTTGCTTTTGTTGTGTTTTGTTTCTACTAATTCCAGTGTCTCATGTTGATTCCTTCCATCCTTAATTCACCATTTGTCTTTAGATGCTAATATTATCAACTAAGACTGCATTATTAGCATAATATATGTATCTGGAAATTTGATTCCTGAATGCATCTAATCATCCTTCCCAATTGTTTGGAGGAGACTGAAATCTTCCTTCTATTGAGACCTTGCATAAGAGCAAAACCAATGTGGGGGGAAAAACCCAAACTGGTATGCCAAATAATGTATAAAATAGTGTCATAAACCCAAAGTTGGAGAATAGACCCTCCAAATATGGCCCACATTGTTTGACATTACTTGATAATTTTGTGCCGTGTGGCCATTATTTGAGAATGACGCCCCCCCCCCCCCCCCCAGTACATTATTTGGGAATGGCTATTTTCCCACTGGTTTTTTCCCCTTGGCTTTTTTGCCCCACATTTTATTACCATTACCTTGTGTTCGGAATCAAAGAACTTTGTTGTAATCCTATCAAATTCTTTTCTAAGTGCACATTTCTTGGTTCTTCATTTTACGATATTCTGATAAGCTTTGTTGAAAATAAATGTTCAATTATTGGGCTATGGCATTTAGCGTCCTGTGACCATCTCAATGACAAACTTGACGCACCTTTTGTAGGATGACATGGATCAGAAGATTCTTGAACTTACCCAGGAGCTGGAGCGTGCCAATAGGAAGTGTGAAGTATATCGTAAAAACCTCCTTTCAATTTTAAAGGATGTAGAAGACCATAAACAGCAATTATCCGTGAAAGTTCAAACCATAAAGCTAACCATGAAGGATAGTCTCTAAAGGTGCAGTGTTCGGTTTCTTCTGTTATGATATTTTCATACAGTTGTGCACTGGGTAGGATTTATGGAAGAGTTTTCACTTTTTCACTGAAATAGGGCAGATGACGTTGTGCAGAATATTTAGAACTCTGGTTGCTAGAATTTTCCTGTGGTAGTAATTTTCCATAGGCTTTCAAGTCTTTCATAAGTGTATCATGTCAGCCATTATGTGCTTGGTACAGCAAATGATTATTGTGAACTAGTGTATATATGAAATTTGTCCCATGATTTTAATATTTCAACCTCTTTTCTTTCTATCACACGGTGCAATCTGAGACGCTTCTTCAGTTATGAAGACAAGTTTTACTCAAAATCAGAGGAAGAAAAATCATATTATTGAAAAGATGTTATCATCCGGTCATGGTAACACATTTGAAATTCGTGATTTGGGAATTATCTGGATTAACTTGTAATGAATTTGCAGAAGTATGGGAGTACTTGTGGCAATAAAACGTCAATTTATATCATGAATAGAAAACTAGGGTTCGTTAAAACATAGTGAAATGGCATTAATTTATATCTTATATAAATAGCTTTAAAGCGGAAATGATCGTGTATTATGAGATGTATATCTTCATTCGAATCTAATCGAAGTTGAGAATACTTTGGGGAAAATTTCTCTGTGCTTACCAAAAATTGAAATAATTATGTCACTAATCTAAAAATAAGAGATATATTTTGGACTGGTATATTGGGATACGTGCTTACTAGGTCCAGACTTCCAGTTCTATCTTTTCTCACTCCGTTTGCAATTGTTTTTTTCCATTTTTTTTTTTTGGTTCTAAACAACTTTATTTACAGTTTCAGGAAGTTGTAATATTGTATTTTGTTATTCTTTCTCTCTTTATTATTATTATTATTTTTTAATTGCCACTTCTATTCTCAAAGTGGCCGCTCCTCATTGGGTGCCAATAGGCCACCCAATGAGGTGGCGGCCTTGGATTGGGCGGTCGCACCACTTGGGATGGTGTGACTGCACTATATAAGTATTTCTCCTACTAATCAGACCATTTGTTTTATTCACCCTGTAACTGTTGTGCTCTCTTCCATTTTCTTGGTATGCAACGTATTGCCATACTGGGATTCAAGGATATTGGGTTCTATTAGGGTGCGTTTGATTCAACACATTTTCCATGGAAAATATGATTTTCCACGTGATTTTTCAACTTTGCGCTGTTTGGTTGCCTAAGTTTTTCATGGAATTCATTTTTCCACTTGCCTCGAAATCCGGTATTTTCCTTGTTTTGGATGAATTCGTTTTCCAAAGGGGGGAGGAGGTTTTATTTTACATGGAAAATCTTATACCATTTTTGTTACGTTTGATTATTTTTGTTGTTGTTAATTGATTTATTTTTTTCCCAAAAATTAACATTATTATTACTAAGTACAAACTTGTTAAAAAATGAAAAATAAAAAATATTATAATAGCTATATTTTACTTTATTTTCCATGGAAAATAATGTCAATCAAACAACAAAAGTTGGAAAATTCTCCACTTTTTCTACCTAGAAAATTAAACCAATCAAACACATTAAACTTTCAATTCACAAGAATTCAATTCCCTGAAATTCATTTTCTTTCTACCCAAATTTCACCATCCCTATCAAACGCAGCCTTAGAGAAAAAAGAAAAAGAAAATTTATGTATACTATACTGTTCAGTTCAAACGTGCACATGATGTCTACATTTATGGGCTTTGGCTGTATTCCATTTCCAAGCTATAAATATCACAAGCTAATATCCTCTTAAAATTTCTTCTTCATCTTGGGGTTGTTTGGTCTATTGGGGAGCAATAGAAGAGTTGACGTTTCAGTTTCTTACCCATATTTTGTGATTACAGATTGTAGCCTGAGTCAGGGACGGAGCTAGAATTTTAATTGAGTGGGACCAAAATTTTCAAATGGTGGGAGGCGGAGGCCCCCTTCAGGGGGTTCGGGGGCGGAGCCCCGAAATTTTTTTGAAAAAAAATGATTGACATTATGAAGTAACAAATCAAAAGCTAAACTAAGTTAACTAACAAGTAATAACTTACTAGTGTAAACTAGTAATTTACAAAAGAAAATACATATAACTGAAAAGTAAATGTAAACTTTTAATGTGAGAGATACTAGTAATAAATTTTGTATTTACTTTTTGTATAAACATAATGATTGCAGAGAGAGAATTAAAATCAAATAAAATAAATTCAAGATGCCAATTCTTTTTTTTTTTTTTTTGGAATAAAAAAAAAATAAAAAATTCCGGACTCAAATTTTTTTTTTTCCAGTGGAGGCCATGGCCCCCACTGGGCCTTATAGCCCTCCGTCCCTGGCCTGAGTGAGGCCTGGTTGTTCTCTACATTGTTAGATCTCTTTTGCAAGTGAAATTTTCTTTGCTTCAATTGGTTTTGGTAATTTGCCTTCTGTTTCTCCTCCTTTCTTTATCTCGTCCCCCCCTAGGAGCCCCACCATCATGCTCCACTTCAAATGGTGTGGTGGTGTTGAGCGCATTCTACTCGTACGTCACTTTTGTTTCCATGCATGTATTTTAGCCTGTGTTCGGCGGCTTTCGAGTCGTCGTCATTTTGGTATTTTCGAGGTAAAAATTAAAATTCGTGATTAAAAAGTGATTTTGAGAAATGTGTGATTAAAAAGTGATGTGGAAAAATGTGTGAATTATAAATGTTGATTATAACACTTTTACCAAACATGCTGTTATTCTTAAAAAAGTAAAAGAAGTTGCTTGCTTTGAGAGTGAAGCAACGATTACTTTAAAAATGAGTAACTTATTGATTTCCTACTTAGTCCAACAAAAAAGTTAACCTATAAGTGAATTAAGTTTGTGTGTACATGCAAATTAGTAGTAGTAGTAGTAGATCAAAGAAGTATATTGCATTCCTTGGTACTCCAGGAGTAGTAGAAAATTTTCCCTTGTGGGTGCTTTACTACTCTTATTTACATGATTATTACTACTGTTCATATCATATGGGACTGTGCATGTTCATATTTTTTACCGTGTTGTAGATATAAAATAATGCTCTTTGACATTCTTGTTTCTGAGAAGATTTTAGCTGAAGGGAGAAAAGGGGAGAAAACACAGCAAGAGAATATTCATTTATCCGTAAATTGCTGGTTTTGTACATTTTATAGGTTCCTGTGATTGAGGAAAATACATACAAACGCTGTAGTTTGTCACGTAATGAATTTTTCTTTTATTTAACAAGGTTGAGCAAAAATCAAACCACCCAAATCGATCAACCAACCCTAAGGTTTTTAAGCTCAAATAGTTTTACATCCGTACGATGTACGAACATATTCTACTGACAATGTATAATATCCTGATACGGAACTGTGGATACAATTGGACCAGTTAAACCAGCCCAAACATACTTTAGACCAAATTTTGTAGAAGTCCATTTGCTGAAATCCAATAGAGAAGCCCAGCCAGTTGAAGCCAAAGTTTGAACATTTGATATTGATCCAAGCCCAAACTTGAAGATTTGGATTCCTGGCCCAAAGTTATCTCAACCATCTGCTTTAATCTCTACCATTGGATTGAACCGGCCTTATCTGAGCCCTTCATTTGGAGATAAGGCGTGTCCTCTAATATGACTCGTTCACTTCTTCCAAACGATTCCATTTGTTTTCTCTCTCTGATTCTGAGTATTCTTTGTGATTTCCTTTCAGAAATCTCTTATCTTGCATAGATTCTTTGTGGTTATTCTTCTGATTCTTTGTGTATATCAGAAGGTTACTTTGTGATTATTTTACAGTGTTCTTAGTGGTTCTTTTGTGCGAGTTTTTACAGAGCTTTGTGCAATTTCTGGGTTGTTTGTTCGATCTTGTACAAATAATCATTTAGTACTTTTAATCTTGTTTTTAATAAAGTGTTTGAAGTTTTTATATTTACTTCTCACTTTGTGGTAACTTTGTGGTGATTCCGAGTTGTGAAATCGTGACAGTGATATCAGAGCCTTATAGTTCATATGAATACACTAGCTTACGACTCAGATCTTGTAGATCCAGAGTCTTGGGGGTTAGATCTATTGTTTTCTAGTACTTCTTTATGGTTTTCTCAAAACGTCTTTTAGGATTTTTTTGATTTCTTTGTGGTTTCTTAAGAAACTTTGTTTAATTTCTTAAGATCTAGAAAAGCCAAACTGGATACGTTTTGATATTTGAAAATCTTAGTGGATAGTTTCAGATTTGGAAATTTTTCAAAATCTTCTTACTGAAAAACTTTACGGTATTATTACTCAGAAAAACTTTATTTTTCATAACCCTAATTTTTCAGAAAGGGGTTTTTTTTGATTTTTTGGATCTCTTATTTCTAAGTCAAGATCAAAGGATCCTAGAACTCAGTATATTTCTTTAAATATACTGAGAGTTCTAAAGGGATCTCACATTCTCTTCGTGGTTGAACTGGAACTTTGTAGTACTGAATCTTTGTGGAAGATTTGCAGTAACCCTAATCTTGCAAAGAGATATCTTTTACTTACTTCATATTTTGATTCTTATTCATTTTCAATTTTTTTTTCTCTCCAAAATTTCTCTATTTTTGAAGCCTTTCTTAGACCCCTTTATTTTCCTTTGTCTAGGATTTCTTGAAAAATCGGGAATCTAAGTGAGTTTTTGACTGACCCAAATTAGGATGAGGGATATACTGGAAGAACACTAATTCTTAGTGATTCAGATACTTAGTGATTATTTCTTAGTGTAATTTTTCTTTGCGGATTGTGATAATCTTGATTACTATACTGCTTAGTGTCTGTTTTAATCTATGTGGTATATTATACACTTCTAGACTTGGTGAATTGCCTCTGATTACTTGAAATACTTTGTAAATTTTGTCATGTATTCCTCTGCTTTGTTTATCTGAAATCTTTGAAGAAATAAGGCTTCTGATTTGTAAAACTTTTAAACTTTTAGTCATTACTGCAATGACTACTATTAAAATAGATGTTGAAATATGGAATGACAAATGAGACTTTAGTCTCTAGAGCCAGAAAATGAAAGCATCATTACTTCAAATGAAATGTGTTAAAGCTATTGGTGGATCTTAGCCTGCTACATTATCTGAGGATAGACAAACTGAAATTGATGAAACTGCATGGAGTACTTTATTTATTCACATATCTGATAATGTCATTAGACAAGTAGGTGAGACTAAAACTGCAATGGAACTCTGGGATAAGTAGAGGAAGTTTACCACACTGTTTCATTACCTAATAAATGTTTTCTGTGAAAACAATACTTTGGTTTTAAGTTTGATCATTCCAAAGATGTAGATGAAAATATGATCAGGTTTAATAATATTACACAAAACTTAGTGAATTGTGATGAGAAATTATCCGATGACCAGAAAGTTGTCTTCCTTTTAAATGCAATGGGTGATAGGTATAAAGATTTTAGAAATGCCTTAGACCTAGACTATGTTACTCATTGTGGTAAACTTGGACATCATGTTCAAGACTATTTTAAGTAACAGCATGAAATTGGAACCAGTGATCAAATAGAGGCTACAACATAGATTAATATGTTACAACTGAATCTGATACCAAGAATGAGTGGATACTTGATTCTGGCTGTGCATTCCATATGTGTCCTGAAAGGGATTTATTTGCTAACTTCTGTGATGATTCTTTTTGATATGTCAAACTTGGAAATATATAAAAGGCATTGGTAAGGTTCTGGTGAAATTTGAAAACAATAGAACACTTGTTTTACATCAAATTAGATATGTGCTTGATTTTAAAAGAAATCTGATATCTCTGGGTATTCTAGATTCTGAATTGTATGATATTAGATTGCATAAAGGTTACCTAAGTATTTTTAAAGGTAACTCTTTACTTCTCTACACTTCCAAAACAAATGGAATATATGTTTTAAAGTCTTATCCCATTTATGCTAAGTCTTTTAATGCAATCTCTGAAATTGACAAATCTGTTTTATGGCTTAAAAGACTTGGACATTTAGGTGAATGGGACTTGAAATTACTTGAAAAGAAATGTATTTTTGGTAAAGATGTTTTACAAAAACTAGATTTATGTGAAAAGTGTGTTTTGGGAAAATAGAAAAAAAGTTCTTTTGGTAAATGCATTCATAAGTCAAATGATATACTTGAATATTTACATGCTGATCTGTGGGGTCCTGCCCCAGTCAATTCTATGTTTGATTTTAGATATTTCCTACTTATAGTTGATGACTATTCTAGGAAAACTTGGGTTCATCTATTAAAGTCTAAGGATGCTACTATGTGGGTGTTTAAAAACTGGATTACTTTGACTCGAAATTTGAAGTATAGAAAGTTAAAGTGATTAGAACTGATAATGGTCTAGAGTCTTGTAATCTAGACTTTGATTCCTTCTGTAGTAATCTAGGTATCCTTAGACATAGGACTGTTACATACAGGTCACAGCAAAATGGGGTTGCTGAGAGGATGAATAGGACACTGGTAGAAAGAACTAAGTGTCTGCTGCTTGATTCAAACTTACTAGAAATTTTCTAGGGGTGAAGCAGTTAAACTGCTTCACATCTGATCAATTTCTCTCCCTGCAATGCCATTGATTTTAAAATACATGATCAGATTTGGAAAAATACCCTTCCTGATTTCTCAAAACAAATTTTTTTTTGATGTGCAGTCTACTCACATCAAACTGAAACCAAACTTGATGCCAGATCTTTAAAATGTGTATTTCTGGGGTATGTTGAAGGTGTCAAGGGTTATAGGTTGTGGGTACAAGATCATAGAGGTTACAGGGTAATAATCAGTAGGTCTGTTGTCTTTAATGAGAATTTTTCCCCCTATAAAGATGAAATTTTGGAAGAGCCTCTTAGTGAAAAGGATTTCCTCACTTCTGAGCTGAGTGCTGATCATCTTAGTGAACAAAATGATTAGCCTAATACTCAATTTCAGGTGGAGCAACCCCTACATTCTCCTAATAATGTTTATGAACCTGAGTCATCCAATTCTGTCCCTGTTTTTAAAACTGTTCCTGAAACAAAAGCTGAAACTGAAACTGATTTTGATCTTAGTGAGTGCCATCTAACTAGGGATAAAACTAGAAGAGAAATTAGACCTCCTCCTAGGTATGAATATCCTGCCTTTGTGTCTGCTTTCACTTATTCTGAACCTTTACAATATGAACCTGAATCTTTTGAAGAAGCTATTTCTTTAACAGATTCTAAGCCCTGGCTTATAGCAATGTAAGATGAAATTGACCCACTCTTGAAAAATAAAACTTAGGTTCTTGTTCCTTAACCTGATAAGCAGAAACTTATAGATTGCAAATGGATCTTCAAGATAAAAGAAGGTGACTCTAAAGACTTAATACCTAGATATAAGGCTAGATTGTAGCTAAAGGGTTTTCACAAAAGGAAGGAATATATTATAATGAGATTTTTTCAATTGTATTCAAATATACTTCTATTAGGATTTTATTTGCATTAGTTGCTCAATACAGACTTGAATTAGAATAAATGAATGTGAAAACTGCTTTCTTATATGGTTCACTTGATTAAATTATATATATGTGTCAGCCTAAAGGTTTTGAAAAAATTGGTAATCTTGCATGTTTACTGAAAAAGTCACTGTATGGCCTAAAACAAGCACCTAGACAATGGTATAAAAGATTTAATACTTTTATACAAAGTCTGAAATTTGTGAGAAGTCAATATGATCCATGCTTTTATTTTAAGTTATCGAATTCATGCTACATGTATCTACTGGTGTATGTAGATGAGATGTTAATAGCTGGACCTGATTTGAATGAAATTGTGATACTTAAACAGATACTTAGTACTGAATTTGAAATGAAAGACTTAGGCAGTGCTAGAAGAATTCTAGGAATGGATATATTTAGAAATAAAGATACAGAAAAACTGATTTTAAATTAAAATGCTTACATTGAAAATATTTTTAAAAAGTTTAACTTGTTTGATTAAAAGCCTATTTCTTTATCTCTGCTTAGTCATTTCAAATTATCTGTTGAGAAATCGCATAAGACTATAGATGAAAAAAATAGGATGACTAATGTGCCTTATCAAAATGTTGTTTGATATGTTATGTATCTTATGGTCTGTACTAGACCTGATGTTTCTTTTGCGGTCAGTGTACTTAGCAGGGTTATGAGCAAACTCGGTGAAACTCACTGGGAAGCTATGAAATGTTTGTTTAGATATCTGAAAGAACTTTAAATTTAGCCTTATTTTTGAAAAACAAAAATCTAATTTCTGTCTTAAATGTTTTGTTGATTCTGGTTTTACTGGAAATTTAAACAATAGGAAATCTACTTCTGCTTAATTTTTTGTGTTAAATGGTACCCGTGTGAGTTGGAAATGCCAACTGCAAAAATTAGTTGCACTTTCTTCTACAGAAGCTGAGTATATTGCTGCTACTGATGCTGTGAAAGAATCTAGAGATGGAAAAAATATCCAATCCGATCCGTTGATCCGTCGATCTGACCCGATCCGATCTGAAAAAATTCCGATCCGTGGATCAATAGATCGGATTTGGATCAGGGGTGATCTGATCCGACCCGATCCGCGATCCGATTTTTTTTTTAAATTTTAATTATTAAATATAAAATATATAATCTTTTATTGAATTTGATACAAAATCATTAATTCTCTACATATGTAATGTTTTGTTGTATGAATTAGATATTATATTAGTTATTTTATGAATTATGTATTGATTTGTTTGTGGCTAACGAAAATATATAACGAAAATTTCTTAATGTTTGTTCCGATCTGACTCGATCCGAATCCGACACGATCCGAGATTTTTACTGTTTGATCCGATCAGATCCGAAATTTCGTGGAGCGAATTTGGATCGGCACTGATCCGCTCCATTACCATCACTAAAAGAATCTATTTGGTTAAAGGGCCTGTTAGAAGAATTAGGACATTTTGATAGTCATATAGTCAGTATTTGTACATATAGTCAAAGTGCCTTATACTAAGTAGAAATCCTGTTATGTTCTTGATAAAAGAACTATAAATCTTGAGAAAATTGCAACTGAGTGTAATCCAGCTGATGCTAGAACCAAAGTTATACTGATTAACAAATTTAAAGATGCTTTAAGGTTTTAAAATCTATTAGAATTTGATACTGCCTTATGTGCTTTTACAGGTGCTGCCGATCAATTGAGGTGGAGATTGTGGATACAATTGGACTAGTTGAACAAGCCCAAACATACAAAATCAGTCAAGAAGCTTTAGACCAAATTTTGTAGAATCCCATTTATTGAAATCCAATAGAGAAGCTCAGTCGGTTGAAGCCAAAGTTTGAACATCTGATATTGATCCAAGCTCAAACTTGAAGAATCAGATCCCTGGCCCAAAGTCATCTCAACCCCAAAGTCATCTCAACCATCTGCTTTAATCTCTACCATTGGATTGAATCCGCCCCATCTGAGCCCTTCATTTGGAGATAAGGCGTGTCCTCTCATCTGACTAGATCACTTCTTCCAGAAAATTCCATTTGTTCTCTCTCTGATTCTGAGTATTCTAAGTAGTTTCCTTCCTGAAATCTCTCATCTCGCATAGATTCTTTGTGGTTATTCTTCTGATTCTTTTTATATATCAGAAGGTTACTTTGTGGTTATTTTACAGTGTTCTTAGTGGTTATTTTGTGCAAGTTTTACAAAGCTTCATGTAATTTCTAGGTTGTTTGTTCGATCTTGTACAAACCTTCATTTAGTACTTTTAATCTTGTTTTTAATAAATTGTTTGAAGTTTTTATGTTTACTTCTCACTTTGTTGTAACTTTGTGGTGATTCTGAGTTGTGAAATCGTAACAGGAACAATGGGAAAAATAATAAAAAGTAATAACGGCGAGTGCTAATTTAAATAATGATGATGATGATGTTTTCAAGAGTATTACAAATTTTGAAAAACCTTCTTATACACAACATTTTTTGTCACATTTTTTGGTTCTCATCGTCATCATCATCGTCATCGTCATCGCATATCAATATTTTTAGACCAGCACGATTCGTAACTCTCGGCATTGCTACATACAACTGCCCATTACTGAAAAAATGATTTTTTATTGAATAGTCTCACATGTGAAAGTGATTGACATTGATTTTTTATATGGTCGTAATACGACACAATGGATGGAAATTGTCTTCATTTCAACTTGGAAGGTAATTTTGCATCTGATGAAATCAATGACATTCTTAGGATAAATACTTTATCCCCTGCAACATGATTGTAAATGTTTCTCAAAAGCATCAAAGTAATATGGACCTTTAGCATCAACTCATGGGCAGACACACCTGAACACTTTATTCCGTTTAAGAATTCCATAGAATGAATATGTTCAAAATTTAATAAGCATGAAGTTCCATTTATGATACCAAGTGATAGCTTTGTTTGTAAAATCATTAGTATTAATCAATGGAAAAAAAATATTTTAAATGGACAATGTAGCTATAAAAGCCGAATCATTTCATCTGGTAAGAATTTTTGTGTATACCTCTTAAATCCCAAATTGTCACGAGACCCAAGATCACGCTAATATTCTAATATTTTGGAAACAAAAATCTTTACAATTTTTCGAAGCAAGATATATTCTTACCATGCAGATGAACAAAGTTATATTGGATCAACATAGTGGTGGCAAACAGGCTGGACAGTTCGTGAGTTCGGCTCATCTTGTGAAATAACGGACTTGGGCTTGGATCAGACATAAAATTTGAGTGTTAGAGAGTTCGAGTTCAGCTCATGATGTTCGTAAACTGGCCCAACGGACCGTGAAATGAGCAGGCCCATATTTGTGACCGTTTTACTCTATAAATACCACTAGTTTCCCACAATTTTCACACAACTACACCTACTCTCTCAATTCTATCATTATATCAAGAAATTACACTACTCTCTTCTCAGCTCTCAAGTCAAGCGTCAGTTGAAATTTGCAATTTTCAACCCCAATTTCTATAAATATTTCATACAATACTTGTCTCAAATTTCATATTTCATTTTCATCTCCAAATTTTCAATTCTATTTCTATTATCTCTAATGGAACAAACACAATCTCACGGTTATTCTTCTAGTCAATTTGTTGATGAATTTGCAGCTTTCAACGATATTTCAATTCTCGACAATTTGGTGGACTTGGAAAATGAGATCGAAGATACTAGAACTCATATTAATTTGGATGACATTGATGATGAAGATCTTGTTGCTGCATATGGATCCGGCTCCTCTACCACGATGGAAGGCTCGAACAGAAATTCGAAAAGGCCGAAAAAAGTGAACTGCTGGAATTTTTTCAATTTGATCAAAATAACGGCTAAATACGTTGATAGAAACATGGTACATAAAGTACAATGTAAAACTTGTGACAGAATTTTCTCTTGAAATAAGGGTAGGGGAACAACACACCTCAATAGACACTACAAACAATGTCGAAAACTTGGCTCGGTTGAAGCAAACCAACCACATCTACACTTTGGTCAATTGAGTCTAACTAATTGGATCTTCAACCAAGATCTAGCGCATTGAGAATGAATGGTCATGTTCGTATCGAGTGATAAGTTCCCACTCTCAACTGTAGAAAATCCACATTTCACGGATTTCATTCAGAATTATCTTTGACACAGGCACAAACTCGTTTCTAGAAATACTTTACAAGATGATTGCATTGCTAAATATTTCGAGAGAAAACAAAATTTTATAGATGCTTTCAATAAATATAATGGTAACGTATCATTTACTTTAGACTTGTGGACTGACAATAATTATAGAGGTTACATAGCTGTTACTTTTCGTTACATAGATGATACTTGGATAATGCACAAAAGAATTATGGCATTAAGGCATTTAAAGTTATTGATTACCCAAATAATGCAACAAATATTTTCAATGTACTACTTGCAATTCTTAGAGAATTTAATTGTAATAGTAGAGTTCGTGATTTTACACTAGATAATGCTTCTGTTAATAAAACAATGATAAATAGATTAGTTAACCACATAAATTATGAATCTGGTGGAGTCCTGTTTCATGTTAGTTGTCTGTATTGCTATTTTTAAATAGATAGTTTAAGATAGCCATAAGCTTATAAAAGATGAATTGAAAAAAAAATTAGGTATGCTTGCAATTTCATTATGATAGCACCTTCTAAAAAACAAGGTTTTGATGCACATTGTGCAGAACATGGTAAGTCGCACGATCATTTATTACTGATGTAGGAAATAGTTGTAACTCAACTTATTTAATGATCGAATATTATCAAGGTTATGAGGATTTAATTTGTGAATATTACAACAGTCGGCACTCACACGGCCCAAATTTTGATTTGCTACCTACTAATTGGGAACTTGTATTTCATGTTAAAAAAATTTTTGAAGCCCTTTTACGATACTACAAACGAATTATCCAGTGTTTATTATCTCACTAGTTCTTTAGTGTTGAAGCATTTTTATTTCATTACTAATAATTTTAACAAGTACAAATCATTTCCTATTTTTTCTCAAATTATTGTAGCAATGGAGATTAAATTTAGAAAATATTGGAAAGGTTTATCCACTTTGTTTCTATTAGCAACGGTAATGGATCCTAGATAAAATTTAGAGGGAACTAAACACACCATAACAAAATAAATAAATAAAGTGAGAAAAAAAGGAAAATGAAAACAACTATTACATTTTAAAGTTCAACTATTAAGCTGTTACACAAACAAAATTGAATGACCAATCATTTAACTTGTGTGATATTTAAGCCCACCAGTATTCGTTGTTTGGTTTTACAACCAAACGATATATCCTGCTATTAGAGCATCTCCAATGCATTTCTTGGATTGAGGAAATACACATGACACTTCAGCAAATAGATGGAATATGAAAAAAATCCCTCTCCAATGCATAACGCATATTAGGTTTTTAGACTGACGTGACGCTAAAAAAAATAGACATTGTGAGATAGAGTATCTACATCTAGACGCTTCGTGAGACATGCTGACTCAGCATTAACTTTTATTTTTTAATTATCTAATTATTATAAATAAGGACGTTGGTCAATCAGGTTTTATGATACAAATTATTTCTATTTGGACTCTTTTTATAGTGAGAAATCCTGCAGATAAAGCTCAATTTATGTATAATAATTAATTTTAAATTTAAATAAAAAAATGTCACATAATCAATATTATTTAAATGTAGAAGGAACAATTGGAGAGTAAATTTTTGACGTCTCCATCTTTTATCCACGCTCTCTAAAAGTCCGTCTATATTATTGTCACGTCAGCCCCAATCCATGGAGTGCATTGGAGATGCTCTTAGGATTCTTATAAGCATAAAATGAAACTATTTCAACAAGCCACGTGAATGCTTGGAATTTAATATAAGCATAACAATTCTCATGAAAAACCATTGTACGGAAACAGATATAGTAAAAACTACCGTCATGTTAAAAGATGTCGAATTTTCTTCTTACATAACAAACAAAGAGGATACAGTTTCATTCTTACACTAGTTGATTGGAGAAAAATCCTCTTTGCAACACGATTATCTTTAAGATACTGATTGGGACTCAAGTTGAACCCATGTGGATTCTTCTTTGTAACCAATGCCTCCATTACAGGAAGCCTCACATGTGTAAACCACAATTGTCACCTCAAATTAATAAAGAAACAACGGCTAAAATATTAGAAATACTAATATCAGGGTAGTCACATGATTAATAAAACAATCACCTTTGACAATCTTCGTTTTATCTATAAACTGTTGGTTTTGTACATTTTAAAGGTTTCCTGTGATTAAGGAAAATAGAAATAAACTAATTAGCATGCCCAACATCACTCCACGTATCTGTAGTTATAGTAGCTCACCATGCATTAGCATTCTCTCTTTGTTGTTCTTGACTCTCATAAATGGGTCCAACATTGTACTCTTGATCATCTAACACCGATGAAGATGATGAGACCTCATTTTCTGGTTCAACTGAAAACTCATCTGGACGACACTCATTGCGAAGAAAATCATGTAATCTCGCAAAAGCTAACACTAGCCCTGCTTGTATTTTTTATGGAAATAGAGGAGCTGTTTTGGAAATTGTGAACCTTGATTTAAAAATACCAAATATCCTCTCAATTACATTTCTCAGTGAAGAATGTTGAAAATTGAACAAGTCTTTGTGTTTTCAGGTTCATGATCTTGACTGTCAAAATCTTGAAGATAATAGCAGACGTCTCAAAATGGAACTAAGAACTGACGCTGGTTCTGAAATCTACAATCAAATTGATAGGTAGTCTAGCAGGTGGAAACCCCTAATGTTTGGACCATGGTTGATTGTAAGTGTCCTCCCATTTTGACCATGTCCCCATTCATTTGATAGGCCATTTGACGTCCTCTCATTATTTGGACTATTTTTATTTTGACCCTTTGTCCATTATCCCCCATGTTTTTGACATATCTCCTTTATTAGACGTACCAATATGTGACACTTTATTATTTTGAGTAATTCTAGAGGCATATCCTAGAGGATGATTGTTACTAGTTAGGTTAGTATTTCGGGTTTGGATATTATGAGTGCACCCTAAAGACGAACTAAATTCACTTGAGTGACTAAAATGAGTTAAAAAGTTGGTCATTAATACATTTCAAGTGCCTAATTACCTAGTCATATTTTCATAGTGAGAATTCCCAGTTTAATGAAGTCTTTCAGTATGATGCGTGTTTTGAAGTCTCACATATTCAACAAAGTCACGCATGAAGTTACAAAGCAACAATCGTATCACATTGGGATTGAGTTCTGTCATAGGCTCATAATGATTGCCTTTTGAACTTTAGCCAAATTCATGGCTCTCCAATTGCTCCACTACAGAAGACACGTAATCTGGTTGATTACGTCTTTGTCAGGGTTTTTCAAAGACATTCTAACTCTACTTCTAAACTAAAGTGTTCCATCGAGAGTGCCAAATTGTTCACAAGTGGTTTCGTGTTGAACAATTAAATAAATTCAAATGATTATTTGTATGAACAAATATCTTGAGACAAAGTCCTAAAAAGGGGTGCAATTGATAATAAAGTTTCTGCCTCCAACGGACTCAAGCCCAGGATTACAAGAAAGTATATTGCTGTA
Organism: Ligustrum vulgare; assembly: GCA_963555705.1. Taxonomy (NCBI): domain Eukaryota; kingdom Viridiplantae; phylum Streptophyta; class Magnoliopsida; order Lamiales; family Oleaceae; genus Ligustrum; species Ligustrum vulgare. Next base: position 46,492,488 of record OY743170.1, on the reverse strand, counting down.
AAAAAAAAATAATGATAAAGGAAATTACATTCTCTATTTGAGTTGATTTTGTTGGTCCTTTCTAAATGTCTAGATTTCTTGCCTTCATACACATTTGTAACCACATCTTTGAAACTATTTTTTGATCTTGTAACCACCATGTTCCATTAGGCCATGGTCCTACTACTCGCACTTCTCGAGTACCATTTCCCACGATCTGGTTGATAATTTATTTTGCTAATAACTATTAGATTTGGTTAGTTATGGACAATCATGTGTGATAACTACTCCAATACATTGTAAAGATGGATTATTCTTCATTTCTTCTGGGACAAGTCAGGATGAAATCTCTCCCAAAATTTCGGCTCCTTTTAGCTTTTCTCGTTTTGGTTAGGGAATTTTACCTTACCATGTTAGCTCTAATTGAGCGTATTTGATCTTTATGCCAGGTGATATATCGTTTAATATTGATTACTTTGATGTTCAGGTGTCTTTATTATTATTACCTCCATAACCATTTTTGGGCGATTTTGTGTGTTAACGCTATTCAATTTGAATTGAGTTTTTTTTAATCATATAATTGTTAGAGGGGATAAGAATGTTCAACCATTAGAGTAAACACTAAACTCTTTTTCGTCAATGGGCATTGTACAATTAGTTGTCCATGTTCCATCACATGGGCGTTTTTAAACGAAAATGAAACAAAATCCTATCAAAACGGTTTATTTGCATCAATCCTCCAAGTCTCTTTCGTTCCATCTCCAAATCAATTGCTTTCTTCTTTCCCTCAAAAAAATAGTTTCTTCCTTGGCTAACAATTGTAAAGAAATGAAATAATACATGCTGCCACTTCATCCATATAAATGTGTTGCAGAGTCATCAGTTAGTTATTAATCAGATTCTTTAGTTTGTTATATATTCCCTTTTAGATTCATATTGTGTATGTATTTAGCTCCAGCTAATGTATTCTAGAATCATCTGTCTCAACAGACTCCTCACTGTAAATGTATATAAATATCAGTATCAATACAAAGAATGTGTGGCTGAGTTTTATGTCTTTTTTTTAAAAGTTCACTTGGTATCAGAGCACTATGGCCAACGCCAATACCTCACCACAAAACACAAACTCTGATCTCCCAGCAGCTTCATTCTCAAGCACTAGAATGCCTCCAATGTAAGGAAGCATCAATATCTCACCATTTGGTGGAAATCTAACTCAAGTTGTAACTGTCAAGCTGGACAAAAACAACTTTCTACTTTAGCGAATTATGATCATGCCAATCTTTCGAGGACATAACCTAGAAGGGTTCATTCTAGGCACAAAGTATGTCCTGCTAAGTTCATCAAAACTCAAACCACTGGAGAAACTACTGTGAGTGTTGAAACAGTACGGAATCCTCAATATAACCTGTGGATAACCACATATCAGCTGCTAATGGGGTGGCTTTACTCCTCAATGACACCGAAAATCGCCATGAGAGTCATGGGTTCTAAAACCTCCTTCGAACTTTGGACTGTAGTCAAGGAAAGCTATGGTGTTCAAAACAGATCGAGGATCACTTTTCTCACTGGAGAGCTACAGAAAATCAGGAAAGGCACAATGAGCATCGGTCAATATCTCAACAATGTAAAGCTATTGGCAGACAATATAAAAGTAGCTAGTAAAACCATTCCTCACTCAGATCTTGTAACTCAACTATTAGCTATGTTAGATGAAGAGTGCATGGCTAGTGTAGTACAGATCAATAGTAGGGATTCTATTTCATGGGGAGAACTCCAATCCACACTTATGACTTATGAGAACAGATTGGAACACCTTAATGTTGCCAAAAATGATGTAGCAGCATTGAATTTGACTCAAAATTCAGCTAATCTCACTCAAAGAGGAGGTCCTAACTATCAGAAATTCAGAACACACAGACCAAACTATGGTGGGAGATCATCAAACCTCTATAACTTCAGAGGTGGACGAAGTGGAAGAAGCAGAGGTGGTAGCTTTGGAAACAATGATAGGCCTATCCGTCAAGTGTGTGGAAAGATAAGTCATAAGGCAAATCTTTGCAATTTCAGATTTGATGATAGATACAATGGAGCATCACCAAATAAAAAACACAACAGTGAGCAACCATCAATAGTCTTCCTGGCTTCACCTACCACTGTGTACGATCCTGCCTGGTTTGCAGACACATGAGCAAGTAGTCATGTCACTGGAGAGATGAATCATGTCAACAATGCAAGGGAATATACACTGGTAAGGAAACTATTATGGTTGGAAATGGAAACAAGTTGCATATATCACATATAAGTGCATCTCATTTTCCTGCTCTCATTGATAAGTCACTTGTTCTGAAAAATTTACTAGATGTGTTTGAGATAAAGAAGAACCTCATAAGTGTTTCTCAGTTAATCCTTGATAATCATTGTTATATGGAATTTCACCCTAGCTACTGCTTTGTTAAGGACAAGGTAACCGGGAAAGTGATGCTGCAAGGGAAGCTTAAAGAGGAGTTGTATCAATTGAAACTTTCTCACTCTACTACAGAGTCATTTCCTTATAACTCAGTTGTCTCCAATAAATCCTATAATGTTATTTCTTCTAAGAGTCAGAGTCAAGTGTTTGTTATGTCTATTCCTTCTTAAATTGATGTTTGGCATCAAAGACTTGGACATCCATCCAGTCAGATGGTGTCACAAGTTCTCAAAATGTGTAATCAAAAAATGAATTCAAATGAAGTTGTATCATTTTGTGATGCCTGCCAACACGGTAAGGCTCATCTTCTACCTTTTCCATTGTCTACTTCACGTGCTAAAGGACCATTAGACCTTATACACACTGATGTTTGGGGACAAGTACCTATTCATTCCTCATCTGGTTTCAAATATAACATTACCTTCTTAGATGACTATAGTCGTTTTACCTGGATATACCCCATGAGACAAAAATCTAGAAGCACTGAACATCTTTATTCAGTTCAAAAATATGGTTGAAAACAAGTTTGGAAGAAAAATCAAAACATTACAATCCGATTGGGGAGGGGAGAACAAAAACTTCACTGATGTTCTCACTAAATTAGGAATTGATTTTAGACACCCTTGCCCCTATACCTCAGCTCAAAACGACAGGATTGAGAGAAAACATAGACAAATAACCGAAACAGATTTAACACTCTTAGCTCAAGCCAAATTACCTCTCAAATATTGGTGGGAATCCTTTCATACAGCTACTTTCCTCATTAACAGAATGCCAACATTAGTGCTTCAGTCGAAATCACCCTTTCAGGTCCTACACAAGAAAAACTTTGATTATAAAAGTCTTAAGACCTTTAGATGCTCCGTTACCTTTGTCTCAGACCTTACCAGAGAGATAAATTCAGTTTTCATTCCACTACATGTATTTTCCTTGGCTTTAGTGAGTCACACAAAGGGTACAAGTGTCTCTGCTTGACTGGAAAGTTATACATCTTAAGACATGTGGTTTTTAATGAACTTGAATTTCCCTTTGAATATGAATTCCTTGTCAACACTCAACAGTCTTCCTCTATACCCGAGACAATAGTGTCATACTTTCAACTTCCTTTTGAAATTAGTATTCAAGAAACTGGTCCAACTTCCACATATACAACCCCTCTTGATGCAACCTAAACAACAGATCTTATTCCACCTACCTTAAGTGGTGAAAATCAATCTCAAGGTGACATTGGAAGTACATATAGTCCAGTCAGAAAGGAGTCAACCAGTGACTTAGATGGTAACTATAATGATGAAACAGAGGTTGAAGTACAGTAGAATCAGGTGGAAATTGAGTAGGAAAGTGATTCTGTTATAAACAAGTTGATCATCCTATGATCACTGGAGGTAAAGCAGGAGTGTTTAAACTAAAGGTGTACTCCGGTCAGATTAAGAAAGCATCTGAGAAGGAAAAGATATTGACAGAACCTCACAATATAACTGAGGCCTTGACGAGTAAGGATTGGAGTAAGGTTATGAAGGAGGAGTTCATTGCTCTGCAGGAAAATGAGACATGGGAACTTGTACCTCCATCACCTACTTACAACATAGTAGGTAACAAGTGGGGTTTCAAAGTGAAATACGGACCAGATAGATCAGTGGAAAGATGCAAAGCACTCCTGGTTAATAAAGGTTTTCACCAAACTCCTGGGGTTGATTTTATTAGACCTTCTGCCCTGTGATTAAAGCTTCAACTCTAAGGGTAATACTCACACTTGTAGTCTCCAAAAGATGGAAGTTCATATAGGTAGACATTAACAATGCTTTCTTAAATGGTGAGCTAGAGGAAAGTGTATACATGCACCAACCTGAGGGGTTCATAGATAAATCAAGACCACTTCACATTTACAAACTGAAAAAAGGCACTCTACGGGCTGAAACAAGCACCTGGAGCTTAGCATGACAAGCTGAAAACAACTCTGGTAAGCCGGGAGTTCAAACAATCAAGAGCTAATACTTCTTTGTTCTATCTTAAGACTGAGAAACAGATTGTGTTTGCTCTAATTTATATCGATGACTGACATAGTCATAACTGGGAACAACACCAAGCTACTACAACGGTTCATAGATGAACTTCACAGAGTATTTGCACTAAAAGATATGGGACAGCTTCACCACTTTCTGGGAATTGAGGTATATTGGCATGACTCTGGACTACATCTTACACAGTCAAGATACATTGTTGATTGCCCCCCGGGGCACAGCCAAATTGGCAAAGGAAGGGCATTGCTGGGCTTGCAATCTCAGCGTGGGGAGTTCGATTCCTGGTAGGAGCAGCTGAGTGATTTAATAACCAATATTGGTTGGAGCATCTTGGTGATGTAATAACCATGGAGGAAGGCTCCCTTGGGGCCAGGAGTATAAAGGGTGCTCGAACCCTGGTCAACTTGGGCATAACCAGTGGTTTACATCCCCCAGTTACTGAGGGGCCGATGGCTGGTGGTCCAGGATTAAGTCTAGCTAAGTTGGGATACCTAGGTTAACAAAAATAATAATAATAAAAAAAAGATACATTGCTGATTTACTTAAAAAATTTGGACTTTATAATCTAAAAGCTTGTCCAACTCCTATTACTGCTGGTAAAACTCTGTCAAAACATGAAGGAGAAGTAATGACAGATCCTTCAATCTACAGGATTGCGGTAGGTGGACTACAATACCACACACATACAAGACCGGATATCACCTTTGTTGTCAACAAATTAATTCAGTTCCTGCAGTCACCGTCCTCAACACATTGGACATCATTGAAAAGAGTCTTTAGATTCTTAAAAGGTACTATAGATCAAGGGCTATGGATACAAAGAAGTGATAGATTAACACTGAATGCCTTTTCGGATGCAGACTGGGCCTCCTGTCCAGAAGACAGGAGATCAATTACTGGTTATTGCGTCTATTTTGGGGATAGCTTGGTCATCAAAGAAGCAGCACATGGTTGCAAGATCTAGCACGGAGTCTGAATACAGGGCTTTAGCAACTGTATCTTCAGAAATATCATGGGTTCAATCTCTGTTCAAGGAGCTCTGTCTACCAAAAATTTTGATCCCAACTCTATGGTGTGATAATTTGAGTGTTGGAGCACTTGCAGCCAACCTAGTATATCATGCAAGAACGAAGCACATAGAATTAGATGTTCATTTTGTGCGCGATAAGGTTTTTGAGCAAGGAGTTAGAAGTTAAATATGTTCCCTCATCAAATCAAGTTGCAGACTTATCAACTAAGGGATTCTCACATTCAAGGTTTGCATTTCTTAAGGACAAGCTTGGAGTTACAACAGTACCGTCCAGCTTGATAGGGAGTGTAAAGAAATGAAATACGCATGCTGCCACTTCATTCATATACATGTGCTGCCGAGTCATCAATTATTTATTCATCAGATTCTTTAGTTTATTATATATTCCCTTTTAGATTCATATTGTGTATGTATTTAGCTCCAGCTAATGTATTCTAGAATCATCTATCTCAACAGACCTTCTCATTGTAAATGTACATAAATATCAGTATCAATACAAAGAATGTGTGGTTGAGTTTTATATCTTTTTTGTGAAAGTTCACTACAACAAAGCAGCGGCGAATCCAGGTTTGTGGTTGAGCTAGAGCGGACTTTGATACTTTGACCGTTGACCCTCAATGGCGAAATATTATTTAATTAAAAAAAATTAAAAATTCTACTAATATATAAATACTTTAAAACGTAATTTCATTTAATATGAAAATATAGTCCAATACAAACAAAAATAGTAGGAAAATACATGATATAACCCTACTCCGTAGCATAAACTTAGACAACTGCATTTTCTAAGGTCTCATACTTTGAAAGCGTTGCAAAATTGCCTCATTCTCAATGAGTTTAAAATTCGCGCTTTGTGTAAATCAGCAAATGGTCATTCAACAAATCGTCTCCCAAAGCATCAAATGGATTGAACGGATGGCATGGGTAATGGATATAAGACTGTGTTTGATAGCCTTAAGTTTTCCATGGAAATGGGTTTTCCAAGTGATTTTTCAACTTTTGCGCTGTTTGTTTGCCTAAATTTTTCATGGAATTCATTTTTCAACTTGTCTCGAAATTCGGTATTTTTCTTAATTTGGATGGATTCGTTTTCCAAGGGGGAGGAAATGTTATTTTCTATGAATTTTTTTTTTTACCATTTTTGTCACATTTGATCCTTTTTATTGTTGTTAATTGTTTTTTTTTTTTTCAAAAAATTAAAATTATTATTATCAAGTACGAGTGTGTGACAATATATATATATATATATATATATATATATATTAAAATAACTATATTTTGCTTTATTTTTCATGGAAAACAATGACATGAAACTATAAAAGTTTAAAAATTCACTACAAGAAAAAGGTCTAGTAGTGACAAGTATTTCTTAATATTGTGATAGTTATAAGTGTCATAAAAAACTTTTGTGATAGCTTCAAGAAGTGTGTGTATTCCGCATGTCAGAAAAGAAATTGTGACGCTTAAATGCGTCGCTATAATTTGTGACGCTTGCATTTAGTGACGCCTTCAAGTGTAATTATTAAATGGGTTTTAATGACACCTTCAAATATCACTATTACTTTAATGACATAGAAAAGTGTCACTATTTTTTTTTATATATATACTTTTAGTGACATATAAAAGTGTCACTAATTTTATATATACGTTTTTTTTTTAAAAAAAAAATTGAAATTATACCTATTAAACCACCCATATATATAGCAAAAACTATCTAAAATACATCACTAATTCACAACAAAAATTCATAAGAATCTACACAATCTCACCAATAAACATAATTATTATGCTAAACAAAAACATGATTAATATATCATTAACAAAAACATGATCATTAACATATATGTTCCATGCTACAAAAAAAACATAATTATCATGTCATTAACAAAACTTTCCAAGTGTGATGATAATGATCATGTCATTAACAAAAAAAAATAATTATCATGTCATTAACAAAACTTTCCTCTAGCTCTCAATCATTAGCACTACTTCCATTAGGTGAAGTATTGTGTGCATCATTCTCATTCAAACCACGGGAATCCTGAAAAGTAACGAACCTGTGGATTGGATACACGAGTGCTAGATATTGGGTCAAACGATCCAAATGCGGTGCGATATATCTGAACTTCATCTTTCAAGTTCGCAATTGTTTCATTCGTCCTTGCCATATAGGTATTCATCATTTCCTGTTGTTGAGCAAGTAACATCTCAAGTTTTTGTATTTGAACATTTGGATGATTGTGATTTGCCTCTTCACTCCTCATTCTTTTAATTTGAGCATGAAATCCAGTTACTTGTGATTTTGTCACCCCAGTGGCATAACCACGTGCTCGTCCTGGTCTATCTTCACCCATTAGTTTATACCAAACAGCACTTTCCAATTCTTGTTCATTCTCATAAGATCCCATGGCTTTGAGTTCATCAATCTCCAACGCAGCTGTCGTCTACAATACAATAGAAATCAACTCAACCCAAATAATCAAAATAATAATACATTAAAACCATTTTCCAAATGCTCACCATGAACTCTCTTGACTCATCTTGTACAAAAGAACCATCTTTTTGTGTATGCGTAATTTCGAATAGCTTAACAAGTCCAGGACGTTTTTTTATTTTTGATAACCAATTTTAAACAAAAAAACAAAACCAAAAAAAAAGTCGAGAGCAATCACATCTTCACCTAATGTAGACAATTACAAAGTTAAAAATATGTATCCTTACATATTCATCTTCAACTTGAGCATAACTCTTAGTACCCGTGGTGTGCACATGAGCCTGCGTAGCACGAGCATCCTTCCCTTTCCTAGAGAGTTCTTATAAAAAAAATCATATAATTGACAATGCATGCAATGAAAAATAATGAAATATAATGAAATATTCTTCATTATATGACCTTAATTTTATTTGATTTCATATCACTCTTAAACTTAAGCCATTGGTGATTAGCAAAATCAGGTGGGGCCTCCATCTCATCAATCTCAATTTCAGCTTCTTGGAATACATGACTTTTTACTTGATTATCCAACTCTTCACCATGTATCCCACAACGCTCCAAATGTGCCTTTAACTTTTCCCTCACACTGGCTTTTGCATCATCAAAAATTTTCTTTCTTAGCTTATATTTATTATTCCTGAACTTGGTACCGAATAAAACAATCAGTACATTATCCACATTTTCATGTGGAGGAAAACAAAATTTCTCCTGTCAAGTATAGCAAACAATTAAAAATAAAAATTAGTTTGTTTATCCAATGCACACATATCATTATAAAATAACATTTCAATGTAAATATTGATTACCCGAACTACTCTTAGGAGCTCGACACCAAAGATATTTTTCACCGCATTGAAATCATCCATATCAGGTGGAAAAAGATTCGGTTGTCTCACAAGCTTCGTCATATGCCTAGTCAACACCCGTCTAGCTGCTCGAATCGGTTGACCATATTCATTCACTTTCACAAGGATCCTTAAACCCGTTGCCAACTTAAAAACATCACTTGCTTTCATTCCTATTTTTGTCATTTTCACATTCCCTTGCTCATCTGTCATTAAATCAATCGAAAATATACAAATTTTGTCAAACTAGACTTGATCTAACTTGCCCATGCTAACAAACATCAAGTTGGCAACAAAGTATAACCTAATTTAACACATGCTAACTAAAAAAACGTATATACGGAAACATTACCAACAATCTCAATCATTTCTAGCACATCCAGCTTTGTCGAATTCTCATCATCCATTTCATTATCACTATTGTCAAATTCATTACCCAACAACTCTGACTGAGAAAAACGAATGTGTGAATCACGTAAATCATATGATGTAGAATATGATTGCTCACGATAGGCAGTGTATGGCCTGAAACCACTATGTTGTTCATGACATTGTGAATGTTGTAATGAAGGATGATGATGCTCTGGGGGTGTGATATCATTCGAATTCAATCTTATGCTTGAGCAATTAAGTTGATTGTGTTGGCGTACAGACTGAAATCTAGATAAATTCCACGCAGATGGTGATGAGACTATAGAGGGTGATAGGTGTGTAGAGGGTGATGAAAGAGTAGTGGGTGGTCGGAGTGTGGAGGAGGGTGGCAATGACGAGGGTGGAGTATGTCTGGAGAGTGGTCGGTGTGTGGAGGGTGATAGAAGAGTAGAGAGTGGTGGTGATGAGAATCGGGAAAGTCAAACCTCGATGCACGTACCCGTGGGACCCATGACGAGATCCGAAGTTGAAGAGGTTCAAGATTCGAGGCTAAACAATGTGAATAAATCAAGAAAAGCAAGTCGAGAATCAAGTTGGAGCAAAAAAGAAGACGAAATTGGAAACAGCCAATTTCGGTCGACCGAAACTAATTCCGGTCGACCGAAAGTCTGCAGAGTTTTTTGAATCAAGCCTCAGTCAGTATCGGATGAGCAGAGGTCGACCGAAAGTCCAGTTTCGGTCGACCATGAGATCGACCGAAATAAGTTCGGTCGACCGAAACTTATCTTTCGGTCGACCGAAAGTCCTCCGAAATGAAATAGCGGGATTTTTCTTGCAATTTCCACAAAAACGAGGTTTTTCTTGTAAATACCGAAATTGCACATTTTTCCCATTTTGTACATTATATTCTCATTTCTCTTCATTTTGTAAGATAACTTGGATGTTGAATGGAAATGCTCTCTTGAGAGGCCCTTCTTGAGGTAAGGTTAAACCTCCTTTGTTCTTGTATTATCTTTGGAATTTCTTCAACTAAATCTAGGGTATTATTATTCTTGTGTTTGTTGTTGATTTCCGCCACCTTGGAATTTGTTTTAATCTCTCCATTGGGCTAGGGTTTATTAATCCTTGAATTTTGGGTTATATTTAAACTTGGGTTAAGGTGTTTATCCATTTATTTACCACTTTAGCTTTCTTGGGTTGGTATTAAAATTGTTGTGGGAATTTTCGGTCAACGCACCGAAGGGGCTCGCATCATTTGGTATCAGAGCCTGGCTCTAATTTGGTAAACCTATCTTTACTTTCTTGTTGTTGTTCTTGTCATTGTGAGAAAAAAAAAATTCCGAAAATTTGAAAAGAAAAATTGGAAAATTTCATATGCCTATGAGTAATTCTTGATTCCTACATATTGGGTATATTGATTGTTGCATTGTTGGGGGTTTCCATTAGCCAAACACTTACAAAACCTACACTTTCCAAATTGTGTATCCAAAGTGTTTGATAAATTGTCTCAATGAAAAATACTCCATTAATGCTTTGTTGTTCAATGCCCATATATTGCTAATTACTTGGGGCTATCCAATTTCCATTGTTGAGATTGTGTTATCAACATCTTATTCCACATATCATTTGTTCCTTACATTGTTATTGTTGATCATTCATTCCTTACTACATTTGGGTTGTTGGGGATTTATTCATATATCCACATAATACACATTCAAGGCCACTTCAATATTGAGTACAAAGTGTTTGCTAAATTGCTTCATTGAAATTTACACTCTTGTACTTATTTGCTCTACATATATGCCTTGTCTAATACTTGTGGTTATTCAATCCCATTGTTGAAATTGTAATCCTAGCATCTTATCCCACATAAATATTGTTCCTTTTCAGTATATCAAGCACCTAAATTCTACTTGCTATTTGTGTCTATTTGTTCTAAATTCCTTCTTCCTTGTTGGTGATTTCTTTAACTCTACAAGAATTATACTTTGTGGTTTAGTTGATTACCTTCCTTGGAGAACTTGAGAAAGGATATTTTGAGTGGAAAAAGGCAAGAGTGGTGAGCTTAATAGAGGGTAAAAGCCTAAATTGAGTGAAACACGAGTGAAAATTATTCTTGTGAGAACACTTTCACACTTGCACACCATGTAAAACTCCAATGCTCAAACTCATGATTTGAAGTACTTGTTACAAAATCTTTCAACCACCATGGCTAGACAAATGGAGAAAAGTAGGGGTGAGTTGGAAAATTTAGGAACAAGAGGGGAGAGTACATCAAATAGGGGAGGTGAAGAAATGATGTGTAGTAAAAGAAGGGTGAGGGATAATTTTGGGGACGTAGTGTATAGGGATGGAGTTAGAAAGCAAAATGGGAGTTTGAATAGGAAAAGAAGAGATGGGTTAGAAGGTAGGAGAAATGGAGTTGATGAAAATATTGATAGTGTGAGAATACAAAATTCATCACTTCATGGAATGGGTATAAGTGGAGAAGTGGAAGAAGATTGGAGAATGGGTAGGAGACGAAGAGAATGGATAGATAGGAGTGGAAATGGGATGGATGAGAAGATTGATATTGAGCAAATGAAGACTTCATCATTCCATAGGAGGGAAGGTAGTTGAAGTAGAGAAATAGTGAAGGAGATGAATGCTAGGCCACCACAATCTTTGGCCCATGCTAATGAGATGGAGTAACATGGGGAGGATAATTTCTACACTAGGTGCCTAGTGAATGATAGACCATGTAGTCTCATGATAGATGGGGAGATTGACACTAATTTGGTGAGTGCTAGTAGAGTTGAGAAATTTGGGTTACCGATTATGAGGCATCCTAGTCCTTATCTATTGCAAAGGTTGAACGACTATGGGGAGGTGAGGGTAAGTGAACAAGTTCTTCTTACTTTTCACATTGGTACTTATAGTGATCAAATATTATGTGATGTGGTTCCCTTACACACTACTCACATAATTTTGGGGAGACCGTGGCAATGTGAGCGAAATGTGAATCTTGATAGGAGGAGGAATCGGTGTAGCTTCAAAATGAATGGAAAAAAGGTTGTGATCCTATCTTTGAGCTCGGAAGAAGTATACAAAGACCAAATGAAGCTCAAGAAGGAATTCGAGGAAGAAAAGAAGAAGGAGAAGGAAAAAAAGAGGACGAAGGGGAGGATAGGAAAACAAAAGAACCTTCAATTGATAAAATTGAAGAAAATAAAAATGGGAGCAAGAGAGTTGGGGCCACGTCCCTAGAAAAAGGAGAGGCAATGAGAGTTGGAGTCATGACTCCAGAAAAAGGAGAGGTGAGAAAAGAACCGAGGGTTGAAGATTCTACCTCAGAAAAAGGTGAGGAAGTGATGAGTGCTACCAAGAAAATTGAGAGAAAAGATCACCCCGAAATGTTCTTTACTCTTGAATACTTTAACACTTCCCTCCCTAGTTTTGTCATGTCTTTGTTGCAGGAAATTGTGAGGCCAACTTATCAAGGCAACAAAGAACTCCAAAAGCATGCCTTATGGAAGAAATTCATGGAAACATTTTCCTACAACAACGAGTACAACCGAGGTAAAGAAAATGGGATAACCAATGCAACATCTAGGAGGTATGCTCCTAACCATTCTTTAAATGCAAGGTTATTGTGTTGTGAATACATTAGAGGGTTGTATGATCTTGATATAGATTTGATAAGTGTGTTGTTGACTTGTGAAAATGTCACATGTGGTAGGGATCATTGTCATGATGAGTGCTTAATTTGTAAATGCAACTTTTTGCATGTGCCCAATTGCATAAGTACCAAATCCTTGTGTGAAAATGTTGCATATAGTACATTGCATGGACATGTTGAATCCTTATTTTGTGAAAATATGTTTGACGTGCATATTTGCTCTCTAAAGAAATTGCTAGCTAGGGGAGTCCATGGGAGAAATTTATTGAGATGTCTTGGTGATAATAGGACTTCACTTCTAACATTTCTTGATGCCCCCTCATTTTATTTTGAACATGTTAAGGGCATGCATGTTAATAATCCAAATTTGTTAAACATTTATGAATCATGTTGTGAGCGATATTTTGATGAATTCTATGGGCATGATATTTATTTGTTTTGGAAAATTGGATTGTTTCTTTTTAAATGTGCCATGTGCAAATTGCTAATGGGAGAGGCACGTGATAGTTGTTTGATGGGGCGATTTAAAATCAACGAGGTTTTAGGGGTATTATGTGATCAATTTTATTGGCCTATTTTGAAAATTGGTGTTGAGCATGTTTGCACTTGCAGTAAATGCCGAACTTGTAAAATGGCTAAACTTAAGTTCTTCCCCCAAGAATTCCATACATATTTACCCATCATGAGTAAACATGGGAGTACTACTTTTATGAATTTTATAGTGGGTTTACTTGGAACAAAGAAAGAAGATGAAGCTATTTTTGTGATTGTTGGTAGAAGAATTAAAATGTCACGTTTGATTGCATGCTATGAAACCAACAAGGTCATCAACCTAGCTAATCTTTTCTTTCAGGAGGTCGTGCATTTGCACGAAGTTGGTGCTAATTTTGTGGTTGTTAAATTTGCTTGCGATTTAATTGATCATCATAATAGTAAGTTTTCTCCACTTAAAATTGCTTGTGACTTTAACCTATTAACTCTGTTGAACTTTATGCACATGTTTATCGAAGAAAGAGTTGGTTTAGGTGGGCACGAGAATGCACATTTGGTTAAGCCCCTTTGCAGGAGGCTCGAGCTTCCATTCAGGGGAATTGGAATACAATGTATTTCCAATGCCAACCATGGTAGGAAGCATATTCCATTTGACCCAGGCGGCTGGATGTATTCCCATTCGTGGAAGGAGCGACCCCCCGATCAAATAAAATCCAAAATGCTACTTTGCAGTGTTGGCACATCTCAAGCTTTTGGCAACGCCTACAAATTGACTTTGCACGGTGAGTATGAAATTTCAGTTACATTTATTGTGTCTGAATTTTTTATTTTTATTGTAGGTGCCAATTCGAGGTCGAATCTCTTTCGAGATGGAGGAGATGATGAGAATCGGGAAGGTCCAACTTCAATGCATGAACCTGTGATCCACAATGTGGCAAGATCAAAGTTCAAGGAGTTTCACGATAGTGCATTCAAGCAAGATTCGAGGTCGAATCCTTTTCAAGAGGGAGGGGATGATGAGAATCGGGAAAGTCAAACCTCGATGCACGTACCCGTGGGACCCACGACGAGATCCGAAGTTGAAGAGGTTCAAGATTCGAGGCTAAACAATGTGAATAAATCAAGAAAAGCAAGTCGAGAATCAAGTTGGAGCAAAAAAGAAGACGAAATTGGAAACAGCCAATTTCGGTCGACCGAAACTAATTTCGGTCGACCGAAAGTCTGCAGAGTTTTTTGAATCAAGCCTCAGTCAGTATCGGATGAGCAGAGGTCGACCGAAAGTCCAGTTTCGATCGACCATGAGATCGACCGAAATAAGTTCGGTCGACCGAAACTTATCTTTCGGTCAACCAAAAGTCCTCCGAAATGAAATAGCGGGGTTTTTCTTGCAATTTCCACAAAAACGAGGTTTTTCTTGTAAATACCGAAATTGCACATTTTTCCCATTTTGTACATTATATTCTCATTTCTCTTCATTTTGTAAGATAACTTGGATGTTGAATGGAAATGCTCTCTTGGGAGGCCCTTCTTGAGGTAAGGTTAAACCTCATTTGTTCTTGTATTATCTTTGGAGTTTCTTCAACTAAATCTAGGGTATTATTATTCTTGTGTTTGTTGTTGATTTCCGCCACCTTGGAATTTGTTTTAATCTCTCCATTGGGCTAGGGTTTATTAATCCTTGAATTTTGGGTTAGATTTAAACTTGAGTTAAGGTGTTTATCCATTTATTTACCACTTTAGCTTTCTTGGGTTGGTATTAAAATTGTTGTGGGAATTTTCGGTCAACGCACCGAAGGGGTTCGCATCAGGTGGGAGTGTGGATGGTGGTGAGGGTGTCAAGGATGGTGTGTTTATGGAGGGTGATAGAAGAGTAGAGAGTGGTGGGAGTGTGGATGGTGGTGAGGGTGTCAAGGATGGTGTGTTTATGGAGGGTGGTAGAAGAGTAGAGAGTGGTGGGAGTGTGGATGGTGGTGAGGGTGTCAAGGATGGTGTGTTTATGGAGGGTGGTAGAAGAGTAGAGAGTGGTGAGAGTGTGAATGGTGGTAAGGGTGTCGATGATGGGGTGTGTGTTGAGCGTGGTGGGAGAGTGGAGGGTGATTGAAATGTAGTAGAAGGACCTTATTTTCTCTGAGACATTGTTTGTTTTGTTCTGAACATGATTTTGAAATTCCTATAAAAAAAGAAAAGAAAAGAAAAGAACAATTAGTATTAAATACATGAGTAATAGAATTCAAATATGTGAAAAGAATATTATGCAAAGAAAAAAGAGAGGGCAGATACCAAGAAAAAAGCACACCAGTCTCAATCATTATCTTCTTCTTCTATATCCGTTCTTCGCCAACTTGAGGCTTGCAAAATATTACAAATTGTTAACGCATTAAGGGGGAAGCACTGGGTATAACTATCATCATCAGCCTCTTCTAAATTTCCCCCCATATCATACAAATCCCTTGGTTTTGTCTCCACAACATGCATCCATTCATTATCCTTTCCATCTTGCACGTAAAATACTTGTTTTGCATTAGTTAATAGTACAAATGGATCATCCTTCAAAGCTTGTCCCGTATGAATCAACCTCGAGAAATTCACAAGAGGGAGTCCATACTTATCTTTCTTGAAACCCCTTGGTGAATTGATATTAACCCAATCACATCGAAAAATCACCACCTTGCTTTTCCCATAATAATCCAACTCATATATAACTTTGATTGAACCATAATACTTCTTTCGTCTATTTTCTTCTTCCACATTATCACATTCCGTTCTCTCATCTTCAACTTCGACAACAATCCCCGAATTTTGAGCCCTTCTGTAGATTTCAAGATCCTTTGTATGGAATCTGAAACCACTAATTATGAAAGCCTTATATCTTTTGGCATAACTGCTTGGTCCAGTGGTAAGAGCTATTGTTTCATCGTCACAATGATAACGCTGCATTATTGGAACCTAACATTACACAATACAATGTTAGGCAATGTACTTAATAATATTTGAATGCTACTACATATTAACACATAGCATACTTGTTGTTGAAGCCACCAAGGGAACTCCTCAACTATCCACTTATTCTCCACACTTTGATTAACTCTTCCAAGGTGGATGCTTCGTCGTTCCTTTAAGAAATGGCTACATCCATTGAATGGTAAAATTACACCACGTAGTTAAACATTTCATGTTAGAAAATATTAGAGAAAAATATTAAACTTACTCCAAATATGGGGAAATTTTTGGACTCTGCAATAGCACATAACGATGTGCTTGAGCTAATGATCAATCGTCAAGTTTAATGCTTTCAACTTTTCCAAGAACACGACCACCAGATTCAAACAAATATTTTTCCTTATGTGGAATAGTATCATCATTCCTATGAGACTGATTTAAGCGAGTCTCAATGCCTTCAAAATATCAGACACTCATCTGCAATATGCCCTTTTGCAATTGACCCTTCAGGTTCTGCTCTATTCCGCACGTAGGATTTTAGGCGCACCAAAAACCTTGCCAATGCAGAAGTAAGAAGACCATTTATGAATTTAATCTTTAGACTTAATAATATAGGTACAAACTATCAATAAATAAGAGAATACCTTTCAATAGGGTACATTCATCGATATATAACTGGACCTCCAAGCTTAGCCTCTGAAACTAAGTGAATCACCAAATGGACCATGATAGTGAAAAAACTAGGAAGGAACAATCCGTCCATTTTCGAAAGTGTTATGCGAATTCAAGACTCCAACTTATCTAACTCACGAGGATCTAGAACTTTACCACATAGAACTTTGAAAAATGAACACAAATCTGTGATAACTTTCACCACTCTAGTTTGTTCACGTGAATGCATAGAAGCCTTGCAAGCTATTGGCAATATGTCTTGCATTAGAATGTGGGCATCATGGCTTTTAAGGTTTGACAACTTTCGCTCTTTCAAATTCACTCCTCTTGAAATATTTGATGCGTATCCATCCGGCACTTTGAGGTCTTTCAACACTTGGAGAAAGACATTCTTCTCACTAACAGACAAAGTGTAGCATGCAGGGGGTGCATATGGCTTTTTATTTGGTCGATCTACGAGATGGAGGTCATATCGTATCCCCATTTCCATAATGTCCCTCCGTGCCTTCTCATTGTCATTAGTCTTCCCATTAAGATTCAACAAAGTTCCAAGGAGATTATCACATATATTTTTTTCAATGTGCATTACATCTAAATTATGCCTTAAAAGGTTATGTTTCCAATAAGCCAAATCAAAAAAAATACTTCTCTTCTTCCAAAGTTACTCATCCCCATTTACATCTTCTTCAATAAAGTCGTTGTCATCCTCAAAGACTGCTGCATTAGAAGTGACTTCATTGTCTCTTATAGGATCACTTGTAGGGTTACCAACTTCGTTCCTTGCCCTTTTCTTGAGGGCTTAAAAGATTTACCATATCTAAAGCTAACACCTTCAAGCTGTTTGAAAACATCTGATCCACTTAACGACTTTGGAGGTTTTCTATGCTCTTTAGTGCCATCAAACAATTCTTTTTGAGATCTGTAAGGATGAAATTCCTCTAACCACCTTCGATGACCCATGTAACTAAACTTCTTACCATGCTTTAACCAAATGGAACAAATCGAGTCAGTACAAATAGGACAAGCAACACGTCTCTTTGTGCTCCATCCGGACAACATGACATAAGCAGGGAAATCATTAATTGTCCACATCAAAGCAGCTCGAAGTTTGAAACATTCACCCGCAAAAGCATCAAAAGCATCTACACCATGCCACAATTCTCTTAACTCATGTACCAAGGGCTGGAGAAATACATCTATATCATTACCTGGCCCTTTCTCTCCTGGAATGATCATTGATAGAAAAAAAGAAGGTTGTTTCATGAATAACCAAGGAGGCGAGGAAGATTATAAGTAATTAATAATACCGGCCAAGTGCTGTATGTTGTAATCATGTTTTGAAAAGGATTAAACCCATCACTTGCAAGCCCCAATCTTACACTACGAGGATCTATAACAAACTCAGGATACCGATCATTAAAATCTTTCCAAGCTAAACCATCTGTTGGATTTCTCAACAAGTCATCTTTTGTACGATCCATCTCATGCCATCTCATGTCTTTAGCTGTTTTCGACGAAGCGTAAATCCTTTTAAGTCTAGGAATCAATGGAAAATAGCGCAATACCTTGGCTGGCTTTTTCTTCTTACTTTTATTGGAACATTCATCTAATTCACTAGTCCCTTCATCCTCATCATTATCCTTCTCCTCACCTTTCCATCTTGAAGAATGACACACGTGGCAAGATTCTTGATCAACACTCTCACCCCAATAAAGCATGCAATCATTCGGACAATCATGTATTTTTTGGTATCCAAGCCCCAAATCATTGCTCAACTTCTTGGCTTCATAAGCAGGAGATGGTAATGATGTTAAAAATGGAAATACATCCCTCAAAAATTCCAACAACATAGTGAAAATCTTGTTAGAAAGGCCACCCATGCATTTAATGTGATACAAGTGCAAATTGAAGGATAACTGTGAGTATTTACAACCTGGATAAAGCTCCTTCTCACACTCCGCTAGTACCTTTTGATATCGTGGGGTATCAATACAAGGCAAATTTTGTGCATTAGAAGGAACATTAGCATTAACATCATCTACATCCTCTGCGCCATAACTCTCACCAGATTCTCCAATTTCACCATTTGGGTCTCCACTATAATGAACCCCTAATGCAGCATATATCATATCATTGATATTGTTGGTGTCACTATGAGGATTATTCAAAACATTAGTGGTTTTAGATGCTAGCTTTGTTATATAAGGCGTATCATATTGGGATGATGACACGTGTTCCCCATGGAGTGTCCATGTGGTATACCCCAGGCAAAAACCACCAAATAATATGTGGCGTAGCACTTCCTTGGATGACAGTATTTTATCATTACAACATTTTAGGCATGGACAAAGTATAGTCCCTCGAATTTCTACAGTGCTGGCGAATTTTACAAAAGACTCATATCCTACCTTATAAGCATTACTATTTCTTGGTGCATTAATCCAAATCTTGTCCATAATAACACTTTTGATATTGATAAGCAAGTTTTATTTCCCACCAACTGAAACCAGAAGACAAAATAAATAGATACAAATTCAGCTAAGACTTAATAACAAAATATGAGTTCCATTAATTTATTCTTCAATACATACACAATTAAAGCAAAGGTAACGAATCCTCATCCCTTATATTTATCCTTTAAAATTGAAAATCATATATCTTCTTGCAAAAACAATTCTCATGAACATTTGAAAACTCACTAGAATACTTCATAAACACATGTATATTTCATAGCTTAGAAAATTCACATTATGCAATCACAAATAATTTGCATTTCTTTCAAAAAGAGAAAGATTCCACTTACAAGTTGTATATAAGACCTAGCTCGATTGATAAACTTTTCCTTTAATCTCCTCAGTTTCACCTGCAACAAAGTATGCAATTTCTAGTCATTACTCTATTAAGAAAAGAGTTACATGAGAAATTTTTATCACTGTAGATATTCACAGCATTAAAAATGACTAATCGCATGAGAAATTCAAAAAGGAAAAACAATTTCACCAAACACATGATAATGCCATCACATGGATATCTTAATTATTGAATACAAATCTCAGACATACTTTAAGTACCATGATAATACTTGAAGTACCATGTGACTTGTTCTAGGGTTTTCAGCGAATTTGTTCTCTAACAAGTATCTATACAATTATATGTCTCCATGTTCATATATATTCTGACTATAAACTACTGATCTTTTCAAATTACTATAGCTTCACTATAATCCTAAGAATTAGATCCTTAAAGATAAATCACTAAGTAATGCACCTTTAGAATCATAAGAATGAGCTTCCTTCACTTCATTTTATGGGTTCATTCGTGTATCATGACAAAATAAAATATGAACGAGGATGACTTGCCTATCAATAAGTTTTTATGACCATACAAAGTATTTATTAGACTAACGCCACTTGATTTTTCTTAGGACAGACGATTAAAAAGTAATGGAATTCTTGCTAACTCTGGGAGAGATTTGATCAAAGACACCCTTCATTTTAATTCTAATTATTTCCTTCAATTCCTTTTCTTTTAACCTTCTTTTGATATTGAGTCCAACAATTTTATTCTTGTTTAGTTCAAGTGCTGTTCTGTGGCAGCTTTTTAACTTCTTACTTATTTTGTGGTTTGTATTTTAATATATCACGATGAAACAAATTCAGCACAAGGATAGTTTTCCAAAATATAATGCATTGTCCTTGTCAAAGCATGGGTCATACCTTAGGTTAACTACAGTTATTCAAGTTGCCCAAAGTTTTGAAGCCTTGATTGTGGTAGTAATTCAAATATTTTTTATATGCAGGATAAGCATGCTTCTTGTTGTGCAGATTCTTCCGCGGAGGTATTCTCTTTCTACTGTACGTTGTGTTCCTTAACTGAAACTTCAGTCACAGTAGATATATATGCTGGAGAACTACCTTTTTTATAATGAAAATCTGTCTACATGCACTGACTATCAATGACACTTGATATCTACATATCATAAAGGACGTGTGCCCCTTGGAAAGAGGAAAGATGAAGCTTTCATCCATACATAAATGCTCAAGTTTTCTTCAAAGAAAAGAGTACCATTAACTAACTTTATTTTAGAAATGAAATAGAAATTTTATTGAGAACACTGTTCATTTAATTGACAGTTTTCTTATCATTTGAGAGTTCATTTGATTGACAGATTTCTTATCATATGTAAGTTATGTGCAGCCCAAATTAGCGTGCATACTTGGAAATTTTTCCGGATTAGATTATATTTGCAATAGCAATAGAGAATAATAAAGAATGATTTATTGCATGAGTTTCTGATTTACAAGATTCCTACTTATAGGAGAAGTACAGAGATAATTTAGGAATATAGGGTATACATTCTAGTCCACTTTCACAGTTGATTTACTAGCTCTACCCATAAAATCCCCCCTCCCCTCACTGCTCTTTCTTTAGGAACTTATAGTCCATTTTGAATATTTAACAACAAATTTCAAGTAGCAAGCACAATCATAAAAATCCCAATCACAAAATTTGTCCAAAGGCATATATTTAGCAAGAGAGAACCAAATACTAATATTCCAGAAACTATTATATGGATCCTACCTAGGAAGCATTTTTCTATTGGAATATAAGTTGTTCTGAAACAGCATGCTGCAAGTTCCTTTCAAAATCTCAATTAGGCATTGTAAAACTTATCAATGACGACTTAATGGAAGACCCATAGCCGCTGTAAATTGCTACACTGACAAACAAAATGAAAGAGATCAGGATTTTTAGCAGTAGCATAGCTTAAGTCTTGTGAAGTGATCAGAGAGCAGACAGAATACATGGCTGGAAGGTAAGCTTGAATCTTTACTCTTCCATATACTCATGGTTCAAGCAAAATTAATACAAGATAAATCCTAAAAAATCAATTAATCAGAACGGTATAAGCAAAACAGAACAAAAAATGTATAATTCCACATTGCAGAAGAAGAAAACGAGAAGAGAAGGATTGTACGAACTTGTAGCGACCAAGAATTTTTACGCGATTAATAATTATTTTAATAGAAAATCGTGTCGCTACTATTTCACCCATTTTTATTAAGTTAACGCCACGACGTATTCGTATAGCCAAGTCAAGAAATAATCGAGATCGTTCGATTTTAAATTAAATTCCGAATTTCTAAAAATATCTCCATTCTCTTGATTTAAAGTATATTAAGTCCAAGTACTTAATTCAATGTTATCCCAATATTTATTTATACAAAAATTATTTTTATTATTGAAATTAAGAAAATATATGCAAGCATGAGAGGTTCCATTATATATAATAATTATGAGAATCTTAATTTAATAAATATGGAAAAGTATATGAATGAATTATATACTCCATTATATGTAATCATGAAGAGCATAATATTTGTATAAATATGAAAAAGTATATGAATGAATTATATACTCCATTATATATAATCATGAAGAGCATAATATTTGTATAAATATGGAAAAGTATATGAATGAATTATAGACTCCATTATATGTAATCATGAAGAGCATAATAATTGTATAAATATGGAAAAGTATATGAATGGTTGATAAGATTCCATTATATGTAATCATGAAGAGCATAATATTTGTATAAATATGGAAAAGTATATGAATGGTTGATAAGACTCCATTATATGTAATCATGAAGAGCATAATATTTGTATAAATATGGAAAAGTATATGAATGGTTGATAAGACTCCATTATATGTAATCATGAAGAGCATAATATTTGTATAAATATGGAAAAGTATATGAATGGTGCTTTACTTTAAGAAAAGGATGTGTTAAAATTAATAGAATTGAATGATTATGTTTACAATATGCCAACTTTATACATCTATTTAAACCCATCTCTTTTACACACAACTCTACACATATACACTTATTTCCAATCTCTTGACAAAATCCACAAGTAAGAGAAATTCAAGGTGGTCAAGAAAGTTTTGGTCCATTTACTACTACACTTCATTTTAATCTTTTAAAAGGTAAGTATATCTTATGTTTTTATGAAAAGTAAGTATGTTTTTATGAAAGGTAAATACACCTTATGTTTTTATGAAAAGTAAGTATGTTTTTATGACAAGTAAGTATATCTTATGTTTTTATGAAAAGTAAGTATGTTTTTATGAAAGGTAAATACACCTTATGTTTTTATGAAAAGTAAGTATGTTTTTATGACAAGTAAGTATATCTTATGTTTTTATGAAAAGTAAGTATGTTTTTATGACAAGTAAGTATATCTTATGTTTTTATGAAAATGTTTGGATCATTGCTATGAAATCAATCTCACAAGATTGTTATGAGTTCCATATGATATGTTTATGATTATGCTAAGGGGACCGGAGTTTAGTAGCGCTACACATAAGAATTCTTGCCATTTAAGTTCGGTAAAATTCTTGTGTCTCCCTATGTTTATGAATATTTCAATCCTATCCTATGTTATGATGAAAATGATCCATATGCATTCAAAAGAAAATTTATGCTTGGTATACTTACTGGGATTTTATAAATCTCACTCCACGATATTTACCATTTTCAGATAATTGAAGGTTCGAGGCGGTCAACATGGAAGTGGCAAAAGTGGTTAAGATTGATGAGATAATTATGTTGAACTTTATGTAAGAAAATTATGTTCTATTTTTATTCACAAATAAAATTATGGGATTCTAATTATTCTTTTGAATAATTTTACATTACTATTTAAGTCTCGATAATATGATATGAGTCACTTTTTGTGGCACTCGAATGGTCGAGAATTCGGGTCGTCACAGTTGGTATCAGAGCAAAGAGTTTTAAAAACGATTCTGTAGATTTTTGAAATTTTATTTCTTTAAAAAAAAAAAAAAAATCACTATTCACGTGAACAGTAAAACGACGTGCTATTCATGATGAACAGTGAACGAAATCACTATTCATTATTAAAAAAAAAAGTTGAATTTTCACATGTCAAGTATGGTTATGATTTTGAAAAGCATGATGAAATTTGATGTGCGAATTTCAAGGACAAAATTCATTTTAAGCAAGGGAGTTTGTAATGTCCTGAAAATTTTATGGAATATAATTAGTTAGTGATATGATGTTTATATTGATGTCTTTGATAAATTTCTAGAAGTTCGGGGACTAAAGGAAAAATAAGATTTGACGATAAATTTTATTTGGGTTAAGTTATTAATTATTGATGGGGAGATAATTACTATATCGATATTGGATTTGTTTTGAAGACTATGATTAATTAGGAATTATGATTCAAGAAAATGTTGATTTGGATACAACCACATTAAATTATTGTTGATTAAAGGAAAATAAGATTATATGAAATATTTTAACTCATCACTCTACTATGTCACTCTCCACGTATTGACTCCTCGAACCAGGTATGTTATATGCTTTGCAAGTCATTTACGATTTTATTAAGACATGTTAAGTATGAAATCTTCATATGTTATGAATCTTTAAGTGAAATATACATGTTGAGTATGATATGAATTGATAGAAGCCTGAATTTTAATTTATTCCTTTTTATGTAGAATCATGAGACATAGAGGATATTGATATGAATTTTGGTTCATATTAAGCTTAGTAAGACTGACTAAATTAGAAAAATAAGTTGGTTCGTAACTTTTGCCAAAAAAATATATGGAATAATATAATAAACAAACAAAATTAATAATGAATTTGTACAATAATTTATCCCTTTATCACTACCTTTGTGTAAAAACAAGGGAAAAACTGTGGATGGTTATTAGTACTTCTTCTTCAAGTTTCAATTTTCGGTTCAATAATTTATCCCTTTATCACTACCTTTGCTTAAAAGCAAGGAAAAACTGTGGATGATTATTGGTACCACTCTTCAAGTTTCAATTCTGAAAAAAATTCGGAAAGAAAGAAAGAGAACGGGTGTTGAGCATAATGGGAATAATATGACTTAAGAATGATTTTCAAAATAATTGTTGTCCTCGAGTTTAGAAATGATGAACCTTAAATGGACTTTGCATAATTGATTTTAGACATGGCACTAAGTATAAGAAGTCAACAGAAATGATTAGAAATATGTTCAGATTATCTATCATTTAGATTTAATGAGAAATAGCGAGCCAATTTTATGAAGTTTTATGAGATGTTAAGATTATAAGTGATATGATTTTAATGAGACTTTTATGAGAAGCATTATGAAGTTAGAGATTTAAAGATTTGGTTATTGGGAATTAAGTAATGGCTATTATGTTGAGTAAGTGAATTATGCCTCTATATTGAAGAGAAATTTATTATGAACTTTGGCCTTGTGATTAAATTTTGGGAATATGATTTATGACTTATAAATATAAGTATGAGTAATCTTTTGAGCCAATTAAGGTATTGAATGAAGTGATATTGTGATATTGACGACTATGATTTGAAATTTCTATGTTGAGGAATTATGAATTGATTTTCTGGAATATTTTTTTATGATATTGAAGTTTGATGAAATTGTGGTCAATTTTTAGATCGTTGTGATCAAATGTGGAATTATTTATTATTGTGAGTTATGAAGTATGCTTACGGTTTGAATAAGTCCAAATTTCAAAGGAAACTCTGCCTAGAATTTTATCGTTTGGAATTAAGAGCATAGTATGGTATGCAATCACTAAGAGAATTGAGGTTAGACATGCAAATTCATTTACATCACAAACGAGATTTAGTAGATGATAACAGAGATATTATTATTTTCTCGTAAGGAGAACACACAAGAGTCACACTGGAAAGAAATACATGAAACACGCAAAAGCAAAAGAAAGCAACATGGGAAATTCCTCAAATTGAGAGATGTGTTTCCGGAGTAGCCGTATCCTACCACCTCTGACTTTTTGAGAAAATAAAGAAACCTTCAAAGAGGTGTGTTTTGAGAGTAAGAATACTCCGTAATCTACCACCTGGAACCTTTGAGGTACACACAAGATTTAAACATTAAGGAAATCCTAGGAAATTAGAGGGGTGTCTCGAGAGTAAGAATACTCCGTACTCTACCCCCACCTATTCTAAGATTCATAAAGTTAAGTTTACATTAACCGGACTCCATTTTCGCTTGATTCCCCTTCCTTGCGACCAATCTATCTTAACCCCTGCTGGATCTTGTATTGAGATATATGACTGCAGCTTATCCAGTAGTTCATCAATAGTAGGAGCAGAAATAAGGAGCCTTCTGGAAAATGGAGAGATGAATCCCTGTTCCACAGCATAATCAAGAAAGGTTAACAAGCCATCAAAGAAATTGTTAACATTCAGAAGCCCAATAGGCTTAGTATGGAGATCTAGTTGAGCCCACGAGGTAATGTTAAAGATTTCTTCTAAGGTACCAAAACCTCCGGGCAGGGCTATAAAGGCATCAGAACCATATAGCATACAAGTTATGCGTTCATGGATGGATAAGGTTTGAACTTCATGCCCTCGTGTTTTTCCTGCAACATCTACCAAAGGGACAGGTATGACACCGATTACTTTTGATTTCTCTGCAAGAGCAGATTGGGAAACACAACCCATTAGACCACTGCTACCACCCCCATACACAAGAGTGATACCTTTTTCCCCCAGTTTCTTTCCAAGATCTACGGCCGCTTCTAGATAACTGAAGCCTTTCCCCACTTTTGATCCACAAAATACACAAATAGTTTTGATCTGTCGAAGTTTTGGTGCTTCCATCTTTGATAGTATAGAAGAGAAAACTTACGAAGAAGATGTGATTTTGGGATGCCTGAACTATGAAATATGTTTGGCTATTTAAAGCCGGAAAAACTTACTGTTTTTGATTGATTCTGAAAAAGTAAAGATTTACTTTTGACAAAATCGGCCAACTTTTGACTGTTTTACCAAAGATATCACCTTTCGGTGATTTATTTCCAGCTTTATCAAACCTCGAGAAAGGAAAATATATTTATTTCCAGCTTTATCAAAACTCGAGAAAGGAAAATATATTTTATTTCCAAAACGCGTGAAAGAAAACAGCAAAATATTTTAAATGTGTATCAAGAGATTTACCTTATATCATTGATGAACTGCCAGAAGCCTCATTTTGTAAAACAGACTGGCAAACAGGATCTTTTGCTATTATATTTTGGAGACTATAACGATTTTTGTCCTCGTTAAACTGAGCGTATAAGGAGAGAAGTTCACGTTGCACATAACCACTTGGGTGCGTCTCAAGAGTCAGTCGAATATCATCCAAAGACTCCTTACTCAGTCCACCCTTTATGAATTTGATTTTATCATCCCGATTAGTAGAAGAATATCCTACTGTTTTGCAACGAGTATCACAGTTCCAACGAGCACATTTGTAGCAACCATTCAGCCTTTTTGCTCTTCGTTTCTTTGCGAAGGTGCTTTTGCCTAAACCAGGCATGTGCTTTGGAAATGTCATAGGTAATTCACCAGATAGTCGAACCTTTGCTTCGATCAACCAGCGAACATCTTCTGAAACACCATGAGCCATCAGCAACCTCAATCTTTCGAGTCTTATTCGATAAATTTTCCTCAGATCATTCATTGGAAGACTGGAATAATACTTGCGAATGTTTGTAAGAATGATATCCATGTTTTGATGGATCTAACCTCTTCCCAGCATGAACTATTTAAAAGCATTAAGGATCGGAGGAAATCCGCGTGATATTGATTCCAGCAAGAAAGCGCGGAATAGAATAATGGAAAAGAGGGAACAAGAGTTATGCGCCGTTTACTTTCTTGATAAAAGGAAGATTTGATGATGACGGGATTTGAGATATGGAATATTTTCTTGGATTTTGGGTACTGATATTTTGATATAATAATCAAGGTATAGAAATAATACGGGGATACGTGAAAGTGAAATAAGGACTGTATTGAATCAGGATTAATAAGTTTGTGCAAGTGAAAGGAATACCTTACGGGAAATGTTATGATATTTGAGTTAAGAATTTTAATTATTTGAGAGATATTTGTTTATTGAATTTTGCAGAAATTTTGGGTTACAAATATTGGAAAGATAAACTGATGATTATGTTGATATGTGAATAACATGTTTGGGTATATTACATAGAAAATATTCAGGTAATCGTTTTAATTATTTTGGGATATTTGGTGATAAGAAGAAATGACAAATTATTATGGTATGATATGTTAGTAAAGATTTTAGAGATATTAATACGAATATTTGAGGTTACATGATACGATGATAAGTGACAGGTTACATGAGTACTACAAGATATGATGAAATATCACATACGATTGGGAATTTTCATTTTGATTCAGAAGAATTTATGAGTAGACATATGTCTATTATTGATAGAAAAGTTCATGTCTTAAGAAAACAAATTGATGCATTTAGTCAAAGTCCAGTGGGTTAAATATGGTTGGGTTAAATATGGTAGCGATGATGCTACATAAGAAGAAGAAGAAGAAATTCTGATTAAGTGTTCAGAAATCATAAGATCAAGTAAGTTTAATTTCGAGGACGAAATTATTTTAAGGGGGTAAGTTTGTAGCGACCAAGAATTTTTACGCGATTAATAATTATTTTAATAGAAAATCGTGTCGCTACTATTTCACCCATTTTTATTAAGTTAACGCCACGACGTATTCGTATAGCCAAGTCAAGAAATAATCGAGATCGTTCGATTTTAAATTAAATTCCGAATTTCTAAAAATATCTCCATTCTCTTGATTTAAAGTATATTAAGTCCAAGTACTTAATTCAATGTTATCCCAATATTTATTTATACAAAAATTATTTTTATTATTGAAATTAAGAAAATATATGCAAGCATGAGAGGTTCCATTATATATAATAATTATGAGAATCTTAATTTAATAAATATGGAAAAGTATATGAATGAATTATATACTCCATTATATGTAATCATGAAGAGCATAATATTTGTATAAATATGAAAAAGTATATGAATGAATTATATACTCCATTATATATAATCATGAAGAGCATAATATTTGTATAAATATGGAAAAGTATATGAATGAATTATAGACTCCATTATATGTAATCATGAAGAGCATAATAATTGTATAAATATGGAAAAGTATATGAATGGTTGATAAGATTCCATTATATGTAATCATGAAGAGCATAATATTTGTATAAATATGGAAAAGTATATGAATGGTTGATAAGACTCCATTATATGTAATCATGAAGAGCATAATATTTGTATAAATATGGAAAAGTATATGAATGGTTGATAAGACTCCATTATATGTAATCATGAAGAGCATAATATTTGTATAAATATGGAAAAGTATATGAATGGTGCTTTACTTTAAGAAAAGGATGTGTTAAAATTAATAGAATTGAATGATTATGTTTACAATATGCCAACTTTATACATCTATTTAAACCCATCTCTTTTACACACAACTCTACACATATACACTTATTTCCAATCTCTTGACAAAATCCACAAGTAAGAGAAATTCAAGGTGGTCAAGAAAGTTTTGGTCCATTTACTACTACACTTCATTTTAATCTTTTAAAAGGTAAGTATATCTTATGTTTTTATGAAAAGTAAGTATGTTTTTATGAAAGGTAAATACACCTTATGTTTTTATGAAAAGTAAGTATGTTTTTATGACAAGTAAGTATATCTTATGTTTTTATGAAAAGTAAGTATGTTTTTATGAAAGGTAAATACACCTTATGTTTTTATGAAAAGTAAGTATGTTTTTATGACAAGTAAGTATATCTTATGTTTTTATGAAAAGTAAGTATGTTTTTATGAAAGGTAAATACACCTTATGTTTTTATGAAAAGTAAGTATGTTTTTATGACAAGTAAGTATATCTTATGTTTTTATGAAAAGTAAGTATGTTTTTATGACAAGTAAGTATATCTTATGTTTTTATGAAAATGTTTGGATCATTGCTATGAAATCAATCTCACAAGATTGTTATGAGTTCCATATGATATGTTTATGATTATGCTAAGGGGACCGGAGTTTAGTAGCGCTACACATAAGAATTCTTGCCATTTAAGTTCGGTAAAATTCTTGTGTCTCCCTATGTTTATGAATATTTCAATCCTATCCTATGTTATGATGAAAATGATCCATATGCATTCAAAAGAAAATTTATGCTTGGTATACTTACTGGGATTTTATAAATCTCACTCCACGATATTTACCATTTTCAGATAATTGAAGGTTCGAGGCGGTCAACATGGAAGTGGCAAAAGTGGTTAAGATTGATGAGATAATTATGTTGAACTTTATGTAAGAAAATTATGTTCTATTTTTATTCACAAATAAAATTATGGGATTCTAATTATTCTTTTGAATAATTTTACATTACTATTTAAGTCTCGATAATATGATATGAGTCACTTTTTGTGGCACTCGAATGGTCGAGAATTCGGGTCGTCACAGAACTAACCTTAAAACAGCCCTTAAGTCCTTAATTAATCTGCTCTCTGCTCGTCCAATAGGTTTTAGGAAATGGATTAGTCGGCAACTAGGAAATGGATTGTACGAACTAACCAAAGCAGCCCTCAAATTAGCGATCTCCTCTCCTCGCCGCCCCTCGCCGCAATGCAATAGGTTTCGGGAAATGGAATAATAGTGGCAAATGAGGAAGAAAACGAGGAGGATGACAGCTCGTGGTTACTGAGAAGAAGAAAAAAGTGTGAATTGGATGGGAGAAACCTATGGCAGCTCGTCATTACAGTGAAGAAGAGAAGAAGGGCGTGGCTGGATCGTGGTTACTGAGAAGATGAGAAGAAGAGAAGAAGGGCGCGGCTGGATCGTTGTCGTTACTGAGAAGAAGAAAAATGTGTGAATTGGATTTGGATGAGAGAAACCTATGGTCACTGCTGAGAAGAAGAGAAGAAAGGCGCGCGCGGCTACCCTAAAAATCAGAAATTCTGATTTGGGGCCTTGGTGAAATGGGCTTATACTTTGATAAAAATTGTGACATGGGTTTTAAATGTCACTAATAGAAATATATATATATTTTTAAAAATATTTTATTGTGAATATAATTATTTGTGACATTTTGAACTCTCATAATATTTAATAACAATTTTAAATGTCACTAAATTACAAACAAATTATATTTTTAATTATTTTTTTATGAACATAATTATTTGCTACACTTCAAACCATCAAAACATTTAGTTATGATTTTTGGTGTTACAAAAATTGTGACACTTGCACCAAGCGTAACAAAAAATATGTCACTACTAGATATTTTTCTTGTAGTGATTCCCCAATTTTTTCACCTAGAAAATTAAATCAATCAAACATATTACTAGACTGTTACATTTTTTTAATAATAATAATAATTAATTAATAAATCTGAAAATCTGGTCGGATCCAGCACGAGCGATCGAACGGGCTCGCCCATAGCTGAATCTGCCAGTGCAACAAAGAGTATTGTGTTATTATGAATTTATTTTAAAGTCAGACTTAGCATCCATTCGGTAAACCATATAAATTGGTTTACCGAACATTTTAAACTTCATTATTTAAAACCTATTTTTTAGATTTTTGCTTCCAGTAGAAGAGAGTTGAAAGAAAGTTAATTTAAGTCAATTTTTTTTTTTAAATATCTTCTAATTAGATAAAATACTGTTACATATTTTCAAACAACTTCTTATTTACAGAAGTCCTTTCAAACGTGGTCTTACTATATTTAGAAAAATGTTTTCGTTTTTCTTTTCTTTTGCCTTCCTGCTTGCTCTATGAGCGATCTGTTGTGAATTGCCAAGTATTTTGCCTTTCATCCTCAGCTACTGTATCCTAGACTTGCCTTAACAACTTGATGAGTATGCAATACAAGGATTTTTCAAAAGACGTACCCTTATTATGAGGAATGATATGTTCCCCACAGTAGGAAACATAATCCATTCTCAAAAGCCATTTGATTGATTGGTGGTGTGAACCCTTACTATATCCAATCTGTTTTGATCCTATCTCAAGAAATTATTGCCCATTCGGGCTTTATCTCAGCAGTATACTTGACCTACATAATAAACTAACTACTAAAGTAAAATGGAAACTCATTTTTTCCAATCACGTTATTACTAATGTTTTCATTATTCCTAGACTAGATGACCTTGACTTTAGGCTTTAGCCATGACGTATAAGAAGGAAAAGAAATTAAAATATTGTTTATTTATTATTCTGTTGTCGGAATTGGTGATGGTGATCCCATTTGCTGTGTAATAGCAATGTTGCCTGCATCATATGTGCAATTGGATAAGGCTGATCCTATCTTTTCTTTTCTTTTTTTGTTGCCTTTCATGTTGCAAAATGGGAAAACGAAGAAACTGCATTACTTTGAACAACCTTTAAAAACAAATTTTTGGAGTGCATAGTTGGGTTTTGTCTTTATAATTCTTTAGTTATTTTAGTGGATTCTAATTTTTTTTTTTTTTTTTTAAACCAATAACCAAATCCGTTTTCATTTTTACTTGACGGCATTCTTATCGATAGAATCAACTGATCTAATTTGATTCTAGCAAAATTAATTTTGAAAGGGTACGCTGCAAATAAGGGTGTGTTCTTTTAGATTTAATATGGAATGTTTTGTGTCAAATCAAGGAATTGAAATTATTTGTTGATTTATTTGTGTTTTTTAGGTAAGATGAAGAGTTAAAAATTGAAGAGAAAAAATGTTGATGGTTAAAAAATTGTATGAAAAATTATGTAAATTAAATTTTTGTAATGATTCCAAATTAATCTACAGACAAACAGGCCCTAAAAAAGGAGAATAATAGAAAAGCACTTCAAGACTTATTTATAGTTAATTTAGACTTAGTCTTTGTTTGGTAATACTGTTTATTTTATTTATATATATATTTTTTTTTTGAAAGTAGGTTTATTTATAATTTTGATGTAAAAAATAGAGATTAAAAATTGGAGATAAAAAATATACGTGATTTAAAAATAGTTTTAAAAATTGTGTACTTTATAAACTGATTTATATTTAGTTACCATAGGCTTATTTAACACAGCCCATTTTATATAAACGTATTATAGTTCCATTAAGACTTGGATTCAAGTTTCGTTATCAACTTTTTGAAATTACGTTTTTTTTTTTTTTTTTTAATAAAAATTATGTTTGGTTTATTATTATTATTATTATTTACTAAAATAAGATATGTTATTGAAAAGTGATTTGAAAAAATATGTGTGGTTAAAGAGTGAATTGTTGAAAGGTATTTATAAACTTATTTACTAAATGGAAGCTAAAAAGTGAATCTAGTTTGCTTGAAGTGAAGTAAATATTGAAGACGAGATTTGAATGAATTGATAGAGTTCCTATCTAATGATGACAAAACGATGAACAAAGTTTATGTGGATCGTGAAAAACAATTATTGAAGATACGCAAGTAGTGATGTCATTTAAATAGGACATGACAATTACAAGATCATTTCGAAAACGCTAACAAAGACGTAGTTAACTAGCGCTACGTATCTTTTGTGATTGAATGACTGAAGAGCCAGGAAATTGGCCAAAGTCTCAAAAGCAATCACTATGAGCCTACGACAGAACTCAACACCAATGTAACGCAGTCTTTGCTTAGTACCCTCACCCAAGATTCGGTTGAATAGGTAAGATTTCAAAACATACGTAACATTGAAAATTTTGTTCAAACTAGAAATACTCATCATGATCATATGACTAGGAAACTTGGCACGTCAAACAGATTAATGGCTAAGTTGGTAAGCCGTTTCATTGACCTAAGTTCAGATATTATGCACTTGGAATCAAATTTCACAACAGGCAGCAACGTCGATTGAGCTTAGCACCAAGCAACTATGTCATCATCGCATTCCCATCTCCTTAAACACTGTGCCCCTCACCTCAAATAATTCATTACTATAACACAAACGTGTATTCAGGTGACTAGAAATAGTCCAAAATCTTTTGTCTCACAGTGAATATTCTCAATTGAGGATCAAAATGCAGCAGGGCCCTATCACCATCGAAGGTTTGGGTATTTGTGTTTTTTGTATTGTGTGCAATTTTACCATGATTGAGGATATAAAAATACCCCTTTTACTGCATGTTTTTATCACCACCAAACCTTGGGCCTTCTAAAGGAGAGTGAGCTCTCACGTCACATCTCCAGATGGTAAAAGGGGAAGGTGGAAAAACTCCAACTTTGTTTGAGGTCGTCGCGTCAAGGATTAGAATCCCGAAATATGGATTTGGCCCTTAAGTAAGTGCAAGTGTACAAGAAGTTTTCCACCCTGTATTCTTGGAGGTATAACCTGCGATTTACATACTTTACCAAGGCTCAGAGTAGGACAAGTGGGGACCGTCAAGGTTGCGGCTCAACATTTTCTAAAGGAGAGTGATTTTTTATCCACGGTGAACATAACTTATCATGTCAACTGCTCATATGACAAGAGATCATTAATCTAGGTCCAACCATCTCGGACCATGTGATGGGACTTCATAGCCCAATCTTCAGTCACGTGTACGATGGGCCCACTTGGGTAGGAGGTTGGGCAAGCTTAGGGATTTATTTATTTTAGACTTTAAAATACTTTTATGAAGTTTAAAAAGTCTATATGTATTTAATTGTAAACTTTTATAAGCCCCTGTTTCATTGGCTTTGTTTTCTTGAGAACTTGGAAACAGCTTGCATTTTCTACCCTTTTTTGCTGTTTGATGACTAAACAATTCCAAGGCAAAGATTTTCTCACATTTGGTCACGTGATGTGATCCACTTTGCATTGATTTGGTAGAATTGGTTTGCCAAGGTATAAGTAAAGAAAACGTTTTCAGGTAAACTTGTTAAATAATTTTTGTCGTGTTTGATTATTTTTGTTGTTATTAATTAACTTTTTTTTCAAAAATTAACATTATTATTATCAAGTAAAAATATGTATAAAAAATATATATTTTGATTAAAATAGTTAAATTTTGCTTTATTTACTATGAAAAATAATGTCAATCAAACAAAAAAAATTGGAAAATTTCTCATTTTTTCCACCTAAAAATTAAACTTATAAAACACATTAAACTTTCAGTTCCTAAGAATTCAATTTCTTGGAATTCATTCTCTTTCCACCCAAATTTCATAATCGCTATCAAACGGACCTAATTTCAAAAGTTTTGAGTTATTCAATATAGATTTTGATGGACTTTTAAAAAATCTTTAAAAATCATGCATTATTCAATTAAGATTTTGATGGACTTGTGGGAGGAAAAAATATAGGTAGAAACGTTCTTTATTTATCTTTTGTTTACCTTATAAATTTCAAAAGACTTTTCAACGACTTTCTCAATTCTCTAGTGCCCTTGAAACATTTAGAGAGAATAACTTGTCTTAAGCTCTAACTCTACGCCACACCCAATCATGTTCATCACTATCGGCCACAGTAGATATAATTTCTCTTTCCTAAAACTATTTCTCTTAAAATCATTTCCTCAGTTTTTAGAAAAAATGGTTTTTCTCTCCTAAAATTATTTATCTCCGTATTTTGAATTTTTTGTCTATATCAAAAATAATGTTTTTGTCTTGCTTTTGTTTACTTGAAAAGTGATTTATGTCTTGTCATTAGGGTTGCATGTAGTGGAAAAATTAATCTATTAATATTCATTTTTTTTTTTTTTCAATTTAAACGATAAAAGTTTATATAAGTCTTTGAAAGTATTTTAAGTAAAAGTCTATAAATAAAAGTCCATAAAAATTCAAAAGAGTTAATAAATCTAATAAAAATATCTTTAAAAATCTTTTAAATTTGAATTAAGTCCTTTTTTGGTGGAGACTAAAATTAGATTTTTAATATATTTTAATAGAACTTGATGCGAAGTGTATTTGAAAAATCGTAGATCCTATGAAATATATGGTTAAAATTAATTATAAAATTTAATTTAAATTAAAATCTAAATTTTAATTAATACTAAACAATAGTTAAATCAACCCTTTTAGAGTAATCCGTAAAAGTACATGTAAATAGAGAGAATAAAAAGATATCCACGTGAAAGAGTTGAGATAAAAATTAAAACGGAACTCACAAAAAAATGTTGTGGCAAGTGGAGGTATTTGCATGCAATCACAGCCCTTGTTTGAATTCAATTTTTTTTTTTTTTTTTTTTTTCAAAACTTATTTTTTTTCTTTTTTTACAAAATCCATTTTCAATCATACATTCTCATATATATATATATATATATATAAAAATTTACGTATAAATTCAAAACTTTTACATACTTTTTAGCCTTTGTTCGATAATATAGGCGTTTGGTAAATAAAATAAATTGGCTAAGAGCATCATCATTGGACATGAATTATAATGCCCCCAATTTGGGACATTTGTCTGCCTCGAGGATGTCGGCGAATACCCAATGCCCACTTGTCACTTGACGAATGGGCATTGGCAACATAAAAGTTTTGCATTGTTGGATGTGTTAAAGTATATATTAGTAGAATAAGTTAGTAAAGAGTTAAATTAATGTCTACATTGGATATATTAAAACACAAGTTATGAGAATTTTTTAGTTACAAGTTAACTTTCTTATTAAATTTAGTCTTTGTTTGGTTTACTTTAAAATTTTCTCTTTTCTTCTACGATAATCGATCTCAATTATTCATTAAAAGTCAAACTCACAATTTTTGACTTTTCAATTAAATCTCAACCATCTATTATTCTAAAAATCACTATTCATTTAAAAAAAAAAACTCTTTTTAAATAATACCAAACATGCACTTAATTAGCATTTTAACTAATGAAATTGCAATTTTAAGTTAAAGATGTTTGAAATTGTCTAATAGTGTCATCCATTCTCCACCCCCATCCCCATCCTCATCCCCTGTTTGTTCCTTTATTTTTTCTTCTTAAATTTTTTATTATCGATAAAATAAATAATTTTTTTATTAATTTCATATTATAAGATTTAATGAGATCTTTAAAATGAATATCATATTAATATATAAATTTTGTTATTTTAAAAATAAATATTTATCATAGTTTGGACTTACAAGAAATTAACACATCTATTGTGATAATAATGGATGTGTTAACTTTAACATGGACAGTGTCACTTAACAATTATTTTTTGTCCGTATGACTAGTTAAATTTATCACATCCAATATGGAAGCTCTGATAAATCGTTTATAAAATACACGATTTTTCAAACCACTTTTTAACCACGTATTCTCTTTCTAATTTTCAACAATAACTTTTTATCTCAAAATCGTAAATAAATCGGTTTATGAATGTCACCAAACAAAGGCCTTTAATTACATAAAAAATTTTAAACAAATTTTTAATCACTCAATTTTTTATTGAAAAGTAACATATCCTTCTTGAAGAAGAAAATATGCCGAATTTTCATTGTTCTTGAAATTTTTATTTATTTGTTTTTTTTTTTTTTCCACTCAATCTACAAGTGTAGATGTGTTGTTTTCTTATGCACCCACAGAGACACCATATATCCTCCTTCACCACGTGGGTTTGCAGTATCCAACACCTGCCACACCTCTTTTTCTTACTCTTTTCTGCTTGATTATTTGAAGAGAATTCTTGCAATTCATTTTCTCACTACTCTACTCCATGTGCGCACACTCTTTTTCTCAATTGGGATGTTGATGATCATTGTTCTTGTTCATAATTTATGAGTTCTTATAATGTTTTATGCAATGGGTTCAATTCTTCGATTACGAAAGCTGTGTTTTCTGGAGCCTGCGAAGTGTAGTGTATTATCTGGGAAAATGGCACATATTAAGTTTGATGATGATAGCAAATCATTTGAGATCCCCAAAATTGAGAAGAAAGATAAGGGTTCATCAGAAGAGAAGAAGAAGAAGAAAAGACGGCCTAACAAGGAATGGAGATGCATAGATTCATATTGTTGGGCAATGGGTTACATTTGCACTATTTGGTGGTTGCTCTTGTTTCTGTTCAATTGCTTGCCTGCAAATTTTCCTGGACTTAAGGTGCCGGAATCCCCCGGTGCGAGGCTCAAGCGCGAAGGATTGACAGCTCTCCACCCAATCGTGCTGGTGCCTGGCATTGTCACCGGAGGACTTGAGCTTTGGGAGGGCAGGTCATGCTCCGAGGGCCTTTTTCGCAGGCGGCTTTGGGGAGGTAGCTTTACTGAAATTCTCAGGAGGTAGTTTTACATTTCGATTTTGTCGTGTGTTTATCTTGTCCTTGGTTTGACATGGTATCTTGCTAGTAAAACAACTTTTAGTTTAACCCCTCATGGGGTGGCTGTGGCTGTGTCGGTGGAGGTGGAGTTGGTGAGAGCGGAGGCATTTATAACGAGTTCGATTCCCTATCAACATTTTCTCGGTCGAGCTCGTCAAATCGGGCTTGCCTAGTGCTTAGCCGTGGTTGACAGAGGTTTTAATGGGTGTGGTGGCCGCGGGTTCCTCTTAAATCCATTAAAAAAAAAAAAGGAACTTAGGTTAAATCCTACTGTCAAGGTCAACCATAAACATTGCAAAATTGATATAGCCCCAACCAAGTGGGACCCAGTATTTGTATCTTTGTTGGCACAATAGTATGTGCTCTTTGGTTGGTAGTAGATTAAAACCGCATTATGCACAACTTTGATACCTGTTGAAGACAATTTAAATAAATAATTAGTATTCTCTCAAATAGTTAAGCTTTAATTAATTGATATGTTGAAATTTATATTGAGATTATGGCACCCAAATGAGTATTTGGATGGAATTTAGGCCTATGTGTTGGTTGGAACATCTATCTTTGGACAATGAGACGGGGCTCGATCCGCCAGGCATTCGTGTTCGCGCAGTTCCGGGGCTAGTTGCAGCTGACTATTTTGCTCCGGGATATTTCGTTTGGGCTATTCTTATCGAAAATTTAGGCCGCATTGGGTACGAGGACAAGAATATGTACATGGCTGCATATGATTGGAGGCTATCCTTCCAAAATACAGAGGTAAAATTTGGTGACAGAGGATATACTTTTTGGCTCCTTTGAGTGATCATATGTTATAGCCTTAATTCCAGTGAAGTATTTGTGTTTTTTAAAGTTCTGCAGGTGGGGCCAAGTTTTAGTTATTTAATGCTAAAATTCATGAAAATATGACCATTTAATATCAGTCATTATTATAATCTTGATTGGTGCAAGCAAGATTCTTTTTGTAGTAATAATTGATTGAAATGTTATCTTCTTGCAATTGTTCAAGAACATGTGCTAAGAAACTGAACCGCTGTTCGTTGTACTGTCCAGTTGAGTACTGTGTGCTCTAGAGTTTTTCCCTTTAAATATCAAAGTGTTGAGAATTAGCTTGGAATGGGTAAATGTCTTTCATTGAGTCGAATTTCTCTAATATATTCACAATTTGGACCGTACAGGTCCGGGACCAAAACCTTAGCAGACTGAAGAGCAAAATCGAGCTTATGTATGTAACGAATGGCAATAAGAAAGTTGTGGTGCTGCCTCATTCGATGGGGGTTATCTATTTTCTCCATTTCCTTAAATGGGTCGAAGCACCTTTACCTATGGGAGGAGGTGGCGGTCCGGGTTGGTGTGCCAAGCACATAAAATCAATCATGAATATTGGTCCGGCATTTCTCGGCGTTCCAAAAGCTGTCGGTAACATATTGTCTGCCGAGAGCAAAGATGTTGCTTTTATCAGGTCTTTTTCTTTCTATATTATATTATGCATTCAAAGTAAACTCTATCCGATTAAGTATAATCATGTCGTTTTATTCTCATTGTGACAATTAGTTCTTCTGCATATGATATTGCAGAGCTATGGATCCTGGTCTTCTCGATTCCAAAATTCTCGGCCTTCAAACTTTTCAACATGTCATGCGCGTATCTCGAACATGGGATTCTATTGTTTCTTTGATACCTAAAGGAGGAGAGACAATATGGGGCAACTCGGAATGGTCACCCGAAGAACATCATGTATGTGATTCAGCAAAGAAAAATTATAAGCAAAATATTGACAACAATAGCAATAACAGTGAAACTCGGAGACTTTTCGGAGTACAACAAGAGCCAACAAAATACGGACAGATTATCTCGTTCGGGAAAATAGCATCAGATTTTCCTTCTTCGCAACTCCCCACTCTTGATTCCAAGGTATAACTATTGCCTATTGGAGTTTTGATCTATTGCCCATCATGGGCAACATAATATTTGTTCACAACCAGTAAAAAACTGCCAAGAATCCAATATTTTAAACATTGGACACTTGACAATTTTAAATTGGCTATGGACAATTCTTATATTGTCAACAGCAAAAGATCAAAATTCTTCAAATAATTTGTGTACTTACTAATTTTAGAAAGATAATATCCTAATTGTTTTTCATTGTTCTAATGAACTCCAAAACAGGAACTTATGCGCATTAATGCTTCTTCGAATTCTGATTCATCATGTAGAGGCGTATGGACGGAATACGACGAGATGAGCCAAGAAAACATCCGGAGACTCGCAGAAAATAAAGCATATACAATGAAAACTTTATTTGATCTTCTACGAGTTATCGCTCCAAAGATGATGAAGAGGGCCGAATCACACTTCTCACACGGTATAGCTGAGAACCTTGACGATCCAAAGTATAACCATTACAAATATTGGTCGAATCCACTCGAGACCAAGTAAGAATATGTTTTGTATAATCTAGGATATGCTTTCGTGTCGACTCTTTGCTTCTGTAAGCACTGCGTAAAAGTCTGTTGACGTCTCTGCATTTCAGGTTGCCAGATGCTCCGGACATGGAGATTTACTGTTCATATGGAGTCGGCATTCCCACCGAAAGATCATACGCCTATAAACAATCACCCTCCGGCAGGTGCAAAAGTCTCCCTTTCCAAATCGATAGCTCTGCAGACGGTAGTAACAATGGCTGCTTAAAGGGCGGCGTATACTTTGCGGATGGTGATGAGAGCGTCCCGGTCTTGAGCGCTGGTTTCATGTGTGCCAAAGGGTGGAGAGGTAAAACGCGGTTTAACCCTTCCGGGATTTCAACGTACGTAAGAGAGTACAAGCACAAAGCACCGACAAATTTGCTCGAGGGAAGGGGTTCAGAGAGTGGTGCACATGTTGATATATTAGGGAATGTTGCCTTGATTGAGGACGTGCTGCGAGTAGCTGCTGGAGCCTCGGGTTCAGAATTGGGACGAGATAGAATATATTCGGATATCATGAAAATGTCCGACAAAATTAATATTCAGACTGTAATTGAAGATCAATAGATTTTGTTGGAGAACTTGAATGCCTTATCACAAGCTTTGGCGGGAAAAGTAGAGCCTCGAGGAGTCGAGGGCTAACGACAAAGAGGCCGAGCGTCGGAAGTAGCTTTGAGATTATGGGGGGTAAAAATGGTTGTATTTATGGCTAATTGGGATGTTTGGGGATGGAAGTTTTGTAATAGAAATTATGTTGTCCTTAAATCTTGTAAAAAAAACGAGCGAGTATTTATTTATTTTTTTATTTTTTTATTTTTTTATTTTTTTTGGGCATATTCTACTTGATGGAAAAAAATAAAAAATAATACTCTACGAATACTCTCCTGGCAACAGTCCCACAAAAAAAAAAAAAAAAACCTTTACATTTAGTAAGACTTAGTGATTTATAAATTGATCTATTTATGATTTTAAGGTAAAATGTGTGGTTGAAAAATGGAAAAAGAAAATATGTGTAGTTAAAAAGTGATTTAAGAAATTGTGTGATTTATAAATTAATTTATAAATTATTTATCAAACGAAAGCTAAATTAATTGAGTCCCCTATCGTAGGGGATAGTTTTGCATGTTGATTTAGTGTATTATAAATGCTCTACTACTTAGACATGTTCAAATATTTTCTTTTAATTAGACATATTCAAGAAGCGATATTTTCTTGTGAAAAATACATGTATCAAGTCTTTATAAATGAATTAGAAAATAATTTTCATTTTTTGACTATTTGTTAATTACTTATATATGTATATATACATATTACATACATACATATATAAAGCACTAATCTGTTGTCCGAATCGGGAAGAATGCGAACATGTGCTTGAATCGAACAACATATTCTGCCCGATTCAGGCAATAGATCATTGCCTTATATATATAGATACATACATACACACACACACACTAAATTGAGTGGGAAGATATCATTTCTACAAACCCCTATGGGGTGGGTGGCCCCCTCCAACAAATCTTTGGCTGACACGTGGATCGTGTGAATCATAAGTCGTACCCAAAGTATGGAATATATATATATCGTAGTCCCAAACCCACCCCCATACCCTAACTCTAATAATTGCAAGTCGGACGACGCCTCACCAACACCACCCTAAACTCCCGACATAGAGGGTACTGTCGCTTTGACCTCGTAACCGTTGTACTATACCAATTTTTTTTTATTTTTTTTGCAATTTCTAACGCATCGCCACCATGCTCACCTTATCTCCACGAAGACCCACATCCACCATCATGAACTATTTATTACATGTGACCTATGAATTATTACACGTGACTTGAAAAACTGAACGTGTGACCTGAGATCATAACGTGTGACCTGGGAACTGAACATGTGACTTGAGGAAATTAAGGCGTCTGCCCTCAGAGCTGAACGGGTGACCTGAGAACTGAACGTGTAACCCGAGACTTGAGATGAATATGGCATGTCCACCACCGCCACCTCCACGGTCAAACCAACACCAACTTAAACAGATCTTCCATAATCAACAAGCAAGAAGACCCAAATTGTTGTCATCGTCTCACCAGTACACATCACCTCCACAATCAAACCAACATCAAATGTAAATAGAACTTCCACAATCAATAAGCGAAA
Organism: Ligustrum vulgare; assembly: GCA_963555705.1. Taxonomy (NCBI): domain Eukaryota; kingdom Viridiplantae; phylum Streptophyta; class Magnoliopsida; order Lamiales; family Oleaceae; genus Ligustrum; species Ligustrum vulgare. Next base: position 46,449,762 of record OY743170.1, on the reverse strand, counting down.
AGACTCAGATTGTCGTCGCCTCCTTGCTACCACTCACCACCTCCGGTCTAACCAACACTAAATGTAAATAGAAACTATATAGTCAACACGAAAGGAGACCAAAATCGTCATCGCATTCGCTCCACCACCAATTGCCTCCACCGTCAAGCGTCGACCAAATGTAAATAGAACTTAATCCCCCAGTTTCTCTCCCATCGCCACAATCTGCCACATCAGGCTTTATATTGAGGAATGGAAGGAGTAGGGACTAGGTTCCGATGATCATCATCCAGGTACAACCTCTCTAGTGACACCGTCTGGTGGGGATGTTGTGTGGCCGTGGGAAGAAGGGGAGGACGAGGCGACGTTGGATTGAGAGAGATGGATGGTATACAGAGAGAGATAGAGAAAGAAAAAAGATTGGGTAATTGATAGGGGTGTAACCCACACCTTGAGGGCCTCAACCGACCCTCTCCTGAGCAATTGGCTGAGAAGGTTAATTGCAGGTTATGCCTTCCAGAATCAGGGTGGAGGACTTGATGGTAAGCCCAAAGTTTGGGTAACTCCCGCTAACGACAAGACATAAATCCAATATTTCAGAATTCGAACCCTGCACATCGCTGCACTGAGCCTTACCAGCCCTCCCCTTTGCCACTGGGAGATGTGCCCTGGGGGCGGGTAATTGATGATTGGATTGAGAGAGATGGTTTGGATAAGATTGGGTAATTGATTTAATTTTTAAATATTATTATTTTAATTAATTAATTAATTCTTATTTACAACCTGATTTTTGAAGCTATACAACTTTGATCTCATATTTGAATTTGATTTCTATAAAATAGGTTTACATGTAATTTCCTCTATTTTCTTTTCATGGGCAGATTTAGCACATGTTTGATGACCATTTTAAAGAGATTTTTTTTGAACAATTATTTTTTTGAGACTGGTTAAAAAGTAGGATATAATTCTGGATTTACGTTCATAATATTTTATTGTGTGAACAAAAAAAAGTATGAAAAATAAAGAGGTTTGAAGAAATAAATCAAACGTGGGCTTATTCTCCTTGGACATGTGTTTCGCTGTCATTTATTAGTTTTAGTGGAAATTACTTGCTTCCCTACTTTATAGAAATCAAATTCAAATATAAGTTCAAACTTGTAAAATTTCAATTTTCAGGTGGATATTATCAATTTTATTAATAAAAATATTAATTATTAAATTAAATTATACTATCCCTAACCTAATTGTGACTTCAACATTATCCATCTCTACTCCAATTCTCTCTACAACTCACGCCCCATTATCCATCTCTCCTCCAACTCTCTCTGCAACTCACGCCCCCACACCGCCCTCATCATAGGACACGACCACGGGACGACAATGACGCTGCTGCAATGACAGCCCATAGCGATTGTGCCACACATCCATTCTGATTGACAACGATATTACACTCAATCCACCATCTTAGTGGAAGTGATGGTGGCGGTACAACGTCGGAGTTCGAAGGTAGGCGGCGGAAGGAGGATGAGATTTTTAGGGAGTAAAAGAGGAGAAATTTAATTACAGAGTAAGCAGTTTCAATTTCCCCATTCTTCGTTCAAATTTTATTGTTCGGGCCACAAATGGTGGTGCTGTGGTGGGCGGCGGTGGGTGGGCCTGTGGTGATTCGGTAGATGCAGTGGTGCCTGTGGTAGTGGTGGTGGTGTGGTGATTCGGTTGATGCAGTGGTGCCTGTGGTAGTGGTGGTGGTGTGGTGTTCGAGCCACATATGGCGGTGGTGTGGTGGTGGTGGTGGTGTGGTGTTCAGGCCACAGATGGCGATGGTGTGGTGGGCGGCGGTGGGTGGGCCCTTGGAGGAGGTGGTGTGGTGGTTCGGTGGATACGGTGGTGCTGTGGTGTGCGACGATGATGATGGTGGTTGGTGATGGTGATGTTATTTGTGTTTGTGACCTAAAACATGTGACCTAATAATTCAATACATTGTGACCTAGAAAAAAGTCGAGATTGACTAATTTGAGATTTGTGTGACCAAATGATTTTGTAATTTGTGACGTTAAAATCAGTTGTGAAACTTGTGACCTAAAAGATTTGTATTTGTGACGTGAAATTATTGTGACATGAAAATAATGTAATGTTGTGACCTTAATATGCATAATTAATAAAATATATTTAATTATTTAACATAATTAATTAATATTAATAAAAACCTGATTTTTGAATATATATATGTTTTGTCTTATTTTTGAAATATGTATTTGTAAACCCCTTAATTATGTATTTTTCCCTTAGATCTAATTGACACCCTCTTGGGTCCTAGACTCCTAGTTATTCCTATTTTTCTAATATCATAAACTATTTGAATTAATTTAATCTAAGCTAATGTTGTGCCCATTTGTTAAACATTTCATAATACATTATGTCTCTATTTGAAGAAGATTAAATTCAGATTTTTTGCGAGTTCTGATAAAAGTTGATGAGACATGTGTTTAAAAAGTTACGGAACTCATGAAATATGTGATTATAATTAATTGTTAACTTTAAATTTGATAAAAAAAAAATGATTAAAATCCCTCTCACATAAAGAGCAAATCCCAAAAATTCGAATTCAATTCTCTCTCTCTCTCTCTCTCTCTCTCTCTCTCTCTCTCTCTCTCTCTCTCTCTATATTTTTTTTTTAATTTCAAATTAATATTTTATTTATTTCTTTGTGTCTTAGGCTTCGGTTATGGACTGTTGTAACAGTCGATCCTAACGATCATGCCTAGACCGGCCATCTAGTAAAGGTAAGTCGGGCTTTTAACATGTAGGCATAATTGGTTCGGATCGACTCATCTGCTTTTACACCTACTAGTTTTATACTCATGCAATGCACGACCATTTGTTACTCACATATATCAAACTTGTATGTTAAGCTTATAAGATATGGATTGAATTTAATTAAAAATGAAAAACGAAAGAAGACAATTAATAAAAAAAAATATATAAAACAACCTATACCTTAATTATTATTATTATTATTATTATTATTATTTTTTACAATTCGTATGTTTACGGTTCCAGAAAATTTCTTTAAATATTGTAATTTAAATTGATTTAAAACTTAAAATGGATAAATAAAATTACATTTAAATGGAATTTATATTAAGTAAAAAAAAAGATATATCTGTGATGTACGCTCTTAATTTTATTAAAACGAAATGGGAAAGAAAAAATAGATCATATATCGCTCCTATTTCATCATCTTTTATTTTCTATTTTTAAAGAAAAATATTTATGTGATATTGACAAATTTTTTTATATGAATTAAAAAAAAAAAATTGTAATTGATTTTCATGAGGGGGAATGCGGACCAAGAGGCTTCGGACCAGGAAAACGGGTATTTTTAAAAATCTACATTTAATTAGATTATTGTCCAAAATAAATAATAAATATTTAATTAATACTACTTATCATTTTATTGAATATATTTTAAATGGGAAAATGGGCTAATGCCTATTAAATTGAGAGGGAAGAGGCAAAGCTTGAGGTTCTTAGGGTTCTTCCATTGTTTCTTCTTAATCTATTATTCATCTCCCTCTATCAAGATGTGGTTAGAGTAATATTGGAGTAACCAAGGTAAGGTTGTTATGGTGGTCAAACGTTATGGTGGTCAAACTTGAAGATTTGGGGTTGGTTTTTGAGAGCTCATTGAGCTCAAAAATTTGTATTGAAGGCACCAACATTTTCAACATGGTATCAGAGCTAGGTTAATCTAAATCAGTGAAGGAATAAGCAAAAATCAGACAAAACGAGAGGAATGTGCAGTTTCAAGTTAATATTCCACCAAACCGGATCTTAAATTAATTTTTCCAGGGTATTCGGAGACCTACGAAAAAATCGGAGACCATATTCAAACTCAGGACATTGAGGCGGAGCCAGAGGAGTGGGGCATGGACCGGCGGAGCAAGCGATGCGTGAAGCCCACTCTAAGAGACGATGGTGGTGCATGCGTTGGAGTTTGACGACAGTGTCTGCAGGAAGTATCTTTATTTTGTGATTTTTGACAATTTGGTGTTTTCAATTTTTTATTTCAAGTACAATAGTGGAAGCTGGACGATTTTACCCTTGGTCGTGCGGTTGTAGTTTCATATTGCTGTGTTTCTATATGTGCTCTGAAAGTTCAAAATCTCTGATTAATATGGACCGCAGAATTGGTCCATTCTGGTAAATTGGCTGAAACTTTTAATTTTCGATACTAGCAGGTCATCGTGTGAGTAACCATTAGGCTTGCGAATTGCTTGTTGCTCGACATAGGATATTATGTGCCAGTGTGTTAATTTCTATGTGAAATTATGATTGTATTTATTTCTTTGTGAAATTATTTTTTGATATGCAATTATTTTTCAAAGTATAGATCTTAGTGAAATTGAGAACTTTCTATGTGATGTTATATTTGCATAAATTTCTTTGTGAAATTATCTTTCTACATGATACTATAATTGAATTTAATCCTCTGTTTGTTAAAAGTTCTATGTTTAAAAACATGTTTTTTTATGTTTTCGAGGTAGAATATGTATTTGAAAAGTGGAGAGAGAAAATGTGTGTGATTAAAAAGTGATTTGGGGAATTGTGTTATTTAAAAAACTTAAAAAAAACACCTTTTGCTAAACAGAGGCTAAATTTCTTTGTGAAATCTATGTGTAATTTCTTTGTGAAATTATTTGATTTCCTTGTAGAATTGTTAAATTTCTATGTAAAATTTATGTTTAATTTCTTTGTGATTATTTGCTAACTTCTATGTGCTATCATTATTGTAATTAGATTTCATGATTAGTGTGCTTTAAATTTGTAACGTCCCGAGTTCCGAGGAGCGCGGGAACGTCACTTTTCTAAATTTTTGAATAAATTTTGTTGCGGAAAATGACTAAATATTAAATATCACATTTATTGAATAAAATTTTACCGATAATTCAAATGGAATAATTAAATTCGTACAAATTTATAAAAATGACAATTCTTGATAAAATGAAATAATTATTTCAAAGTTCACGACTTTTAAAAAATATCAATTTGTAATTTGCCGTCATTGCCCATCATTCGCCACCGTCTCCGAAATCTGCAAAAATTGTTAAAACAACAGGTTGAGCATTTCAAAATGAAATACTCAGTAGACTCATCGCCAATAATTAATCTACAAGATAATTGGACAAGTTATTATGCAAATAATGTAGTGACATTTTTTTCTTATTCATAGGCATCACATAGTGAACGCAAATGAACACATTCTTTTCTTTTCTTGGCTAGCAGATAAATTATGCCCAGCATAACATAATTTTTTATCTCAAAAGAGATATTCTTTTCTCATGCAATTAAGCATAAAATCACACAAATCCACATAACACATGCAATTATAATATAAATCAATTAGTGGGGGCGAGTCTACCTTAAACTTAACGAGTGTGGTTGAGCGGGAATGACTTCAATCTTTCAAATCTCCGTACGCCTCGTCTAGCCAATAAGTTACATTAGTCTTTTGAAATTTATAGTTTAAAAATGATAATTTACAATTTGGGGACTGAAATTGATGATTTGAAAGTTGAGGAACTGAAATTGATGATTTGAAAGTTGAGGGACTGAAATGAATACTTTTGAAATTTAGGGACTGAAATGATCATTTTAAAACTTTGGGGCTTAAAATCATATGAATTAAATCGGCATGGACTGAATTAAACGGTTCATAAATCTTGGGACTAAAATAATAACTTTTGAAACTTAAAGTAAGATTTAAAATATTTAAATTATAGGGACTGATATTTAAAATAATTTTGGAACCCAGGGACTAAAGTGCAAATTCTGAAAATCAAATTATATCAATTCAGATCCTATTCTCTCTTTCATTTCACGACCGAAGGCAAGAGAGAGAGATAACGCAGTGATCCGGGAAGAACGCCCTCCACGAAATCCGGCGATTTCGTCGGCGAAACGCCACTCAGTGCAGCGGCGAGCAGTGGGCGGGGAAAAGGGCATATTTGAGGGATTGGGTGCAAGTTTGGGATGTGGGTCAGAGGTAAAACGAGGCTGATTTCGCGATGTTTTTCCGGCGGTGGTTGAGGTAAGTAACTGGGCTTCGATTCTTCTCAGTTTTTAGGTTTTGATTTCGAGTTTGGGTGAGGATTTGAGCTGGGTTGGCCGTCTATGGTTGTGGTGCTTGGGTGCAGGCGGTGGTTGTGGTGATGATGAAGATGATTCAATTGTTGTTTGAGTTTGATTTGAATAGGGTAGTGGCGGTGAGAGGTGGTCTGAACTGGTTGTGCGGTGATGGTGTAACGGTTGGCTGCGGTCGAGGTGATGATGAATTTGGGGCTGATTGTTGAAGATTTGGAGTTGGAAATGGAGGCGGTGAAGGGGGCTGGTTGGAGTGATGACTGCGTGGCTGTAGTTAATGGTGGCTGCTGTTTGGTGGTGATGGTGATGATGATGATGCTGGGTGTTTGATTTGGAGATAAAAAAACGGGTAGAAACGAAATGGGCAGTGAGGTTGATGAGCAGTCTTGGCTATGGTGAGGTGCAGATTGGTTTCAGATTTATGTAGATGATTGGCATTGAGTTGGGAAAACGGATTGAAGGCTGGTCGTTGTGGTGACTGCTTGGCTGTAGTTGGGAACTGTGGATACTGTTTTGGTGGTGGTGATCGATCTTGGAAGGAGGCAGAGTGGTTCGGTGAAGGGGCTGCAAAACGGTGAATGTGGCAGTGATATTGGTCGTGAGTGTGGTTGTTTTGGTTGAAGTCAGGATTGTGCACGGCTGTGTTGGGTGATTGTTGGTAGCGGGTTGGCAGCGGCTGGTTGAATTAGATGAGGCTCGGTGGTTTGAAGTTTAGGCAGATGGTAAGAAAGGAACCACCGTGGAGGTGATTGGTTGTGGGAGTTTCGATGGTGAAGGGTGGTGGAGGTTTGATTGAGTCAGCTGGCAGGTTGTGTGAAAATGGGGAAATTAATACCTTGCGTTGAAGGTCTGTGTGTGTCGTGGGCAATGAAGCTGGGGAAGGTGACTTAAATTGAAGAAGTGATGGGAAAAGAAAAAGGAAAGTGATAAATGGGAGACATCATAATTTGGGGAAATCATTGAGTGGATTAATTGAGTGGATAGAAAATTGATGATGTTTAGTGGAGAATCATATGAAATATAGGAGAGAATTAGGTTGGAATGGAGTTGATACTGGTGTAAAGTATGGTGATTGATTTGGGACAAAATGATGATGAATTGGGTGGAAAAGAAAAAGAAAGAAGGAGCTAACATGGGGAAATTAGGTAGAATTAGTTAGGTATAATTTAACTAAAATTTAGCCTAACTTTGATTAGGCAAATGTTTTTAAAACTGATATATTTTGGACTGAAAAATATATTTGAGAAGAATAAATTTTGAGATAAAATTTGAATTTCGTATTTGGACTTAAAATAATTTAATAAGGAAAAATGGAGATATTTTTTTATAAACTTGGAAATTTAAAAATGATTTTGAAAATAATACTTTGAATAAATAATTAGAATAATATAATTTTAGAAATTCGGAAATTTAATTAAAAATCGAATATACTTGATATTTCTCGACTTGGCTAGACGATCGTGTCACGACTTTAACGTAAAAATAAAAATAAATGGGTGAGATAGTAGCGACACGATTTTCCAAAATTTTAAAAAAATTTATTAATTGCGTAAAAATTTCTTGGTCGCTACAAAATTTTCTCTTGGTATATAGTTGCTTATAAAATCATTTTTCAATATTATTGTCCCAAACCTTTGTGATCTATTATCTGAATATATTTGATACTTTATGTATCTTGTTTATTTGCAATACTTTTCTTTATGTGAAAATGTGATTTGCATGAGTAAGAGTCTTTTTGGGGTCAATGTGGTCTATTTAGTGTTTTGTGCATTTTTTATGAAAATGTCAATACTTCTTTTTTGGAGGTCTTTTTTTAATGAAGAATTAGGATTTTTGGTAGGGCAATAGAAGTTTGGAAAGTATACTTATCTTGGTTGGAAAGCATACTTATTTTTGGGGCAAATTTTTTAAAGCGGTTTGTTAGGTTTTTTATGTAATTGATAATCTTGTGAACAAAATGACTCATTTGTAAAGTCCAAATTAAAATCAAAGTATAGTAGATGAGTTAGTAGAGTATTTGGGTTCAAGGAGAATAAAGAAGTGTTCAAGAAGACTTATGATGCAATTAGAAGTTAAAGATTGATTCAAATCCCGCAAGAATAATGATCTATATTTTCAGTCAAATGTTTATACTCGATTTTCACATAGAAAACATCCTAATTGGAAAAATAATATTTCTACAAGAATTGTAGATCATTGAGTTATATTTCCAATGCAGTTTGAATGGACTCCATCGGATATCGGAAGAGAAATATATGAAGAAAATACTGAAGTTGTTGAATTTGGACATTCTGTTTTGCAAATTTTACGGTTCCTACAATCCTAAACTATCTCATACTATATATATACTAAAGCCCTATGCAAGAAAATTATGAGGGTTGTTTTTTATATCTCAGAGCCATAACATATACACATATTCAATCTTTGATCCCATGATTTGATTATCCAAGAACCAAATTCACCATTGTTTAAATTTCTAAGTCTCTTGTGATCCGACAACCCGAGTTAGGAAAATATCACTTGTTCCTAATCTAAAACACACGTGTCCTTATAACCTTAAGGAATACTTCTTCAATTATAACTTTAGAGGTTCTGAAGGTTGAGGAAGGTTGGACTACAAGCGCAAGAAGTTAACAAGGACGGGGAGTTCTTGGGGCATCCATTTGGAAGAAGCATCAAGATCTGGAGGCTGTTGGAGGTAGCTGTATCTTGGGTTAGCAGGAATAGATTTGCATTGTCTATTAGGGGAAGTTGGATAAATCTAACTATAACCTAAACTGCTTATAGTTGAGGTAAATGGCTTGGTCTCGAAGTTTTTCCCATGTTGGGCTTCTTCGTCATCCTATTGTTGTGTTGATTGTTTATTGCTTCTCATTATTGTAATTGTGGTAATTCAACTTAGGATAATTGGACTTGTTGGAATATCCATCTAGCAACAATTAATAAAGTGACACATTCATTATTAATTGTGTTAATTCCGCACATAAGGTCTATTTTGGATAACCTAGAACTTTTACGGTTGTTTGCACTTTTCTTGAAGTTTTAATTTTTATTTCTACTGTACTTTTACATGTGGTCATGTATCTCATTCTTGCATGTATGATTACCTGATTCTGGTGCTTTTTTCATTTGTTTAATATTTGCTTAAATTTGAGAGTAATCATATTATTATGTGTTACATGCATGGTGGTTGGGATTGGTGGTGTAAGGTTTAACGCTTGGTGTATTCTCACCCTTTAGATGGCCTTAGACGTGTTCCTTTGTCGGATGGGTATACATTTGGTGCTTTAGAAGTGGAGGGCTAGCTAGTAATGTTGAGACTAAATGTCTGATGATATATTGGTAACATACTGGGGGATGTGTGGTTTGACGAGTAGATCACAAGATGTGAGGTGGTCAAATGTCTTTGTTAAACTTTATCTGTGAGGATCTCGATTAGGTGGAGGACGCTCTTATCTCTAGGTGAGATGGAAACTCGAGGTTTACCTTCTTTAAGAGAGAAGTAAGGTAGTGATAGAGGTACATCCGTTGTCTCATGATCTTTAGTAGTTTACCAGTTAAGCATGATAGGTGAGTAATCTAGTGAGCAAAGATAGCGATAAGAGGAGAACTACATCGGTTTTGAAAATGATTATTGTGGTTATATCTTTGATTGAGATCATTTGCATTTGTTGCATGTGTTGATCATTGGATTAACTTGGTGTTAATCTTAAGTTCTTTATGTGAACTTGTTGAAAAGATTTATGTGGTTTGCCCTATGATATGTTCTCATCGTACGTGTGAAGTCGTCTATAACTTCGTGTTATTATATACTCTTGATGACTCACGTGTGAATGTAATATGTTTACATTGTCTTTAGAAAGAATATATTGTTTTGTCTAAAGTGGTGTTACTTGCTAATGTGATATAAATGCATAGTTTGGCTCTTTATGATTTAGTTTGTACTTAGGTTTGACATTGACATTGACCCCTCGGTAAGTACTATTAGCAAATATGTAATGTGTTTCAGACTTGAACATTGGTAAATGTATGTTGAGTTCTAATTTGTTTGGAACTGTTTTGTGCAACCAGTAGACTCTGTGTTTTGGTGTTGGAGGTTTGCTTGGAACCAAGATGGAAGTTTGTTGGGATTTTTTGTCCCAATCAAACCGGGGGCTATAATGTTAATCAGGTGAAATTATAATCCATAGGCTTTTTTGTAACCAAAAATGAAATGTTATTTATGTAGCTTATCTCCACGAATTGGTAGCTCAATAAAGATAGACTAAAAACTTTAATAGTCTAATTAGAGAAAACAATGGATTTTGGCTAGTTACTCATTAGGCTATTTTAAGACGACACCTTGCTTGTTTACCTAACCTATATTGTTACCTGTTTTAAGTGGTGTCAAAGCTTTTTTAGGGTTGGGGAATTAACGTGTGAAACTTGAGCCTCCTTTCTAGCAATATCGGCTGCCTCCTTAGTGGTGAAATTGATTGGTTATTCTTTGTTCCAAATCAATCAAGAAATCTGTAGCAATTAATTGTCTTAGCCCCCTTTGTGAAACTGGTTTAAGCAATTATAGGATCCTTAGTGGAAAGTGTAAACTCGGCAGCTTCCTTGGTGGGAGAGAAATTAGGCAGCCAACGTTCTTCGGCCTCTCTTGTGATTCCTTGTATTCCATCCCTGTGTTATTCTTCGTGAAGGCCTTAACCTATCTTCTTGATGGAATAAGTTGTGGGTCATCTTGAATTTGATATCTAATCTGATGACTCCGATCTATGGTGTTGTCTTCATTAGGGGTGGGCGTTGGGTGGTTCGGTTCGGGTATCTCTAGAACCGGAATCGAACCACACTTTTTCGGTTCTTATAAAATGGAACCATTCGGTTCCATTGAATCACAAGAACCAAACAATTCGGTTTTGATTCGATTTTGGTTCTAATTCAGTTCCACAATAATAATTATTTTTCAAGAGCCTTATCGAGATGCATCAGGCATCGAGAAGTGAGCCAATAACCTGAAATAAACTTCTACCATATATCAAGATCAAGGATTTCGAAAATCCTTTCACCCCAAAAAAGTATAGGATTCTCCATAAAACAGAATATATTCATAAACAAAAATAGGAAATAAATGGCCTAAAAGGTTTTTCGAGTATAACAATATTGTAAACTTTTGAGATGAATCATGAGTTTGAAATGCATTATTATTAATTATTTTATATTTGTATTGAAATATTTAATTAATTCATCATAGTCATTTACAACTTTACTTATTAATAAGTTAGTCTCATTCAATTTTCATTTATTAAGAATTTCAGTCCAAGTGTGAAGCTAAATGTTACAATGAGGTAGAAACGTAACAAATTTCATAAAAAGAAATTAATCATTTTTACTTTACCCAAAAAAATTACAAATTCTTTTGATTTTTAGTTTTAGGACAACCAATTAAGATTATAAAAAAAATAAACAAGGATCAAAGACCGGTTCTAACTTCGATTGTTCAGTTCTAAAGGCGGAACCGAAAACCAATCGGTTCTCGGTTCCAAAACCGATTTCCTATTTTTTTATTATTTTTTTTTAAAATCATAGGTTTCGATTTTTTTGGTTCGGTTCCGATTTTTTTGTCCACCCCTAGTCTTCATGGAGGGCTACTAACTGAGCCCCTGATCACACCAAACGAAACCGATTTGATAAACGATTTCTCTTTTATTTATTGCGTTTATATTCACTGTTTTTGAAATATTTCGATTTAACTCGTTATCTCTTTGTGTTTTGCGAGGTTAAATCTCGACATATTTTATCGTGTAAATGAAAATAAGTGTGAGAAAAAAATTGAAAAAAGAAGTCAAACGAGTTTATCCCCTTGGAGCTGTGTTTTGTTGTCATTTATTAGTTCTAATCGTCACTCATAATATTTTATTATGTGAACGTATGGTTGAAAATAAATATGAGAAAAAAAATTGAAAAAGGAAGTCAAACAGGGATTTTTCCCTTGGAGATGGTTTTGTTGTCATTTATTAGTTCTACAAGAATTTTTTGCCAATTTATCAAACATGTCAAAATATATTACGCCTCTATTTCATAGAGATTAAAATTAGATTATTTGTGTTTTGACAAAAAATAATAATAAGATGTGTGGTTAAAAAGTTACAAAGCTCATGAAATATGTGATTATGATTCATATTTTTATTTAACTTTGAAAAAAAAATGATTAAAAGACCTCACATAAGGGCTATATGTCAGAGTATATCTCAAAATTCGAATTCAATTTTCTTTTTTTTATTTCAAATTTCAAATTAATATTTTTTAGTTCTTTGTGGTTTAGGCTTGGGTTGTGGACTGTTGTAACAGTCGATCTAGACGATCATGCCTAGACCTGCCTACTAGCCCAAGTCAGGCTTTTAACATGTAGGCCTAATGGGTTCGGACGGAATCATCACTTTTACACCTCTATTTTAACTTACCAATTATGTCGTTGAATTCAAATAGCTCCTATTACAGCTAATATAAGGTTGATTTTGCTTTACCTGAACACTATGATAAAGCTTACACCATATATAAATTAATTATTGTTGAGAAGAGCCATTAAATGTGTTTTTTGACGAGACTGAAGAAAATAAAAATAAAATGTCACTAATAAGCTTTTTAATTGTTAATACAGTAATTCATGTTTGGTACGTAATATTGGACACATCTCAATATAATGAATAGAATATTAGCATATTTTCTTCAATAATATAATATAATATTGTACAGTGTTGTTTAGTAGTTTTTGCTAAAGATATTGTAAATGTATTAATTAATAAATCTGAGCAGATATTATTGAATTGGAGTTAAGAAGTGTTCTGGATTTCGTTTACATATAAGTAGGAATGTGAATTACAAGGCAGGACAGCTAAAAGTTAAAGTTTAGCAAGAAAAGCCAGTTGAATTTAGGTGGAACCAATGCCACTTCTTTTAACAAATTCTTTTAGGTGCTTATAGCTTTTGCAACAAGATGTCCCAATTTATGAGTAAATAACATGGTCAAATTGAACAATTGTCACAAGATAATTTATTTTAAGGTTTGCTTAATTCATAACAATGCCACTGATGGCTGATTCATTTTGGTTATTATTCAATTTACCCTTTTATATTAGTCCAGTTATTATTGAATAAATACTTGTTACCTTGACCCCCAAAAAAAAAAAAAAAAAAAAAAATTGACACAATAGTTGATTGTTTGTATTTAGCTCAAGTATATTTATTTCTTGTAAACATTTTATGTAGTTTTTATTTATACTAGTAGTAAATACGTGCTCGCACGTCTTTTGTAAATAATGAATGGCACGCGTAATTTTTTTGTAGAATTACTACCGTTTTCAAAAATAGTTGAGATAATTGATATTGTTAAAAGACAATTTGAATTGTAAGTTATCTGTATTTTTAAAAAAAAAAAATCATACTAGGAATCGATATATATATATATATATATAAAGTTGTACATAGACGAATCAAATTAATTTAGGAGCATTTTTTTAATAAAAAAATGTAAGTTTAAACCAAAATTTTTGTTTTGAAATTATTTATTTATATTCTTAATTATAATATAATTAAATTTTTTCTTATGAATTAATTAATGTTTATAATAAAAATTTAAGAGTGTTATTGACAAAAGATAAGAATATCTAAATGTATTGTAAATTAATATAATAATAACTAATAATATTTAATGAAAATAAGTTAAATTTTAAATGTAATATTGACTTAAAACATATCAATTTGAGGGTAAAATGGGGAATCAAAGATTTTTTCCACTCATCCGCACTTATTATTATTATTATTATTATTATTATTATTAATATTATTATTATTATTACTCAACTATTTATTTTTGTCAAGCCTACCATTTTTGACATTTTAAACATTTTTAGCCATACATTCTTCCAAAAATACTATTCAAAACCACATTATTCGTAAAATAAAAGAAGCCAAACAGACGCTTAATGTTATTAAATAAAGGGATAATGATAAAATGGGTATTTAACTAAATATATGAGGATAAAATAGGAATTAAAAGGTTTCTCATATTACAACATTTTAAATTATTAGATAACAAATTAATTTAATACTAAATAAATGAAAAAATATATATATAATAATATGAAATTATATTATAATTTTGTAAATTGCTATACAATAAATGTAACCAATTATTTAATGTTATTAAATAAAGGGGTAAGAATAAAATGGATATATAACTAAATATATGAGGCTAAAATAGGAACTCAAAAGTTTCTCCTCCATCTACTCTTTTTATATATTGTAGATAGATATATGTAGATGTAGATAGATGTAGATACATATAGATGTAGATGTAGATAGATGTAGATGTAAGAAATGTGAAACAAGTGAATGGTTGAACTAAAGTATTATTAATGTTTGACAAAGTTTTTGATAAAAAGTTGATTTTGATAAAAATTGATAATGTATACGGTTGAAAATTTGTACATCCCATACAAAGTACGATTAAAATGAAAGTTTGATCAATTAAAAAAGTTGTAAACATAATCAGTGCACCTTCGACCTATTAAATTAACAAAATTGGTAGATAAATAATAATAAAATCATCTCAAGAAATAATATTTTTTCTTTTATTTGAACTCACTAAACACCATGAAAAAAATCTTGTTCTAGAAAAACAGCCCTTTTTAATATTCTCTTTAGTTAGAATTACATACATATGAAAATGCCAGAAGATCATAAGATGTAGCCATTTCAACCAATTATGCACTCAAGGACACACTATAAATTCTTCTTCTAATAAGCAAATCTTCATATTCTCTGTCTTCCTAGTACCAATACTAAGAATTCGTAGTACCTTAAACCATGAAATTTTCATACATTTTTGCCACTTTTGTCGTCATTTTGTGTCGTCTAGGGGCGATAAATTCGCAGTCTCTAGTTCCTGCACTCTTCATATTTGGAGACTCAATTGTTGATGTGGGAAATAACAACAATCTTGAAACAATTGTTAAAGCAAACTTCCCACCCTATGGAAGAGACTTTGTCAATCACAACCCAACTGGGAGATTCTGTAATGGAAAACTTGCTTCAGACTTCACTGGTACAAAATTTTCTTTTCTCGACCACTCTTCCTATCTCGTCTAAAAGTTTAAGCTGTTAGAAACGAGAGAACCATTTATTTAAATCTTGTCTTCCGTACATCCCATTATATGTCATATTCATGTAGAGAAGTGATTTGACTTGTTCATCTGATTAAGTGTAGGTCGATTCATATTTTCATCAATGGCCTAACACGTGCTCAATATTTCGAAAGTAGGTGGTAGTGAGATTTGAACGTCATCTCTGATCTTTGTTACCTTATTTAAAAGCTTAAACTGTTCTAGTATAAACAAACTTATTTATTTATTTATTTAGAGTATTGTCTTTAACTTCTCTCTTTTAGTATTCTTATATGAATATAAACTTGTAGAATTTCTTCAAATGTGCAGCTGAAAATCTTGGATTTACTTCATACCCACTACCTTATCTCAGCAAGAATGCTACAGGAAAAAACCTGCTGATTGGAGCTAACTTTGCTTCTGCTTCCTCTGGTTATTATGATTCCACAGCAAAAATCTATGTAAGAACAATTCTAAAGGGATTATGTAAATTTTTTCTTAGTATAACACCAAGTTAGATGATCATACATGTTAAACCATCTTGTCTACAACCTTAAATTGCTAAAGAGGATTCGTCCCCACACGAGCATGCCTGATTTATTTTCCTATCAGAAGTTTAAGTGCGTGTTCTATATGCTGAACTGGACAAGACTAAACAGTATAATGAACAAGATTTTAGCTTTTTTATTTAATATTGTCTAGCTGTATCCGATCTTTCGTGGCAAACGTGCTATAAGTTGTTAGAGAAATAAGTACTCATTTGTATGTCTTTATCAATTATTTTTGACACACTAAAATGGGATTTTGCTTTTGTAGAATACGATTCCATTGACCAAGCAAGTAGAATTCTACAAGGACTATCAGAAGAAACTAGTGGAAATTGCAGGGAAATCCAATGCTTCATCAATAATTTCTGGTTCAGTATACCTAATTAGTTCTGGAAGTAGTGATTTTGTTCAGAATTACTACATTAATCCTCTTCTCTACAAGGTCTACACAACTGATCAGTTCTCAGATATTCTCCTGCAATCCTACACAAAATTCATACAGGTAACGTCTACAAAAAAACTTATGTAGGACCTCAAAGTAACCAGCTCCAAGGTTGAGGACTATAGAACGCCTATTATACCATTAGACCCAAAGTACACCTAGCCCCTGTTTGGTAGTGATTTTAATCAATAAGTCAAATTCAACAATTAATTTCAACCACACGTTTTATGATACCCACAAATTTCAGTCATACATTTCATCAACTTTTATCAAAATCTACTAAAAATCTGATTTTAATCTCTACCAAACAGTGGCCTAATAAGTTTGCGATTTAAGGAGATTTTTATTTTTATTTATTTATTTATTTATTTGGCAGGAAGTGTATAAGTTGGGAGCAAGGAAGATAGGAGTGACAACATTGCCGCCACTTGGATGTGTACCAGCAGTGATTACAATATTTGGAGAGGACAGCAATTACTGTGTAGAAAAAGTTAACAAAGCAGCAATTTCATTCAACAATAAACTGAATGCAACATCCCAGAATTTGCAAAGCGAGCTTTCTGGTCTTAATCTTGTTGTTTTAGACATCTACCAACCTCTTTATGACTTGGTTACAAAGCCTAGTGATAATGGTAATCTTTCTATTCCTTCATATAAATCAAATATATAATCTATGATGAATTATATATAATTTACGTTGCACAGACACTCCTACAAAGTCGATGTATTTGTGTCCAATACTAAAGGTGTCATGGCAGACATCGACTCAATTTCTCTGGATACTCCACGACATGGGTTTGACAAGCCATGTGCGGTTAAAGGTTAATTCACACATCGAATAAAGATTAAAATATATATCAACATATATGAATTTGAGTTTTTTTTTTTTTTTTTTTCCTTTTCTTTCTTAATAAAGTTAATTTTTTAATATGGAATTCCAAATCCTAATACATGCCATTTCCTATTTCCTTTATATATTTTTAAAATTTGTAGTGCTCGAGGAATAGTTTAGGGATATTTCTAGGGCAAATATTTGCCATCAAATGTGTTGTGTGAAAAAAAGTTAATGGCAGATTTAGAATTTTCCACGTATTTTATATATTACAAAAATTCAAATATTATTTTCAACTACACTATTTAAATGCAGGTTTGTTTGAATCAAGAAAGGCATGTTGTGGCACCGGATTGGTGGAGACATCTATATTATGCAATGCAAAGTCCCCAGGAACCTGTAAAAATGCCACAGAATATGTGTTTTGGGATGGATTTCATCCTTCAGAGGCTGCAAATAAAATTATTTCTGATGACTTGCTTGCTGCTGGCCTTTCCCTCATTTCCTAAGGATTTTTTTTTTTAAAACATTTATTTTTCGAGTTAATTTGCTTTTCATGTTGATTCCTTTAAGGTATCGTCTTAAATTTGGCATTAGTCTATTTGTAGTCGTGAGCAATTTATTGTAAAATGTGATGTTCGTTGTGATAAAGCTTGTACTATTGTAATATTCACTTTCATAAAGAATGTTTTCATTTTCAAATTGCTGAATACCTATTTTTCATATAGTATTATTAGAGAACAAAAGGTTTTATATAGTCACAGTCGGCACAACATGTGGTACTCATTATCATTCAAACACTGTTTAGTATTCCTTGGCAATATTTGTATGATAGTTTTCACAATGAGCACCATATCGTTCTTGATCAGAGAAAATGGACGAAATATGTATTCAAAGACTAATTGTATACTTAAATTCATAAATCGAAAAATGATGCTGCCAAATAAAAAATGATCAAGGATGAGAATGTCACAATGGGTATAGGTTGGGGACAAACGACAATCTTCTCCCAATTTATTTTGATTAATTTCATTTAAACAGTTGCATAGTAAGATAATTTAACCAATTTTTTGCTTTTGAGGGAAAAATAATAATTCATGGCTGTAATAATATATAAAATTAATAATTAAATAAAGATTTAGGACTCACAGGTGACAGATTAGTGAACTAATTGCAATTTTCTTAATTAAAAATTAAGAGCACGTCCACGTTGGAATTCCACTTCGAATAAAGGACCAATTTCGCATCAAAACATATAAGGCTACGTTTGGCGGCTGAAATAAAATGAATTTCATTTATAATATGTATTATTTTAATTTTCTAGGTAAAATGTGTGGTTAAAACTTGAAGAGAGAAAATGTGTGTATTCAAAAATTGATTTGAGAAATTATTGAAATTATAATTTAAAAATTAAATCCCAACCGAATGGAGTATAAGTTGGGAATGTTCGTTAATAAATAAACGTTAGGGACCATTTGCACATTGATAGAAAAGGTTAGTAATTATTTGCACAAAATTCCCAACATATTTCTAATGCATGATCTCCCTTCTAAATCTATTTTTCACCCCGACTCATAATTAATTGATTTCTATTATGACGAAGCTGCAGTTTCTAATCAATATTATAATCGATAAAAGAGGCCATTTTCAGTTTTCCCCAAGCCTTCAAAGTTCGAGCAAAGCATGAAAAACATAATTGTATGATCTCTATAATAATTGAAAATTACAAAAGTTGGCATGTCAAGTTATCAAATGCAAGCAATCCTCGAACTATTTGACACGCTGATGGAAGCAATCAATTCAAAAATTCCCAAGACTAATTTTTAGCCTCTTAGCCTCTCTTGGTCCTTGGACTTTTGAACAAATTAACCCAAAAACTCATTTTCAACCACATTTTTATGATACTCACTACTTTCATACTTTTCAACCTCATTTCAACTACACATTCTTTATTCTTACAAAAATCCAAATTTTCTCCAAAATATCCTACACCAAACGGACTCATAAGATCAACGGTCAAGTGGCCGAAGCCACAGTGAATAAATACACGTCAAGAGTCATTCACAGTACATATTTAGCCTTGTGGTAAATACTTAGTTCCAATAGAGAGCTAGTAGCACAGAGAAACAAGCTTATCACGGCTTGACGAATATGAGCGCTTATAATGCATGCCCAGTAGGAGGATTGGAAAGCACAATATTGTAGTGTCTGGTTGTATTGAATCCCTCGTACCAAACATGCAGCTAGCAACCGAGGACTAGATTCAAATTCCTACATCATTTACTAGGTCTTCTCGTTTCCCAGGGCAAAGTAAGAGATGCTCGAACCGGTCATGTCCAAACCCGACCCATGATGATAACTAGCAAGCTTTCACAGGGGTGACCATCAAGAATGATCCATTATGCATGATCCTGCATTAGATATTGAGGCAGAAAATCATTCTTCCTAAAAATCAAGTAGCATGTATACATCTCCAACTAATTGGAAATAGCACGAGTAAAATCAATTTCATACTATCTAGTTCACAAGGAATCAGAATTAGGTAAAGAAAAACAATGATAGATTAGGAATAAAGGGAAAATGTGTGTGAAATAATAAGGCTTCTCTTACCCCATGTTTTATGACACATATTCAACAATTTATCAACGTCTTCCTCATTGACGTAGTTTTCTTCCTTTGAAACCTTCTTTCTGTCATCCTCTAGAGCTTTCCACTGTGTTAAAATATCGAATATTCTTTTCAGCTGTTAATGAAGTGAAGGTGGACAAAGTGATTGGAGAAACTATAAAACTGCAGTGCACAGATAGAAATACTCCAATGTAAATGGAATGATTCTTTAGTTCAATTTAAGTAACACAGACAAAAGGATACAGCAATTCTTTTGGCATTTGCTTTAGTGCCACAAGTATCAGAACTCTCGTGTTCTACATCATCTGACTCATGGTCAAGGAGTTCATCTTCAATCAAATCTACTCTAGTAGCAAAAACTGCAACAAGATGATGCAAATTTGATGGGCTCATCTCATTTTCTTGGACCTGAGACAATAATCTTGCAATGATGCTCCAAAGAGCACTTCGTACTTCCACGTCACCAGAAGCAAGTGGATATATGTCGAAAATACCCTGTAAGAAACTTGGATCTTAAGAGGACCCAAAACATCGCTGTTAATTTTAGTTTTGTTTTATTTGAAAGGAGAAGAAAATAATGCACAGCCTTTGGAGGAGTTTTCGTGGAAAGAACAATTATTGTTTCACCTCGTGACAAATCAGAAGCTAGATCAGCTGCATCAGTCAGAATATTTGCTATCAGCACTGCAGTAGTTACACACGAGTTGGCAACCTGCAGGGATAGATGATGATTCTCATTGGAAGTGGTGAAAATCACTGGAATAAGCAATGGATGAAACTGGAAAAACAACCTACAAACTATTCTGTTTTTCTGTTGAATTTTGGAAAGGGCCTAAATTCATGAATAGTTCCAAAACCTCCTTCCCTCTCTGTGTATGTGTGTCTGTGTTACCATATACATTTAGGGAGTAATTTCAGCTTCCACCATCAACCATCATATGAACGAGACCGTTGCTCCACCATAGCACCTGCTTCACTCTTGCTCAGATTTTAGGTAAATTAAATTTTAGTAAAACAGGAGTTAGTAACCAGTAAATCACCACTGCTGCTCCAACACCAGAAGCACAGTTTGTGCATTGATCACACTATTTGCAACCCCTCCCAGTGAATTATGTGGTATAGCTCTAAGCATTCTAGTTTAGGATGCAATAATTAGAGAGGTCTAGCATTTGATATCAACTTATTTAGAGTGGTAATGGGTTGCCCACCGCTAAGCAAAGCAACGCAACCCAACTTAATTTAATGTCCATGCATATATGAATATTCATCAAACATTTATGTAAGCATACAAATGCATAAATGGTGTACATATTGGACATTAGGTTACATTAAGAATTGGTCAAGCAGCAACATACCTCAATTTTATCAGGTAGTTTGACAAGTTCATTCAGTAGTTGAAAAAGTTCTTTATTCTGACATATTTGTTGTGAATATTCATCAACCACAGAAAGAGCTTCCATTGTACGAAGAATCAAATCTAAAACAGCATACCTGATGCAGGTGCAATAACGAAGTCATCAATATGATCATCAGCTAGTAGTCACTTAATACAACCTGAACAATCACCTTTTTTGCACAAATTTTGAATGAAAGTAAAGCAAAAACAAGAATCCTCAAACAAGTGTGTAATGAAACCGCGCTTCCATTGACCATAGAGCGTAAAGCAATTCTAACACGACCAGATACTACAGTAGGAATGCTCCAACTAATACCTAGTGCTACTGTTCCAATACTTCGCGATCTTGTATAATCAGATATATGATTTGGAGCAACTTTAATAATAGACAAAAGAAATCATACCTCTCAGGTGTGCGCTCTCCTGTTAATATGTTCATTTCAGAAGCAAATAGATTGATCAGAAGTCCTGAAAGACCCAACTTCATCAGAGGTGGAAGAAGAATGTCTGCTACTTCCTTTTGACTTTCCAATGCGGCTAACAGTAAACCTACACTCTGAAAATGGAACTAAATAGTTTAAGAATAGATTAAGGTTGTCCTCACCGACAGCATCAGTTCTTCAATGGCGCCAACACAAAGAAATATCATAAGAAAGTAAACAAATTTAGTAGATTATATTGTGAACTGAAAGGGGTAATAATGTTTCTCCTACATGAGCTCCCAGGAATAAATTTAACCATATATACTTCTGTCAACACTGTAATGTAATAAAACCTTGAGCCAATCACATGTACTCAACCAACTTAAACAAATTTCAAATATACACATATTGCACTTTCTTCCAGTGATACTTCACACAGGAAAATGAAAAAAGAAGAAAATTAGATCAACCAATAGGAAAAGGTATCTTCAAATTATAATTATTTATAATCACAAAGTTGAAATCGTTATTTAGTATTGGAAAGTCAAACCATAACATCGATACCATTTTACCATCATCATAAACCTCATTCCATGTAATGTAAACACTTAAGTTTCACTATTCCTAAATTATCAGCAAACATCTCAAAGTTCTAGTCAACACGAGAAGGAATGATTTCCTAAATGCCCCAAAAGTTATCTTCTTTTCTGATAAGCCTCCTGTCAATTCGGAAGTATCGTATATCATAATGGCTATTTTTTGCAACTTTCAATATCCAGTGGACCAGTTCTATGTAAGAAGTAATTATTTAATAATATTCTAAGATTCGGTTATCTTCAGGTCCACTAGCTTCTTCTATTGTGTCATACCACATGCTTAGTATAAAACTCACGTGCCTTACCGTCACATATAGAACTAAACTATAAATGATGAAAAAGAAAAAGATTTTGCTTACACCAAAAATTTATTAGAGCACTACTGTGCACATATCACGGCAGGTACATAATTCACAAGTTAATTAACATCGTTACTGAAAAACCAGTCCAAATATTGTGTACCTTTTCAATAAGCTGTAGATTTAGCGTGTTATCTGCAATCCATAGAATACGAGAAATTATTTGCTCAGTTTGCAACACTTCAGCCCACATGACACCTTCACCACCTTGAAGACACAATGTTATCGACCTGTTTACAAAATTAACTCAAAGTTATACTCTGCAGTATATGTCGCATGTACTCAACAAGTATCTCGTTGATATGCTTACTGATTTTTACAACTTTATATATTCGCTAAGAGTTTAGAAATACTAAGCTCAGTTTGTTAACAAAAAATGAAATGACCACCCACCAAACAAAATTTCCATAGCTGTCACCTTAGATTAGAAATATATGATAAAACTAAAATTTATTTGAATACAGTTACATTACCTACATGCTTCACAAAGGCAAGGCACATCGTCTAGAAACAACTGATCCACAATCACTTTGACCAGTCCATTTGTAGAGGCTATTTGCTTTCGCGAAGTTTCATGGCAAGCAAGGTTTCCAATTATTCCTAGACTAATTTCCTGTAACAAAAAAGAGGTGTTAAAGGGGCACTATAAGTGTTCTTGTGACATCTCCATTATTGATTAGTAAGTAAATATGTTACTAAATACCAGAGTCAAATGAATCAAGTAGACTAACGAAAAAGGTCACTTACAGTGATGCGTGAAGATTGGGAAACCGTGAGAGTAGCCAAAAGCACATCAAGAATAAGATTTTGAACCTGCATGGAAATGTAACTGTCTCTATCAATATGTTTCAAAGGCAAAAGGTGCCTTTGCATACAGGATACAAGAAAATTTAATTCTACCCCTTAATCTATTCTTAGGCATATACCTATCCTATACTAGGTATGCATTTTTGAGCATATACTGAATTGCAGACGTGTGAGGTTTGGGGCATTGTGTAAATAAATTAAGTTTTCCCCTTCAAAAAATCTAAACAAGAATATTTGTCTCTTCAATCTGAAAATTTTGTATGGAAAAATCTCTTGATTATATGGATTGACAAGCATTTTTTTGAACTTAAGATTGTTGAGAAATTATAAGCAAACCATATTTATCCTGAAGAAAAGATAACAATACCATGAATTCAGCATGATCCTCGCTTGCCGCTAGATCCCATAAAATGCATCCACACTCTTCCCAGGTTTCTTCTCCCACAACTCCACCTTGATGCTTATCATGATGACGTTGCAATTCTTCATCTACAGCTTCTCTATTATCCACTTCACCAATGTTTTGAGCAGTAACCATAGCCTCAACTTCCCCTCTATTTTCAGATATATTTACAGCATGCTCTTCTAATTCTTTAGTTTTTGGTCCTTTATCCAATTCAAGAGCATCTTTTTCACCGTCTTTTACATTCGACGGAAGAAGTTTACGAATCAAAGCAATCACATAACTGGGATCAACTGTTGTTGAAATATCAAAAGACTACAGAGAAAATGTCAGTAATTCTATATAAACAGTCCAAGTTAATAAATCATAACACATTCCTTCATCATTACTCCAAATCAACTTCTGACAATGATATTATTTTCCTGAGTTAAATTTCCATCAACACCTACACTATACTCTACAGGAAGCTACCTACTGGCTTGTCGATAACTATAAGCTGCTAAATATTGGATCAATGACAATGACTAACTACTAAGCATCAAGTTCAATATTCTTCTTTTCAAATACTCCTTTTCCAATCATTGCAAGAAACCCCATTCGCCAAACAGTTGGACTGCAAAATCACGAATAGTTGGAAACTCAATTATTTTAAGTTTCAATGGACTTCACCAACTGATACATCACACACACAGCACACGTACATCTCATGTTTTGTAATTTTAACCTGCCACGCATATATGCATATTGTAATAGGCATCCAAATTCCTTTATTTTGAAACATAAATGCAGATACGATGTCTAACGACACAAATTAAGCAAAAAGTTCCATAACTTTCTTCCTCAAACACAACTTTTCCAATCATTACAAGTCCCATTCGGAAAACAATGGGACATCAAAATTGCACGCGGTTAGAAAAATCCAATTATCTTAACGTTCCGTCCAATTCAGACCTTACATATCAACCCCCGCCCAACAAACGCACAGTATACATATCGTAACAGGCATCTATCTGTAAATTAAAGAGAGAGAGAGAGAGAGAGAGAGAGAGAGAGAGAGAGAGAGAGAGAGAGAGAGAGAGATAACAATACATATGCGTATGTATGGATTGACAATACCTCGTGCGCTGGGGCAGAGGGATGATGTGCAGAAGGCTCAAGTTCAAGTTCTTCGTCATTCTGTTCTTGGAATAGTTCTGATTTGCGATCAATTGACATTATTGAATTTTGATTTTGATTTTGATTTTGATTTAGGGCAAGGAGTTTAATTTCCCGCTAGAAGTGAAGTGATAATTCGAGGGTTTATAAGAAAAACCCAGTAACCTATCGATTTTTCCATTAAAAATGTCTTATTATGAAAATTATTTTTGATTTTTTGATTGACACCCCTTTTTCATAAAATTCATTTTTATGTAAAACATCGTTGGTCTCCAACTGCTTCTTTCACTTCAATCTTATGTAATCCTAATTTTAGGTTGACATTGATAAGCATCCGTTAAAAGAATATTTTTTACTTATAAACATGTTTATAAAAAGCATAATTTCTCAAATAATTTTTTAATTACGTACATTTTCTTTCTTCAATTTTCAATAACTATTTTTTACCTCAAAATCATAAATAAACAAGTTTATAAACCAAACAGTGTTATCAAATATAATAAAAAATATAAATGTTTAAAAAGTATACAGTCATTATTTAATTTTGTTTCAGGATAATATTTGTTGAAACGAATCTTAAGATTGAATCTAATCATAGGAGGGTGTCATACCAATTCTAAAATTTAGAAGTGATATCATATCTAACCCTTACTTGAGTCCCATTTTTATCAAATTTTTTTTTTCAAAACTCATTTTCAATTACATTCTTCAATAAAATAATTTTTTATATAAAATTTAAAATATTTTCTTACTTTTTAATCGCATATCTCCTAAAAATCACTATTACATAAACCATGTTTCTAAAACATTGGGACCGGCTAAAAAGGTGAACCTCTTTTTGAAAATAAAATTATTTATTTGTGTTTGATTTTTGAACATATGTAGACATTTGCATCAAATTAACTTTTTTAATAGAAATCGAACAAAAATTAAAAAAAAAAAAATCAAAATTTAACCAAAATCGAAAGGTTCCTTGGGTTGAATGGAATGGAATCAAAACAAAAGTTTCGGTTGCTTCAACAATTGAACCAAACCGTTAAGACCCACGCCTAGCTCTAACAAACTAGATTAAGGAGTTGTTTGTCAATGGTAAAAATTTTACCTCAAATTTTCAAACTCAATCTCAACCATTCATTCTTAGTTAAACCCACCACTTTTTACTTTTCAAACTTTTTTAAACCACATATCCATCAAAAAATCAAAAAATTCACAAAAATCAAAAATTTTCACATTACCAAACTGGCTCTAACATCTAACAAGAAAGTCGTCGTTTTGTACTTGCAAGTTAGTCACTCTTTCTCCTTTGTGGGGAAGCCAAAACTCAAAAAGACTTGATATAATATTGCATTCATCAGGGTAATTAAAAATAATCATATCCGAAAATTATTGAGAACAATTTAACCTATTGTTATATCAATAAAGTATATGTTGAAATCAAATAATTCTCAACACCGGTTAATTTGTGATAAAGATTTGATTGAAATACTAAAGTCACGTTTGGCACATTGGATTAGTAAAGATTTTTCGACCACTTCTTTCTATTCATGCTAAATAAGAAATCTAAATGGAAATTTAAGAGAATTAGAATCTTAGCGCAACTCGGCGAAATCAATAAAATAGAAATATAATCCATTTATCTAAAGGCAAAAGGAGTGAGAGAACGTCAATGGGGCCTTTAATTTTTTTCTCCAGTAAAAGAAGTTTCGAGAAGTGATGTGTTCCGGACCTTCACCAATAGGAGTCATAGCAGACTTGACGGGAAAATTCAAGTAATTCAAGTCAAAACAAGAATTCAGCAGGTTCAACGAGTTTTGAAGATTAAACCGTGTCGAAAAGAACCAAAAATTGAATCACGACTGTGAATGGAATTGGTAACGACCGTAACTTTTGAAGCTCACGGCCGTAAATGAAGGATCACGGTCGTAATCTGCTCTATGTCTAATTCATAACCGGATAAAAGGACTTACGGCCGTAACCAAAATCTTCACGACCGTGACATATTTCAGTTACACAATTTACGGCCGAAAATGAAGACACTCACGACCGTAAGATAGCTTCTGGATGTGCGCCGCTGTTGGAATTTAAAGATTTCGCATTATTTTATTTCCTTATCAGTTTTTAGCTATTTTAGGTTAGTTAGAACTCTATTTTAAGTCCATTAGCAACTGGGGTTTTATTTTGTTTATTTATACGTTTTTTCCATTCATTGTAATCAGACTTCGATTATGGTATAAACAGTTTTTATTGAGAATTCAATAAAAGTTATATGTGGATTCCTATATTTTTCGAACTTATAAATAATATTTCTTGTGGCGTTCAAATATCGAACTTATCAAATATTTGCTAGAATATTTGTGGCGTTCAAATCAAAGACTTATCAAGGAGATTGGGCAATTCCTTGTGGCGTTTCGAAAGTCGTGATTTTTTATTCCGCATCGTCAAGCCATCGTGTCGTGAATATCGGGTCATGATTCATCCGTCCAACCACAACCTGAGTTTGGAACTTTCCGGCGTTTAATTCCGCGCTTCGAACCTTATCATCTGGTATCAGAGCTGGATTCTGAATTCAGGTTTTTCTATCCAATTTGATTTTTATGTTTATCATCGAGTCCCATAAAAATCATTCATATATTGTTGAGTGTTTTGTTTTCAGTTTTTGGCGTTCTTTGTGTTCTTAAGTTTCTTGTATCTTTAATCCAGAAAATCGTTCCAACAAAATTTCAAAGTGTTTATTTTGTTCGATTCTTATCCAAATCCTGTTCCGTTCGTTTTATGGTGTTCGTGTCGAATTTTCGGATTTATTTAAAAAAAAAATTATTATTTTTTATTTTATTTTATTTTGTTCCAAAAAAAAAAGAGTCCATTCAAGAACCATTTTCTTGAATTTCTTGATCATTTGTTTATTTTTCTTTTCCATTCCGTTCTACATAAATTCTATAATGTCTAATTTTCAAGAAAAATATCCATCTAAAGGGGGAACGATAACGATAAAGATCGTATGTGGTGATTTTTGAATGATACTTTGATGAGGTTGGATAAACTAAATGAAAGGGAGGGAAAATTGAAAAATGGGCGATCTCAAGCAAATCGTAGTGATGAGAGTCATTATAGGCGTGATCCTAAACCTATGGATGAAATCGGGGTTAAGAGAGGAGCCGAGATTGATCCAAAAGCAATTTTGAAAATTCAAAAAGAAATTTATGAAGAAAGATTGAGGTGTGAACGGGAGGCAGAAAGAAAATATTTGGATAAATTGCGAAAGGAGGAGAAACGAAAGGCGGTGATTAGATGATTAAAAGAGAGTGAAAATCATGTTGAGCCTCGGGATATGAAAGTTGAAAAGAATGAGGGAGGCTTGAGACATGAATTAGTTGAAGAGACCCCGAACTTTGTAGTAGGAGTTGAAAATGTGGAGTTAGATTAACAAACTCCAAAATTTGATGAGGAATTGGAAGTTGATGTAGAAATTCAAAATTTGGGTTTTGAATTGGTAGATCCACATTAGGGTAGTAATGAGGTAGTGCACGAGCGTGGTGATAAAAATGTGGAGGTAGAAGATGTGGTTGAATCTGAAGGAAAAAAATTGAAGAGGTGGATGAGCTAGAAAATCTTGAGTTAGAGGGAGTAACCGAGCTTGAGAGAAAAGAGATAGAAGGGGGCGAGCAAGAAGTTGCAAAAGGAGAAAGAGGTGAAGAGAAGGGCCTCGTTATTCAAAAGGTGGAATTGACGGTGATAATTCATGAATACAAGGATCCATACCTTGTACCTCATGAACCTAACGTTTCCCTCCCCGTTCTATTTAAATCTTTCTTGCAGGTTAATGGTAC
Source organism: Ligustrum vulgare (assembly GCA_963555705.1). Taxonomy (NCBI): domain Eukaryota; kingdom Viridiplantae; phylum Streptophyta; class Magnoliopsida; order Lamiales; family Oleaceae; genus Ligustrum; species Ligustrum vulgare. The sequence goes on along the minus strand of OY743170.1, from coordinate 46,421,078 downwards.
GTGGAAATTTGGGCAACACCACCAATGTCCAAATGTGTTTCAACTTCAAGTCATTCACGTGACCCCCGTTGCAGAATATTTTTGGTTGATCATGTGTAAAGGTAGGAGAAATCTTCCGTTTGATCCAGGAGGTGAAGTGAAACAACAGGAACAAAGCTATGATTCGGGACGAATCATCCTAAAGAAGGAGGGTATGATGTGTTTCGGACCCTCACCAATCGGAGTCATAGCAGGCTTGACGGGAAAATTCAAGTAATTCAAGCCAAAACAAGAATTCAGCAGGTTCGACGAGCTTTGAAGATCAAACTGTAAGACCGCTTTTCATTTTTACTTGCAATTCTAAATTTCACGTAATATTCTTGTGAATGTTATTATAAATTATAATTTTATGATCTTTAACGTCTATAATTGGAATTATCTTGCAGTGGAAGGACTTGGACGCCGTCTCGATCAATGTACAAATTAAAATGTTTATAAATTGTTTACGTACAATTCTATGTCTAATTGTTTATTTTAATTGTTACTTTCCATTTCTATTGTATTTGAGTAGTAGTTGCCTAAATTGCATTAAATTGAAGTTGGGAAAAGTTTGGTGACACTTTGGAATTTTATTTGAAAGTTATGAATCTAAATTACCAATTTACGAGAGTTGAGGGACTGAATTGCAATTTTCCAAAAGTTAAACATTTAAACCTAACCTAAAAAAAACCTCACACTCTCATATCTCGCACTCACGCTCTCTCTCACTCCCTACGCGGTCTCTCACCCGACGCCTCTCTCTCGGTCTCCGCCTTGCTCCCTGTCTCTCGGCCTCGCTCTCCCTCAGTTCCGTCAGCGCACCACCGGCCAACCCGCCGGCGCACCACCGCCACTCACGGTAGCCCTTTTCCGCCCCTCTCCCACGCGAAACCGCTGCACGGTTTTTACACACCCACGAAACCGCATACACGTTTCTTTTTCACACACACATACACAATTTTTATATGTTGAATTTTATGCATATATTGGTGTATATAGGAATTAAGTAAGTATATATGTGATTCCTCACAATTTTCAGATTTCAGTTCTTGTTGATTTTCGAAATTTACCATCGATTAGGGATTTGGGATGTTTATGTGTGTGAGTATTGATGTATATGAATGTGTATATTATTATGTAGGTATAGATGTGGGTAAATATATAAATTTTGGATGTGGGCATGGGTATGTATTCAGACTTTTGTTATGATGAAAATAGAATAGAATTTCTCAAACTGGAGACTCATGAACTTTTGATTAATTTATGTGCCATAATATCAAATTTGAGGTGTGAATGTATGTATATATGATCATGAATATGTATATGACTATTTAAACAAACATGTGTGATTTTGGAATTTTGGGATAATGGTATAGGAGAGTAAACTTTAACCTTTTAAGAACAAGTTAGTTTAAGTTGAAATTATGTTCAAAGTTATAAAATTTTAGTTCAAGATCATTTTTGATAAGTAATGCTTGGCTTTGATTTGTGGAATTGATAAGTGAGATTTCAAAATTCCTTGAACTTAATGTATTACTTCGAATAGGATATTATATGTGGTGTTAAATGTGTTTGTTATATTATGAGTTACATGATAGTCTCGACCTCAGTTAAGAGTGTTGAAGGTAGTTTTCACTAAAAGCCATACTTTTATTAATGGATGGAAATTAATTAGGAGAAACGGTACATTGACGTCGCGGGCAACCAAGACTTCCACCTGCATATTAAGCAAACTACTGAGGACTACAGGTAAGTAAACTCCCCCTATTTTTATTAAAGTTGAAAGTTAATGTGAAATTTTTGTGCTCAAGTGACAACTTTGCATATTGCTCATTTTCGATGCTTTCGTTACTTCTTATAAAAATATATTGTTCAAATTGGAAACTGCCCAAGCATTCATATATTTTATGTTAATTGCATCATCAAGCATGCATTTGTCATTGAGTACTCGGGAAGTCAAATGATTTTAAAGGAAAAGTGTGGAAAGTTAGATTGTTCTCAAAGAGTATGTATCCCAACTTTTAAGAATAAATGAATGTACTTCTATGCCATGAAAGATGTGAGTAAGAAATGGGGCGCTGTAGACCGGCGTACCCGAATTAAACCGCTGTTGCGGTGGTGAATATTAAACCGCTTTGCGGTGACGATTGCTAAACCGCTTGGCGGTGGCAAATATTAAACCGCTTTGCGGTGACGATTGCTAATCCGGTTGACGGTGGCAAATACTAAACCGCTTTGCGGTGACGATTGCTAAACCGCTTAGCGGTGGCATAAACCGCTTTGCGGTGACGATTGCTAAACCGGTTAACAGTGGCAAATATTAAACCGCTATGCAGTAGAAAAATGATAATCTGGTCCTAAATAAGGGATATTGCCCACTGCATTGTAATTGGCTAGAAGATACACTAATTGAGTTCACGATAGAAATGAAGTGAAAGTCTTGAAACGAAAGTCTTGAAATGAAATGAAGGTCTTGAAATGAAGTGAAAGTCTTGAAATGAAGTGAAAGTTTTGAAATGAAATGAAAGTCTTGAAATGAAAGTCTTGAAATGAAGTGAAAGTCTTGAAATGAAGTGAAAGTTTTGAAATGAAATGAAAGATTTGAAATGAAGTTAAAGTTTTTAGAAATGGTTAAGTGAAAGTTTGGAAGGTATGAATGTCTTGAAAAGTAAAGTAAATGAGGGGAATTACTTTGAATGGTTTAAGGAATTTCATGTCATGAGCATGCAACACGTGCATAAAGTTTACTTACTGAGCTTTAGCTCACCCCAATCCCTCCCCAACATTTCAGGTGATGAAAGTTAGGTGATCCGAGGAGAGCACTCGGCAGCTGACTCAGGCTATCCCCGCTTCAACCCTTTTAAAATAAAGTTAAATTAGAATTTATTTCAATTTCTCATTATTTATTCTTTAATTCATGTATTATTGAGGTTAAATTTCCTCTTATTTCATTTGTTAAAGTTTATTTACTTGAAATTATATTGTTGAAGAGTTTGGGACTTATTGTAATGGTTTGGATGATGTTTTGGATTGAATGAGTTGCGATGTGTATTTTAAAAATGGTTTTGATGTCCCTCTACAGGTTGGCTATGTCCAATTTACAGAGGAGACTCTATCGAAATTTTTGTAAAATTTTTATAATAGTAAATGAAAAGTTTAAATGTTTTAAACGATTATTTCCGCATTTAATGTGAATGGAAGTTAACACGCCTAGGTTTTAGATTTTAAACTTGGGGTGTTACACAAACCGTGTCGAAAAGAACCAAAAATTGAATCACGACTGTGAATGGAATTGGTCACGACCGTAACTTTTGAAGCTTACGGACGTAAATGAAGGATCACGGCTGTAACCTGCTCTCTGTCTAATTCATAACCGGAAAAAAGAACTTACGGCCGTAACCAAAATCTTCACGACCGTGACATATTTCAGTTACACAATTTACGGTCGTAAATGAAGACACTCACGGCCGTAAGATAGCTTCTGGATGTGTGCCGCTGTTGGAATTTAAAGATTTCGCATTATTTTATTTCCTTATCAGTTTTTAGCTATTTTAGGTTAGTTAGAACTCTATTTTGAGTCCATTAGCAACTAGGATTTTATTTTACTTATTTATATGCTTTTTCCATTCATTGTAATCAGACTTTGATTATGATATAAACAGTTTTTATTGAGGATTCAATAAAAGTTATATGTGGATTCCTATGTTTTTCGAATTTATCAAGAATATATTTTTTGGCGCTCAAATATTGAATTTATCAAATATTTGCTAGAATATTTGTGCGTTCAAATCAGAGATTTATCAAGGAGATTGGACAATTCCTTGTGACGTTTCGAAAGTCGTGATTCTTTATTCCGCATCGTCGAGTCATCGCGTCGTAAATATCGGGTCATGATTCATCCGTCCAACCACAACCTGAGTTTAGAACTTTTCGGCGTTTAATTCCGCGCTTTGAACCTTATCAAGAAGATCAATCGAAGTCCAGTGCAAATCACAAAGAAGAATATGAACATTACATAACAGGATCCACTGAGGAGTGAGGCCAGGGAGAAGCAACACTTGGGCACAAGCATGCTCTTGTATTGTACAATTAACTGAATTAAGCGTTGTTGGACAAAGAAGCCTATATTTTATAATTATATTCTTCCCCTTTTCACCATTCTCATACCAAACTTTGATATCTCAAAGAATCAAAAAGAAGTGTTCCTCATTGTAACATAGGGAAATAGATAATGGCCGTTCAACAATGATTTGTGAAAGACGGAAGGGATAAAATTATAGACAATACCAGATTATATTGATTATGACTGTTTTGGAGGGTTTACTACAGATTGAGAATCTTTGACCGGTTTTGATGACCCGTCAATAGCCATGTTTCCCACTCTGACCTCCATCGCCTCCCTCTCGTCCTCCTCTCTCTGCTTGTCTGACTCGCCATTTTCCTGAGAGGTAAAAGGGGTTAGTCGTCGAGGTCCTGAGCTGATCCATGGATGGTCAAGACACTGTGCTGCTGTCAGCCTTTTCTCGGGAACAATATCGAGTATCTGAACAAGGAAGTCAGCCAGGCCATTTGCATCTTCCTCACTGAACTCATATTTTTCCACAAGCACCTTGTTGAGAGGCCAAAATCGTAATCGACGTATATGTCTCAAATCTCCGTATCTATTAAAGAATTCCCGTGAATAGCGCCCACCTAAGGCAATCTGCAGAAAATTGGGGAGTTATTCGACACAAAAATCAAGATTGATGGTTTTAGACTTTTAGGTGGATACGATAACAGAAGACAAACAAATCATCATGATTTGCATCACAAACAACAAAAAAAAATTATCACCTTGCGTGGCATCATCCCAAGAAGCTCCATCATCAGGGCCAGGTGATCCTTCAAAGGAAAAAGAAACTATTTAATAGCCAACCAATTTAATAAGAAACCAATATATGCGATTTAAGAATTTGAACTAAATTCTACGACAAATGCATCTTATGTAACTGGTGCAGAGGGTTGATATAATTGGTAATAACAATAATAACTGAAGAAACCTGAGACTCACCAGAAATTTAGCTACCAAGCACAAACTCACAAGTCACTGATAACCCAAGTCAACACAAAATAGCCCACACTAACTCAACATTTATAGGCATGTTTGGGGGTTGTTTATAATTGGTTTAAATTATAAATAGATAGAAATGATAATGGATGAGTGGGTAGTAATTGTGGGTTCCATGAAATGTGTGGATAAAAAGTTTGACTAATTATAAGCAACTTATAAACATTAGTCAACCATGGGCTGAATATCTAACATCAGAAGGTTGATGTTCAGAATGACATTACATCTATATATTTTTAAAAAGTGATTTCACTTAAAAATAAAGTACAGAACCATGAACAAAAATATGACTGAAGTATGCAACGAAAACAGAACCAAGGAATTTGCAAAAAAGGAAAATGGAGATAATCCAGTAGTCGACAGAAATGCACAAGTAGAATATCCATATACTTTCACCATATAAATAGTTGTCAACACATTCACGCAGCAAATACTAGCCACCAAACATAACAAGAACCAGTCATATTAGAAATTCCATTTATAAAAGCCATGTATCAATCAAGATCTTCCTATTGCAGTAAGTCTTTTATTTAAAAAAAGCAACAATGGACTCAGAAACTGGAATGTACCACCAAAATACCTTATATAGTCACTTTATTTTCCTAATCTTCCAAACTTTAATTTTGGATGTGTTCATGCTCAGATACACGAGATGAGGAAGGTAGAACAAAAGGAATCTAAAATTGAAACATTTACATCTGTTCAAATTCAAACATTCACTTCACGTTGCTCAAACTTAATGACAACCACATAAAAACAGCAATGTCCTCTGGGTGAAATCACTTGATGGCATTTCAAATGTGCACAACAAACAAAGGATGGCCTAAAAGAAGCTCAGAAAGAACAATATCCAACATGTGATATGATGATATCCTGATATGCAAATAAAAAAATAAAAAAAATTTAAGCCTTTAGGCATGACTTGTAAAAGATGCTCAGTCAAACGACTAGCAGTGCCAGCATCAGAGCAGTTGGCTTCAAGGAAGTAGTAAATTTGAAACAAGTGTTCAGCCTATTCCAAGTAATTGCAAACATGAAATGTCACATAACATCAGAGATGGCCCACTAAGCAGCTTAGCAGAATGGTTTTGTGCTAATTCATGTATACCACCTGTCTTGCTCTATTCATATATGTTTATAATTGCTTTTATCGGATCCCATGGTCAATAATTAAAAACTTAGTTTATAATCCTCTAAGCTCAAATTAAGAAAACATTTTTAGGTACAGAGAGGTTTTGGTACCTCATCACGGTCATAGTTGTCGCCGCTGTGAGGATCGAAAAGAACATCTCCTGTGGCCAGCTCAAAGCAAATGCATGCAAATGACCATAGATCAGCTGATGTGGAGTACTTAGATCCTAGGATAACCTCAGGGCACCTGTACTGCCTGGTCTGAATGTCAGATGTGAATTGTTTATATGTCCAACAAGCATTTCCAAAATCTACCAATTTGCACCTCGGGTCAACATCAGCCAAGAGCTTCTGTCTTGTTAAAATGTTGCCTCTCTTATGCACTTTAGTCCCTTTGCCTGTATCCTTCACACCATCAGAGTTGTCCAATTTATCTTCTGCAGCTGAAATGTTTGTTGATTCTTCAGTGGGCTCGCCATTGAATTTACCATCATGATGAGAAGCTTCAGGACCACTTGCCTCACTATCTAGTTCGGCTTCCTCTCCCATCTCCACACACCTCTCAGCTGCTCGCTTGGCCTTTCTTCGGATTTTCTTTTTCTGATTCTTGGTCAGGTCAGCATTTGAAATCTTAGCATTTTTGGAAGATCCAGACTCCGTCATAACCTTGCTTTTACTTGAGGGGAGAATAAGAGGTGCACCTGACTTCCTTGGATCTTTAGCTGGATCTATCATCGACAGAAGCAATATGTTCTCTGGCTTCAAATCCGTGTGTATGATTGAAAGCTGACGATGCAAATAATCCAATCCTACTAAAATATGGAAGCAAATTTCTTTAACCATGGGAACAGGCAATCCTTTATATTCTGAATACTTAATTACGGTCAAAAGATTGTCGCCCAAGTACTCAAAAACCATGCAAACATGCAGTCCATTTGGTCCTGAATGCTTAAAGTTATCCAAAAGCTTCACAACACATTTCTTGTCTTCTGGATCTCCCTCGGCAATCTGTTTTAATATAGTGATCTCGTCCATTGCTGCTTCTGTGTAGTGCTGTGCACTCTTTTGAACTTTTAGTGCAACATACCTCTTATCACCCAAATATTAAACATAAAAGAAAATCACAATCAATCAAACGATAGTAAGTTTCAAAACGTAAATTTGATTGAGCAATGCATTTTACAATAGAAAAAAGATGAGTTAATTGTTTCATCCCTCACTGATCTTTAACATGTTTCTGAGACCTCACTCTACTGTACAATGTTATGTGTCAAAAATCAAAATTATGCCACGTGTCAATTCCGTTTGCCACATAGGCAAATTTGTTAGTCTAGGTGGCGATTCCATCCAAGGTAGTAACAGTAGTAACATTGCATAGTAGAGTGAGGTCTCAGAAACATGTTAAACTTCAACGAGGAGTCCAAGACATGGTCTAAAGTTCAGTGAGGAATGAAACAATTAAGGGGAATATCAATAAATAGATTCAACAACCATAATCTTTTGTTAAATTGACTTTGAAACTATAACCTTTTAAAAATAGACTTCAACTATTTATACTTCTTAGAATACCCTCATATATAGAATTTTCAACCAAAGTCATCTAAGTATAAAATAACTTCAATTTAGTCCCCAAATAATTTTTGGAAACAAAATAATAAAATTAGTTTTTACCTAATTAAATTTATGCCTGTTTACGACCCCCACATACTTTAGGAAAAAAGGAAAGATTTAATAAAGAGTTTACATAGAGAATATACAAAATTAGTTAGTATTGAAGGAAAATCAAGTATCAAAACTATAGAATTATGCGAAGAACTTAAAAGATTGGTTAAACAACATATTGAATATTTAAGATTAATAGAAATAAACGAAATAAGACAAGAAGAAATATTTTTGACGAGAATCATAAGACGATTATAATTCCGCATATGATTCCCTAAGAAAATAAAGAGTGCGTTCTGCGCACCCTGGTAAAATTGGTATCAGAGCCCCGTTACGAACCAAAAAATCATAATGAATTTATCAGAAGAAGAAAATATAATTGAAGAATTTCTAAAAAATGTAGAAAAATATAAAAACTCAAGTTATCCTTATTTACCAAAAAATAATTTGAACGAAGGATTTGAAGAAATGAATAAGAAATTGGAAAATTTAGAATATAATTTACAAATAGGAAACGCTATATTAGATAAAAATCTGAAAGGAAAAGACAAAATCATAATTAATCCTCCTCAAGATTACAGAAGAAAAATTAAAGATAAAAATAAAGAAAATGAAAAAATACCTGAAATAAAACAATTTATGATAACAGATGTAGAAGAATTAGAAAGAAAATTCTTAGAATCTACAAGAGAAGAATATGATGAATATAAAAATCAATTAGAAGAATTAGCAAAATAAGTAGAAAATACTAAAATGAATACAAACTCGTCTACAAGTAACGTAAAAGAAGAATTTAGCAGTGATGAAGATATAAGTAATCCATATGGAACTTACATACCTAGAAAAGTGGGATTCCAAAGATATAGAAAAACCCAGAATAGATATAGTGAAAATATTAGAAAACAATTCATAAAAAAAGTTAATCCAACAAAATTATATAATGAACCAATCCACACAACAGAAATATGGTTAGATTTAGACTTCGTAGATACAAACAAAGCTATTGAAATATGGACAAAAAGTACTGATTTAGCAATACAATTTAATAAATGGGACACATACGGCTTTTGGATTTATAGAACATACATTTACGGTATAATATCAGAATGGTATAGAAACTACTTGTAAATATAAAAAGAAGAAGAAAATATGGAGAAAATACAACTGATGCATTAGATAATAGAAATAATCTAAATGATCAAAGTATAAGAGATATATTAAATAGGTTGGAAAGAGCCCTCAAAACATAATTTTTAAGAGATAGATACACAATTGATGAAGAAACTAGAAAACAAGATGAATATAATGAAAGAATGATTGCAATGAAAAATTTAAGAATATGCGATATGTGCGAATTAGAAAGATATGCATGTAAATTTCAAGAATTATAGCATTCAATCAGCCAAGGAGATTATACAGATAATAAGCCAATCTTAAGATCTTACTTCACAAAACTACCATTCCCTTGGGGAACTAAGTTATTAAAAGAATATAATAAAATATTACCTGAAGGAGATGAAGAAGGAATATATATTGATAGTCTTGGAAGTAGAATCGAATTTACAAAAGAATGATAAGTATTTAGTGCGAAACACTAGAAAATAAAAAAGTATATAAGATAAGGAAGAACTCTTTATGTTGTTACAAAGATATAGGTCAAACAGAACAATTTGGATATCATAAGAAGAAATATAAGCTAAGTTACACCGACACGTTGCCGGAGCCGGTGTGTCGGTGTCCGACACGTGTTGGACACCGACACTCGCCGAACAAGCTCCGACACGTGTCGGATTTACAAGCCAAGAGAAATCTGTGTCTTACCTCTTTGCAGCCGCAACAAGACACGAGAAGAGCCGGAGAAGGTGAGCACCCGCGCCGGAGATGCATCGAAGAACGACCTATGTTGGAGCGTTGTCGGAGAGGAAGACCGGAGCAACGTTTTCAGAGAAGGAGTCCGAGCAGCGTCGTCGGAGAAGTTGACCGAGTGGCGTGAAGAAGTCTTCCAGCCCTTTCCTTATTTCTGTGTTGCGGCGCTAGTGTTTGGTCAATATTTTGTTTTGTGTGTGTATAATGTATATCATATATATGTACAGGTTAGGGTTGTTAGGTTTTCTTAGGTGAGAGGGTCCATGGGCCTACTTGCATGAGAAGTTATCTTAAATATACATATATATTTAATGACATTGGTTGTAATTTGTATCTCCATTCTCACGTCCAAGGTCAAGGATTCGGGGGTGCTGATTATTTTTTTTAGGTACGTTTTTTTCCCTCAAAATACATAATTAAGAATTTTGGTCGACTCTTTATCATGATAATTTATTAATGTTAATTTTTTATTATTATTTTATGATTTTACTTTTTAGTTCAAAGATACGAGTTCACCAATTACTTCTGATAGTACTTCGATTGATTATGAAATAACTAAACCGTTGTGGAAATATGTAACAAAATATGATAGAATCAATGAAGGGGGTGGTAATATTAGTTGGGAGTGCAATTTTTGTCATCAACAAAAAAAATCTTTATATACAAGAGTTAGAGCACATTTGTTGAAATTTTCTGGTTTTGGAATAGGAGCTTGTAAAAAAGTAACTACAAAGGATATCAGTGAGATGCAAAATTTAGATGATGAAGCTAAAATAATGATGAAAAATAATGAGCCCAAAAAAGGACCATTGCCTGGGGAAAGAATTTCTATTGGTACTATGACTAGGAGTGATGACGTTCCTTTTTATATGATGGAGCAAAAGAAAAGAAAGACTGGTCCACTTGAAAAAGCTTTTAATATGACATCTCGTGAACAACTAGATTCAGAAATTGCTAGGTTATTTTATACAGGTGGTGTGTCATTTAATCTTGCCAAAAATCCATATTACGTTAGTTCTTATACTCTTGCTGCAAATAGCTCCTTATCAGGATATGTGCCCCCGGGTTATAATAAGTTGAGAACCACTCTCCTTAAAAAAGAAAAGAGAAATGTGGAAAGATTATTGCAGCCTATAAAAAGCACATTGGCAGAAAAGGAGTAAACATTGTGAGTGATGGATGGAGTGATCCACAAAGAAGGCCATTAATTAATTTCATAGCCGTATCTAAGAGTGGACCAATGTTTTTAAAGGCTATTGATTGTATGAGTAAAATAAAGGATAAATATTTTATTTCCAACTTGATGCGAGAGGTTATTAATGAAATTGGGCATGAAAAGGTTATTCAGGTAATTACAGATAATGCTGCAAATTGCAAGGTTGCGGGTCAAATAATCGAGACAGAATTTCCTCATATCTTTTGGACACCATGTGTCGTCCATACTTTAAATCTTGCTTTGAAGAATATATATGTGCGGCAAAGAATGTTGATAATAACCATATTACATATGAGGAATGCAATTGGATTACTGGTATTCACAATGATGTTATGGTTATTAAAATTTTTATCATGAATCACACTATGGTATTGGCAATGTTTGAGGAATTTGTGTCATTGAAATTGCTTTTTGTAGCAGAGACTCGATTTGCTTCAGCAATTATTATGCTTAAAAGATTTAAGCTCATTAAAGGAGGGTTGCAGAATATAGTTATAAGTGAAAAGTTGACCACTTTTCGACAAGATGATGTGCAAAAGGCCAGTTTTGTAAAACAGAAAATACTTGATGATCTTTGGTGGGACTCCATAAGTTATATTCTTTCATTCACTGCACCAATTTATGATATGCTTAGACTTTGTGACACAAATAAACCTTGTCTTCACTTAATTTATGACTTATGAGATACCATGATAGAAAAAGTGAAATCAGTGATCTATAGGCATGAAGGAAAACATCAAGATGAGGTGTCGTCATTTTATGATGTTATTTACAAGATTCTTATTGATCGTTGGACAAAGAGTAACACTCCACTACATTGTTTGGCTCATTCTTTAAATCCAAGGTAATTCTACATAGTATTTTTTTTATTCATTTTTTAGTGTGTTTTACTATTACTATTTGCCAGTTTGTTACTAATTTTTTTTATCATTTTATTATTTGTTTTTGTATTTCAGATACTATAGCGAGGAATGGCTTAAAGAGGATCCTGCTCGAGTTCCTCCTCATAAAGATTTAGAAGTGTCACGAGAAAGAAAGAAATGCCTCAACAGATACTTGTTTATTGAAGGACGTGTAAAAGTAATTGCTGAGTATGCTAGCTTTTCAACTATGGACAATGATTTTGCTGAATTTGATTCTATACATGATCGTTATCACTTGGATCCAAAGACTTGGTGGGTCAATCATGGCGCTTATGCACCTATGCTATGCACCTATGCTTCAGTCATTGGCCTTGAAGTTATTGGTGCAACCATCTTCTTCGTCGTGTTGTGAACGAAATTGGAGTACCTATTCCTTTGTGCATTCGCTTAAAAGGAATAGGATAACTCCAAAACGTGCTCAGGATTTGGTATTCGTTCATAGCAATCTTCGTTTATTATCGAGGAGGAGTCCACAATACTTCAAAGGAGATACTAAAATGTAGGATATTGGTGGTGATACATTTGATTCATTTAAAGATGTTGGAGTGCTCCAAGTTGCTAATTTGTCACTAGATGAACCAGAATTAGAGGCAGTAATATTTACTTATAGTAGGGATGAAGATACTGAGGAAGTAGCTGAAGATGAATGATAAATTCATAAATTGTTTTGTTATGTTTTGTTGAACTTCGTGCCACGACTAAATTTAAACAATAAATTATATATTTTTTTTTATGTTTGATATACTTGTTTTGATGCAATAGATATACAATGTGTTGTTTGTATATTAAACTAAAATGTAAAATAAGAAAAAAATTAAGAAAATTAATTTGCGTGTCGCCAAACGTGTCGTGTCCTATCTTTTTGAAAAATCGTGTGTCGGCGTGTCGGTGTCGTGTCCGTGCAACTTAGAATATAAGCCATATAAAAAATATAAAAGAAGATTCAAAAGCTTTAAAAAGTTTAAGAAAAGAAACTTCAAGTCATATAAAAAATATTTTAAGAAAAGAAATTGGTCTAAAAAGCCCAAAAAGAAATATATCAAAAAATATAAATGCTTCATTTGTAATGAAGAAGGACACATAGCCCCCAATGTCCTAAGAGAAAAGATAAACAGAATATAAAAACTCTCAAAGTTTATGAAGAATTTATAGATGATAGTGATATAGAACCAATTGAGTATTTTGAGGATTTAGACAGTGAATGTAGTAGTATTTATGAGTTGAAACATCATCATCAGATGAAGAATCTGAAAAATATATATATATGAATGAAATTCAAGAAGTACAAGGATTAGATATTGAAACAACTGAGGAAGTAGAAGACTCGGTAGAAGGAATTTGTCAAGAAATTACATTTGATAGCAAAAGATTTAAGGAGATAACTAAAAGAATCTTAGACCTACAAGAAAAAGATATATTTTATCAAGGATTCTTAGGAATACTCCCTAGGATGAACAAAACAATTGTAAGTATGAATTATAAAGAAATCCCAATTAACATAGAAGATGTAGTGGGAAAAACCAGAATCCCAATAATTACTAAAGAATGGATAAAACAAAAATTATCCAATATCCCAGAAAATATTAGGAAGAAGTTAAAATGTATTGAAATTGGAGGAAAACAAATTATGATTACAGGATTCTTTAGAGAAGGTATGAATATACCTATTGAAATTTATTGCATGGATAACAGAATTCTACAAGATCCTATAGATGCTCTATTAGGAACTGTTGTAGGAAATCTAATTTATCAAAAGATAATATTTAGAGTAAAACCAAATTATGCAATCTCAATAACAGATGAAAATATAGACCAAAGTTTCAATCTCTATTATAGAATTGGAAACTTGAAAATGTTACATAAAAGTAAGGCTATTAGTATAAGCATAAATCAATATTTGCTTTTAGTACTAGCCATCATAGCAATTTAAGGAAAATAACATATAACATAATAATACACAAAGATTTTGATGAATTGGCACAGTATATTCCGCCTAGAAAATATAAGGAACATGAAGTTACAATACCAGAACAAATAATGCTTGATTTTCACAAACAAGCTAAAGAAATTAATTTTGAAGGAAGAATAATAAAAAAAGGTAGTGTGAGGCGAGAAAATATTATTGCAAGATTCCCACCTAAAGGAAATCTTAATATAGAACGACTTAAAAATCAAAGTCTTGATGAACCAGCAAGCTCACAATATTATATCAGGACTAGATATATCAACCAAGAAGGGATCAAAAATGATCTTCTTGTCTTTATAGATACAGGAGCAAATATAAATCATGTAGATGCTAAATTTGTTAGCCACCTACAAGATTGAGTTACCACAAAAATATGTCTTTAAAGATTACTTAGGACATAACCTTGAAATAAAAATATATCTGAGTTTCCCTCTTATAATTATAGGAGAAAATCAAGGTGAACATAAAACAGAAATAATCTTATATAAGGATGATAATTATGGACTTAGCCAAATACCTATATTATTAGGAATGAACTTTCTTGGAAAAGTAAGCCCTTACAAGATATGTCAGGGATATATAAAAATAACACTTGAAGGAAATCCAGTTATTATACCGAGGATAGATAAAAATATGAGATCATTGTTACCATGGAAAGGATAATAAATACCAATCCCATAAGTCCATATATTGAAATTATACTCAATTTAAAAAATTATTGTAAAATAAAATTTCATACTTATTTAGATACAGGAAGTACTATAAGCCTTTACTTACCAAATGTACTACCATCAGAATATTGGAAATATGACTCAAAGAAAGTTGTAACTGCAACAACAGCAGGAGAAAATAAGATAATATATAGCAAACATGCTACACAAATACCTTTTCTAATAACTCTTAGAGAAGTATTTATTAGAGAAGGTATTTGTTGATATTTATTTATGTGTGTGTGTGTGTGCGTGTGTCAACTACAATTGAATGTGATATTTTATTAGGACAAAATTTCCTATTAAAATATGTACATTTTACTCAATTTATTGATAAATATATGTTCACAACACCTTGTGCACACAAGATATTTACACCTAAAATTACAAGATTCGTAAGCATAGCTTACAAAGAAATTAATCATCAGAGCTCCTCAACCCAGCATGGTGGATGTTGGAGTACAGAAAAATTTAAACCAATTAATGTGCTGAAAATGACAATAGAAGATAAGTTAGAAAAACTTAGAAAAGAAATTTCTGAAACTTATTCTGAAAACCCATTAGAAAAATGGGATACATATAAGGTTAAAGCCAAGATAGAACTTAGAAAAGAAATTACTGTAGTAAGAGTTAAACCGATGAAGTACAGTGTTGAAGACCAAGAAGAATTTAAAGTCCAAATAAAAGAATTACTAAAAGCCAAACTAATTAGGCCTAGTAAAAGTCCACATAGTAGTCCAGCATTTATGGTTAGGAAACACAGTGAAATAAAAAGAGGAAAAGTCAGAATGGTGATTAACTATAAAAGGCTAAACGAAGTTACAAAATTTGATGGATATTACTTGCCAAACAAGGACATCCTTATTAAACAAGTACAAAACAAAAAGATATTTTCAAAATTCGATTGTAAATCAGGATATTGGCAAATTGTGCTCACAGAAGATAGCAAATCTTTAACTGCATTTAACACTCCTAATCCTTTAGGTCAATTTGAATGGAATATAATGTCATTTGGATTGAAAAATGCACAACAGATATTTCAAAGAAGAATGGATAAGGTAATAAAACCTATTACTCATTTTTGTATTGTCTACATAGATGATTTACTTATTCATTCAAAAGATATGAACGAACATATTGAACATCTTGAAAAGTTTTGTTATATCATGAAAAACATGGTATTACACTTTCTCAAAAGAAAGCTAAGATATCAAAAATAGAGATAGAATTTCTTGGATTTTTTTTAAAAGAAGGAGAATTGCAACTGCAATTTCATATTGATGAAAAACTTCAAGATTTTCCTGAAGAAATCAAAGATAAAAAACATTTACAAAGTTTCCTCAGTATATTAAATTATGCTGAAAGATTTATTAAAAATTGTGCCAAGTTAAAAAATTACTTTCTTCAAAAATTAAGGAAAAATGTAATGTGGTCTTGGGATGGACAAGATCACAAAAACATCAGGAAGGTAAAACATGAATTAAAAAATCTACCAAAACTTATTATTCCACAGGAAGAAGATTTCTTTATCCTTGAAATTGACGCTTCAGATAACTACTAGGGAGCAGTACTTAAGGTAAAAAAGAATCATAAAGAATATAAATGTGAAAAGAATTTTTCTTGTCCTGAAATACTTGCAAGATATACATCAAGAACATTCAAAGAAGTTGAAACGAGGTATGAAACAAATAGAAAAGAACTCATTACTGTGAAGCGAGGAATACAAAAATATGAAGATTACTTACTATCAAAAATGTTCTTGATTAGAACTGATAATACACAAGTTAAAACATTTTTAAAAAATAATGTTGATCAATCTATTGCCAATAGATACATTATCAGAATCCAGATATGGTTTTCATATTTCAAGTTTGATATTAAATATATTAAAGGACAGTCTAATTTTCTTCCTGATTATCTTAGCAGAGATGGAGCTGAAGGAATTAAAGACAAAAGTCTAGATACTTGAACTTAAAGTCTCTTGTTTGAAGATGCAAATTCAAAATATACAAGAAAGCCTTCTAGGCGGTACCAAGATAGCCCATTCGGCAGAAAAGACTTGTACAAAGTCTAGTAACCCTTCACCGGGTCTTATGAATACTAGCGCTCTTCCCACGGATAAATGGAAAGATAAGATAATATTAAGAACCCCTTCACAGGGAAAAATTAATCCTAATGTTTGTACTGAAAATATGAAAACAGATACAAAGAATTCATTCAAGAAGGATAATCAAGATACCAAGAAGGTAATGGAAACCTCTTCACAGAGGAATGAAATTTATTCAAAAACCCGTATTAAGCAAATAAATCCAAAAGATGTGGTAAAAATTTACCACGAACAAAAATTACCAAACAAAGATAACTATGAAGAAGTTCTCTTCTTTATTGTTATTTTCAATATACTGTCAGATTGGTATATCAAAGTAGGGAAATGGATGAAGACCCTACACTATGGAAAATACAACAAGATAAATTTCTATCCAGAAGAGCCAGCTAATTGGGTTCAAAACTCTTTGAACTAGGGAATATACTCTGCATATATCCAAGCAAAGATCTAAGGGAAATTTCACAACTTCCCATAGATGTTAAAAAGGCAGTCCTAAAATTTACTAAAGTTATCAAAAGCACGAACATATATATCCGATTCTTTTCAGCCACAATGGAATGGGATAAATATGAAGGAACAATGATCCCATCATTTCATTGTATTAAGATAGGGATCACAAACCAACACTTCTTACCAACTAGCCAAAAAGTTGTTAAGAATGGATATGAAGATATTATTAACATAATTTCTTACAGAAGAACTAACGGATATAAAGAAATATTTGATAATCTAAGTCAAGTTATTTCTAAAAACGAAAAAAATTGGTTATATCCTTCAGATAATCATATAATCTACTCCAATGCAAGATTGCCATCTAAAGAAGTAGATATTTGTAAAACACGGCCTTATTAGGGAAATGGTTATGGCGTTTCCCCAAAGAATCGGAGTCACTTTGGCACTCCATCATTCTTAGTAGGTATGGCTATCACTCTAATGGATGGGATGCAAATATTGGAATGAACTCCACCCTTCGGGCACCATGGAAATCAATTGCAAGAACTCGGGACAAATTTATGGAAAACATCAAATTTGTGGCGGGAAAAGGTGATAAAATCCGGTTTTGACTTGACAAATGGATTAGTGAACAATCATTTCAAGAGGCTTTCCCTAGACTTTTCCGCCTATCTAACAGCAAAAATGCTCTCATTTGTGATATTGTTACCTTTACATTAGCCTCAAGTCCGGTTTGGAACTTAGTTTTTGACAGGAATCTCAGTGATAGAGAAACCGAAGAATTCACTTCCCTACTATATATTCTTGAAAATACCCACATAGATACTTCTTCACCTGATAAAAGAATATGGAATGCCCACCCATCGGGTGAGTTTTCTTGCAAATCTTTTTTATATACTTTATTTCAACCAACATGTCACACCTCCTATCCACTTTTTCAATTCATTTGGAAGAGTGTGGTACCCTCTAAGGTTAAAATTTTTGTTTGGTTGGCTTCTTTGGGAAAGGTGAACACTTGTGACGTGTTGCAATTGAAAAGGCCATATTTGAACATATCCCCCTCACACTGCATTATGTGTAAAAAGGCGGAGGAGAACATCGACCATATATTACTCCATTGTGCGATTGCTAGAGACATTTGGTGCAGAATTTTGTGCATATTTGGTGAAGAGATGGCATTACCAAGAAGATGGTCAGAAATGATAGGGATAAAATGTTCATTTGGGGGAAACAACAAGGAAAAAAAAGCGATATGGAAACTGATTTTAATATCATCAGGTTGGACAATATGGACAGAAAGAAACCGGAGGATTTTTGATAATATTGATAGATCGTTGGAGGATATCTGGGATAATATTATTTTCCTTACAGGATTATGGGCCAGAGCTGCTGGAATTTTTAGTGGTCTAGAACATTTTCTTTTTCGACTGGATCCTAATAGTTCCTTATGTCCCATTGTAATGAATTGTTACTAATTTCGTGGTTTACTTTTTGTAAGCGTCACAAGTATTCATTGACACTTGTAGTGGATGTCTTGTCCACTATAATATTTGTAACACCATTCTCATTCTCTTTAATAAAAGTCTTTTTCTTATCAAAAAAAAAAAATTGGACCACATACTTGAGAAAATTATTATCAATGAAGTAAGTGGAAGTGAAACTATGTGCAAAGAGTTATGCAAAATAATTTGGGACCATCCAGAGCATAAGTGCGAACATTGTCTTGTTGAAGATATGAGCCATGCATTACTCGATAGTACAGAATTCCCAGCAGAGTTTTTTGACTCAAGGATGGAAAAATAATGTTGCCAAATAGTGACCCTTTATCACTACTTTAATAAAGTCATTTATTAAAGAAAAACTGTGGTCACTAAACAACAACAAGATAGCTGCCATGACAAAGACCCTTCACTCACTACTTTAATAAAGTCTCTTTATTAAAGAAAAGTTGTGGTGTTTTGTCACAATCCGGATGATAACTTGAAGCCAGCTAGCAAGAAAGATAAATACACCGAAAAAAGTGGTTGATGACTACTCAACAAGAAATTTATTGCAGAAGAGATAAGGGTCCTTTCTTGTCACCAAAAAGGAGATGAGGAAAATAATCCAGGACCTCTATAAAAGGAGGAAGAGATTGAGTAAAGAGATATCCCGAAATATCTGAGTCAAGCACTTGTACTCTTTTATTCAAAACTTGTTTACACCACTTGTATTCAAGAAAAATATTGGTAGATAGTCTGAAGATATTAAAGATTGTAATAAGGTAATCACTTATGGAGTTCTAAACGTCATAAGGTGAGTACCAAAGGTGTCTGTATATAGTTTGTAGTATGTACAATGTCAATCTATGAATGAAATGATGTTTGAGTTTTTATCAAAGCTTTCTTAAAAAAGGTTTTCGTTAAGTTTCTCTGACCCCCGACACTATTGATATTTTCTAAAATGAGTTTACTTCTTTGAAGAATCTGTTGCTCAGCAGAAATTCCGTCAGCCTTTTGATGTGTTGTGGTGTTTTGGGATAATATTTGAGCTTTGTTTCAGTTTTAAAACTTGTTTTTTAAAACATGTAATTTTGGAAAAGTTCTAAGTAAGGTCTTCCTGAAAGGAGTCGAGATAGGGGTGAAAACAGAGACTCTGAATACTGTGAGATAGAGTCTGTGGAAACACGACTAGTTCTCTAGGTGAGAAGTGCAACCTTAATTAAAAAACTTTTTGCGGAAGCAGTTGTGGACCCAATTTATTAAAAAATATCTAATATTCATTTGATTCAAATGATTGATTGAGTACATGCAAGGCAACTATAGGACGACACTGGAGGGAAAACCTGCTTATCTCTATTTGATTACTGTAAGCTTACTTACTGCCATTTACATACTTTGATTACATGCTTTTAATGATATGCTTCTACATGTTTGTTATTTTTAATTATGAACAATGATGATAAAGAAGATATTGATAGACTTAGAATAGTTAAAACAAGAAAATAATCAGATATCATCAGTACGAATAACAACATCTAATTTGGTTACAAGAAAATACTGAAATTAGATTCCCAGGTTTAGTTTTACGAACCTTAAATCAAGAAAATAGAATAGTTAGACATAATCCTGATCAGCCTGATCGTTTGAATTTATGAACACTTCAGAAATATCAACTTCTAGTGATTGTTATAAACTGTATTTGGATGATAAAGATATTTCGTTTTTATTAACTATTACTGAAAAATATCGAGGCATATATTCTGTTACCCAGTCAAAATTAGAAGAAATATATAAATATATTGATTACGCTTGCATAAATAATATAAGATTCAACTCTGTTGAAAGTTGAAACTGCCAAAAATATAAATATAGTTTATAATATATCATTCGAAATAAGGATATAGAAGAAGAAGTTTCGGAAGGAATAATATTAGGATATATAACTAAACAAGATCATTCCAAAGTCTTTGAAAAATTATCAAAATATAACAAGTATTTAGAACAATTAAAAAAATTACGAAAAGTCCAAATAATTAGTCCTCAGTTAAATCAACCAAAATAAAGAAATGATATACCTTACAATTTATTCATTAAGGGTAATTTTGACTTTTCAATAGAGAAATCTATATTACTAAAATTATTCATTGCCAAGCCTATTTAACTAAAAACCCCAACAATTAACTCAAAAAAGATAACAAGAATAGTAAAAACTGCGAAAAAAATAATGTAGATGAATAGAGAAATGTACAGATTCTTGGATGTCCCAAGGCAAAAGACAACAGAAAAAAGATAACGAGAATAGTAAAAACTGCGAAAAAATAATGTAGATGAATAGAGAGAGGTACAGATTCTTGGATGTCCCAAGCGAGCCAGACGGTGGAGAAATGGCCCCATCCAAGCTTGCTCTGAACAACATAACGTCCATGTTTGAATGTATCGCCTATTCTTACAGCGTGGTAGCCTCCTCGTCTGTAGTCCTTCGTCCCTTCGTCCTCCGACGTGTAATCGCTCGTTTCACTCCAATCGTCTTCGCCACCGTTCCTCTCCACCACCACCTCCTCCGCCATCGATCTTGTTATTGTAATACTCGAACAAATTTGGAAATTTCGAAAATCCTGTAGGAACCCTATCTCTAGGACACTAGCTCTAAGTGTAGCGCCCCGAGTTCCGTATACCCGATTCACTACGTCATTTTCTGTCTAAATTTTTCGAATAATATTTTTGCGGAAGAAATAATTGAAATTCATTTTTGGCAACATTAAATAAACTGTAATGGCCGCTAAAATTGAAAACATTTATGAAACCATTTGAAATAGTAAATCGAACCATTAATATTGTAAAGAAATTGCCAATATCATAATTTCTCAAATAAATGAACTTCTCTAAATTATTCGATTGTTTGGAAAATACGGAAATCATTAACGTCAAACTTTCAACCGTTCAACGATTATTGCCACCATCATTCATCGCTCGCCACCGTCTCCGAAATCTGCAAAACTGTTAAAAGTAGGGTGAGTATTTCATGGGGGAAATACTCAGTAGACTCATCGCAAATTAATTTAATTTATAAGATGATTAAACACATAAATCCCGGCTCTTTATAAAACGGGCATTGATAGAGCTTCTTTATAAAACGGCTCTTGATAAAACTCATATTTTGCATTACAGCACTGGACATATTTTGCAAATCATAGGCTCTTTGAAAATAGCTCTTTAAAAATCATATACTTATAAAAACATTTTAATTATGCCAAGCATAATTTCTTTTGAAAGCATAACATAAGATATGATTGAAATCCTCATAAACATAAATAGACACAAGAACTTTACCGAACTTAGGTGGCAAGAATTCTTATGCAGTAAAATCATAATAACAGTAAGTTTTCATCATAACATAGGATAATATCGAAATCCTCGTAAACATAAGAATTTTACCGAACTTAGGTGGCAAGAATTCTTATGTAGTAAGTCATAATAACAGTAAGATCATAATAACAGTAAGATCATAATAACAGTAAGTATACCAAAACATAATTCATGAAATTCATAGGGATCATTTCCATCATAACATAAGATAGGATCGAAATCCTCATAAACATACGCGACAGGAATTTTACCGAACTTAGGTGGTAAATCCTCATAAACATATGGAAAGGCAGGAATTTTACCGAACTTAGGTGGTAAATCCTCATAAACTTATGGAGACACAGAATTCTACCGAACTTAGGTGGTAAGAATTCTTATGCGTAGCAATGATCCAAAACATATAAAACATTATCGTAAAAACATAGGGTATACTTACTTTTCATAAAACATACTTAATTTTCTTGAAAATTGACTTTCACAAGTCACATGACATTTATATGAAATCATAATTTAAATCAATTAATAAGTGCGAGTCTACCTCAAATTCGACGAGTGCAAAGTTGAGCGGGAATGACTTCAATTTCTTTAAATTCTCCGTACGCTTCGTCTTAGCCAATAAGTCACTTTAGTCTATCGAATGTATAGTTCAAAATGATAAATTATAATTTGAGGACTAAAATTGATGTTTTGAAAGTTGAGTGACTAAAATGAATACTTTTGAAAGTTCAGGGACTAAAATAGATATTTTGAAAGTTGAGGGATTAAAATGGATATTTTGAAAGTTGAGTCGGAAACTCAAAACAATAGGGTTGAAATAATATATTTTAAAACTAAATGGTTGAATTGAAACATTTCAAACTTAAGGACTGATTTGAAATAACTTTAAAAGAATTGAAAGGGCTGAATTAAGACATTTTAAAATATAGGGACCAAAGTGCAAATTTCTGAAAATTTAAAAATCAGATTATCTCTTCTCTCTCTACCATTTCTCTCACTCTCGACCTAACCCTCTCTCACTCGCGATCGGAAAGGAAGAAAAAGAGGTGCACTGTCTTCGCCAAAATCCGACCTTTCAGTCGGCGAGTTGCCGATGAAATACCGGCGCAGAGCAGCGGTTAGTAGCTGCAAGGAAGGGTTAAGATTTTGAGAGGATTCGAGTGCGAAACCGAGGCTAAAGATTGAAGTTGGGTTCGTGATTTGGGTTTGGAATTCCGGCGAAGGGAGCGGCGCTTGAGGTAAGTAACTTGCTCCGTTGATTCTTGGGTTTGGGTTTTGAGTTTGATTTGGGTTCTGATTTGGGACTGGGCAGTGGAGGCGATGGGGTTGTGCGGACTTAGTGTTAGGCAGTCGCGGTGATGATTTGATTTGGTGGAAGGCAGTTTGAAGCTGGTGGTGGTGATGCTGCACTGGGTGCGTGAGTGGCGTGAAGATAGCATCTAAGTGTTGATTGGTGGCTGGAGATTTGGTAATGGAGCTGCTGGTGGTGATGGTGATGATTAAAAACTGATTGTAGCCGGGCAGTGAGATAATTGCAGGTGAGGTGATGAGTGCAGAGGTTTTGATATTGAAGAAGAAGCATGTGCTGAAAAGAATGGTTTTGCTGTGGTAATGATGATGGTTATTGCAGTTGCTAGATTGGCAGTGGTGGTGATAAATTCTTGGTAGTGAATTGGTAATAGCAGTGGTGTTGATAATGGATCTTGGCTATGGTTTGGGCTGTAATTGGTGGTGGTGGCAGGAGATGATGATGGGGTCCAGTGTTGTGATTAACATTGCAGTGGTGATGGCTTTTTAACAGATCGGAGGTGAGTTGGAGATGGTACTTGGCAGTGGAACTGGATCGGCTGTGAACTGCTGATGATGAGTGCTGAAGGCAATTGCTGCAGATTGATTTTTTGGTGAAATTTGTGTATTGAACGGCTGTGAATTGCAAAGGATTGAATTGGCAATGGCAGAAGCAGTGTTGGTTTCAGATTGATGTAGATGATTGGTTTTGGCCATCTGTGGAGGTGGCTGCGTTGGTTTGATATTGAAGAAGGTAATGGAGCTGCTAAAATGATAGGTTTTAATAGTGTGGATTCTAGGTAGGCAGATGTGTGAGTTGTGCCATGTGCGTGGAGGTGTGGTGGTGTAAAGTTCACTTGGACAGACTTTCAGTGGGAGTAGTACTGAGGATGATGAGGAGGGCTAATGATTTAATTAGTGTTGGTGGGGTTAATTGGTGATGATGATAAAGATAATGGTTGAGTATTTGAAATGAATGGTTGTGAGTTAGTGGAGAATAAGAGGAATATATACATTGATTTGGTATTGTAGAATAAGATAGTGTAGAATTAGGTGGAATATGAAATAGAAAATAGATGTAAAATTTTGATTATGACAAATAACTAAAATTGGACTAACTCTGATTAGAAAACGTATTTGAAACTGATATAATTTTGGACTGAAAATACATTTGAGAATAAATAATTTAAAATAACATAATTTTAGAAATTCGAATTTTAATTTAAAATCGAACAAATTCGATATTTCTTGACTTGGCTAGACGAATCCGTCGCGGCGTTGACTTCAAAATAATAAATGAAATAGTAGCGACACGATTTTCTAAATATTAAAATAATTATTTATTGCATAAAAATTCTGGATCGCTATAATCTTACCTCCTTAAAATAATTTCGTCCTCGAAATTAAACTTACTTAATCTTATAATTTCTGAATACTTAATCAAAATCTCTTCTTCTTATCATCGAAAATTCCAAAAATAATCAAAGAATTACCTGAATATCTTCTCTACGTAATATACCCAAACATATCAACATAATATCATCAACTTATCTTTCCAATATTTGTAACCCAAAAATTTAGTAAACAAAATATCTCCCAAAACTAAGATTCTATACTTAAATGTCACCACATTTTCCTGCAAAGTATTTCTTTCACTTGTATATACGTATGAATTCTGATTCAATACGGTACTCTTTCCACGTATCATCACACTATACCAAGATTATCATTATTAAAACAAAATATCAGTACCCATAATCCAAGAAAATATTCCAAATCTCCAATCAAATCTCCTTTATCGATAAAATTTAACAGCGCATTACTTCTTGTCTCCTCTTTTCATTAAAATAATCCTGCGCTTTCTTGCTGGTCACAACATCACGCGGATTCACTCAGATCCTTGCGCTTTTAAATAGTTCATGCTGGGAAGAGGTTGAATCATCAAACAATGGATATCATCCTTTCTAACATTCGCAAGTATTATTCCAGTCTTCCTATGAATGATCTGAGAAAGATCTATAGAATAAGGCTCGAAAGATTGAGGTTGCTAATGGCTCATGATATTCCAGAAGATGTTCGCTGGTTGATAGAAGCAAAGGTTCGACTATCTGGTGAATTACCATCAACATTTCCAAAACATATGCCTGGTTTAGGCAAAAGCACGTTCGCAAAGAAACGAAGAGCAAAAAGACTGGGTGGTTGCTACAAATGTGCTCGTTGGAACTGTAATACACTTTGCAAATCAGTAGGATATTCTTCTACTAATCGGGATGATAAAATCGAATTCATAAAGGGTGGACTGAGTAAGGAGTCTTTGGATGATATTCGACTGACTCTTGAGACGCACCCAAGTGGTTATGTACAACGTGAACTTCTCTCCTTATACGCTCAGTTTAACGAGGACAAAAATCGTTATAATCTCCAAAATATAATATCGAAAGATCCTGTTTGCCAGTCTGTTTTACAAAATGAGGCTTCTGGCAGTTCAGCAATGATATAAGGTAAATCTTTTTAAAATATTTTGCTGCTTTCTTTCACGCGTTTTGGAAATAAAATATATTTTCCTTTCTCGAGGTTTGATAAAGCTGGAAATAAAATATTAAATCGCCGAAAGGTGACAGCCTCGATACGATAAAAATATTCAAAAGTGGGCTGATTTTGTCAAAAGTAAATCTTTACTTTTTCAGAATCAATCAAAAACAGTAAATTTTTTTTTTTTTTCCGGCTTTAAATAGCCAAACATATTTCATAGTTCAGGCATCCCAAAATCACATCTTCTTCGTAAGTTTTCCCTTCTTTACTATCAAAGATGGAAGCACCAAAACTTCGACAGATCAAAACTATTTGTGTATTTTGTGGATCAAAAGTAGGGAAAGGCTTCGGTTATCTAGAAGCGGCTGTAGATCTTGGAAAGAAACTGGGGGAAAAAGGTATCACTCTTGTATATGGGGGTGGTAGCAGTGGTCTAATGGGTTGCGTTTCCCAATCTGCTCTTGCAGAGAAATCAAAAGTAATCGGTGTTATACCTGTCCCTTTGGTAGATGTTGCAGGCAAAACACGAGGGCATGAAGTTCAAACCTTATCCATCCATGAACGCATAACTTGTATGCTATATGGTTCTGATGCCTTTATAGCCCTGCCCGGAGGTTTTGGTACCTTAGAAGAAATCTTTAACATTACCTCGTGGGCTCAACTAGATCTCCATACTAAGCCTATTGGGCTTCTGAATGTTAACAATTTCTTTGATGGTTTGTTAACCTTTCTTGATTATGCTGTGGAACAGGGATTCATCTCTCCATTTTCCAGAAGGCTTCTTATTTCTGCTCCTACTATTGATGAACTACTGGATAAGCTGCAGTCATATATCTCAATACAAGATCCAGCAGGAGTTAAGATAGATTGGTCGCAAGGAAGGGGAATCAAGCGAAAATGGAGTCCGGTTAATGTAAACTTAACTCTTTGAATCTTAGAATAGGTGGGGGTAGAGTACGGAGTATTCTCACTCTCGAGACACCCCTCCATTTACTAGGATTTCCTTAATGTTTAAATCTTGTGTATACTTCAAAGATTCCAGGTGGTAGATTACGGAGTATTCTTACTCTCGAAACACACCTCTTTGAAGGTTTCTTTATTTCCTCAAAAGATCAGAGGTGGTAGGATACGGCTACTCCGGAAAC
Organism: Ligustrum vulgare; assembly: GCA_963555705.1. Taxonomy (NCBI): domain Eukaryota; kingdom Viridiplantae; phylum Streptophyta; class Magnoliopsida; order Lamiales; family Oleaceae; genus Ligustrum; species Ligustrum vulgare. Next base: position 46,394,111 of record OY743170.1, on the reverse strand, counting down.
ACATCTCTCATTCTGAGGATCTTTCCATGTTTTTTTCTTATGCTTTCGTGTGTTTCATGTATTTCCTTTCCAGTGTGACTCTTGTGTGTTCTCCTTATGAGAAAATAATAAAATCTCTGCTATCATCTACTAAATCTCGTTTGTGATGTAAATGATCTTGCATGTCTAACCTTAATTCCTTTAGTGGATGCTTATCATATTATGCTCTTAATTCCAAATGATAAAATTCTGGATAGAGTCTCCCTTGTAATTTGGACTTATCCAAACCATAAGCATACTTCAAAACTCACAATAATAAATAACTCCACATTTGATCACAACGATCTAAAAATATTGAAAATGATTCCAACACTTCAATATCATCAAAATATCTCATAATTCAATTCATAATTCCTCAACATAACAATTTCAAATCATATTTTTCAATATCACAATATCACTTCCTTCCATACTTTAATTGGCTCAAAAGTTACTCATACTTATAAATATATGCCATAAATCATATTCCCAAAATTTATTCACAAAGCCAAAACTTCATAATAAATTTCTCTTCAACATAGAGGCATAATAAATTAACTCAACATAATATCCATTACTTAATTCTCAATAAAATCATATTATTCCCATTATGCTCAACACTCGTTTTCTTTTTTTTTAAAAAATTTCTCATAATCATACATTAAAGCATATAAGTTATGACAAAGCATAACAACATCATTATTTTCGAAGAAATACATTCTTATTTCTCATAAATCATAAGTATCCGAAATACTCTTCATTCTTTCTCATAAATAAATAAAATGAGTTTTCGAAATACTGAAATAACTTTAAACATCATAAACTTCTTTACCTCGGAGTTGGTGGAACGAATGATGGCAGTGGCAATCTTCATCAATAAAATTTTATAATGGAAAATATTTCTTGAAAATTCTTTTTGAAAATTTTTTTTTTCCAGTCTACAGAAACGCAGACTAGCTCTGATACCAACTTGTAGCGCCCCGAGTTCCGTATACCCGATTCACTACGTCATTTTCTGTCTAAATTTTTCGAATAATATTTTTGCGGAAGAAATAATTGAAATTCATTTTTGGCAACATTAAATAAACTGTAATGGCCGCTAAAATTGAAAACATTTATGAAACCATTTGAAATAGTAAATCGAACCATTAATATTGTAAAGAAATTGCCAATATCATAATTTCTCAAATAAATGAACTTCTCTAAATTATTCGATTGTTTGGAAAATACGGAAATCATTAACGTCAAACTTTCAACCGTTCAACGATTATTGCCACCATCATTCATCGCTCGCCACCGTCTCCGAAATCTGCAAAACTGTTAAAAGTAGGGTGAGTATTTCATGGGGGAAATACTCAGTAGACTCATCGCAAATTAATTTAATTTATAAGATGATTAAACACATAAATCCCGGCTCTTTATAAAACGGGCATTGATAGAGCTTCTTTATAAAACGGCTCTTGATAAAACTCATATTTTGCATTACAGCACTGGACATATTTTGCAAATCATAGGCTCTTTGAAAATAGCTCTTTAAAAATCATATACTTATAAAAACATTTTAATTATGCCAAGCATAATTTCTTTTGAAAGCATAACATAAGATATGATTGAAATCCTCATAAACATAAATAGACACAAGAACTTTACCGAACTTAGGTGGCAAGAATTCTTATGCAGTAAAATCATAATAACAGTAAGTTTTCATCATAACATAGGATAATATCGAAATCCTCGTAAACATAAGAATTTTACCGAACTTAGGTGGCAAGAATTCTTATGTAGTAAGTCATAATAACAGTAAGATCATAATAACAGTAAGATCATAATAACAGTAAGTATACCAAAACATAATTCATGAAATTCATAGGGATCATTTCCATCATAACATAAGATAGGATCGAAATCCTCATAAACATACGCGACAGGAATTTTACCGAACTTAGGTGGTAAATCCTCATAAACATATGGAAAGGCAGGAATTTTACCGAACTTAGGTGGTAAATCCTCATAAACTTATGGAGACACAGAATTCTACCGAACTTAGGTGGTAAGAATTCTTATGCGTAGCAATGATCCAAAACATATAAAACATTATCGTAAAAACATAGGGTATACTTACTTTTCATAAAACATACTTAATTTTCTTGAAAATTGACTTTCACAAGTCACATGACATTTATATGAAATCATAATTTAAATCAATTAATAAGTGCGAGTCTACCTCAAATTCGACGAGTGCAAAGTTGAGCGGGAATGACTTCAATTTCTTTAAATTCTCCGTACGCTTCGTCTTAGCCAATAAGTCACTTTAGTCTATCGAATGTATAGTTCAAAATGATAAATTATAATTTGAGGACTAAAATTGATGTTTTGAAAGTTGAGTGACTAAAATGAATACTTTTGAAAGTTCAGGGACTAAAATAGATATTTTGAAAGTTGAGGGATTAAAATGGATATTTTGAAAGTTGAGTCGGAAACTCAAAACAATAGGGTTGAAATAATATATTTTAAAACTAAATGGTTGAATTGAAACATTTCAAACTTAAGGACTGATTTGAAATAACTTTAAAAGAATTGAAAGGGCTGAATTAAGACATTTTAAAATATAGGGACCAAAGTGCAAATTTCTGAAAATTTAAAAATCAGATTATCTCTTCTCTCTCTACCATTTCTCTCACTCTCGACCTAACCCTCTCTCACTCGCGATCGGAAAGGAAGAAAAAGAGGTGCACTGTCTTCGCCAAAATCCGACCTTTCAGTCGGCGAGTTGCCGATGAAATACCGGCGCAGAGCAGCGGTTAGTAGCTGCAAGGAAGGGTTAAGATTTTGAGAGGATTCGAGTGCGAAACCGAGGCTAAAGATTGAAGTTGGGTTCGTGATTTGGGTTTGGAATTCCGGCGAAGGGAGCGGCGCTTGAGGTAAGTAACTTGCTCCGTTGATTCTTGGGTTTGGGTTTTGAGTTTGATTTGGGTTCTGATTTGGGACTGGGCAGTGGAGGCGATGGGGTTGTGCGGACTTAGTGTTAGGCAGTCGCGGTGATGATTTGATTTGGTGGAAGGCAGTTTGAAGCTGGTGGTGGTGATGCTGCACTGGGTGCGTGAGTGGCGTGAAGATAGCATCTAAGTGTTGATTGGTGGCTGGAGATTTGGTAATGGAGCTGCTGGTGGTGATGGTGATGATTAAAAACTGATTGTAGCCGGGCAGTGAGATAATTGCAGGTGAGGTGATGAGTGCAGAGGTTTTGATATTGAAGAAGAAGCATGTGCTGAAAAGAATGGTTTTGCTGTGGTAATGATGATGGTTATTGCAGTTGCTAGATTGGCAGTGGTGGTGATAAATTCTTGGTAGTGAATTGGTAATAGCAGTGGTGTTGATAATGGATCTTGGCTATGGTTTGGGCTGTAATTGGTGGTGGTGGCAGGAGATGATGATGGGGTCCAGTGTTGTGATTAACATTGCAGTGGTGATGGCTTTTTAACAGATCGGAGGTGAGTTGGAGATGGTACTTGGCAGTGGAACTGGATCGGCTGTGAACTGCTGATGATGAGTGCTGAAGGCAATTGCTGCAGATTGATTTTTTGGTGAAATTTGTGTATTGAACGGCTGTGAATTGCAAAGGATTGAATTGGCAATGGCAGAAGCAGTGTTGGTTTCAGATTGATGTAGATGATTGGTTTTGGCCATCTGTGGAGGTGGCTGCGTTGGTTTGATATTGAAGAAGGTAATGGAGCTGCTAAAATGATAGGTTTTAATAGTGTGGATTCTAGGTAGGCAGATGTGTGAGTTGTGCCATGTGCGTGGAGGTGTGGTGGTGTAAAGTTCACTTGGACAGACTTTCAGTGGGAGTAGTACTGAGGATGATGAGGAGGGCTAATGATTTAATTAGTGTTGGTGGGGTTAATTGGTGATGATGATAAAGATAATGGTTGAGTATTTGAAATGAATGGTTGTGAGTTAGTGGAGAATAAGAGGAATATATACATTGATTTGGTATTGTAGAATAAGATAGTGTAGAATTAGGTGGAATATGAAATAGAAAATAGATGTAAAATTTTGATTATGACAAATAACTAAAATTGGACTAACTCTGATTAGAAAACGTATTTGAAACTGATATAATTTTGGACTGAAAATACATTTGAGAATAAATAATTTAAAATAACATAATTTTAGAAATTCGAATTTTAATTTAAAATCGAACAAATTCGATATTTCTTGACTTGGCTAGACGAATCCGTCGCGGCGTTGACTTCAAAATAATAAATGAAATAGTAGCGACACGATTTTCTAAATATTAAAATAATTATTTATTGCATAAAAATTCTGGATCGCTATACTAAGTGTGTGTTGTGCGTGTTTCTGTGTGTGTGTTTCTCTGTGTGTGTGTGTGTGTGTGTGTGTGTGTGTGTGAGAGAGAGAGAGAGAGAGAGAGAGAGAGAGGGGGGGGGTAGAAGGTATTTTCCTTTTTTTTCTTTTTTTGATCGTAAGGTCGAAGGTATGGGTAGAAGGTATTTTCATTTTTTTTCTTTTTTTGATCGTAAGGTAGAAGTCAGAGAAGGGTGAGAAAAAGGGATTGTAAAATGAACTTTTAAACATTTAGATCTAATTATTTTTGTGTTTAATAACATATTTTTAATATTTTATAGTACTTTGTTTGTTAAATTTTTTTTAAAAAAAAAACATATTTTTTTTTGTTTTCTAAATAAAATATGTGATTAAAAAATAGAAAGAATGTTTGTAAATAAAGTTATTTAAGAGCATCCAAAATGAATGTGTTAAAGTGCTTGTTAGTGTCATGTGTTAACTAATATATAATTTTATGTCTACATTGGACATGTTAACTTGATTGTTAAAAGAATCTTTTTAAATTCTTATTAACTTGTTTGTTAAAGTGAACAAACACTTTAACTGATGATATGGCAAATAGGAGAGAGATACAGGAAAGAGAAAAAATTAATTAAGTATAATTTTTTTTATATTTTTTGCTATCCTAGTTCATATTTTCTTTTTATTATAGAAACAATAAGTTGATATCTTTACCAAAAAAGTTTTGATTTTCTCCATTTTATTTATTTATTTATTTATTTATTTATTGTATTATGTATTTTATTTCTTTCTTCAATGAATGTTTGTTTGTTTGTTTGTGAATTTAAATAAAATAAGTTGTAATATATAATAAATCTATAACTATATATTATACTATTTGTAAAAATGTTAACTAAATAAAATACTTTTTATCATAATATTCTCAATAATAATTTATAATAATAAAAATATGGAAATATATAAAAGTGTCGACTAGAGAAAAATATTTTTAAACCATAATACCATTGATAATAATTTTAAAAAATTTCTTTGTTCTTCGATTAATTTTATTTTAATTGAACTGAATCATGCTTTACTTTTGGAAATTTTGGTCCATATGATCTTGAATTAAATCCTAATGAGTAAATTTAACACATTCAATGTGAGACTCAAATAATGGCTAAAGTTAACATATAGATGTGGCACTTAACATTTACTAAATTGTCTACGTGGCAGTACTTAGCTAACAAAAGTTAACACATCCATTATGGATACTCTAAGGAATTGTGTTTGAAAAAATATGTTTAAAAACGTGTTTACCAAACAGGGGCTAAGTAAAATATGTTGAAAAATAGAGAGAGAAAATATATGTGATTAAAAGTGATTTAGGGAATTGTATTAATAAAAACATATTTAAAAACACTTTCACCAGACAAAGGCTCAGCAACCGTTCAGCAATTATGTGTTACAATCAACACAAATTCCAACATCACTTTTTAACGATACATATTTTCTCTCTCCAATTTTTAACCGCAAATTCTACCTAGAAAAAACAAATAACACCAATTATTGGGTATTATAACAGTTGTCGAACGCAGGCTTAGCCTTCGTTTGTTAACTTGTTTATAAATAAATCATTTCCTCAAATCATATTGTAACCACACACATTTTTTTCAAATCAATTTTCAACTACATATTTTACTTCGAAAATATCATATATTTTGTTTAAAAAAAAAAAAAAAAAACTTTTATCAAACAAATGCTTAGTTTAGTAAAATAAATCTCATACTAAAACTTTACTCTTCCATTAAATAAAATATAAAATATATTATACAATATCCAAAATATTCATTCATGTCAAATGACCTTTATATCCCAAGTTACAATCAAATATGTCCTAATTTTTCACCCAAATTCAAACACGGCTCCTTCGTTCTCGACTTCCTGTGATGGCATCTCTCTCTCTCTCTCTCTCTTATTTTATATAAAAACCCAAAAAGATTATGGTTTCTCCTTCCTTTTTGTTGAATGAAGCTTAGAGTTGTTTGTAAACTTATTAAATCATCCATATTTTAGATTTTTAATTGGAGAAGAAGAAAAGTACAGAATATCAATTCCTGCACTTTTTGCTGAATTTTTGTTCAGGAGTACTGCATTTTTTGCTGATCTATGTATTTATTTATGAATTTTCCATAACGTCACATATGTTGTTATTTGTGATGTATAACGATACTCATGTTGTTATCTTATTTTTTCACTGTCAGCATGTACATAACTTTGAAGGTTTACAACATTGATGTTAATATATGAATTTGCTTACGAATTTGTCATAACGTCATATGTGTCGTTATTTATGATCTATAATGACGCCCTTGTCGTTTTATTATTTTTTTCACTTTCAACGTGCAAATAACTTTGAATGTGATAAATTTTGTTAAATGTATGTTTATTTTGAGTTAGCATATGAATGCGGTAAGAATTTAAAATAAAGATAAGTATGTCGTTATTCACAATGTATAATGACACCAGTGGCATTATCTAATCTTTGGCTAACACCATCTACCTAGCATTGGGTATGATAATGAACTTTGAAAATATGGCTAGTTTAGTGTTATTGGATGTCAGTTAATAGTTAGCACTCATCATGTATTGGTTGAGGAATTTATTAATATGCACTTTGAGTATAATGTAACACTTTGTGATATAATCAACTGAAATCTATTTATTTTATGTTGAATTACAGTCATGGATGTGTTTGATAAGGTGTGGATATCGGTTGTTATTTTGCTAAGTTTGTAAAGAAAGAATGCAGTGGGTGGATATGGAGGCATATAGACAATTGTAGAGTAAATGTGATTCTTATTCTTATTTCAAAAACTACTAACTATGCAGAGCTGAACATCAAAGTTCGAAGGGGGTTTGGGATTGATTCTAGTTTAAATAATATAGAGATGTCATCCGTTGTCTCTAGAATGTCTAACGTTCCAGTTCCCTCGTAAATGTAGTAGGTGTTTGAAGAATAGCCACAATTGAACTACTTGTACAAATCATTTACCATCTTCAAAGAACTGAACACGCGTTTGTAGTCATTGAACATCCTTTTGAATTAGTATGTGATTTTCATTTCAAATTTTTAATCCATTTTGCAATTTTTGAAACTGTAATGTGGTGTTATTTCTGCGTATTTTTTCTTATTGAAGTTTTATTAACTTGATGAAGGTGGTGAATTTTATTTTTATATATGTTACAGTAAATTCAATATATGACATGGAGTTAACATAGTTTTTTGCTTTATATTGTTGTTAGATTCTGCCAGCATAACGCACCAATACCGTTATAGGTACACTAAAGCGACATACGTATCATTATGGACCTAAACAAGCTTGTTTATCATTTCCATCGGCATTGAATATCTTATTTTGATTAAATCCCTCTACTAAGTCAGTCTAGTTTCAATGTTATTTCAAACAGTTTAGATACATAACGACAGATGTGCCGTTATGGGTACACTAAACAGGATTGTCTATCATTTGTATCAATATGGAACATCTTATTTTGGTTAATCACTCTAATAGGTCAGTGTATCAGCTTCCATTTCATTCTAAAGAGTTTAGACAAAGAACAGTACAATTGCCGTTATGGGTACACTAAAACGACATACATTACCGTTATGGTCATGAACGGGCTTGTCATTCATTTGCATGGGCAATGAACATCATATTTTCTATAAAGTCACTCTAATAAGTCAATTTATTAATTTTCATGTCATTCCAAATACTCCATTTGTCCCAGTTATATAGGCTGTCTTTCCTTTTTCACTTATCCCAATTATATAGACATGTTTATTTATTGGGAAGTATTTAACTTGTTTCTTTACTAATGCACCATTATTCATTACTAGTTTCTTTATCCCAACTATATAGACATGTTTCTTTATTGGGTGTGCAATGCACGAGACTTCTATCCATAAAAATGATTTTGAATTCATGAAAATATGTTGACTATATAATCATAACAAATAAAAAACATAGTACAAATAATATTTTATTACAAAAAATCATCGAATTTGAAATTTTTAAAAGTGAGACAAATCAAAATAGGAAAAAAATACACACGCGTCTTAAAATCTAGCTCTTAATTAAATTTTTTGTACTAAATTTATTTTAATTTTATTTGTATTTATTACCAATTTTCTTTTTAATGTATTTTATTTTTTTATTAATTTTAATTGTTAATGTATTGATTATATATATATATGAACTTCAACGCGCGCGCATACACACATACATATAAATATACATATACATATTAAATAAATGATAATATTTTGCACGGTGCTCAAGATATTTCCTTTTTTTGGAATTTATGAAAATATGTTGATTATACAATCATATCAAATAAAAAATACAATACAAATAATATTTTATTACAGTACCGAATTCGAATTTTTAAAAAAGACAATACTAATCAAAATATGAAAAAATATCCTTTTGGAGCTTCATTAAGTTTTTTGTATTAAATTTATTTTAATTTTATTTGTATTCATCACCAATTTTATTTTTAATGTATATTGATTTTTTATTAAGTTTAATTTGTAATGTATTGATTACATATATTTTATAAAAACTTTCACACGTGCCCGCACACACACACACAAACACAAAAAATATATTAAAGAAATGATAATATCTTGCATGGTGCTCATGACATTTCCTTTTTTTGTAATTCATGAAAATATGTTGATCATATAATCATATCAAGTAAAAAATATAGTACAAATAATATTTTATTACAATATATTATTGAAATTGAAATTTTAAAAAAGACAACAATAATCAAAATAGGAAAAAAATACTCACGCAAATTAAAATTTGCTGCTTAATTATATTTTTTATTAAATTTGTTTTAATTTTATTTGTATTCATCACCAATTTTCTTTTTAATGAATTTTAATTTTTTATTAAGTTTAGTTTTTAATGTATTGATTACATATATTTTATAAAAAATTCAATATATACACATATAGACACACACACACATACATACATATACTTATTAAAGAAATGATAATGTCTTTGCACGGTGCTCGAGGCATTTACTTTTTTTTGTGGAATTCATGAAAATATGTTGATCATACAATCATATCAAATAAAAATATAGTACTGATAATATTTTATTACAATTTATTATCGAATTAGAAATTTTAAAAAAGATAACAGTAATCAAAATAGAAAAAAATACCCACGCGTCTTAAAATTTGACGCTTAATTAAATTTTTGTATTAAATTTGTTTTAATTTTATTTGTATTCATTGCCAATTTTCTTTTTAATGTATATACACATATAAACATATATATATACACACACACACACACACACACACACACACACATTATTGATTACATATATTTTACAAAAATTTCGACACACACACAGACACATACATATACATATTAAAGAAATGATAATGTCTTACATGGTACTCAAGACATTTTTTTTTTTTTTTTTTTGAATTCATGAAAATATGTTGATCATACAATTATATAAAATAAAAAATATTATACAAATAATATATTATTCCAATATATTATCGAATTAGAAATTTTAAAAAAGACAACACTAATCAAAACAGGAAAAAAAATACCCAAGTGTCTCAATATTTGGCGGTTAATTAAATTTTTTGTATTAAATTTATTTTAATTTTATTTGTATTCATCGTCAATTTTCTTTTTAATACACACACTCATATACATACATTTATGTACATATATACACGCCCGCTCACACATACAATTAATAATCAACATTTATTACTAACTTTTATTAACACCAACTTTTACTAATTATATTTAATACTTTTTTTTCTTTTCTTTTTTTTTTTGCAAAAGTTTCCTGATTTAGAAAGAGTTTTGGGCGGGAAAGTGTGTGCATAAAATGGTGACGATTTATCCTTATATATATGCAGATTAAATTTGTTTTAATTTTATTTGTATTCATCACCAATTTTCTTTTTAATGTATATACACATACACACACACACATTATTGATTATATATGTTTTATAAAAACTTCAATATATATGTATATACACATATACACACACACACATTATTGATTTTATATGTTTTATAAAAACTTCAATATATATATATATATATATATATATATATATATATATATATATGATAATGTCTTGTACGGTGCTCAAAACATTTTTTTTTTTTTTTGGAATTCATGAAAATGTGGGTTTTTTTTTTATAAAATGAAAATATGTTGATCATACAATCATATCAAATAAAAAATACAGTACAAATAATATTTTATTACAATATATTATCGAATTAGAAATTTTAAAAATGACAACAATAATCAAAATAAGAAAAAATACACAAGCGTCTTAAAATTTGGCGCTTGATTAAATTTTTGTATTAAATTTATTTTAATTTTATCTGTATTCATCACCAATTTTCTTTTTAATGTACACACACATATACATGCATATAATTAACGACCCAAATTTATTATTAACCTTTATTATGCGAACCTCTTTGGTGATTAAATCAAAAATTTCCACAACAATTTTTGTATCAACTCAAGAAAGCTAAAAATGGTAAGAAACGGATTATCTTGACCCAAGTTTAACCCAACCAAAAATCTAAGGAAGATGAACCCTAACCCAATGGAGAGATTAAGACAAATAACAAGATATTGTAAAATAAATAACAACAAATATACAAGATAAATTATCAATATATAAGTTGAAGAAAATTCCAAGATTAGTTACAAGTAAAAAAGGATGTTACCTCTCTAGAAGCTCTCAATGGAGTGTTCTTCAAGTGCAAAAACTTAACTTAGGGTTTTTGAGCTTTACAATATGTATACAAAGTAAGAAAGGAAAAGTTTGAGAAATTGCACAAAAACTCCGTTATTTGAATTCGGGGACTCCTGGTCGACCGAAATTGAACTTTCGGTCGTACACCACTCAACCGAACCCGACTGAGACTGCCTCCAAAATCCCTGCAGAGTTTCGGTCGATCGGAGTGATTTTCGGTCGACCGAAATGCCCTGAGCTTCCAAAATTAGGCAATTGACCTCAATCTTGCTCTCTTCCATGTGGACTTGATTTCGGAGCTTGAAAATGAGTCCCGCCATCGACTCTTGGACCTCTTTAGCCTTGGATCTTTTCATAGGCCCCACCGGTATTCTTATTGAGGGTTGACTTGTTTGACTTTGATTTGATTGACTCCCTTGATTCTCATCACTTTATTAATACCAACTTTTACTAATTACATTTCATGCTAGTTTTTTTTTTTTTTTTTTTTTTTTTTTTTTGTGCAAAAGTTTACTTATTTAGAAAAAAAACTGGACGAAAAAGTGTGTGCGTAAAATTGTGATAGTTATCATATTATTATTATTATTACTATTATTATTATTATTATTATTATTAAAAAAATTTAATTTTATTCGTATTCATCACCAATTTTCTTTTTAATGTATGCACACATACACACACACACACACACACACACACACACACACACACACAGAGTTTTGCATTGATTTCTTCAAACGCACTCCAAATGTTCAACAAAATACCATAGTGAGTTTTGTTTTGAGTTTTTGTAAATCTTTTTGAATGATCACCTTCAACACATGTTTTACACCATATGTGCATAATTCATTCATAGTTTACACTAATTTAAGGCACTAAACTCTAATGGAACATCATTGCACCTCATTATAAGGTCACTAGAGGCACAACTACACCACAACACCTAATTCAGTTTCGTGTAACCTATTTCACCGCACCTTTTCATTATCCAAATAAACTTTGATTGCTCTGGATTTTTAACATGATGGATACCAGATTATGTACTTTCATATGCCCCGGGACTTATTTTGGGAAAAAGTTCACTTTTTCGAAGCGATGTCAAGGGCTGAATATAATTTGTCAACCATGTTTAAAAATTCAAAATTTTGATATATCCTAATTTATGTGCTTGCTATACTCAAAAGGAACAATATTTATGTGGGATAGGATGCTAGGAACACAATTTAGTAGTGGGATTGACAAACCACAAATAATAGACAGGGCATAGATGTAGAACAATAAGCACAAAGAGTGTAAATTTTGAATGAGGCAATTTATCAAACAACTTGTACTCAATCTTTGAATGACCTTGAATGTGGATAATGTGGATATATGAAAACCCCCCAACAACAAAATTATGGCAAGAAGTGAATGATCAACAATTATCCAATGGATGAAGCAAGTAATATATGGAATAAAATGTTGATAACACAATCTCAATGATGAGAATTGGATAGCCCCAAGTAATTAACAATATATGGGCATTGAACAACAAAGCATGAATGGAGTATTTTTCATTGGGACAATTTATCAAATACTTTGAATATACAATTTGGAAAGTATATGTTTTGTAAGTGTTTGGCTAACAATGCAACAATCAATATACCCAATATGTAGGAATTAAGAATTACTCATGGGCATATAAAATTTTCCAATTTTTCTTTTCAAATTTTCGGATTTTTTTTTTTTTTGGTATAACAACAACAATAATGTAAAGATATGTTTACCAAATTAGAGCCAAGCTCTGATACCAAATGATGCGAACCCCTTCGGTGTGTTGACCGAAAACTCCCACAACAATTTTAATACCAACCCAAGAAAGCTAAAGTGGTAAAATAAAGGATAAACACCTTAACCCAAGTTTAAATCTAGCCCAAAATTCAAGGATTAAACAACCCTAGCCCAATGGAAAGAAATAAACAAATTCTAAGGTGGCGGAAATAAACAACAATACAAGAATAATAATACTCAAGATAAAGTTGATTAATTTCCTAAGAAATACAAGATCAAGAAATGAGATTTACCTCACCCAAAGGAGGAGCTTCTCTCAAGAGCTTTACATGAACAACCAAGTTATTTTGCAAATGAACAAGAAATGTGTATATAAGTACAAAATTGGGCAAAATGTGCAATTTCGGTATTTACAAGAAAAACCCCGTTTTTGTAAAACGGAGTGTTTCGGTCGATCACTGGGTCGACCGAAATGGGACTTTCGGTCGACCGCCACTCAGCCGAAAGCGACTGAGGCTAAAACAAAAATTCCTTTGCAGAAGATCGGTCGACCGAAATAAAGTTCGGTCGACCGAAAGTGGCTGAAACTCCAATTTTGGCTCCAACTTGATTCTTGGCTTCTTTTTTTGATTTATTCACATTGTTTAGCCTCGAATCTTGAACCTCTTCAGCTTCGGATCTCGTTATGGGTCCCACGGGCACGTGCATCGAGGTTTGACTTTCCCGATTCTCATCAGAAATGCCCTGAGCTTCCAAAATTAGGCAATTGACCTCAATCTTGCTCTCTTCCATGTGGACTTGATTTCGGAGCTTGAAAATGAGTCCCGCCATCGACTCTTGGACCTCTTTAGCCTTGGATCTTTTCATAGGCCCCACCGGTATTCTTATCGAGGGTTGATTTGTTTGACTTTGATTTGATTGACTCCTTTGATTCTCATCACTTTATTAATACCAACTTTTACTAATTACATTTCATACTAGTGTGTGCGTAAAATTGTGATAGTTATCATATTATTATTATTATTATTAAAAAAATTTTAATTTTATTTGTATTCATTACCAATTTTCTTTTTAATGTATGTACACACACACACACACACACACACACAGAGTTTTGCATTGATTTCTTCAAACGCACTCCAAATGTTCAACAAAATACCATAGTGAGTTTTGTTTTGAGTTTTTGTAAATCTTTTTGAATGATCACCTTCAACACATGTTTTACACCATATGTGCATCATTCATTCATAGTTTACACTAATTTAAGGTACTAAACTCTAATGGAACATCATTGCACCTCATTATAAGGTCACTAGAGGCACAACTACACCACAATACCTAATTCAGTTTCGTGTAACCTATTTCACCGCACCTTTTCATTATCCAAATAAACTTTGATTGCTCTGGATTTTTAACATGATGGATACCAGATTATGTACTTTCATATGCCCGGGACTTATTTTGGGAAAAGTTCACTTTTTCGAAGCGATGTCAAGGGCTGAATATAATTTGTCAACCATGTTTAAAAATTCAAAATTTTGATATATCCTAATTTATGTGCTTGCTATTAATTTGTTTCGGTTCCACATGATAATTATTCTTCTAATGATAATTCTTTCTTGTTTACAAGAAACATATCTTCTTAGGGAACTTCGAGTCAAACATGAAAAAAAGCAAGAAAATGGTTAATTGAATCCAACAAACATTGAAATCAAAGCTTCTAAATGGGGATGCAACCTCTCCAAACCCGAGAAATACCTAAACCCGTCTTTGTTATTATGAATTTATTTGATTTATGTATTTGAAATACATTGAGGGCAATGTATATATCTAATTTGAGGGTGGGAATCTCATTCATGTGATACATTATACACATTCATTCTATTTTTAGGGTATAAAATTTATAAAATTTTGATTTTTTTTTTTTAAAAAAATTGTTTATTGTTTATAAAAAAGTTGAGATTAAATTTTGTGCTTTAGATAGAAAAGTTGGCAGCATCGAACTTGATTTTCTATAATCAATTATCCATGTTAGACTTTACTAACTCGAGAACATAGCCACTATCAAATAATTATTTGTGTAGGAAAATACTTGATGTATGTGGGGGCAAAGTTATGTAATTTGAACATATGATTGACTATAAAATCTCAAATCTTAAGATTTTAAATCTCGGCCTTAAAATTAGAACCAAGCAATTTGGGGGTGAAAATGTTAATATATGTATGCATTGATGGGTTGGGGGTATGAAATTCTTGATTTTGTACATTTGGTTGAAGGGATTTTAGTCAACGAATATAAACCAGCACTAGCATAAAAATATATTTTCTTATTCTTCTATTCATAACCTTTTTACTCGAGCAAGTAAGCTTTTAAGCGTCTTTAAAACCTAGTACCCTAATTTAATCTGAATTGGGAGTTATCAGCCCAAAGCTCGTTACATATTTCAATCAAAAAGTTTAAGGGAGAGAGGACTTACACATAAGACGCTAAACCATCTTTAACTATTCTTTGTAGCCTTTGTGACTTGGATTATTAAGTCTTTAAGGGTTCTTAGAACCTGGTACCTTAAAGTCATCTGGCTTGAGAATCACCGACCCAAAACTCGATACTTGGGTCACTTTGAAAGCAAATGAGAAAATTATTACATAAAGATGGTAAGAGACAATGGCATAAAAAGAAAATTTGTCCATTTACAATAAAAGTGCACGATATAAGCTTAGTAGATTGAAACTTCAGATACTAAGGTGTGAAATTGGGAATTGATTACCTACTATCTATTATGTATGCTTATCTAATCTTAACTTCCTTGTGTGAAAAATGCAATGTATGAATGCTTAGAAACCACATAGCAAAAGACCTTGAGATATAAGAGAAAATCAGTAAGGTTGTGATCATCTATGAGAATTGTAAGGAAAATCAAAAGAAAATCATTGTTTGGCCACATGAGATTCGAGTTTATTTATAAATATATTTTATACACTTATTTATATCATAAAAGTAGGATTTATTGTTATCATTTGAGAATATTTGCTATTGATTTAGTTCTGTTTATTTATGTTTCAAAAATATCTCAAAGTTGAGAAAATGAAGGAATTGAAGTACAAACAAGTCAATTGGATGATAAAAGAGCTAAATTGTGTAAATGAAGAGTTGATGAAATCAATCAATGTGCAAATTGGAAAAAAATGGAAGAAAGAACCAAATTGAAAGAAATCAGAAGTTCATGGACAAAATTGATCAAATTGGAAGATGGAGGACTTGATGTGCAATTAAATCATGATGACCAACTTATAGCATTTTGAAAGATAAAAATTGTATAAGGACGTTGAACTGTGCGGCCGCACCACTTAGATGCGAGTGGTCGCATGCCTGGTAATTAAATGGACAGAAGTTGAAATCATTGAACCGCGCGCGCCACATGCTTATCTGAGCGGACCGGTAGCTGGGTTTTTTACACGAAACTCAACGGGTTTTCATCCATTCTTGCCTAGGTTTGACCTAAACCTATATATACCTGACTTGAGGCACGTTTTTGGGTTCCCAACTTGTCATATTCTATGCCAAAACGTTGTTTAATTGTCAAGAGATCAATGCAAACCCAAATTTAAGATTGAAAATACAAGATCAAGAACATGAACCGGGTGACATCCTACCATCTTTTTGTGATTTGTTTTCTATCAAGTATTTAGGCTAGGCTTTTAATGTTAAAATTGTGATGATACTTTAATTTATTGATTCAATGTCTTGATTTTAAGTTTAATTTATACAATTTATGAGTTTGATGGAATTAATTATGAATTATTTTTCATATATAATTTTGGACGTATGCTTATATGATATATGTGATGTTTATCTAAATTTGAAAGATTATAAATTCATTAGACTTGAATTAATTGCCCCATAGTTCAATAGAGGATAAAAATATACACTTATGCTTTGTGTAATCTTCAATAGTGTTCATAAAACGATAATGTTTTTCTACATGTTTGGATTCGTTATAGAAATATAGTCGAATTTCTTGTGGAAAAAGCTTTAATTCACCGTTCGAAAGAGGGTTTTAATAACATTAGTGACATGAATTTTTAGAACCCCATAAATTGTTGTTAAATGTCTAAGTCAAAATATGAATGATAGAGTTAAAGTGGATTTATAATTTTAACATGTTTATTTCATAGTTTCCATCAATCAAATATTTTGTTTTTTTAGTTTAATCATAAATTTAGTTTTTCTACAAAAAATCTCAAATCAAGCTTTATTTAGTTTGGTTAAGGATTTTTAATCTAAAATACAATTTATAATCTCTGTTCGTACGATATTCGGAGTTAAAAAATCACTTTAGTACTCATGCGATTCGTACACTTGCGGTCATCAACGTCTTTCATGTACATGACTCCATGGCATCAACCCATGTGATCTCGACATGGTGAAACACTGTTCTATTCAATTACAACATTTATTATGTAATTCATAGCCTTTACAACATAACAGTGAGGGACAACTCGACGATTCGTTTAGCAAGCGGATAGCATTGACGAAGATTGTCTGCTACGAAGATTGTCTGCTACAAACACGAAGCGTAGTAGACCTATGCTAGGAGAGCATAGCATAAGGAAGGAAGGGAGAGCAGGAGGTGGAAGAGCCCAAGGAAGTGGGTACATTTTTAGAAAATAGAAGACTTTTACCTATTCGAGAAGGTCCCGCGGAATAATGGAAAGTGCATAAATAATTTCAAATAAAGGGTTGGGGTTGCTTTCATTCAAAGGGTTAATCATTCTTCAGTAGCGATGTTTATAAATTGGTTAAAAAGAGAAAATATATATTATTAAAAAGTGATTTGAAAAATTGTGCAGTTTATAAATTGATTTATAAATCAGTTTATTTTGTTTACCATACGGATGTCATGTACTTGTTTTTTTTTTTTCCTTAATACCCTTCACTGACCTTTCAAATTGATTTATAAATCAGTTTATTTTAATTTTTTGATAGATGTGTGATTGAAAAATGTTTGAAAAGTCAAAATTTGTGAATTTGACAAAAAATGAACGATTGAGATTGAGTTTGAAAAGTTGTATTGAAACTTTTATCTTTACCAAACAAGCTCAATTTGGAAATTTATGGTTATTTTTCTTGTTCTCTATATTATAAAAGGAAATTCAATTTATGAAAAGATATATATGATCACAGGAAGAGGGCATTTTTGAAACTTATAGGACTGAAATTTTAGTCTCATTTTCTTTTCTTAATATTGTTCTATACTATTCAATCATAACAAAAAAAATAAAAAATAAATCAATAACAGAAACAAGAGAGATTGGTTTCTAACCAAATTTATACTATGTGAGCAAAAGTAACATTAATCAAGGGTACAATATATTACTTCTGTATAAATATAATACTGTATTCCCGTATGAAATTTAAGGTTAATCCCGTTCCAGGATAGTAATTCTACAATAATCAACAAATTAGAGCAGCTCAAAACTGCAATCTAATATACAACAAAAACTTACCTATTGCTACCAACATTTATTTGGACCGGAAACTATAGTAAGGAATGTAAAATTCCTCCTCTATATTTTACAAAATGTAAGTATGCCAAAGACTTAATATGTACAGTGAGAAAGCTAGAACAACAGTTGGGATCACCTTGTAGTAATCGAGACGTGACGAACTGTTGTTGATTTGTCCCGCGTTGAAATATTCGGTTTTGCCATTGCCGGTGGATGTAGAGACATTCACTGAAGATGAACCTATATGGGATGAATTTAAATACGTTGAGTTAGAAAAATGAATCAAGTACCGAGTGTGATGATAGAGAAATGAACTATCTCAATACCATTAAAAGTCGAATGACTTCACCAAAGTCACTGCAAATTCATTTGCTAGAACTTTTAAGTATATATTTGGTGATCAAACACACAAATAATTGCACTTTACAAAAGCATCTAAGAAATCCACACGTAAACGGACCACAAGAGAATAAATGTGCATCGATAATTATACATTGGTATTATTAATTAAAAAAAAAAAATGTGGTAGTAAAAACTTACAGTCATAATTGGCCCATCCAATCCGTTGACTGGCCAAATCGTATACAACAATTTTATCTTTCAAAACAAGGTCTACAAAGAGATAAAAATAATGTATTAATGGTAAACAATATACATAAGCATTTTTTCGACATAGTTACTACTAATCACAACAGCATGAGTCGAAGAATTATTCCACACGTTAAAAAAAATAAAAAATAAAGGCTAAAAGTTGAGTAACGCTCTTATAAAGTGAAAGAATTAATTTAGATTCATCTCAACTTGAGAAAAATGACACATCTAATTTTGCTACGGAAGTTATGTAAACTAATACTATTTGGCGTTAACACGATTAACGAGAATGCGTTAGCGTGGGCATATGTGCATGAATAGATTGAAAATAAGAAAAAGGTATATTAATGGTAATACTTAGAGATTTTTTTTTTGGTATGCAAAAACTGACTCTATTAGCTGATAATTTCCCCATGAACCATACCTCCTAAAATCGTAATCCCTTGACCCTGAAGTTTCTGAAAACCAATGCACCATACTGCAGCACCGCCCTGCACGAGCAAACCATGCAAAATAGAATTATAAATTTATAACATTGACAGTTAGAATAACAGCATTTCACTAAAATATGAACTCATCTACAACCGGTAAGAAAGAATTAAAACATCGAAAAAATGCCTTTATATAAGATGGTAAAAGCACATTAGCTTAAAGTACATAAGAGTGTCAGTATCAAATCAATTTTCTTGATCAACATCAAGGGCATTTGTAGTAGCACATAATACAGGACAATACTGAAAAGTAGAATCACCCGGATAATAGCATCTTTGTCCTTATTAATAAGGTTCAGTACTGTTTAATCCACCTTACCTAACATCGAATCAATTTTCTTGATCAACATCAAAGGCATTTGTAGTAGCACATAGTAAGGGACAGTAATGGAAAGTAGAATCACCCGGATAATAGCATCTTTGTCCTTATTAATAATGTTCAGCACTGTTTAATCCACCTTAAAAAATAAGTCGTTTTATGACGACTTTAAAACAAGCATCAAAAAGAGAACTACGTTTATTAGCCCTGCGGTGATAATATATATGCATCGGTTGCCCTAATACAACGATTGCACATTGACAAGCATAAGACGTGTACAGGTATCCTAGAGACAGGAAGATCAATGATAACGCAAATACTGGTCGCAATAGTTAATATTAGCCAAAATATCTTTATAGTTCAGATTAATCATGAAAGAAATTTTTTTGCTGGTAAAGGAATTGAAAGAACGAAAAATGAAACATTATGAGAGTGAGCTGCCTCGTCACAATCTTGAAAAACAATCCACATGAAAGTACGGAATCTTGGGTAAAAACAACCAAGTAAATACCCATAAGTAAATTTTAAAACTACTTAATTGAACTTTTAAAACCTACTTAATTAAACTTTTAAGCAAACAGCACTATCAGAAGAGAGATCAGTTCAAACAGGTCCAAAATGGTCCAAAATGCTGACTTACAACGGAGTTCTGCTGTAAGAGGTAATCCTCAGGTTTCAGTAGCATTGATGCCCCACCAGCAAAGTTTAAATTAACCGGGGGAAATATCTCGGAGACACTGGAGTGATAATAAACAAACATAAATAACTGGAAATGATCGACTAAGCAGCTCAAGTATATATAGACAAGGATATCGTGTCTTCCAAAAGAACCTGGAGGTAGTTAGATAACACTGGATTCCCTTGGAAACAACAGGGCGTACAGATTGTGAAACTGTTTGTGTTATCTGCAAAAAAGAAAATTTTCTAATTCTTTAGAGTCTCGTTGTGTCCATAGAAAATCACAAATACACACTTAAAAGCAAACAGATTTATAGTTCAAAATTTTGCTTGCTTATATGCATGTTTCCTAAGCTTAAAAGTCGAATTTACTTGTAAGTTCATTTTTGTGTCAAAACATGTTCGAGATATGTTTCTTTTCTTGCTTGCAAGTAAAAGCGTAGAACAAGTTAATTAACTTTTCCGGTAATGTTGGGTTACTTTCCAAAAAAGGTAAGGTTACTTATTTCCTACTATAATCATTAGAAAAGACTATATATCAAAATATACTTATTTTCTTACAAGTAAATTATTAAGCTTGATGAACCTTTATAAATTTAAGATGCATGGAATATGAGAAATCAGAAAATTCGTCATCATACTTACAGCGTTTACAAAAGGATCATAAGCCTCTTCTGAGAGGTACGCCAAAGTCGTTCCAGAATCAATTATTGTTCCTCGGTTGTTAGATGTTTGAAACACTGCTGGATCAATGGGTAATATCTGCCCATTGACAGCAATGCTCTGCAAATTCAAGTTATAATGTGGCCTGACAGTTTAGATACAGAAATAATATCAAACTTAAGTTGTACAGTTCAAAACTTCAATGCATTTGTATGTAATGGAAGAGTAATAATCTGAAATCATAATATCACAATCAAAAGCGAACTTATTAAAATAAGCATTTTGCCTTTCATAGATTTATTTGAAAATTAGAACCTGAGCACCTTACTTATATGGAGGAGTAAACTTGATAACAGTGAGGAAAAATGAGACTTGCCACAAAGGTAATTGACGGGAGAAAAAACGTACTGTGATGGGACAAGTGGAGTGTATACGAGATTTGGCTCCACAATCTGACCGAGTACTAATATGCCACCACCACCACTACCTCCTTTTAAGCAATGAGAGAACACATTCGGGGTGATTCCTTGTGATGAAAGCTGTGAAATAACAGAGAAACCTTGCTGTCCAAAACCAAATATACCATCAACTGCCCTATCCATCTTGGTAAGGTCCCCCGTCTGTGATGTGCTACAGCTGTGTCAAGACAATGCAACAATGTCAAACAAAGAATACACTGACTAACAAAAATAAACAACAAATTATCAGTAGATTTAGAGTTTGGCCACATAAAATCGTTATTTGTCATTTTGCTCTTTTCAGGACCCCGTACAACAACCCTTCTCCGTACCCAGTCTTTGGAGCGGCTATGAAAGACGTAGGCCAGATGTAATAATATAATAAATATATGATCATGATTCATCATTAACTCACCCAAAAACAATAGGCGCTGAAGAATTCGAGGCCAGCGAATTCCCAATGATTGTGTCAAAATACATCAAGTCCGAAGCATAAAAACCTGAAGCCCCACTGCCATCACCGTACTGGAACCTATAACCGCACTGGTTTTGACTCGAACACAACGAATCGGAAGACTGTGATCCCAAATCACATCTTCGATCAGAACACGAGATCAGCCTAGCCGTTGATGAGCTCGAAGGATCAAAGAACTCAAGCTGAATCTGTTAAATGCAATAAAATCCTACTAAAGAATTGTCATCCAATAATTCTATGACAAATTTCGAAGGGGAAATTAAAATGAATATGAAGATTTTCACACAATAATGATGAATTTACTTGGAGTCCACTGGAAGTTGGGCAGCCATTACAGGAATTGCAACTGACCCACAAAACATCGCTTCCAGTATCAATCTGTACATAGAATTCTTTTGGAGGAGTCCCCAATTTAACTCTTGTATAATATAGCCTTCAAAGCAAGATCCAAAAGCTCCAATAAGTACCAATTTAATCATAATGTAAAATTTGAGACCCAAATATACAAATTATCTTATCTATTCCAAACTTATAAATATATGCTAGCCAAGAACCCATCAAATCCCTTTCTCTTTTCTTGTTTTCGGGATAGTTTCAGTACAATTTATTGCTGTATATTCAATCAATTGGTGGATACGTATATACATATACGCACACATACACGTGTGGCTATATACATTATAGAGAGAAATTATACCCAACAAGAAAAGGATTGTAGGTGCCTCCAACTGGGAAATCAATCACCCCCGTCAGCTGTTGCTGCAAGATTCTATCATGCCTCACTCTGTCACGTCCCCTGAGTTGACTCATCTCCACTCCGTTATGATTCGCCCTTTCTAGAGTCAACGTCAAGCTCTTCCCTTCAGCACCAAGAAACGCTGCAGCAGGTAAAACCACCACCACCATCGCCGCCGCCACCAAAACTAACGGAATGCTCGCCGGCGGCATCTCTAAATTGCTTAACTTCCTTTACTTTTCTCTAAGCAATACAACGGCTATACATGTAATCTATGTACTTGATTATGAGTGCATATATTTTGTGTGCGAATTTAGAGAGAGAAAGAAGCGAGACGAGGAAAGAAGATAACAGGTTACAGAAGTTTCCGTTCAACGACCTTTGTATCTAGATTCTAGATATATACACATTAAAGACACGTTATTTTGATGCTTGTACGTTGAGAGAAAATAGTTGTACCTTTAACTGGCAGGTAAAACCTAGACCTATTACTGATGTGAGCTTTTTGACTTTCCTTTTTCTTTGATTGGTAGGCTAAGCCCCTAATGTGAATATGTTGAAATTTTAGGAGAAAAATCACAAAATATAATCCAATCGTGCTACCTGTATAGAATGCATGCCACGACATTCATCTGTTGGTTGGCTGAAAATTCAGCCTTCAGCCAACGCATGTATATGTACACCTATAGGTATAGTTCATCTGTAAAGATAGGATTTTCCAATATTATTACCGATACGTAGTATTAGATAGAATAAATTAAGTAAAAAAGAATAGTATAGCCAAGTTAAAATTTATAGCTTTATGCACACAAGACCGAATAGTCTGCGTTTTGTGGTACCAGACCGTTCGGCAGCTTGTTTCTCAGAATTTTTTGTTTTCTATGTAAAATGTGTGGTTAAAAATTAGAGAAAAAAATATGTATGATTAAAAAGTGGTTTGAGAAAATGTTTTATTTATAAATTAATTTATAAATTGTAATTATTACGGATTAAGAAAACATAATTAATATATATTAAATATATAAATGTATTTACCTTTTTCCTAATGCATCCCTCATCAAATAATGAATGTTCATATTTATTAATAATGATATATGTATATTTGAAATTTACGATATTAATTATATCGAAAGTGACCTATAATTTGGAATTGACAAAAAATTTGAGCATATATCTTTATGAGACACATACAGTATTATATATATTAAACAATGATTACTTCATTTACAACAAGTGGACAAATATCTTTTCTTTTCTTTTTTTTTTCTTTTTTTTTTGAAAATGTGTAATTTTTATAGTAGGATAAATTATTGAAAATTGATTTTTGTTTGAAAAATGTGTAGTCAAATAAAAGATATTTTCAAAAATTACTTCCACAGAAGCACTTAATGCCCATTTGGTATGATTTATACTTTTGCTCATATTTCTTGCAGGGGAATTTTATTAGAAATATGCTTTATGACAATTTTATCTAAAAATTCTTTTAGTTAGACAAAAAAAATTCCAATTAATTATTCAAACATATTCAAAATAACTAGTTAGGCTCATAATTAATTTGTGACTTTTCAAAAGCATTACTTGAAGGGTCCTTAAAAGTTCATGTATCAAAAATCAGTACAATAGTTTTATAGTTTGACATCAAGTCATCCTTATGAGCAATGTTTAAAAATCGGAAATCGATTCAAACCGAAAAAAGACAATGGATCAAGAGAGTCAAAAGGTCCGATTGGGATCGAACCGGTTTCAATTTAAAAATTATTTCAAAAATCATAAAATATTCTAAAAAACAAGTTATTTTTCAAATAAACCAAGATTTACTTATTTAGAAAATAAAATAATTTACAAAAGTAGCTTAAAACAACTTGAGGAAAACAAAAAAAACCAAAAAGGGGGGGGGGGGGGACTGAGTTTAAAAAACTGGCCGGTTCCCGAAAAATCGGGTTTTCCGGCTGGTTTTTAAACGATCGGTTTTTCGATCAGTTCCCGATTTTTTCCGATCGAATCGATCGATTCGGTCCGATTTTCTAAACACTGCTCATGAGAAAATATTTTCATTTTCACTAGTATATGATAGTGATTCTTTGATTATTGTTCCAGCCCACCTTCATTATCAATAATCATTATTCTATGAAATAATGGTAATTATATATATCAATGATCTAATTTCAAGTGGCCACTTTCATGAATTTGTTGAATTTGTTGAGGACAATGTGGGATTTGTTAAGTTGATAGAATTCTATGAGAGCCTAATCTAAAGAAGATAAAAAGAAAAAGTGGTATAAGATAATTAAACTCTTTTTTTTTTTTTTTTATAATTTTTAATCTCATTGATAGAATTCTCCTCGATGAGAGCATGAGAGCCTAATCTAAAGAAGATAAAAAGAAAAAGTGGTATAAGATAATTAAACTCTTTTTTCTTTTAATTTGTTTATAAACAAGTTTTTTTATTCACATTTCTCCAAATAAATTTTTAGTCACACACATTTTTTTTAAATCACTTTTTAACAACACATTTTACCTTGAAAACTAGGCGTGGTTCCATATGGTTTCGATTCACAGGGAATCAAACAAAAAACTGATGATTCTTTTGAAAAAAATAATCCAATCGTTCGGTTCTTTATATTCTAATTACGATTTCCTAAACTAAAACTTTCAAATTTAAGCAATGGTAGATTCCAGCTAATAAAAATCGTAAGACGGTAAGATCATCGACCTGTAGGAAGATGCGAATACAACAGTCATATCTGTTATTGACATCAAAATATTTTCTCCCTTCCAAAGAGTAATGTATTCCCTCATCCAAGTGTATGTGCTCCTTTTAAAAATTTCTCAATTTTTGCTTGTATTTCTCCACATTTTCAAGGAACAGTCGCACAAATCTAGCAAATCTTTGAAAATAAGATAACAATTGATTATAAGATGGAAAGTGAAGATTTATTGTTTGTTAATTCTTGAAGAATTGAAGGTGGCTTGACGGCTGAAGGCTTGAAATTGAACGACAGAATCAGTGAAAGAAAATTGATTTTTGATATATGATTTTTTGTTTATTACTTGTTTTGCTTATAGTTATTATAATGTTGAATGAGTCAATAATTGTATGGCAATTGATAATGACTAATGAACTGGATAATATGAATTAAGATTAAGAATTTTTACTTTTTTTAAAAAAAAATTATATTTAAAAAAAATAAAAAATTCGTGTTTTGTTCTGTTGATTCTGAATCTGAATCAAGAATCGGAACCGAATGATTTTTTATTTTTATAATCAGAACCATTTAAAAATAGTAACTTCTGAAGCAAATAAATGCTTAATTTATTGAAACAGTGGATATCATTATTTGACTAATAATATAAATGTCTTTTTTTTTTTGTATATATATATATATATAAAAAAAAATATAAGACAAAATAATAATAATAATAATAAGAAATGAGATAATCGAGTTATTCAAGAAATTTTTCTAGAAGCTGGTGGCTGTCGGCTGTCGGCTGTCCCCTATTTTTGGTAAAAAGGTCCATGGGAATTAAAAAGAAAAGAAAAGAAAAAGCATTCAAATATTAAAATTCCATACTTTAAAAAGTAATTGACCAACAAATCATAATTTAATATTGTTTTGCAGTCTTACAATACACTTTAGCAGAACTAACTCAATTATTTTTGCTTTTTTTGATCTCTTTTAAAAACTTTTGTTTTTCTTTAAAAATGGGTACAGAGTTGGAACTTTTTGAAATGCCATTTTTTTTTAACACTGTTCTAATTATAAATTGATTATTTATAATTTGAGGTAAAATGTATTGTTAAAAAATGGAGAGAGAAAATATGTGTGATTAATAGTAGTTTGAAAAATTATATTGTTTATATATTGATTCACACTGCGTTCGGCAACTTTTGTTTATTTTTTTTTGTTTTTTGTTTTGTAATGATTACATGTTTTAAATTACATAATTTCTCATATCACTTTTTAACCACACATATTTTCTCTCTTCAATTTTAACTACACATTTTACCTTACAAATATCAAAAAGTCAAATAAAAAAAAAAATTTAAACACGTGGTCACGAAACGGAGCGTATATAAATTGTAATTATTGCATTAAAAAACGGAGACTAAGGTTGTGCCTTTTGAATTTTCAAATTCCACCAGGTGGGGGTTAGCCTTCGACGGTAAGCCTTTGTCCCTGTTTGGTTCTAAATTTAATTTGATTTTAATTTAAAGTCAAAGTTAATAATCAGTTTTATTCACATATTTTATGGGCTCATAGTTTTTTAATCACACATCTCATCAACTTTTATCAAAATTTACTAGAAGTCTGATTTTAATCTATACCAAATAAGGGCTTTGTTTGATTGTCATTCCTTGCTTTAAAAAAAAAAAAGTTTCGAATTGTGATTGATAGAGTATTATGTGGTTAAAATGAGAGAAATTTTTTGATTTATATGTAACATAGTTTATTGTTAAATATGATTAAAATTTAGTACAATATAAACATACGTTATAAAAAAAAAATGACAATTAAATAGAGACTAAGTACGTGACCAAAGCTTATTGTGCACATTGCATGTCTTTATCTATATCTTTATCTTTATATATTTATTATCTAGTTAATGAATGCTTGACTATTTAAATTTGAATTTAGATTATTTTCGAACCACTACTATATTTACCTAAGTTTATTAAATTTTTAAATTAAATAGTTAAAGTAATTTTTTTATCAACACTTTTCTAGATGTATATTTTAAAAATTATTTTCCCTTTTATTTTTATTAAGTAAAAATTAAAATTATTTCCAAACTTGATATACATTATTTAAAAATGTTTTGAATTAAATAGTGATTGATGTGATTTTGTATGGTTGAAAATAAAATTGGATTTATGTGTAGAATACTTTAATATTGAACTGTTTTATTAAAATTGAATACTATAATAAAAATATTTTTTTTTCTTTTTATTAAATACCAAACAAAGGTTTATTATGTAATGATTAAATCTTTATGTTAACTATATTTAGTGAATAAACGTTTGACTACAATATAATTAACTATTTGGTTAATATTTAGTGGTTCAGTATGAACGCAGTGTATTAATACAATGTTATTAATTATTTGATTAATATTTATTTGGTTAATAAATATTTGATTACAATATGGTTAACTATTTAGTTAATTCATGCTTTGATTATTTAAGTTTACATTTGGATTATAATCGAACCACTATAATATTTATCTAGACTTATTTAATTTTTTACTTTTTAAAATATTTTTTATTATTTATTTTTTAAATTAAATAGTTAAAGTAATTTTGTAGCAATAATTGAATGTATATTTTTAAAATTATTTTCCCTTTTTTTGTGAGTAAAAACAAAAATTATTTTCAAACTTATTATTTAATTAAATCTTTATGTTATTTTAATTTACAACTTTTTCACTTCACTTTTTCATATTATTTTTACAATTGTTTGTAATTTGTATCGCTTTGTAATTAGAAATTTTAATTTTGAAAGAATTAAAAATTCTTGTACGACTATTGCATTTGTATATTAGATATTGTTTATACTGTACATTCGTCCCCCTACTATATTTTCCTCAGTTTATTGAATTTTTTATGTTTATTAATTTCTTATTATTTATTTTTTAAATTAAATAGTTCATATAATTTTTTTTGCAAAATTTCTCCTTTTTTTTAGTACAAACAAAAAACATTTTCAAATTTATTGTGTACTGATTATATCTTTATATTGTTATGGAATGTTGATCACTTTGTAGGGATGTGTAATGATACAAGATTAATTATTACAAAACTCGAAAATCAAGTTGTTGAAGCAAAATTTCTCGATAATAATCTTGCAAGGTACAATTTTTTATTTTATTTTGAGGATATACTAACACAATTTAGGATGTGTTTGATTCACTGCCATTTATCTGAAAAATGTCGAATCATGAAAAATATTTTCCCCCTTTTGTAATTGTTTGGCGTTTGGTTGAAAAATTTACTTTGAAAAATATATTACATGGTACAACAAATTAAAGCACACTTAACTCATTTGACTTTAAAATATTTTCTCACCAAGCTTGAAAATATTTTATCACCTATTTTGGTGAGAAAACATTTTCCTCAGGTGGAAAACATATCTTTCGTCACGTTTGATTACTATTATCAAGTAAAAATGATTGGAAAAAAAAATAATATTTTTAATTAAAATAACTAAATTTTGTTTCATTTGCAATGAAAAATAATATCAATCAAATAACAAATTTAGGAATATTTCCTACTTTTTCACCCGATACTTCCAATTGACATTTTTCAGGAAAATAACTTTCAGGTAAATCAATTCCTAGAAAATATTTTCTTACCATCAATTTTCCATCTTTTCAATCAAGTACATGCAAGATTGTCTTTCAAATTCAAGAGGCAACAATTTCAGTTGATAGCTTCGTATGTTATGGACAGTTGTATTTTGCAATCTCTAGAGTGACGAATCGCAGTGATTTGAAGATGATTATTTGCGACAAATATGGAAATAGAACAAATTCAACTACGAATGTAGTTTATATAGAAGTTTTTCAAAATTTTATAGTGGACACATTACAACTCTATTAATTACAGTATCATTTTATTATTTTTCTATCTATTTCACCATACACATATTTGACATATAATTAGAAAATATTGAAATCGTAATTATATGTTTCAACATGATGCCTTGCATCGCACGGGTGAAACACTAGTTTAGTTAATATTTAGTGGTTCGATGTGAACACATAGTGTGAATACAATTTAGTTAACTAATTGGTTAATTATTGTTTGACCACAATATGATTATTTATTTGATAAATATTTATTTGATTAATGAATGCTTGACTATTTAAGTTTGCATTTGGATTATTTTCACGCCACTACTATACTTACCTAAGTTTATTAAATGTTAAAATTAAATAGTTAAAGTAATTTTTGTAGCAACACTTTTCTAGATGTATATTTTTAAAATTATTCTCCATTTTATTTTTGTTAAGTAAAAACAAAAAATATTTCCAAACTTGATATACATTATTTAAAAATGTTTTGAATTGAATAGTGATTGATGTGATTTTGTATGGTTGAAAAAAAATTGGATTTATGTGTAGAATACTTTAATATTGAAATGTGTGATTAAAATTGAATACTATAATAAATAAATATTTTTTTTCTTTTTAATGAATATCAAACAAGGACTTATTATGTAATGATTAAATATTTATGTTAACTATATTTGGTCAATAAATGTTTGACTACAATATAATTAACTATTTGGATAATATTTAGTGGTTCAGTATAAACATAGTGTGTTAATACAATGTTGTTAACTATTTTATTAATGTTTATCTGGTTAATAGATGTTTGATTGCAATATGGCGAACTATTTGGTTAATTCATTTGTTGACTATTTAAGTTTACATTTGGATTATATTCGAACCACCACTATATTTAAACTACTATATTTACCTAGACTTTTTAATTTTTTACTTTTTAAAATATTTTTTATTATTTATTTTTTAAATTAAACAGTTAAAGTAATTTTTGCAACAATAATTGAATGTATATTTTTAAAATTATTTTCCTTTTTTTTTTAAGTAAAAACAAAAAATATTTTCAAATTTATTATTTAATGATTAAATCTTTATGCTATTTTAATTTACAATTTTTTCACTTAACTTTTTTATATTATTTTTTACCATTATTTGTACTTTGTATCATTTTATAATTAGAAATTCTAATTTTGAACGAATTATAAATTCATGTAAAACTATTACATTTGTATATTACATGTTATTTATACTGTACATTCGACTCTCTACTATATTTGCCTAGGTTTATTGAATTTTTTATGTTTATTAATTTCTTATTATTTATTTTTTAAATTAAATAGTTCATGTAATTTTTGTTGTAAAAGTTCTCCTTTTTTGCAATTACGAAAAAAAATATTTTCAAATTTATTACGTAATGATTATATCTTTATATTATAGCGACCGGGAATTTTCGTTTCTTTCTAAATAAAATATTTTAGAACTTTAAATGCGCGTCGCTACGACTTTTTCTATTTAATTTAAAGGAGTGTTCGTCTAACCAAATTATAAATGAAATTTAATTAATTTCCATCGTAATTAAATTTTCAAATTTTATTTAAAATATTTCAATGTCACCATTTTAAATCTTAATTCAAATTTTAATGATTTTAAAGTCCAAATTCATTTATTTCAACATTTTGATCATTGTCCAATTTAAATTTCTTTAATCCTCAAACTTAGTTATTCATCACAATCCCAGTTGGTATGAACAGCTCTTTTCCCCACGTTTTCCATAATCCACCCCCTAAATCACCCATAATTCCCTTAAAAATTCACACACGTTTTTCATCAAACCCAGCAACCTGCATAATTTTCTCTTCCCCAATGGTTATCTACTGATTCTCTCCCTCAACTCCCTCAATCAAGAGAATTTTCTTGCAGCTTTCCAAAATCTGTATTCCCCCCTTTTTTTTGCCCCTCAATTCTGCATCCAAATGATCAGCATTCCTACAATTTCATCCCCACATTTTCCTTTTCAATTGATCCTCACTTCCATAGGCAACAACATTTTTCCCTCAATTAAAGTTTAGTCTTTGCTTTCCATTTTAAACCACAATCAATCGATTCAATCCATAAATTATACGTCCATCATTCCATCCCTCACATTCACGAACCAACGTAGCAACTTTGGGTATGAATCTTCCTCTCCCTCAAATTTCTTCAACTCAGTTTTTAAACTGGAAAATTCACATTGATGCTAAAACCTCAATTTCTAGGACCAAAAACATGATGATATCACACAATCCTATGCCTCAAACCTCCAATTGAAACCCACGTATGGATAGTAGAACATCAGTTTCTACCCATCAATACTTTGAAGATCCCATCACCAAGCCACACACAATAATTTCAAAACAAAGCCAATTCTGAACCCTGTTACTGACTGCAGATCGCCAATCCACCATGCTCCTTCACCATTAACACCAAACACCTCCATTGCCGGCTGGAATTCAACAACCAGCCGAACCCAGTTTCACAATCGCTCAAAATTGATTCAAATCACCTCTAATTCAACCACAACAAATTTATAGCCAACTACAATTTCCACAACCCTCCCGCAGCCAACCACCAAGAAACCACCCCTCGAAGCCGCCCCTGCCCAACTCTCAAATCCAAGCAAAATTTCCAAAATCAAACCCAAAACCGAATTAAAAACGTTACCCATAACCTACCTCAACCCTTACCGAAGTTTTCGTCGCCGAAAAGCCACAAACACCAAGCTTCACAGCCTCGGTCTGGTCTCGGTTTCGCACAACAAACCACCCAAAACATTTCTAATCCCTCACCTAGCACCATACCTACCGCCGCCACGTGCAGACGGTTCCTTCGCTACCGTCGTCGACGGCGAAGTGAATCGGAGGAGAGGGACATAGCCCTCTCTGTCTCCGCCCTCGGTCTCTCTCTCTCTCTCTCTCTAATGCTCTGTATAACGAAAATAGAGAGAGAGAGAGAGAGAGAGAGAGAGAGAGAGAGAGAGAGAGAGGAAAAATATATGGTTTTATATTTTAAAAATTTATCTTTGAGCCCAAGTTTTGAGAGTATATTCATTTCAGTCCCTCTCATTTTAAAAATTGTTATTTCAGCCCTTTTCATTTCAAAATATTTTAATTCAGTACGTAGAAAATTGGTCCCCGCAGTTCTTAACTCCTATAACTAGCCCCATTATTTCCGAAAAGTCTACTTCAGTCCCTAAATTTTAAATTCAATTCTCTTAAAATTTCATTTAGATCCTTATATTTTATTTTATTTTTAGTTACTTTAAATTCAAGTTTCGAAAATACTAATTTAATTAATTTTCTTGGCTAGAAGAAGCAGTTGGTGAATTGAGAAGCTGACGTACTATTCCCGCTCCAATTTTTGAGAACTCGTAAAGTTAAAGGTAGACTCGCCCCCACTAATTGATTTATATTATAATTGCACGTGATTATGTGGATTTGTGTGATTGTTATATGCTTAATTGCATGAGAAAAGAAAAGAATATCTCGTATGAGATAAATTTGAGAATTTATATTATGCACGTCATAACTTATCTGCTAGCATGAGACAAGAAAAGAATGTGTTCATTTGCATTCATTTATTGATGCTTATGAATAAGAAAAGAATATCACTACATTATTTGCATGATTACTTGTCCAATTATCTTGTAGATTAATTATTGGAGTTGAGTCTACTGAGTATTTCATTGTGAAATGCTCACCCCGTTGTTTTAACAATTTTACAAATTTCGGTGACGGTGGCGAGTGATGGGAAATGGCGACAAATATAATTTGGATATTATTTTTGAAAGTCGTGAATTTCGAAACAAACATATCATTTTATCAAGAATTTTCATTTTAATAAGTTTGTACGAATTATTTACTCTAAATTATTGCTAAACTTTTATTCATTAAATGTGATATTTAATATTTAGTCAATTTTCGCAATAAAGTTTATTCAAAAATTTAGAAAAGTGACGTTCCCGCGTTTCACGAAACTCGAGGCGTTCATATATTGTTGCGGAATGTTGATCACTTTGTAGGGATGGGTAATGGTACGAGATTAATTATTACAAAACTTGGAAATCACCTTATTGAAGCAAAATTTCTCCTTAGCAATCTTGCAAGGTACAAATTTTTTATTTCGAGGATGAATTGACACAATTTAGGATGTTTTTCATTCTCTGTCATTTTTCCGAAAAATGTCAAATCATGAAAAATGTTTTCCCCCTTTTGTATTTGTTTAGCGTTTGATTAAAAATTTTACCTTGGAAATATTTTTCAAGGTACAACTAATTAAAGTACACTTAACTTATTTGCCCTGAAAATATTTTTTCACCTATTTGTGAGAAAACATTTTCCCCAGGTGAAAAATATATCTTTCGTCACGTTTGATTACTGTTATCAAGTACAAATGAGTGAAAAATAATTAAATTTTCAATTAAAATAGCTAAATTTTGTTTTATTTGCAATGAAAAATAATATCAATCAAATAATAAATTTAGGAAAATTTTCTACCTTTTCACCCCACATTTCCAGTTGAAATTTTTCAGGAAGATAACTTTCAGGCAAATCAATTCCTAAAAAATATTTTCTTACCATCTATTTTCCATCTTTTCAATCAACACATGAAAGATTGTCTTTCAAGTTCAAGATGCGATAATTTCAATTGGTAGCTTCGTATGCTATGAATATCAACAAAAGTTAAGGGAAATCACTTTTCAAGGGTCTCTAAAGTGACGAATCTCTGTACTTTGAAGATGATCATTTGCGACAAAGATGAAAATAGAACAAAATCAATTACGAATGTAGTTTATATAGAATCTTTTTCAAAATTTATAGTGGAATCATTGCAACTCTATTAATTACAATATCATTTTATTATTTTTCTATCTATTTCATCATACACATGTTTGACATATAATTAAAAAAAAAAAATTAGAAAATATTAAAGTCGCAATTATATGTTTCGACATGATGCTGTGCATCACACGGGTGAAACACTAGTTTTATATTTAAAAGTAAGATTGTGGTTTAGTGTGAACACAACATGATTAACTATATCGTTAATATTTATTTGGTAATTAATGTATGTCTGACTACAATATGATTAATATTTATTTGATTAAATGCATTTTTGGTTATTTAAGTTTATTTTTGGATTATATTCGAACCACTATTAAATTTTGATGTGTTCCGACCCCTCGAAAATCGGAGTCATAGCAGGCTTGACGGGAAAATTTAAATATTCAAGCCAAATTGGAGCAAAAACGAGGCAAAAGGGATCAGTTTGTTTCTTACGGCCGTAATGTCAAGATTATCACGGTCGTAATCAAGTCACTGATCAAAATGAAGAATTCCAGGTTTTTAAAGTTACGGTCGTAAATATTATGGTCACGGTCGTAATCCTTAAGAAGAAGAATAGTTACGGCCGTAAATGATGCTGTCATGGCCGTAAGTTAGGATTTTCACAAATAAGGCGAATTTTTAATTCCTTTTTCGTATTTTTATTCATTTTCCAGTTTTTAGCTATTTTAGGTTAGTTAGAACTCTATTTTGAGTCCATTAGCGACTAGGGTTTTATTTTGCTTATTTATACGATTTTTCCATTCATTGTAATCATACTTGATTTTGATATAAACAGTTTTTATTGAGAATTCAATAAAAGATATAGGTGGATTCCTATGTTTTCGAACTTATCAAGAATATTTCTTGTGGCGTTCAAATACCGAACTTATCAAATATTTCTTGAGAATATTTGTAGTGTTCAAAATCAGAAACTTATCAGGGAGATTGGACAAATCCTTGTAGCGTTTCGAAAGTCGTGGTTCTTTATTCAGCATCGTCGAGCCATCGCATCGTGAATATCGGGTCATGATTCATCCGTCCAACCACAACCTGAGTTCGAAACTTTCCGACGTTTTTTCCGTGCTTCGATTCTTATCATATTTACCTAGGTTTATTAAAAACTTTACTTTTTTATTATTTATTTTTAAATTAAGCATTTAGTGTAATTTTTATTGCAACATTTTTCAGGATGTATATTTTTAAATTTATTTCCCTTTTTTATAAATACAAACAAGAATTATTTTTGAACTTATCATGTAATTGATTAAATTTTTATCTTATTTTAATTTACAACATTTTTTTTTAAATATTCTATTTGATCATTGTTTGTACTTTATATCGTTTTCACCTAAACATTTTAATTTTGAACAGATTATAAATTTATGAACGACTATGCATTTGGATTATATTACATGTTTATACTGTACATTCGATTATAGATGACAATGGGTCGGGTTTGGGGTGAGTCGGGGTTGCCCCTCCCCGAACCCGAAATTGAGTTATCTCGCCCCGCCCCCATGATTGTTCGCTAGGCGGGGCGGGACGACCTACCTGCCCCGCCAATGACCTGAATTTTTTTTCCTTTTTCTTAAAATTAGTAATGAAACTTTGGTGAAAAACTTACGTGTCGAACTAGTTAGAATTTTTAAATTTAAATTTTAAAGATAATATGTATATATTTGAAGGAAAAAAAGTCAATAAACAACATAATGGTATAGTGATTTTGTATTCTCATATCCATAAATCTCACCAACGTTCAATTTTTCTGAACCTCATTAAATTTATTTTTAATTTCTCATTCCAATATTGAAAAAAAAGGGTCACGTAGCGGGTCCGCCCCGAAATATTTCGTGGGGGGGAAAAACCCTCCCCTAACCCACCCAGTGGACTCAAAGGGACGGATCATTTCGGGTCCTCCAGGTTTCGGGTCATTCGAATTTTTTTGCCTTCCCTACATTCAATCCCTAACTATATTTGCTTAGCTTTATGTTTATTAATATTTTATTATTTATTTTTAAATTAAAAAAGTTAATGTAATTTTTTTTGCAAACGTTTTCTGGATGTATATTTTTTTAATTTATTTTCCACTTTTTGTAAATATACAAACAAAAATTATTTCATTTTCCACTTCCTTGAAATAGTAGTTTGCCTGATATTATTTATTTGTTTCATTATTTTAATATCTATAAATACTTAAGTTTTTCATGTATTGTGATCAATTATGTGAGTTGGACTCCTTATTCTAACGATTAGAATTTTCTTTTTATTTGATAGGTTTTGATAAAAGTTGATGAGATGTGTGGTTAAAAAGTTGTGAGTCCTATAAAATATATGATTAAAATTAATTTATTGACTTTGACTTATATTAAAATCTAATTTTAATTGTCACCATCTATTCCTTGAAACTTCAACTGTATTAAATAAATCAACTATTTGTGATAAAAAAATATTTATTTCTATAAGGTAATTTTAAAGCTGTTTCACGTTGGCCAAGATAATAATAAAAGAAAATGCAAATATTTAATTTTTTTAGTTGTAGACCTTGATTTTAGGACTGTCATTCACATAAAATAAGAAACTAAACAATACAAAAAATATTATAGCACTCAAAAAACAATCGTTTCTAAAGTTCAAGATCGAGCAATTTGACATAAACCTTCTAATTAACTATATAAAATATTTAATGCTTCAATAAAACATTTTATGAAATTGGGTAGTTCACACATATTCTTTTTACTATTCAAATGTTAGATGGTAATAGTATTTTTATAATTAATACTTTTTATACAACGAACGAATTAAAATAAAATTTTAAATGATCTTCGATGATAACGAGTTTATTATTTTTCATTTAAATACTATGCATTAATTAGTTGATTATTGTTTAAATTATCATTTTCTTTTTTCAAATTACATTATCATTTTATTATTTTTCAATTTATTTCTTCGTACACATTGTTTGACATATAATCAATATTTTTTTAAAATATTAAAGTAGCAATTATATGTTTCGACATAATGTCGTGCATCGCACGAGTGACACTAGTAAAAATAAATTTTGGGAATTTACTGAAAAGTAATTTTTTTTATTATTAAAAAAATGATTCTGCTGTCAATTTTGTTTTACCTGAGCAACAGAGCCAATCCAAATTTGAGGCCAAAGAGTCAATGGACTCAGGCTCAATAGGCCCAAAAAAAATTTGAAGTCCTTTTTTTTGTTTATTCAAAAGGGAAAGCGATGCACTTCGGGTTGTTCAAGGTTTAATCTCATGACTTGTTGATTCGTAGTAATTGTGGTTCATCTTACTTTGTACCTCGAGAGAGGAATCTAGTAGCTCACAAACTGGCACAATTTGTTGCCCTTACTACTTGTTATCACCTTTGGAACGATTCTATTCCGTGGTTCATCTCCTTGAGCTTACTAGCTAGGGACTTAACCAGTTCTGTTTTTTGGTTGAATACAATTGATTTCTTTTCAAAAAAAAAAAAAAAAAAAAAGGGAAAGGTCGGAAATAAAACTGGAAATTGAGAATCTGAATTTTATGTGAACCCAAAATTGAAGCTCAAAAAATTTGTTTTCATGTTTAAAAAAGAAAAAAGAAAAAAAAAGAAAGAAAGAAATTGGAGCCCATTAATCTTTATTTTAAGCTCAATTCTTCTCAGTAGGTAGGTCCAGATACAAATAGGTCATCAACACGATACTTTCAATATTTCAATTTCTTCCGACTTCATCTACAAGTTTTAAAATTTTCTTTCAAAGTGTTCAAAACTCAAGTGCATATAGCCATATACAAGGTCCAAAAGTAATTTTTTTTTGAACGTCGAAATGGGACCATTTTGACCTATTTATAACTATCTTTCAAAGTATTCAAAACTCAAGTGCATATAGCCATCTACAAGGACTAAAAGTAGTTTTTTTTTTTTTTTTTTTAATGTCGAAATGGGAGCATTTTGATCTATTTATGACTATTCTTATAATAAATTTGGGACCTAAAATCGTCAATTTCAATGTTCTTGACTAAAAAAAAAAATTGGGGGCGGTGGGCGGGGCCTCCCTCCATATTTTCATTTTATAACTTCGCCCCGAAAGGCCTAATTTATAAAAGTTTGACTCAAGCCCTCACAATCATAGGATCGACATTGCTGAGTAAGAGCACTTATGGTAATCTTCAATGACAATTACTCTCAAGTAGGAAGTTATTCGAAAGGTTTCTAGCGGGTGCGAATAGAGGTGGGGGTAGGGTGGGATCACTTGCCCTTAATGAAATATGACATTTAAAGTTTGTTTGATTTAGGATAAATTCAACAATTTTTTTCAAAAATTCATTTTCAACTACACATTTTCATGGAATCCATTTCAATTTATGGGCTAAGCTAAGGCCCATCTTGGTGAGAACTGCTGCAAGCCTATTAAACTCACATAGGAACAACAATATACCACCTTCATGCATCTACAGAAAGTAACACCTGCAATTGCGACTCACCAAAACCCAGGACGAAGAGATCCATCAAAAGTCTGAATTTGGCAACTAATCATTATTACTTATATATGAAATTGTGAAAATATTTACATTTGTCTATGGACCCTTATTTTTGTCTATAAATAGATATGAACATTGTATTTTACTTCAAGTAAGCTTGGGGAAACCACATTACAATCCATCAAATTTTACTCTTGTTTGCTTATACTCAATCACAAAGATTCATTCTTAAACTCAATTATAAAAGCCTTCGTTCAAACATGGCCCACATAATTTTTCCCACATTAAGTTGATCGAGAACTTGACACGCGTCCATGTCATTTTTTTACGTCAACATATTTCATTAATTAGATAAAAATTCCGATATTAATTTATGATTTTATCGTATCTTTAAACCTTATTCAAAAGAAGCATATGTACCATAACTTTTGCCACCCTTTCCCTTTTTCCCTACGTGACCACAACTTTTCTCATTCCATATGCTGCGCTCTTTAACCTT
Organism: Ligustrum vulgare; assembly: GCA_963555705.1. NCBI lineage: Eukaryota > Viridiplantae > Streptophyta > Magnoliopsida > Lamiales > Oleaceae > Ligustrum > Ligustrum vulgare. The sequence goes on along the minus strand of OY743170.1, from coordinate 46,354,858 downwards.
TTGGGATGTTGCTGAATCAATTATTATCCAATTATTTTTCAACTTCATAATTTAACATGCACTATTTATAATTTAAAATGTACTATCAAAGATATAAATGTCCAAGACAAAAATATCTTGAAAAGGATCAAAGTAGTAAATATTGTAAGAGAAAATAAAAATTGATAGTAAATATATAAGAAAATAAAAATTGATATTCTTTTACAAGTATATTATTTTTTTAAAAAGAACAGGTCTTTCTTTAGACAATCTTTAATAATTATATACAGGGACGAATCCAGGATTTCGGTTCAGCTAGAGCGGACCTTTGACCTTTGACCGTTGACCAACCAACGATCATGAACGGAGAACGATCCCACTAAAAAAATATTAAAATTCCCATCGATCTTCTAGGAAAGTTATGTTCATGAGATTGACAAGGTCCTTTCTATAAATATGTCATCCTAACATCATCCCTAATATTAAGATTATATGATTCGATAGGTGGACGTTTTCCTGGGTCAGATACAAGATCATCCATGTTAAATTGACCTCGAGACTTCTTTGTGTTATCTTCATCTAAAGGTTGATTTTCTTGTATAGAATTAGTGTCGGGTGTAGAACTAGATGAACTAGGTTGTGACTTCCGTTTCAGTTGGAAAAAGCGTTCCATATAAATATATAATCAGATCAGGAGACAGTCTGCAATTTCCAAATAAATTCAAATTTATGTACAAATTACAATACATTTCACCAATCACATTAATGATATATAATTCACAAATTTGCAATTTCTAAGCTAAATAATTAAAAATCCCCAAAATACAAAATCTGAAAATTGAAAATAAACAAAAAAAACTATTTGCGAACAACTAGTACATTTATACTACACCAAATACTCACAAATATAAAGGAAAAATATTAGGGCTCACAAGTAACTAGTAGAAATTAAAGCAAAATTAAGTTTTCACAATCTAGGGTTTTTCTCAAAAATCACTAACCTGTTAAACTGAGTGAGGACTGAGGAGTCAGGAGAGGAGTGACCACCGAGTGAGGAGAACCGAGAGTCGAGGACGGTTTGAACTGGAAGCACCGTAGGTAGCTGGCGCCGGCGGCTGGCGGTTTGATTGAAGAGTAGAGCAGCCGAGCAGGAGCAAGGATGAAATTGAAGTCTGGACTGGGTGAACTAGTGAAGCCTGAAGTCGAAGAAGAGCTGGGAGGTTGGGCTTACGAACGATAAAATGAGGATTCTTGAGGTTTTGGACTGCTGCTGCACTGAAGAGTAGAAGACGGAAATGGAATGGAAGTGAACTAGTGCTGAAGCCTGAAGTCGAAGAAGAGCTGGGAGCCTGGTAAAATGATTTTCACCCACAATTTGGGCCTACGGCCTACCATAATATTGGCCCAATTCTGATCATAAAATTAGCATCTGGGTTTGCCGGTTTGGAGTTGAAACTGTCGGTTCAGACATTCAGTTTATTATGTAAAAAAAAAAAAATCTGAAAATTCAACCGGATCCAGCACGAGCGGCTGAACGGGCTGGCCGCATGCTAGATCCATCCTTGATTATATATTTGTCCTCTTTTATAAAGAGGATGAATTTCTATTCTTTTAATTTTAACCTTTAGGAAGTGTTCAGTGACTACTTGATAAGGAGAGAGAAGATTTTTTGATGTTTTCGAGGTCAAAATATGTGGTAAAAAATTGAAGAGAGAAAATGTGTGTGGTTAAAAAGTGATTTGAAAAATTATGTAATTTAAATTGTAATTTAATGAGCTAGTCGAACGCGGTGACATGTGCCCAAAAACTAGGCAATATCTAGTAGAATTATCTCATAAAAAATTTCAAGTTATTGTACAATAGATTTTTTTTAATTTTTTATTTATTTTTTAACAGATTCCTTCGAGTACATAAACAAATTTATTTATATATATTTATAATTTTAGAAGTATCCAAGTCCAAAATGCATTTAATCCAAAAAAAATTCTAATTTCGATTATTTTACACACTATTCTTTTACGTAATCATTACAATTTATAAATCAATTTATAAATAACACAATTTTTCAAACCACTTTATAATTACACACATTTTCTTTCTCCAATTTTTAACCATAAATCTTACCACGAAAAATGAAATAAATGGTTGCTGGAATTTTAAATTAGTTAGTTTGTGTTTTGTTCTAAATTTTTTTCTCTGTTACTTTCAGCTAGGCAATTTACGACATAAACCGATTGATTTACTATTGATTTGTCAGTTGTCACATTTCATCTGCGGTAAAAGTCAAATTTTGGTTTATTTTCAAATTACTTTTTAATCATATACATTTTTTCTTTCAAATTTTTAACCACTATTTTTATCTTAAAATCATAAATAAATCAATTTAGAAACCAAATAGTGTTATCAAACGAGAGTGTGTGGTGTGGTGTACTTCTAGTGACAAAGATCACTTTTTCTGGTTTGTAGATTTTATTATGACTAGAGTTTCGTCGTGCTATGCACGACATTGGGTGTTGAGTTGCACACAGTTGTAAAATTTATCTATATATAAAAATAAAGTCTTTACTAAAAATAATACATACACACTTTTCCGTCGAAATGTACTTGCTAAATTTGAAAAGATTTTGCAAAAAAACACAAGAATTAATAAATAAATAAAAATGATTGCATTTTGGAAAATGTAATGATTACAAATTTGAATTACACTTTTAAGCACTAGATACATTTGTTTCCAAATAAAAAAAAATATAAATAATAAAAAAAACCGTTTTGAGCACTGTTAAATTATATAAAAAATAATGGTAGTTAAATTTTTTTGTTTAAAAACAAATAGCTTTGAGTACAATATCAGTACCAATGGTGGTTTTGATCTTCAGAGGCTGCTGATGCTTCAACTGTCGACGGGTTTATGAACCAGTGGCTTCCGAGGACAAAGAAATTTGATGAGTCCCCACCTTCGGTTCAGCTTAGGCGCGAGTAACATACCCCCTATGGGGAAAGATTCCTAAATAAACTCTTTCGGGAATGTAATGTTTTCGAGGTAAAAATTAGTAATTGAAAACTAGAGAGAAAAACATGTGTGATTAAAAAGTAGTTTAAAAGCTTGTTATTTAAAAATATTTTGTCAAATAGAGATGCTTCGTTCCAATTCCAAAAAAGGACAATTTAAAATTGTTTTTTTAACAAATTTATTTTTACTTAAAAAGATGATTGATTTTAATATAACTATTAATCTTATTAGAATGTGTTTGGCAAACATATTTTTAAACATGTTTTTTCCTACACAATTTTTTAAATCACTTTTTAACCACACACATTTTCTCTCTCCAATTTTCAATCATACATTTTACCTAGAAAATACAAAAAAACATGCTTTTAAACAAAAAGAATTTAACAAACAGAGGCTAAATGTATCTTAACTTTTTTTTTCTTTTCTTTTTTTTTTTGTGAAAAAATTAAATCAAAAGCAACAAAATTCTTTACCAATTCAAAGCAAATATAGATTTATGGTTGTTAATTTTATTTATTAAATTTTATTTCAAAATAATTTAATATATAAAAAAAGAAGATAAAAAATAACTTATTTAAAAAAAAAGTTTAACAAACAAATAAATAATAAATAAAACTATTTTTTTAAAGAGACAGACAATTTTAAAAACAAAAGGAAAAAAATCTTATAATGATCATAATTTCTTATTTTTATTAGTTTTGTAAATGTTGCATTTCCAATTTTGATTACTTTTTTTTTTTTTTTTTAAAGTTTTGAATTCGATAATAATTTGTATTAAAATGTTATATACTATGTTTTTATTTGATATGATTGTGTAATTAATATGTTTTCATAAATTTTGATCGAAATCACTATAACAACTATATTCTCGTACATCGCATGATGAAAATACTAATAAATGACCGTGCATCGCACATGTGCAACACTAATCTTTATATCTTTATAATATATAAAAGTAAGGTAATTTCTAAAAACAATTTTCTGCCCATTTTTCTATTTCTATAAATAGTAAGGTCCCATAGAATATATATATATATATATATATATATATATATATATATATATATATATATATATATATAATGCTAAATACTAAATAATGGTTGATATTTTTTTAATCAATTTTAATTTTGTTATTAATACTAATACTGAATGAGTTCAATTAGTATTTTTAGTTATTAGTATTAACATTATCATTTAATTATTTTATTTATTTATTTGTTGTTCTTAATATTATAAATTCTATGTATAACTATCAATATAAAAATTGTGTTTTAATTATTAATTGTCAAATCATTTGTTATCATTAATATTAAAAATCACATTTCCTGAAATATATTTATGTAGTTGAAAAAATGCGTTGCTTATAAATAATTTATAGAAAAAGTTATTAAACGAAGACTAATATTGAATAATTAATGCTTTGGTTTATTCTTAGTTAATAATATTAATATAATGATTAATATTTTTAATTATTCTTAATTTTAATAAATTTTTAAATATTATAGGGTATAAGATTATTTATATAATTTCGTGATCTCCAACTTTAATCGGTTGTCATATCATGATAATTGCGTGATTTTCAAATTATTATTTTGACTATTTGACTTTGATTTTTTGAAAATTATTTTTGTGAAATAGTGATTTTTTAGAATGTATAGTTAAAAAGTAGTATGAAAAATTATAAAATATTTTTTAAAGAATGTGTGATTGAAAATTAATATTCAGAAAAATTGATTTTTGAAAAATCAATTTCATATGAGTAAGTGATAAAGTATTATATCTTATGTGTTAAACAACCATGCCGCTTTTATGAATCGAGATGCATAGATGATTTCTTAGTAAATAAAGTTAAATATATTTACGATAAAATTTAATTAAAACTAACATTTCATGTTGCTTAATTTGCTACATTTATTTAAATATATGACCACATATGTTTAATATGTAATATTAATGTAAATATGAAATGAAATATTTGTTTAATAAATTTAAATATCAAATATTGTAATAAGATAGTTAGTACCAATTCTAACAGTACTATTCGGATAGTGATAAATTATTTGTGATAATCTAGAAATTATATTTTGAAAAGATTAATTACATTAATAATCATTAAAATTGAATAGTTATGCAAATGAGTTTTGAAAATGGTCATTGATTTTTTTTTTTTGAAGTAGTATGTTATTTAAGTTCCTAAGTATTATAATTGTGGCAACTTAGTAAAAAAAAAAAAAATGCTCCTATAATTTACACATAAATTAAAAAAAATCAAACTTTTTAACAGCTCATTGTATCAAAATTTACTGTTAAGAACTATATTACTTGAAATAATGAGTCTCAAACAGGTACTTAAGTATATATTCTCCACAAAATCATTATTATTAAACTCATTTTGTAGATAATGAGGGCTCAAATAAAGACTAAATATGCTCACGAAAGAAAAACGTAATATATAAAGAGAGAGCATTTTCCAAAAATAGGTATTGACCAATTTTCTTGTCTAAAACACATTTTCTAAAATGGTAATTAGTAGTATTAATTCACTAATTATTATTCATTTTGGATAAAATTCAGATTTAAATTAATCCAAATGAATGCAGATTTTTAAATAGCTGCAATTTTCAGGTCCCGGGGTTTCTTGGTTTCTCCTCTTGAAAATCAATTACATTTTTTTTTTAAATTTGTAAAAATAAAAAAATAAAACTTTGTCAATATCACATAAATATTTTTATTTAACAATTGAAAATGAAAGATAATGAAATAAGAACGTTCATCAATCTATTTTTCTTTTTCTTTTTAATAAAACTCTAAGCGTATATCACAGATATATCTATTTTTTCTAATTATTAAAAATTCTATTTAAATGTAATTTTTCTTCTCCATTTGAAGTTTTAAATCAATTCAAATTACAATATTTAAAGAAATTCCTGGAACGATAAACATACGAACCGTAAAAAATAATTAAGGTATGTGTAATGTACCTTTGTAATTAATTATCTTTATTCATTTCTCATTTTTAATTAAATATTCATTTCATATGTTAAAATACAAATTTGATATATGTAGGTAACAAATGACCGTGCATCGCACGGGTGTAACACTAGTATATGAAATAATAGTATAATCAATGAATTAGTTGGGTATTATTGAAATTTTTTGGTGTAATTTCTTGAATATTTTGTTATCCTTAAAAGAATGTTATAGGCATGTAGTTCAAATATTTCCCATTTATCCACCCAAAACGTTGGGGAATTATGGAGATGAAAGATTAAAATGACAATTTAACTCTTTGGCACAATCTAAAACCAAAAAATGAGAACTAGAGCAAATCATGGAGAAGTGGAAGTATTAAATATACTATCAATAATCTTATGATGAAATAAGCTGTATCAAAAGGAATCCTACAAAAGTGGAAAACCTAGACTATTCAACTACAAGAAAATACAACCCAGGTTATGAAATACACACTAAACTAAAGCTGAGTTACAAGCTCACATCAAAGTTCAAATTATAGTAATAAACCCAACAACAAAACACCATCTATATAATTGTGCAATCAACATCATAGTTTGTGAGAACCTAAACTTCCACATTAACACAATTTGAAGACGTCAAATATGTCAAAACAACAATCATAATTACGATATTGAGAAAATAGTTCGATTAGCTTCGGCTGTCTTAGAGAAGTTGATGGAATTTAGAGTGAAATCTGAGGAGATCAAAGACGGTGTCTTTAGATGTTTACCGGCTTATCATTTTCTCAAGTATAGATTGAAGCAAATGTGTTGCACCATGATGAACCTGGAAAAATAAAAAAAAAAGAATTATCTCAGCACACTCCGCCAAGTCACTATTAATAAAAAATCTAAAAAAAATGAAAATGAGACATCCGTGCCTATGTTGTTTTAATGCACATGCATTTCTCAGTCTTTTTTTTTTTTTTAACTCCAATTAGTTTAATCTTATTCTTGGAAAAAAAAGTTTTTGATGTTGGCATGGAGAAAATGAAAAAGCGGACTTTTACCAGTATTACTACTTGCTAATTGCAACCAAGTAGAGGAAAGAAAATGCAGGAAGTAACTAACCATCCTCCTCTGTTTCTCCCTTCAACATGGTTGTTTGGTTTGGAATACCAAGTTTTACGAGATCTGTCTGGATCAAACCCCTAGGATACTGCAAATCTGAATTTCTGCAAGTAAATGAATTTTTGTGAATTACAAATGCAAAGCATTAAGTCTTTAAGACAAATTAAGCTAATAATCCTTCACCTCCAGAAAAACCTCTTTTGTCGAGCTAAATCCATCAAGCTATCCACCCATAATATAGTCACACACGTAAGTTGCCTAAATTCAATGTAGAAATTTGCAGAATGAGAGCTATGCGTTGATGAATGCTGGTAATTTCATTTGCTGAAAAGAATCCAATACCTAAAGAAAATGAAGCAGACCATCAAACATACCTCTGCCATGTTCTTCACAATGATGTACTTCCCTGCAAAAGAGGCAGTTGCTACGGTCTCTTGGTGAGAATATTTACCATGGATATTGAAGTATACTCTCCTTCGTGTTTTTGAACGATAGTCCAAACCTTCAGACAAGATAATAAGAAATGAATATATAGATCAGTAAAGAAGGATACATTGCTTGTATATAGTTACTTACAGGACATAGCGTTTGCAAAAACTATTAGGAGAAAAATATCTTAGATACCCATTGGCATGTTGTATCAACTATTTGCCAATTCTTTTCACTGAAAGTCAACATCTCATCCAGAGCGGCTCTAGAAGCATGTAATACCACAACATTGCCCATATTAACAGCATCAAATGGTTTCTTCCTATCAAGCCGTCGGAGAGAAAAATGTCAAATTATTTAGTTAGTGTTAAGTCTTGAACTTAGGACACCAATCATAATTGAACTACCTCCTCTAAAAACTTAAGCCATTAGAGAAGGACAAGTTTAGTTATATAAACTTGCCCTTATTTGATGGAGATTAAAAATAGGTTTTTAGTAAGATTTGATAGAAGTTGATGGAATGTGTTGTTGAAAAGTTATGGATCCTATGAAATGAGTGGTTAAAATTAATTGTTTACTTTGACTTAGGTTAAATCCACACAAAGACCATATATTTAACACACACACAAAAGTTCAATAATTCAAATAGAAGATCAACCTAAATTGTGTAAACAAAACAGATATAGAAATAATAAAAGAAAAAGAACAATTTGAACTCTTCCCGTGACTATCATCTATTTCCTAGTATTATTGCAGTTTGAGGTTTGATCAAAAGGCAAGCGATAAGTTTGGGAAAAAGCTTTATTAATGATAGGGTTGTGAATAATTTCATCGGTGATCCAAATCTTCTCAATTGGGAACCGTTTTTTCGCCTCATACTGGATTGCCCGCTCGACCCCCCCCCCCCCAAAATCCATATAATTCTGCAAGCTTAACTGTTACATTTCTCCATTTGTACTCGTTCCCATTTTCCTTCAATTTCATGATAATGACATCAGTAATTATTGCACAGAAAGCTTATTATGATTAACCCCAAATATCATTAAAAAATTAAAAAGATAACACAAGAATTCAAAGTAAAGGCAGAAATAGCAAGCTGCACAATAAGAGACTATATGAAATGTTCCAATTAAAATATTATGTGTAGAGACATTTTATATGCAACTAAAGAGAAAAAAAAAATTACCTTATCTTTAGACCCTTAATGTTGAAGATTCATCGAAACAAACCGGTCCTCAAAAACAATTATAATTCGAAGGCAAGAACCGAGCAATCAAAAAACTCGACAAAAGCATACCAATTCTCCATGTAGAAGCATGTCTAAAATACATTCTTATTATGTTATAAATATTATCAAATAAAGATGAATCTGTCAATATGCACATTTTCCATTAGAGATTCAAAGCTGGGAAAACATGCAAACTTACTTCAAAGAATCCATAATTAAAGGGGAAAAAATGAAAGATTTCATAAATGACCTCCAAATTATGCTAACAGAATGAGAGGGAAAAAAACTATACTTGGATGGAATTGAAGAACAGTAAAGGAAAACTCATTACTTTAAAACCTCGATCAAGTTAAATTAAAAATCCAAAATTACATAAAACCACACATGAAACTTCAATTACCACAATATCATATTGATAAATTAAATCTAAAGACTGTTCCTAATTTGGCCTTATTAGAAAATCCCTTCAAAAGATTAGAAACGTGGCAGACACAGGAAGCAGCAAAATATTTGCTATAAAATTCTGCATTGACTCGATAGTCAAGATTAACGACACGTGCACCAGAATTGATCAGATTTTTAACTGTCAAAGGCTGGAAAGGAAATCTCATATGTTGGTAAATGATGGTCTCGCAAATCTATCACATATCTTTATGTCATAAGAATTTAATAAAAGGTAGGCGAACTTATTGCATAAATTCTGGGGTTTAAGGTGAACCAAAGAAAGAAAAATATTTTTGGTATGTGCTTTGATTAATGTAACTGGTTCAATTATTGAGATATCTTATGGAATGAGGTAGTTAAACTTCTACTAACGTATGTGTGAAGGAGTTGAGATCAATTGTCAGGTTAACTTTACTTTATCTATAACTGAAGATTATTTCTAATCTTTATCTCTTTCTTAGTATTAATAATTTTTTTTTTATAGTTGAAAAATAAATAAATGATAACTGAAGATTTTCAAGGATATAATAACTCTGTGGATCTATGCATCTTAAATAGGGAAATGAATTAAGCCACCATGATATGATATTGGAATAATATCTAGAAGAAGTATTTCTACATAGTACATATGTCCAATAAAAATGCCAAAATTTCAAAGCATTCACTTCAAAACACTCTGGAACATGTTAATTTATTAGACGAACGACATCCCTGTTAGAACATTTTATCAGTTTTACATAAGTAACAAATTTTTATTTTTAATTTTTTTGATAGAAAAGATTGTAAAACCAACCCGATTTCCTTCTCCTTCCAAATAACTTCTAAAAAAATAGGAGCGTGATTTTTATTTTTTAAATTTTTTCTTGAAAAAGGCTGCAGCGTGATTTTTTTTTTTATGAAGAATAACCGTTGGAGCAATTGTACCGTTGATAAAACGGTAAAAAAAAAACGTTCAAAATTTTTGGTATATATAAACCAATAAAATCAACACTATTTTCATAAATTCATTCAAAACTCAACATAAAAATTGTTAGAAAAAAAAGTGTAGAGTGTGCATACTAACAAGCAATTTCGACAAGTGTCAATTACTTATTTTTTTGAAGATTACTACATATTTGAGTTGGGTAAGTTGTTGAATTTTTTCATTTTTTTTAAATTTAATTTTGTGAAATGTCTTTATTTCAAATATAATTTTTTTGTTAATTTGTTTTCATATATCAATACAGTGATGGAAATTAATGATAACATATTTGTGTCTCAAGTATCCGAGATTTTTATTCCAGTCGTTGGCCAATAATTCGAATCAGCAGAAGATGCTAAAAAATTTTACAACACTTGTGCGAAGGAGGCGGGTTTCAGCATTTGCATTCATAATTCGAAGCGAAGAAAAGACACCAATGAGCTTTACTGGAAGGTTTTCACATGTTCGAAGGAGGAAAAAACAGATGAAAAGTACCAAAACGAAATAAAGTACTCCAAACAGAGGTCCGAAGAACGCAGTCGAGACCACACATGGTGTGGGTGCAACGCTAAGATGTCAGTTGTAAATCGTTTGGGTGATACGTGACAAGTTAGTCATTTAGTTGAACATCACAATCATCCTCTCACTATACCGAGCAAAGTTCACTTGCTACGCTCCCATCATAGTGTCTCTGCTTCAAAAAAATCATTGTCCGAACAGTTTTCTCAAATAAATATTCCGACTTGGCAGCAGATGCGTTTATTTGAGATCGAGTCTGGTGGTCCACCATCTCTGGGTCATACCGATAGAGATTTAAGAAATCACCAAAGAGATCAGCGCACGGAACTTACTGGACATGATGCGGAGTCTTTCGTACAACATATGGCGCATGAAAAACGAAGGGATGACAATTTTTATTTTTCGCATGAGCTTGAGAATGGTGTTTTCACGCGTTATTTTTGGGCAGATTCTATTTCGAGAAACAACTACGCATTTTTCAGTGATGCTGTTGTGTTTTATTTCTAGATTTACGGGAGCGGTTGATCACCAAAGGCATGAGGAACTAATGGTAACTCATACAGATTTGTATCAACGACCACGAATGATTAAAGAGGTCGATATGGAAGTGCAAATGTCCCAAGTTTATACGAAAGCAATTTTCCGACTCTTCCAGGAAGAACTCGTTGAAAGTACGCACTACGCTACAATGAGGAGATCAAGCAACGAACACATGAAGGTTTATGCAGTGCAACGTAAAACGTCAGGTGGGGATTACGATCGTCAAATGGACGATGTTTACCATCCTCAAATGGAATTCATGACTTGTAGTTGCATGTTGTTCGAGTTTGCGGGCTACCCATGTCGTCACATTCTTCGCCTTTTGAGCAAAAAAGATATAATGCTTCTGCCTCAAATGTACATTATGCCCGGGTGGACCAAGAATACGAAAACGAATCCAGTGTTTAACCTCGTGGAGACATTCACTAAGGAAGTCTCAGTTGCTTCACGACTTCCCACTTTGAGACATGAGTCTAATGACCTAATCGAGGAGGCGTCATTAACGCAAATTTCAAGCAATTACGTACTCAAAGGAATGAGAGAAATGAAAATCATAGTCAGGGAGAACAACGAGGCTGAGGGGAACATTTCACCACACTTTGAGGCTAGGGAGAGGTCTCAAGACACCATTGGTACAATAATGGATCCACAACCAATAAGGGCTAAAGGATGTGGAAAATGCTTGAAATCTGCCAAGGAGAAGGGTATGACCCAATCACAACGACAATGCGGTCATTGCTCCAGAACAGGTCACGATAGAAGAACATGTCCACAATTTATTTCAAGGTATCATTTCTTTCCAATTAAATTCGTATTTTTTCTTCACTCATTAATATTCATATAACGATATTGACACATGTTAATTGCACAACAGCAATACGATGAACGTCGAACAAAACACATACTACCCACAACTCTACTCTAGTTACACTGAGGCACCTGTAATGAATGTCGAAGAAAATATGTACTACCCACAATTTCACCACAGTCACATAGAAATGACGAGATTTCAAAACTATGGGTTCGCGGGTAACGACGAGGACGGTGAAGACAACTACGATTTAAGTGACGATTAATTTAATGTTATTCGATAGTAGTGTGTTAATTATTGTCAAATTGACGATGTATTTTGTTATAACGTGATGATGTTGTATTTTTTTTTTTAAATAAGATGAAATGATATTATAATACAAGTTTTCTATCTTTATACTAGATTTGATTTTTGAAATTAGGTAAATTTTTTTTTCAAGAAAAAAATTGTCAAGAAGACGTAACAAAATCGAAAGAAAAAAAATAAAAAAATAAATTGGTGATAAGTAACGTCCATTTTTTTTTTTAAAAAGTCAAAAGGCTGCAGCCTTTTTCAAGAAAAAATTTAAAAAAAAAAAAAAACAAAAGGAGCAAACGTTCATAATAAGGCTTGGAAATTGTGCTAGAGGGGTTATTCGTTGCAGCCTTTTTCAAGAAAAAATTAAAAAAAAAAACAAAACAAAAGGAGCAAACGTCCAGAATAAGGCTTGGAAATTGTGCTGGAGGGTAGGATAACCTACCCTTCAGCGGGTCATGAGCGCTTCTCAAAGATATAATTTTTTTTTTTTTTTTAAATATTGTGGGAAGCTTTCCACATTAAAAATATTATCAAGATAATAATAAATTTAAATCTTTATTAGAATGTTAAAGACAAGTATAATAATTGTCTTCAACGAATATATTTTTATTTCCAAAATGTTCTCGTTATAATTACTTATTATTGAGAAAAATCAAAATGCTAATATATCCTTTAACGTGTTGCAATTGCGATGTAGTGAAAGCGTAAAACAACGGGTAATTCAAACTTGACAAAATGTTAATTATTTTCGATGTTGATTTGGACAAAATTTAAGTGAAAAAAAAAAATACTATAATATATCTAGTTCAGTTTTATTACTCAATCTCTCCACTCTTTTTGACAATTGACATCTTCGCTGCCGTTCTTCTACCAGATGGTTGGCAAAACCATCTAACGTGTCAGGTCACGTCCCCATTTGGTTGGTTAAAATAAACCCCCCAACTTGGTTTTGAAATCCACCCACCCAATTTTTGTCTCTCTATACAATTGTCAGTGATATTTTTCATCTTTCACCCCAACCCAACCATCTTCCTCTGTTCCTGTTAATCCCTAGCGTTGGGTGTGATTTTTTTTGGCGTGGGTTTTGCGTGACTGTTGTCGCGTGAATTGAAGTGTGCCGTCGTCGCAGATCGGTGCTTGTGGCCACTTTGAATCCGAGGAAATACATAAAAATACTCTTAAAAACTTATCAATTTTTGAAAATATACTAACAATTTTATATCTTTTAAAAATAGCCTTAAACACTATAAACTATCACAAATACCCTTATATATCATATTTCAATTAAATCCATTAAGATTTAGAAAAGTTACAACCTAGTCCTTGAAATTTTATATACTTTTTTTTTATGATTTTATTTTATTTTTGTTCGCTCATAATAGCACCCCTCACTTGGTATCAGAGCCATATGCCGATCAAAAAGATAAATATTATATGACAAAAAATAAAAATAAATATATAATATATACATCAAGATTTATAATTATGCATACATTAATACTACCCGTTAATTATAAAATAGAAATCTTAAATACTTTAAAAGAATTAGATAAAGATGTAAGAAGAGAAATATATGATCTAATAAATTTCGATATAATAAAAGAAGATTTTATCATAAACGAAATATTAGATTTAATTCACAAAGATATCCTAGAAGAGTTATATAAAGAATATAGAAATGAATTATCATAGAGTGGATCCTCAATTAGTTAGATATCTAGACATAGAAACAAATGAAAAATTAGATTTAATAGTAGAACAAAGAAGAGATTTAATGGACCAAATAAGAGAAGAAATAAATATAAAACGACAAGAAAAATTAAGATTAAAATTATTGGAGAAAAAGAGAGAATATTTTGATAGAATTTTAAAATAAATTACCAAAAATCCAAACGATTTTAGAAGACAAAGAAAAGATTAGAAAAGAAAAATATGATAAAACAAACACATTGGAAGACTATATAAAATATTATAGAATATATCATAGAAAATTAATGATTGAATCAATAGAAGAATATTGTGAATATCAAATAATGAATTATAAAGAAGCAAAATATGAAACATAACTTATTCTAGAAATCGAACATATTAAAGGAAGAAATTAATGACCGAATTTCCAGAAATAAAATTTAAAAAACAAATAATAGAAAATATAAGACTTCCAGTTGGATCTTATCAAATAAAAGGAGTTAATACAACTATGTTTCAACCATTAAGCTCATGTGGAGAATTTGATGGATTTCTTAACATGCAATTAAATTGGATAAGTGCATTTTTATGGCAAACATATAAAAACATAAATTTACAAGATAATTTAGCTATCGAAGAATTACAACAATTAAATATACATGACATGAATATTAAAGAAAAATTAAAAAATATTCAAAATAAACTAAAAATACAATTTAAAGAATTAAAAGAAGTTAAAAATATAGATGAAGAAATCTTAAAAGAATTCTAAAGAAAATCAGGAGAATTAATTAATCAAGATAAAATTGAAATAATTATAGAAAAAATAGATAGGTTAAATGAAAAAATAAGAAAGAATGAAAATGAAAAAATCATATCAATAGAAGAAAGAATCAAAAAGCTAGAAATAAAAATAAATGATATGTATGACATACTATTTAAGGTACAAAAAACTCAAAAATCAAAAGTATAAAATGTCGATAAGTGAATATATTGAAAATCTAAAAATATTAATAAAAACATTAATAAGTGATATACAAGAAGTAAAAAATAAATTAAAAGAAGTAAGAAATGATATAAATATACTAAAACTAGAGATTAGAGAATTTAAAGAAAATAATAAAAGCAAAGATAAGAAAATAGACAAAAAACTCATAGAAAAAGAAATACTTAGAATATAAAAGAAGCATTTCGAACAAGAAAATATTATAATAGAAGCATGAAGTATGGATGATGAATTTAGAAGAAACATATTACCAAAAATACTAGAGGAAGAATTAGAATTACAAAAATCTATAGAAAAAACTTTAGGAAAATTAAAAGTTGAAAAAAAATTTGAAGAAGAACAAGACAAAAATGAATGAAGAGTTAGATTTGATTATAGAAAATTTTGACCAGTTAAGTATAGAAAATTTTAATAAATACCAAGTTTTAATGAATACTGGAGGAGCACCTAACCCTGCTCCAATAGGAACTTCCAAACAAGAATTACCAGATCCAGATGAAAGTTATGCACCCTTATATAGTAAACCACACCGACAATATTATGATAGAGTCAGAGATAGACAACCACCTAGAGGGAATAAATATAAAGATATGTTTGAACCAAATGATAATTATGATAAACCTATTAATCATGGAGGAACAAAATTAGATTTAGATTGTAAAATAGATACTAAAAAAACTTTATTAACTTGGACAGATTCAATGATACTATTCTTTTTATACAATAAAGATGATAAATGAGAAAATACTGATAGAATGATAAATTTTTTAGTAGCATCTTTTGAAGGACATGTTAGAAATTGGTGAGAAGGAATAAGTAGTGATACAAAAGCATTAATAAGAAGAAATGTACGACATAACTAATAAAATTAGATAGAAAGGGAATAGAAAAGTTAGTAGATTATATTGCGGATGAATTTTTAGGAGAAAATTGGATAAGTAATTCTGAAGCAGAATCAATAAGAGAAAAAGATAATGCAAGAATAAGATTAATAAATTTAACAATATGTGATATGTGTAAAATCAAAGAATATACTTGTGAATTTAAAGAATATTATTATGTCCAATTCTATAGTAATGAAAATCAAGAAGTATATAAAGATATGTATTACAATAAATTATCAGGTTCATGGGGAATATACTTTAAAATAGAATTTGAAAAATTTATTAGAGATAACCCTGGAACACCTAGAACATTAGGATTAAGGATAAAATTCCTATTTGAAAGATTAACATATATATGTCAACAAAGACAATTATTAAAGAAATCAGAAAAACTAACTAGAATATGTTGTGAAGATATGGAAAAACCTATCCAATGAGGATGTAATTCTGAAAGAAGAAAAAATAATAAAAGAAAATATAAAAATTAAAAGTTTAAAAAATT
Source organism: Ligustrum vulgare (assembly GCA_963555705.1). Classification (NCBI taxonomy): domain Eukaryota; kingdom Viridiplantae; phylum Streptophyta; class Magnoliopsida; order Lamiales; family Oleaceae; genus Ligustrum; species Ligustrum vulgare. The sequence goes on along the minus strand of OY743170.1, from coordinate 46,338,471 downwards.
CAGAAACTTCAGAAAAAGATATATAAAACATAAGAGGAGATATTACAAAAGAAGATATAATCCAAATAAAAAATAGAAAAATAAAACTTATAAAAAAGATAAAAGTCAATGCAAATGTTGGAATTGTGGAGAAATGTGACATATAAGCCCTGATTGTAACAAAAAGAAAGTTAAAATATTACAAAATGAATATCTAAAAATAGAAAGTGAATTAAGTGAAATATCAAATATTGAAGAATACTATGATAAATAAGTCTATATAAGTGAAACAGATTCAGAAAGCAATGAATCAGAATCAGAATAAAGAAATAGAAGAAATAGAAACAAATAAGAATATAGATAAACAAGAATATGAAGGAATAGAAGATTATGAATTAAAAGTAACTTTTGATAATAATAAGTTCAGAAAAATAAAAAAATTATCTTTAGATTTGAAAATAGGAAAATTGGAAATATTAGACAGAATATGGAAAAGAGAAAAAGTAGCAATAAATGAATATCATAAAATTGAAAGGGAAATAGATGTTAGAACCACTTAAGGAACACACAAATTAAATCTTTTAACAAAAAATACAATTACAGAATTATTAACAAAGATCAATATAAAACAAAGTGAAAAGATTCAATATGTTTACTTAGCAGGTATCCAAATAATGTTTAAATCCCTGTTTAGAGAAGAATTAGATTCTCCTTTGACTGTAAGTTTACATGATGGAAGAATTATAAATTTAAAAGACGGTCATTTAGGAACAGTAGAAGGAAATCTAGCATATAAGAAACTAATATTTACATGTTACCCAAAATATTGTATATCATTAAAAGATAGAAATCTTAATGAAGTTTTAGGACTACATTTCAAATTACATAAAGATGATATAATGGAACCAGGAGATAAAATTATGACTATAGAATACAGGGCATTATACACATTTACTAATTCTAATTATGGAAAAATTTATTCTAAAAAACCATATATTGAAATTCATAAAGAATGTAAAGATTTTGGTAAAGCTGTAGAACCAGATAAACAAATAAGTTTAGTTCCAAGAAACTATGAACTTATTATAACAAAAAATAAACCAGAAATCATAGAGTTACGAGAAGAAGAATACCCTAATAATAACATAATATTTGAAGATGACAAATTAATTAGGAGATCAGCAAGTTTACCTAATAGAAAACAAATAGGAGAAACTAGTAATACAAAAGAAATAAAACTTAATAGAAATGCCGGAAATATGAAAATAGAAGGTGAATATTTTAATGGAATAGAACATATAAAATGATCAAATATATTAATTGACACAGGAGCTAGTGAATGTCATATAACTTCAAATAAAAATAAAGGACTCATATCTCATAGAACTGATCCATATAGATATATAAATTTTGATAGACAAGTACATATGACTGAACTTGAAGTAAAAGTACAAATAAAAATAGGAGGAATAAATCTCCTAGTACCATGTCATATAGATAGTTGTATGGTAAATCCTCATGTATTATTAGGAATGAACTTTCTAGATGGACTAGAAGATTATAGTATAAAACGTGAAGGATTATATATAACTCATAATGGTCAAACTATACTATGCAGAAAAGCTGAATAAATGAATAATCAAATAAGTTTTCCATTAGCCGTTTATATACAAGTTACAATTGTTGAAACAAATATAACAACCTGTGCATTAATTGACACGAGAAGTGATATAACAATATTAAAAAGTTTCTTAATAAAATCATGGAATGCTATTGGAAAGATAAAAATTACAGGAGTAACAGGAGAAAATACTCATATAATTAATAGTGCTGATAAAATTGATATAATACTTGGGAGTAAACAAATAATTGTAAATAAAATATATAGTTATAACAAATTAGAATGTGATATATTACTAGGAAATGACTTTATACAACAACTTCAATATTATAAACAAAATAATTACATGATAATGTTACAAACATCTTGTGCACATTTACTAAAAATACAAATAGAATTTAGACCTTACAGAGTTCAGCAACACAGCGTGATGATAAATGGGAGAAAAAATCAATTACACAAAATGAATTAAAAAATAAAAGAATAATATATAAAAAAGTCTTAAAAAAGAACATACAAACAAACACGGAAAAAATCATTAATCAACTAGAAAAAACTTGTGGAGAGAATCCATTATTATTTTGGAAACCACATCATCCAAAAGCTAAAATAGAATTAACAGAAAATATTATTATAAGAGTTAGACCAATGATGTATACCATACAAGATATACAAGAATTTAAAAATCAGATAAAAGAATTATTTAACCAAAAATTAATCAGACCTAGTAATGAACCCCATAGTAGTCCAGCTTTTATGGTCATGAAATATTCTGATCAAAAAAGAGGAAAAACTAGAATTGTGATAAATTATAAAGAATTAAACAAATATACTAAATTTGATGGATACTTTTTACCAAATAAAGAGGTACTAATAAATCTTGTAAAAGGAAAGCAATATTATTCTAAATTTGATTGCAAATCAGGATTTTGGCAAGTAAAAATAGAAGAAGATAGTATTCAATATACAACATTTAGTACACTCCAAGGTAAGTATGAATGGATGGTTATGCCATTTGGTTTAAAAAATGCACCACAAATATATCAAAGAAGAATGGATAACATATTTAGAAAATTTAATGAATTCTTAATTGTCTATCTCGATGATATATTAATATTTTCTAATAATAGAAAAGAACATAGAAACCATTTAATTAAATTTATAAATGAATGGAAAAAAGAAGGAATTGTTCTTTCAAAAAATAAAGCTATAATAGAAAAATAAGAAATTGATTTTCTTGGATTATCAATAGATAAAAGGGGGATAAAATTACAAACCCATATATCTAAAAAGATAGAAAGTTTTCCAGACAAATTAGAATCAAAAGAACAAATACAAAATTTTTTAGGATGTTTAAATTATGCAGAAGGATTTATTGAAAATCTATAAAAAAAGAGACATAAAATTCAAATTTTACTCAGGAAAACAAATACCAAAGGATGGAGTAATGAACACATATAAATTGTCAAATCACTAAAAGTAGAATGTAAAAATTTTCCAAAATTAAGATTACCAGATGAAAAAGATAATCTGATAGTTAATACTGATGCTTCAGATAAGTATTGGGCAGCAATATTAAAAACAAATCTTAATGAAATTTGTCGATACTCAAGTGGAACGTTTAATCAAGCAGAAATAAATTATACTACTCATGAGAAAGAACTGTTAGCAATCATCAGAGGAATAAAGAAGTTTTCATTGTTTTTATTATCTAAGAAATTCATTGTTGAAACTGATAATTCTCAAGTTGCAGGTTTAGTAAAAAATAAATTACCACCAGAACCTGAATATAGAAGGCTCCATAGATGGCAAACCTATTTGACATTTTATAATTTTGATATAGTTCATATTAAAGGTGTTAATAATTATCTTGCGGACTTTTTAAGCAGGAATATTGAATTTGCAGATGGATAATATCAAAAAATCCCTGATAGACGCCAAAAAGTGAATGAACTTCCTCATGGAGGAAGCTGAAGATATAAAGCTTGGAATTGAACAACTTGCAGAAACTCTCCAAGGAAGTTTCAAGCAATTGATGGAAATCTCAAAATTTCATCACAATTATACTAAAGAATTGAGCGATAACATAATTGAGATTGAATCTCAGTTTGAATTGTTGCTTACCAAACAGGCTGATACCAAACATGTTATATCAAAAATACAAACAGGTACATCTTCTGGAAGCAGTGGTGGACCAATAATTAAAAGAGATGAACCAAGTCCCAAAAAAGTTGTTATAAATGAAGCCAGTCCTCGAAAAATCACAATCAATGCCAAAGATGAACATACAAGGGTAGTCAGAATTCGTGCTGAAGATGGAGATGATTCCCTTTTTTTACCAAAAGAAAACGAATATAAAACTAATGTTGAAGTTATAAATGAACTTCAAGAATGTGATTGCTATTACATTTCGTCTGGAGACCATGTATACCCACGATTGATCGTTACTCAGGGAGGAGATCCCTTCATGAAAAAAATGGCAGCTGATTATGGATTCTTGGATCTTATCTATCCAGGAAAAGATCTGAAAGAAATCGAAAAATTTGATGATTTACTAAAAGGAGAAATTTCAAAGTTTGCTCAAGGAAGACCCATATATTTAAAATTTTATTCGATCAATCCTGAAATTGATGGAAGGATATATTATCCTGCTGAGTATATTATCACGATTGGGTATGTTGCTCGAAATTTTCAAATTGAAGTTGGAAAAAATACCAAGCCAGTACCAAACATTACAAGATCATGGTTTAGATCCCGAAGGGTGTTGAGAATTAAATTTCTCTACAACATTGCAAAAACCTGTATGAGAAAAAATTCAAATGCATATGCCAGTACAATGGATGGACCCTACTTACTAATGGAGGAAAAGAAAAGTCAACAATCTTGTAAGAATACATCAATAAATTTGATACTCTCAAATCCATGGAAGCTTTGCCACTTTGCAAGAGGCGTGCATAGCCAGGAACTGCCCCACATGCCAAAGGAATTATGGACAGGTGGAAGCCACTTGATGGATCTGCTTTATATACCAACAGAATTGATGGACAAGTGGAAGCTGTTTAATAGATCTACTTTAATTCAACAATGCAAAACAATGTAGGGGCCACGTCAAGACCAAGAAATAGAAGGATAAGTGTCCCTATAATGTAAGAGTCATGTGATGTAATAAATAATAGAGGGACATGTGTGTCCTTAGGTGAAAAAAGCTGTGAAATTGTTAGGTCGATGATGTAAGCAGTGATGTAATTGTGTCCAATGTAGTATTATAAATAGAGGCCTCCAGGCTAGTTGAAAGACAGAACTCTCTTGAGCACTCAGTTTGTAAAATCTTCTGTCTTTGAAAAATTCTCATACCAATCCTTTGTCAATCTTCATATTATCAATAAAATCCCAATTTACTTATCATATTATGATGAGTTTCTAAATTCTTATCTTCTAAATCCTATTTCCAAAAAGAAGATATATTATTAAGAAAACTCCCTACACTCTTTCCTAAAATATTTTCCATCTAAAAAGTTATACAGTGAAGGCATCCAGGTTTAGCTAATAACCCGTAAAGGCAGGAAGCCATTGGAAGGTGTGGAGTAGAAACCTATAAGCCTGAAGGTCACTAACAATAGAAGGAAAATACAAAGGTACCGAGAACAGGAAAAGATGTTAGTATTCTTAATATATCTATCTTTATGGAATTAGGAGAAAGAAGAGCTTTTAACATGACAGAATTCAGAATTGTTAAATTTAATTATCAAAACAGTCCTTTTAATAACGAATATCATAGCATAATTGAACCTTTATTCATGCATAAACAGTTTACTAGACCAAATAATGAAATAAAAAAGTTATATCATGTCTATATGCCATGTTTGTTAGCTATCTTTCCAACATTAAAAAGAATATTAGGATTAGAAATTACAAAATCGATTATTTATTTTTTGCTTGATAGTGATAATACTGAAATAAATAATGAATTATATTTAGGATATGTATTTAATAGTGATAATGATTATGGTCCTGTAATAGATTATGACAGTGATGGAAGAGATGAATCTTTCTTTACCAGTTTTTGAAAATCTTAATATCATGAATGAAAATAATTATATCATGAAAAAACCCAGAACTAAGAGAGGTCTATATAAAGTTAAAAAGAATATCAAAAGTAAAAAAGGCATTGAATATGAAAATGAAATTGATAAAATAGGATACCAAGAGCAACTTTACGCATCACAAGAGATATTAAAAAGTTTTAAAGAAAATTTAATAGAAAACTTTGCTAGAGGAACTATAAGATCTATAATGATACATGATATTCAAGATATAATTGATAAATTAGAAAAGAGAAAGAAAAATATTTCAAAATATAATATACCATTTGAACCAAGTATAGATATCATGGCTGACATAGATATTATCAATTCTCAAACACTCATAGAGTTTGAAAAATTACTTGAAACTTTATAAATTATTTATCTCTGTGTTTATAATGCCTGAATATACTATTGAAGGATTAGACAATTTGTTTGAAAAAATAATGGAAAAAATAGATAACACTATATCTCGTTTAATAGATATGGATGAATCATCTGAACAATATTATATACTTTCAGAAAATCATGATCAATACATTATAGATTATTCTGACATATTAGAGATTAAAATAGAATTAGAAAATAAAATAATGACAAATACAGTCCAAACCTAATGTCAGGATATACAATAGAAGGACTAGATAACCTTTTAGAAAAATTGAAAGATAAAATGGAAGATATTAAACATCAAATGGAAAATGAAAATATATCTTCTGAAGAATATAATAAACTCTTAAAAAAATACGAACAATATATTGCAGATTATTGTATTTTACTAGATCAAAGAATGGACTTATAACAAAAAAACTTGTATAATAATTTACCAACCCGATAATCTATGGATACTTCACAAGCATCAACTTCTAATAACTGTGATCATAAACTATATTTAGATAATAAAGAAATTTCATTTTTATTAGCTATTGCTGAAAAATCTAAAAATATACATTCTGTTGGACAATCTAAATTAAAAGAAATATACGAAGACATTGACTATGCTATCTTAAATAGAATAGAATTTAATTCTGTTGAAACAGCAAAAAATATAAATACGGTTCATAAAATTATAGAAGAATATGAAGATATAGAAGATGAAGTTTCAGATGGAATAGCATTAGGATATATAATAAAGAAAGAACATCCTAAATCTTTTGAGAAATTATCACAATATAGAGCATTTTTAGAAGAACTTAAAAGATTAAAGAATATGAATATAATAAAAAGTATTGAATTAAATCAACTTGACTAATTTAGGGATATATCTTGCAAATAAAATAATGCAATTCATTAAGGGTAATAAAGACATTTTACATAAAAAGGGCATTTTGAAAAATTATACCTTTGAAAAGGCTATTCCAACAAATCTCCCTTGAATCCGCAATTTGAGTCACCCCTTTTGCTGGCTGACCTCTTTTCACCGGGTTTGTGGTGTCTTTGTCGTGGGTTTGGCATGACCGTTGTTGCGTGACTTTAAGTGTGCCATCACCGCAAACTGGTGCTTGTAGCCACTTTGAATCCGCAATTTGAGCTGCCCCTTTTGTTGGCTGACCTCTATTTTCCAGGTATGTTATTGCTATGATTAATTAATTCTTGAGCTGCGTTGATTTGTCCAATTATTTCCCCTAATCTTAACTGATTTATCCAATTAATTACCCTAATCTTAGCTGATTTCTGTAATTAATTTCCCTAATCGTAGCATTATGTTGTTGTGATTCATAATCACATGGTGATTTATTTTTTTGCCGGAATTCAGGTTGATTTCACATCTTTGCTGGAACGATTTCACCTGTTTGCTAGAACGCACTTATCCTGTTTGCTGGAATTTATGCTGATTTTATTTTGTGCTTATTGCTGGTAAAATGGTTGCTGGTTAGTGAAATATTGGTGGCATTATGTTTGGTAATTAGGACTATTGGTAGGAGAATGGTTGTGGTGTACGTTTGACGAGTTTTTGTGTTGATGGGGCTATGAAGATAAACCATCATTTAGTTAAATTTTTTTTTTACATTAATGGCTAAACACGAAATCATATATCGTATCTTGGCGGGACAATCTAGACGGCATGAGTTTCATGTAACCAGTGATCTGCAAACATGGCAATTTGGTTACATGTTGGCCGATGAATATGTCAATATATCTGAGCCTCTGTATTTTTCGATATTGACAAGTGGGGTATGACGACTAAAATTTGTCTAAGCCTCTAACGAATTTAGTGCAAAACCATTAATGAGTCCATATTTTCATTAAAGTGTGGCTCGTATATGAAGTTGCATACATCACACTCGGCTAATATTTCAACCGCTAATATTGGTGATACAAGAGGTTTGAGGTATGTATGTTATGTAAATATATATGATGCTTAACCTACACATTTTTTCGCTAATATTGTATAGTTCCATGTTTTGTGTAGGACGAAAATGAGTGCAGTTTAGTCTACTGGTGTTTACTAATATTTTACGAAGCAAAATATACCCGTAAGTGTACGGATCGTGAAAAGTAATAAAGTGGACCTAGGAGTCCCGATTATCGTCCTACAAAGATTGCTACTAAGTATCGAAATATGTTAGTTCTTAACCCTATTTCAACAAATGAAAGAATTTGTTGTTTTAAACTAAAACTAATAAAATTAAACTAAAAAATTTAAAAATGGCAGAATTGTTTTTTTAAAAAAAGATGATTGTTAAGGAGTTGGGAATCCCGATTTCACCTAACTAATTAAATAAACTCCAATTTCATGTTTTATTTCCTAAATAAGTACTCGGTCGGATTCACTAATTTATATAGAAATTTCTCTCTCGATTTTAAATCAATTCTACCTAGATAAGTCAACCATGTATCTCTACAGCGAGTCCGAATATTTCTTATCTAGATGCAATAAACACAATAATTCACACACGACCGCAATAGCAACAAAAGTATAAATCTGTCTCTTGTTCAATTACCGAATTTATTACCACGTTCTAAGTTATTAACTCACATCTCTGATTATGAAAATAACTCAATATATCATGAATTTGTGATCAGGAAATTCAACCATTAAGAACAATAATAAATCAATACATGCAACGAAATCGTTAAAATAACGGAATTTGGAATTAAAATAATATGACTGGGCTACATCGTTGATCCCAACATTGAGATTAGTTACACATCATAATTAAAGAGGAAAAACAATAATAAACGTTCATTGAAATTAATATAAAGAAAGGAACGCTTGCACCAAGTGTTGATTCTTCAATTATCTTCAATTCACGCCCTTTTGTGATGTTTGATTCCCCAAGAATGTAATGCTGAATTCTCTATTGTGGCTCGTTCGAGAGGCAAAGGTCAAGAATTCGTGCCCCTCAAGTAGTATATATAGGTTTTGGAGGAACCTAGGTCAAAGAAGAGAATAAATTGCTGAATCCATGCCCAAAAAGCCCAATTTCGGCCCAGATGGACAACAGCGCGATCGTGCGGTTCAAAATGGCGCGATCGGGTGGACATGGTGATAACTCTCGGATGATAAAAACGAGGCATCGCGCAATTGCGCAATATTGATTTCGGCGATCGCGTGGTTTGGACTTCACAGCAATTCCACCTTTTCTCGATTGTATAAGTTGGTCCCTACTTTTTATTTGCTACCTCAGTCCTCAACTCTCAATTGTTTCGATTTAGTCCCCAAACTTCAGAATCTTCTCGTGTTGCTCGTTTCAGTTTTTAACTTCTTCAATTGGGTCCTCCAACTTTTGTTTTATTCACTTTGGCAACAGGCTTGTTTCCCGATTGACTTAACAAACTTCTCGATCGCTCAATTTAATTCCAATTAGCATCCAATTGTGCCTTTTTCCCATTAATTGCTTCATTCTTCATCTTTCGGGATTTTTTTCTGAAAAGTAAACATATAAACACAAATTAAATAGCCTATATTCTTAAACAACAATAATTTATTATACTTTTGACATATAAATAAGTGTATAAAATATACTTATCAACTGGGCCGATGATATTGCAATGTCACTTCGAAATGTAGTAATTCTATGTAAACATTTGACCTGAACCACCATCATGTACATATATCGGTGTATCAAACACAAAAGACAGTTTTGGATTCTTAGTCCATCTGGGTAGGATGTACTTGCAAGTGCATCACTTGCTTTTTCTTCAAGAACGAAATCATATGTTGACAGGGGTATCCCTCGTACTCAAACATCCGACAACTACATGTGATGAAGTCAGTTGGTTTGCAATATGTCAGTTGATGAAGACGATCAAAGCTTTCCCTACTTCAAAGCACCGGATGATGTACACTTTAGTATCTCTAAAGTTAGAAGTTTTCAGACATGTGTAGTAGTTACTCTCTTCAAGCTCTTTCTGAAATAACAAAAATATCTTTTTTGTGTATACTTGAACCATCTGATGTTCCATCGGTTGAGTTGTTGTGAGTCTCGACCTCTTATTCATATCAACATGGTTTGAAACTAACTCATCATGTCGTTGATATACTAGTGCCCTATTGAATCTTATTATGAAATTCAGCAAAATATTATTCCGACTAACACATTTTTTGAAGAACGAGTGACTACTCTCAGCTCGTTGGCTGCTTGACATCCCCGTAGCAAACACATGCTTCACGTAGGCTAGCACCCATCGGCTTCGTATGTTGAACATCTGCATCAACCATTCGTTGCTTCTTAATTCACTCGAATCAACCATAGCAAGCCAACGCTCATCAAACTCCTCTGTCGTCTCTGCATCCCTAATTATGGTCACCAATGTGTGATAATGCTGCTTGTAGAGCATAACATTCATTTTCTACGTGAACTTGTTCAATATATGCCACAGACAAAATCGATGGAAAGTCAATGGAAACACCAGTGAGATGCCTTTTGCTATTGCAACATCTTGATCAGTAATGATTACAGTTGGGGCAACTAGGTTTGACATTGCTTCAAGAAATTTCAAAAATAACCAAATAAAGGATTTAATAATCTCATCACTAAGTAGACCACATCCAAACAGTACAGTCTGCCAATGGTGGTTCACACCTACTAAAGAAGCAAGTATCATCTCATACTTGTTGGTATTTTACGTAGTGTCAAATACTGCTACATCTCCAAAATAAGTGCACGACCTCCTAGACTCACAGTCGGCCGAAAAACAAGTACAAATTTATCTTCCTCATCGGTATGATATTTGAAGAAAAGTTATGATTCTTCTCTTTTTCGAACATGAAATGCTTAATTAACGCCTTTGCATCATGTCCCAATTCTTCTTGTAGCAAATCCCTCTCATGATTTCTAATGTCCCTCTCTACAAACCCTACTACTAATGGACCACAAGCATCTATCTCCAATAGTTGCACTTGCTGATAGGTGGGAATATTTTCCTCTGAAAACTGATTGACAAGCTCCTTCTTAGTGGAAGTTACCCGACGATGTGATCTCAACAAGTGCACCCTACTAGGAATAGTAAGAGCATGGTTGTGTTCCTCAATAAATTTACTGACAACCCATCCTGGCCTAATCTGTTGCTTTAATAATTCCATTCTTGCATTACACCCACACCGCGTTTGACCACATCTTCTTTCATCAGTACGTTCAACACCATCCTTAAGTCATATTTGATAGGTCTCATCTATTTTACCCTCTTTGGAGCACACAAATAATTTCCAAACATACTCATTTGTTGATTTTTTCTTCTTCTTACAATTACCCACTCTGGTACTAAATCCCGCATCCTGTGCATACTGATTGTAAAAACTTTGGGCATCTTCATGGGAGCCGAATTCTAAACCAATCTTAGGTTTTGTACTATGAGAAACTTGTGGAACGAACACATGATCATCATCTTCATACTCCATTCCTAATTAACAAAATAAAATATTAAATCGAAAAAAGGTGAAAAAATAATTTATGACATTAGACCAAATTTTAAGTTGTCTAGATAATCATTTTAAAATAAAATAATAACAATGACGTTATTATTAATGAAATTAATAATTTCTCCGGGACAAAAATGTTATACACAAAATAAAGTCTAACTTCATAAGAAAAATAACATATATAATAACACTAACAAAAATATTACATTTATAACTAATTAGAGCTTCTCAGTAAAGATTTAAGTTTATTCATCAATATTTCCAATAAAAAAAATATTCAGTCTCATTATTGCTGCTAAGTTATAAAAAATATTAATTTCTAGGGGACAAAAATGTTGTACACAAGTGTTTTTTGGGGGTGGGGGGGTGGGGTGGGTTATTTTAACCAACCAAATGGGGACGTGGCTTAACCCGTTAGATGGTTGGATTAAGGAAAATTTTGAACACTAAGTTATTTGCATTTTTTTTTTTTTTTGCAGTGAAGATTGCGGAATCTATGTTATCAAATATGCTGAGTACTTAATCGAAGCCAGGATTAACGAAATGCCTATATCATTTGACACTGCAACCGCTCGGTCAAATATCGCTATTCAGCTATACAAATATATGCGTGAAGAGCCCGACATAACTTGGTTCAATGGTCCTGGATCTTTACACCTTGGAGAATAGCTATCACATTACATTTTATTTTTCACAATCAAGCTACCAACTGGATTGATTTTTTACATTAATTTCTGACTTAAATTATCAATTTAATTTATAGGGGATTTGTCTACAAATTTTCTCTATTTCACACTAGCATTATTGTCCAATCTATCATCAATCCTTATTCCACAGAAATTTAATTATATATCTCAAGTGATGCGATGAAATTTGTAGCTATTGTTTACTGCAACTTCTTACCATCATATTCACAGTGAATTATATTACATTAATATAATTAGTTCTCAGGGATCAATATTTTATGTGAAAATGAGTCTAATCTTGTATCATTGAAGTATTAATTTATAACTTTGAGCTGGAAATGCAAAATTAAACTGTACCAAATATTCAGCAGATCAGATTCTTAATTGGTGTTGGTTATATGTCCCCCCTGAATGAATGTAACTATGCTACCAGCAGTCATCTGTTAAAAACTGACATACATATGTCGATCAGAAATTGCTCAATGCAAACCAGACTCATTAATCAATATCAATCCTTATTAAATTTCATTCACACTTGATAATAAATCACACATATAATTTATTGCTAAAACATAGGTTAGGAACCAAATTAACCACATCAAAAATAATGATCATTTGTTTACTGACTTGCTGGTATTATTCAGCTGTAATGGAATTTATTCATTCTCAATTAAATATTTGTATTACCTGGTATTTTTTAGCTTCGTCAAACAAATATCTTTCTCATGCCTTATTTTAAATTGCACTATATAATCAGGGATTTTAATTATCCTCACAATACTCTCAAATGAAAATCTGCCAATTTGAATTATGTGAAAGGGAAGAATGTCAAGTTATTTAATCTGTCATCAATAATTAATTAGCTACCCTTTTAAGCAATAACATTGTACTGGAAACGGTGCCAAGTTTCAAGTTATCTTAAATGGGAACCCTACCGATAAACTTCACTGATTTCTTTCATTTTTTGCAATTGATATGTGAAGTAGGTCACGCTGCATGAAACAGGTAAAACACACCCTCGTATCTTTACAAAAATAACATGCATTAACTGACAGTAACAATGGATGAATGCTTTGTTTTACATTATTTATGACTGCAACTTCATCAGATAAACTAACTACCACCATAAATTGTATTCCATTGTCCATTATCATAGAGAGTACATGAATGAAATTCAAAAATTGGCACTAATAATCGATTAATGTTTTGGTTACTTTATTTATGACAGGAACCACATCAAATAAACTGACTAATGGCATGATTTCAATCCAGCATGATCTCAATCCACTATCCAGTATCATAGTGACTAATTAATCATGTCATATACCAGTTTCATAAATATTGCATATTCAAATAACAAATCAGGAAAATTAAGTTGAATTTGAAAACATATATCATGTGATATCAAATAAAAACTTCGAGAAAATTACACGTAATGTTGATAATCATCGTCACCTTTATGTCTGTCACATTTTACTCATAAGGTACTGGGGGATTTCCATCAAATTACATAAATCCTCTAGAGCAAAATAAACAAAAAACATTCCAAACATTTAAATTTAATGTTGCTATAAAAATTCGATCGTGATTTCCATCTGTGGGGGACCTCCAATTAGATGTTGGATAGCTGCATAAGATCAACTTCAAAAATATTATTCAAACTAATATATTTATAGATTATTAAATTATGATTAAAATTTGAAAAGTCAATCGAAAATACGGATTACTTACATTGCATTACCTCATTCTCACTCGTTTGGTTAATCTTTCTTTTATTGTTTCTTTTTGGTGTAATTTGAACTGGATTGCTGCAACTCCTGCTATTATGACTGTAGTTACCACACTTTCTACAACATGATGTCTTTTTATACTCAGTTGACGACTCGAATCTGTTCTCTTTCGGTCTGCCATGTCCCCTCTTACATTCTAGTGGTAGAACGATCATCTTCCTAACATCATCCAGTACGAACCAATCTTCTTTATTACCCAATGGATATATAGTACCCTGGTATGCAGCAACATAGCTTTCTTTGCTAAAGTAAGTCGAACAATAGTCATACAATGAGTAGTTCCGCTTTGGGATCATAGCAATTGCATGTGGACATGACAAATGGTCAAGCAGAAACCTCATACACGTACATGTTTTCTCTTCCATGTTAACAACATATGGGGTTGTTCCATCATTGACTTGGTAAACTACGTCGCTTGAGGGGAATACTTGTATGAATTTTAAATTATATCACAATATGTATGGTAACATTTTCAAATACATCCGTCGCAAAGAATATGATGACTAACCCGCATGCTTAGGGACATTTTCACCCTCTCGTTTAACATACTGTTGTGCCAACTTGCGAGACGCCTGAATGTCGATTTTGCATCACTTAGATTTTTGAAAAACCATTTATGGATTTTAGATCTAAGGCATTTAAACATAACTTCAATGGGGTACTTCTTAGCATGTTTAATTGCCTAGTTCACAGACTCGACAATGTTAGACGTCATAGTTGAGTACCTGTCGATCGTCGTGTGAGCTCGAGACCACCTTTCGTAACCTGCCTTTTGCTGAAATCACACGGTCAGAAGTTCTAGAAACACATTGAGTCACAATATTTCTACTAGATAAAGTATAAAAAAAAAGGATTTTTTTATACCTACCAAGTATCCCTTTATACTTTCATCAATTGCATCCAGTCTCCCCATGTATTTCTCAAAATCTGTAATCGTGTAAGCCTTACTGCAGCATTCAACGGTATTCTCACCCCTTTCCCTTTTTTTCCAAGGCTTGACCTTAAGTTTTTAAGCAAATGGTAAGTACAAGCTCCATGCAACGAATTTGGGAACACTTTCTCCACTGCGTGTTGTATGCTTCCATGGTGGTCAGAGACAATACACAATCCCTCTCGCTCACCATATGCTTCTCAAAGTCTTAACATGAACCATTCCCATGCATTATTGTTTTCAGTATCTCCCACCCCAAAAGCGAGAATGAATATGTTGTTATTCGCATCTTGCGTGCAAGGCGTGAACAAAGTACCACGATGCCTACTAGTTAAGAACGTCCCGTCCACCACAATTACTGGTTTGCAATGTGTCCAACCCGAAATTGATGCTCCCAAAGCAACAAAGCAGAACATAAACCTCTTCTCATCATCAGCTTCCATTCTAGTGTATGATCCTGGGTTTGATATATTAGTCATATACATGTATGATGGGAGATTCCCATACGAAACTGCTGGATCACCCCTGATCATTTTTATTGCCAATTCACAGGCTCGCCATGATTTATCATAGCTAATTGTCACCCCATACAACTCTTGCATATCCTCGATCACATCCCCAGGTGTGTAGATTCTCCTTGCAGATAAAAACTTGTTCTTTATGCAATTAGCAATAACTAAACTACTTGCTTGCTAGTGGTCACCCACCACTGTCCAAACTGAGCATTTATGGATATCAGCCATCCTTCTTATCTTAAAGTTTCCTACCAAGCCAGTTCTCGAAGCTCTAAAGGTCCACTCACAATTTTCCCCCATACATTTCAGTACATATGACCTGTAGTCGGACTTTACAACCTTGAATTCAAATTGATGTTGAATTGCAAACAAACTAACCATCTTGATAAGGATATTTTTGTTCTTGAAAACCCTCCCCACTTCAACATCTTCGGTACTTTGACGGGTTAATACCATAGAGGATGATTCAGAGTTGTCCTCGTTACGCAGTACTATGTTCTCTGCTAGTTCATTACCCATCTCCTCAATTGTGGGCATAGAAGTTTCAATCTCCATAGTGAAGGGATCACATACATTAGATGACGACATGACCAATGAGCTTGAATGTGTAATCTCAACGTCTAGCCCGGGATTTAAATTGCATATTCGATCAGTTGGTTTCGTTGCCAGTTCACAAACATCAACACACAGTAGGTAGCTTCGTCTATCAACCTCCCCTTTTTTAATCTCCAAGTAAAAAAACACCGCATAGTCATTTGATATGCCAACCCTAGGAGCTCCATCAACCTCCTGATAACACAACGTGTACGGGTGTTTTTCTGGCGATTTTTCAAGCTGAACAACTATCAATTTGATTAGTTCGGTGTATGTACAGTCATCCTGAACAATCACACCACACACAGAATAGCCATGGTACATGTTACAATCATCACGAACCACCAAAGTGAACAAACAGAGTCACTGAAACCATTTACTGTTCATGAATACAACAATAATTGGCATAGTTTACTTCACATCATATCATATGACAACTAGAAATGTATCCATATTGATATCACAAAATAACATCTTTACATTAAAATAAATTATTTCCATGCCATAGTAGCTGGGACTGGAATTATTTGGAAATACCATTTTAAAATACAAGGAATTTATCCAAAATGGATACACATAACCAAGTCGATCAACTTATCAATAAAATGCTAGCAATAACTATGCTCAATACTATTTCAATTTAATCTGATCAATCAGAGTAAATTAACTACACTACAAAATTGGGATTAATCGAGAAATTGTTACTTTATGAAGTACATTTACGCCCAACCTATTCAATGACTACAAATTAATACAAAGTCTGATTTGTTTTTTTATTCTTCACTGTATTTTAGCTTTTTTCGATTTTCGGTCCATTGTCCAATATATTCATATTTCGATTTCAAAATTAATACCTCAGTACATAAATGTGTGCTAAAAACAATTAAATTAAAAAACCCGCGAATAATCAACATTAACTAGTTCATTCATTCATTTCAACGAAGAATATATATCAGCAATGAAACACAACAACGAAGATAATGGTATTCGTTCTTCATCACCAATGTCACTTTATTAATAGATTAATGCATCTCCATATTTTATCACACTTTCCAGTTTCTTATGGTGATACCATCCAGGTTTTTATTTCTTATATTTTCATTCATAGAACAAATATATCATAATCAGGTAACAAATAAATAACATGCAACTTATATTCTTTTTTCCTTTATGAACAGGCTTCAGATAATTAACACTATATATTGAATCCAGCTTTGCTAATCAAATTGAATCAACTGATAAAAACTTACATGTTATAGGGTAATCAAGAACTGCAGACAAACCAGTGAAAATGTACTTTAACGAGGATGAAGCGTTAAACAAAATGACAATATAACTGGAATTTGTGCAATGGATTCTGGTTTCAAAATATAACGTTGAAATGAATAATAATGCAGTGATATTCCCCGCCAATCAGATTCAACCTAGTTATGAAACCGCACCGATTTTAAGATACTGAAACACAGGTCACACACCTCTGAAACTAGTAACTTGATGGGGACGATATGGATTAAGGAATTTTTTACTGGATTAATGAATTGTCTCTTGTTTTGGAATTAATTTTTTACCTGTAGAAATATCTCTCCCCAAATCAAGGATTACTGCTATATCATAGTCAAGAAAATCATGTGTCAGTTACAAATTATGGTTAGTTATAAC
Source organism: Ligustrum vulgare (assembly GCA_963555705.1). Lineage (NCBI taxonomy): Eukaryota > Viridiplantae > Streptophyta > Magnoliopsida > Lamiales > Oleaceae > Ligustrum > Ligustrum vulgare. Next base: position 46,320,748 of record OY743170.1, on the reverse strand, counting down.
TGACATTTAATGTTAGGTTGTGCATTCCTTAATCTCCTCTTTTACCGGTTTTGAGATATTCATCCAAATTTTAAAATGTCATGGTATATTTTCCATTTTTTCATTTATTGGGTTACATAAATCAAAATAAGGTTTCAATTGTGGGTTACACTGCAATTTCCCCAGAATTGTATCCCTCCAATGCCGTTAATACCACCTCCCTTTTCTAAGTCTGATGTCTTCATTTTTTTGGCCCAAGTTTGCTCCCATTGTGTTGCTGGGCCTTCTTTAATTGTTTTTCCCAAGAATGTGTCAAGCCCATTAATTATTTGAGGTTGCTGACTTTCTGAAACAATAAGGCGGTGCCCACGCCTTATGCTAAGTCTTTCTCTGATTGTGTACTTTTGAGTTCCAAACTTGTTCCTTCAATTTGTAATATTGAATCCAATTTTATCCAAGTTCTTCACCTAATCCACTAAACATGAAATATAATTAATATCCACAAATTAAAGCACTTTAAATCATCAAATCAAGAGGAAATATCACAATTTAAACAACAATTATGCGCTCTATCAGAGGATATATTCTTACTAGCGGTCCATATTTTTGCACATGGACATTGATTTGGCATTGATGCAAGAAGTGTGGAGGAATTAATGTCGATGGCTGATGAACTCCCTAAAAAAGCCAAACATGGGGATGCACCATAATTTTTAACAAGTTTGTTTCGACATAAGTCAATTAAATTCTTAGAATTTGTGATTAGTTCTAAGTTTTTATATTCGTATGGTGGAGTATGTTGATTCTTTGGTTTGAGGATTGTGATCGTCAAAATGTGTCAAAGCTTACTTGTTTTTCCAAGTATTGTGAACAAGAGATATGATAGAAGTTTTGACTCGTATTTCGGTAATGTGGAGATTTTTTAGATAATTGCCTCAAACAAGTTCTAATTCTAATTGAATGCTTGTTCCATGTGTTTGAAAATAATTTCAGTTAGGATTGTATTGAAGTTTGGAGGACTTCTATTGCAAAAAAGGAATTAAAATAAAGATTGTGTTCTTTTTGGAATAAATCTTATGGTTTCCCTTTTCCTATGAGTTTCTTTTGCCTTGGTTGAATTAGAATTTGACTCTTCTATGTAATATAGTTGATCCTATAAATACATGACGTTATTCATTATTTTAGAGTATGTGGCTAGAAATTTTTGTTAGGAAAAATTGTAGTCTAACATCCTGATTTTTCTTGTTTTCCTTGAGGGTTGTACAAAAAAAGTAGAAATTGATAGATGTGGTAAGACTTGGATATTTTTCTTACAACAATTGGGGGTTTGATGAGTGAAATTATATATGATTGTAATAATTTTATATAGTGTAAAGCTTTTACGCTCCGTAAATCTTGCGTCGTGTCTTTATAAAATTTTTTGTTTGTTATTTTCTTTTGAAGAACAAAAAGTTCACGAGGGTAAATTAAAGAAAATTTTATTCGATTTCCAACAATTATACAATCGAATGTCGAATAATTAAATCATGACTAAATGACCATTTTAAGGATCTTAATTATTTTCACATTTGCTGCTCGTAGTTCTTAAATTGTTTCTTCTTGATACCACAAAATTTATGATTCCGGTATCCCTAACTATTAATCTCTAGTTTGATTTTTTCTCTAAAGAATATATTCAAGTGGACTCTTATACCTATCGAACAAGGCAATGAATTCCGATCCCGAATAAGTGTTCACTATTGATTCCTCTTGATTTCCAAAATAACGACATAAAGATCGTAAGTCGTAATTGAATGATCTCATTTATTGACATATATTAAAAAACATGGGGCCTTCTTGTACCCCCCTTATCGGTGCCCCCTCACAATAGGGGCGGTGGGGCCCCTTTGAAAAGTGGGGTGGGGTTTCTTGTACCCCCGCCTTACAAGCTGTGCCCCCAACGGTAAGGCGGGGGTACAAGAAGTTTTTACTAGAAAAAAAAACCTTAAGTATCACAAGCAATCAATTTCTTATCATGACTTGGTATAAATTTATAAAAATTTTACTTGGTCCAATCCAATACACTTTTAGATGTATAAGCGCCATCACTCTCGAACGAACAATCTCCTCAATTTCAAGGAAAATCACACACTACAAATGGTAAAGCAACCAACCATTCGATCTAGATAAAGTGCCAACATTATATGCCAATCTATAATAAATCCTTCTCGATCATAATATAAGTTATATATTTTGTACTCAGTGACGGATCTAACCAAGAATTTCAGTTAGAGCGTTGACCGTTGACCCCCGTGAACCATTGACAGACGAACGTCAACGGTCGCAATAGCGAGATTATTTATATTAATTAAATAATATTAAAAATTAATGAATATATAAAAAATAAAATAAAAAACTATAATGAAATATATGAACATATAATTCAATACAAACCAAAATAGATGCAAAATACATGACATTGATATCATTTCGTAGGCTCAAACAATTGTAAATCAATAATCACAAATCAAATCAAATATTTTCCATAATCTGTAAATCAATAATCACAAATAGCATTTTCACCAAATTTGTAAATCAATAATCACAATCAAATCAAATCAAATATTCACCAAATCTCAATTCACAACCTATAAATCAATAATCACAATTCACAAATCAAATCATATTTTCACCAAATCTCAATTCACAAATCTAAAAATTTAATATATATTGTTTTAAAAAAAATAATAAAATTCTAAAACAGATCGGCTGGCGATCAAGGTAACGCTGCACACCAGCTGGATCTGTCTCTGTCTGTACTTTTCTATGCAGGTACATAACTTATAATATCATAGAGGGATCGATAGCTTTTAATCACTTATTCAAATATGTAATAAATAGTAATTTAAAACAAATAAAACACTATTTAATTGTAACACATTATAGTTATGTTTACTATTGAACACAATCCCACAAAAATATACACGATATCAAGAACGAAGATTTCCTCAGCTGACTCGATGTTAAATCTACCCTCCAAGTATAAAGGGGTCAAGTTATAGCCTAGCAATAATCCATGGTCATTCTTCCTAGGGATTTTATTGGTATCATAATATTCGCTAAATTCGAGTCTTAAACTATGATTTCGAAATTACTTAAATGATAAAAAAATATAATTAAATTGCAATGAACGAGAAATTTGAGTGGAGTTATTCTTTCGCTATCAATTGAGTTTTGCAAATAAAATTAGTGTGAATTTCTTGAAATCGATAAGATTTAAACATATTCGTACGAAAATTAGTCAATTTATTCTACGGCATTTAGTCGAGCATGTTGTGTGCATATTTAATACATACCACATCAACGACATCAATCGAAGTAAAATAATTTGAAAACTTAAAACAATTTGTAAACGCTTATCAATAACAAGAATTCATTCATGACGAATTAAAGCACACCCATTAAAGCTAAGAATAACTCCCCTCAAATATAAATTAGCCGGACATCATTAAACTAACCGAAATAAAATTCAAATAAACACTAACCATTACTCAAACAAAACTCAAATTCGAAAATAAAATTTCAATAACTAAAATATACCTAAAATCAAACAAAAATCAATATTCTGAATCTATATGAACTACCAATCAAAACACTTTAAAATCTAAACAAAATACAATAATCTAAATTAGAACAAATAACCAAAACATAGGCTGCTGCTGAAAAATTGAATTGGAATGCTGAAGTGAAGGTACGGCTGAAACCGGTTGAATGGAGTGCTGCTGGAAGTTGACTGTGTTTTTTGATAAAAAGGAGGGAGACGTGAGGCAGAGGGTGGTTGGTTACGTGTGTGAGGAGTGCTGCTGGTGGGGAGTTCCGGCTGGAAGAACAGGTTGAGGGAGAGGACTGGCGGCTGTAGGTGGTCAGAAACCAGCGCTGCGGGAGAGGAGACAGAGTAGAGACTGCTGTAGAGGTTGAGAGAAGAAGACAGGTTGGTTATGGTGAAAGAGAAGGATGATGCGTGTGAGGTGCTGGTTGAGGAATAATACAGAGAGGGACGTGAGGGGCGAGGGCTTGCGGCTGGCACTGCTGTAGAAGATGAGGGCAGAGGGCGGTTGGTTGCTGTGGGAGTTAGACAGAGAATGGTGAGAGCTGAATGTGAAGATGGGGAAGACAGACAATGCGGCTGGGAGTCCAAAAAAAGAAAAAAAAATGCCCCGCGAGAAGACAGAGGCTAGCTGAGTTGATGGTAGGTTTTTTTTCAATTTGGGCTTTTTCGGGTCCATTGAACTAGAGATTTTCGAATTGAAACTGTCCAAAATATTCCTACAAACAAATAAATGAAATTTTTAGCAATTAAAATTAATTTAGAGTTAAAGAAATAAAATTGAATCTTTTTTAAGTTTTACTCTAAATTACAAAATTTATATCCAAAAATTGTATTTCTCATTTATTTATCCATCTAAAATACGTAAAATTGAACAATAATCATCAGCCCCTTATTAAGCAATCTTTGTGATGAAAATTATAAGTTGCCCACTTGTGGGAACCTTATAATCCCCACCCTCCCCTATTAGTTGGTTGGCAGGTGGACCTCGCGTCAAGTGGCGACTGGGTTGAATTTATGGTAAATTTCCGATCTTTGTGAATGTGATAAACTGGAGGCTTTTTCACTTATCACATTATACAAAGTTGACATTATGAATTTTATGTGTGTGAGAGAGAGAGAAGGGCCTGTTACGTAAGGACACATACCCGAGAACAATAAAAAAACAGATGATAATAATACATTATTTCTATTTTGACAAAGAAGTTTTAAAATTTAAAAATCAGGTGATAAATTAGATTTTTCATCCGTTTGGTAAACCAAACCCTTATTTGAGCCCCATTATAATCAGATTATATGGGAAAATGTATTTTAGAATAGTAATTTTTAGGAGAATGTGTAATTTAAAATAAGAGTGAGAAAAGTATAATAATATTTTAATGAAAAATGTGTGATTAAAAATAAGAAAGAAAAATAAATTAAAGTTTAATGAGTCTCAAACAAAAGCCAAATAAACTGGATCACATAATTTCCCAAATCACTTTTAACCACACACATTTTCTCTCTCCACTTTTCAACCGCACATTTTACCTTAAAATCATAAATAAATCAATATATAAAAGCTACATTATTACCAAACAAAAGTTATTAATTGAATGTACTTAGCTCACAACAAAAGAATTTCCGGTGAGGTAGGTTGAGTTGGGGGAACTAGGGCTGGGAATGGGTTGGGTTGGGTTGGGCCGGTTTGAAGGCCAACCCAAACCCAAACCGACTACATCAGTTTGGGAAAAAACGAACCAAACCAAATTGATGATGGCTTTAAAAACCCAACCCAACATTGATCGGTTTGGGTTACGGTCTTGACCTCCAAGAAGTGAACACGAGTTCTTGAAATCATAGCTGAAGCTTGAAGCCTTGATTATTTGTCGAGGTTCATTTCAACAACAAATCAAGCTAAAAGTGAAAACAATCTATTTTCAAAATTTGCACAAATCAACTTCGAACACCTAAGCAAAAATACCCAAAAAAAGGCATTTTTCCAGATTCAAAGCATATAACTATCATACATGTCCAATTTTTGTTCTCCTTAGTTCACAAATTCAAAGCCTCAATTACAGTCTGGTTTTGATTTGAGAAAAGGAAAGATGGAGGCCCGAACTGAGTTTGATTTGAGAACCGGAGATATGGAGAGAGCTGAGACGTTTGCGCTATGTGAGAGGATTTTTGGATACTAGGTTGGACTTCGAGAGTTGGCTGGAGAGTGGAGAGGGATGTGGTCGGAAGTGAAAAATGGAAATGTAGAATTTAGGGTTTGTGTTGTGTCATGACTTATGTGTGAGAGTTAAGGCGTTTTTTTTTTTTTTTTTTTTTTTTTTAAGTGGGTCAGTTTGGTTTGACTTAAATCGGGTTTTTAACTTAAAACGAATCCAAACCAAACCAAAACGAGACAGTTTTACATTTTTCAACGCTCAAACCAACCCAATCACCCGAAAAACCGGTTTGGGTTGGTCGGTTTGGTTTGGATTTTGCCGAGCACTAGGGAGAACTATAGAGTTTATGTCATGTGAAGGTGGAAATGATTTATTGCTAAAATTAGGGGTGGGGTAGGTTGAGTTGGGTTTAGGTAGATTAATTTATTTTAATAATGTAATTTTAATATTAAAAATTTTAATTTATCACCTAATTTTTGTCTAATTATTTTGAAATGTTAATTTTGATTTTGAAAGTTGAAAAATAGTTCCTAGAGTAATTTTCACCATCATAAAATCTCAAATGGTCTTTTTGAGTGCTTAACTTTGGGTGGAAATTAGAGCAGCCCAGTTTATTAGATGCACTACTTCAAAATCCGAGGATATTAGTATTATATTCACAAATTAGGTCTTTATTCCCTTTCAAAATAATTAATTAATAATATTATAATCTTATCACACACAAGTCTGCCTATCACACCCAACGTTCCAAAATGTTCTCTACAATCAGATCCTAAATTTGGTGATGAATTAACAGTGGAGCGATGAACTCCAATCACCTCCGACAGAACCATCTTCTTATTTTTCCGCCACACCCCTATCCTTCCGTCCATCACTTCATTGCCGGCTAGACTAGATGGAAGCAACAAAGCAGCAGCGGCGACGACGCTGCTTTCCCTACCCACAAACCACCACAATTGGGAACACAGTAAGTAGTGTCATCCTGTTCTGGAAGAAGGAGATTCAGACGCTACCAAAATTAATTTCAGATGCTACCAAACTGAGATTGAGACACTTGTGTAGCTTCAACTGACAACATTTGCAATTAAGATTCAAGCCTTAGGCCAACAAGTGCCGCTGAGTGCCAGTTGCATTTTCTTCATTTTTTTATTTTTATTCTGTTTGGTTTTATGTAGTCATTGTTGGTGGTCTTGTGACGGTAGTGTGGTGTGCTAGTGGGGTGACGTGGTGGTGCTGTAATGTGCGGTGGTGATGGGAATTAGGCTGGCAGTAGGCAGTGGTGGTGAGGGTTAAGTGTGAGGCTGTGGCGGTGGAGCAGTGTGATTATGGTGGTGCAAAATCAATTTGGAGTGGTGACAGTGATGGACGTGAAATTACATCTGGTTGTGTTTAGGGTTTTTGGGGAAGATGATGGTATTGTCGTGCTGGTTCGGTGATGTGGCAGTTGTGAAGTGTGGTCACTGTGGTTGTGTGACGGTGTGAGGAGGTGGTGGGGGGCAGTGATGGTGGCGTTGGCATCGGTTAAGGTCACGTGTTAATTTTCATGGGATGGGATGGCATTGAGTTTGAGCCAATGAGGATGGCACTGAGGTAAGGATGTGGTCACATATACAAGTCACAATCACAAATTGTTTGTTTGTGGTCACCGATGTGGTGGTGGAGGTGGTGAGATAACAATTGTTTGTAGTCACCGAGGTCACATATACGATTCACAAGTCACATGTTCAAACCACGGGTCACATGTTATGAATCACATATTCAAGTCACGGTCACACGCTTAAGTCACGGGTCACATGTTACATATTCAAGTCATACATCGCACTCACAGGTCACATGTCATAAATTGAAGCCACATGTCACATGTTCAAACCTCATGTCACACGTCTCGTATTCAAGTCATAAGTCACATGTTTAAGTCACCAGTCACATATTACATATTCAAGTCACTGGTCACATGTTCGGATCATATGTTTAAATCACAGGTCACATGTCACATATTCAAGTCACATAACAAAGTTCATAGGTCACATTACATCGTCACATGTTAGGATTATCCAATCAAATCATGTTAGGTCACATAGGTCACAATTCATATGTTGCAAGTGACAGGTCACATGTGACATTCCACACAGCATATATCCAAGAGAACTGGTGAAAGAGACAATATGAAAGTTTCAGATTTTATTTTTCATTGATCTTCACAATTTTTTTTGTTTAAACACACACACACACACACACACACACAGATCAGTTTTCATGCGCATTTTCAAGATGTGGTAGCAAGTCGAAGGCGGTTACGGTAGTAAGTTGGAGATGGGTAGCTGCAACGATTTGTCGAAGGTTACGATGAAGACGCGATGATGCACAATACGGTGGATGTGGTGGTGTTGGGGGTGGTGTGGTGGTGGTGGTGGTGGTGGAGATGTCGTGGACAACAAACTGAGTTACTGGATACTGAATTTATAATATATTAATTAATTATTTAGCACTTGTGTAACAACCCGAAAATTTCGTACCTTATTTTTTATTTATCTAGAAATTTAGATGGTTTTATTTTATTAGAAAATAGTCAATGTCATGATATGATAACGTTTTTAGAAAGTAAAGGAGAAATTTGCATGAATTATGATATTTGAGGTTAATTGGCATAATATTATTTTCCTAATTGAAACTCGTTTAATGGAAATGAGTATAACATTTCTATTTAAATTTCTTTAAATCTAGGGAATGTTTTACATGAGTTAAAAAGTTTGGAGGACTACTTTGCTAGAGATTAAAGTTGCAAAAACCATTGGAGCTTTAATTGAACATGATTAGGTAAATTGGGAACCAATGTGAAACTTTGAAAATGTTGATTTATTTTAACCTTAACATTTTATCAAGCGATCTTTGTAGTCATCTTATGAATTAGATATTGAACCGAGGATAATGCATGTTATACCTATGCGAAGTTTATAGCGAGACATTGAGATTGATACATTGATTCCCTGTTTTCGGGTTCGCATTTGTTGGAAAAAAAATCGAGCTATAGTAGTACAGTCGAAATATGGTAAGTATGTGCAAATTTTTCTAAGTATGAAAATAGTGAACGAGTGGCCATGTTTGCAAATGTCGTACGAACATTTGGATGACCCGGTGTTTTTGCATGTGTAACCATTAGAAAGCATATAGTACGAGCTTTCCAACGATATAAAATTTGACTAGTTTGGAATTAGTCTCGACCCTCAAATGTTAATCCGAAACAAACTTGTTGAAACATAAACAATTGAAAGAAATATTATTAAAATAATGGGAGTGGGACAAGTGTCATTCCACTAACCCCAATCCTAAGGATATGTTTGGCAACCTACTTATTTTAGTTAGAAGTACTTATTTAAGCAGAATGCATGTTAATATATTGTAATGGCATAACAACTGTATATTTATCGAAAAACACTTATAAGCTAAAAGTTGAAAAATTAAGAAGGGACAAACATGACCTTACTTCACCTTTATAAATACAGCAACATAACCTCACTTCAGCCCTTAAAAAACTTGCTGGGAAAGAGAAGGTAAAGTAGAGATTTCTTACTTCTAAATCATGGATTAACAAGTGAAAATGATGGATTCTTGTTTCTATATGAAATTCATCATCTTCAGCCTGTTAAACATAAGATTTCAATACATTTCAGTTTCAAAATCTGCAGAAAAATTCGCCCAGAAACAGTCAGTCGGAATTAGGCTACTAGAAGCCTGATTTCTACACATACGTAGGCATCTAGTAGTCTCCTGCAACATAAAATTTTTATATGATGAACTAAACAGAATTCTGGCAATTTTTCTGAGGAATAACTATGCTGTAGACTGTTCATAAGTAATAGATCTTTATTAACTGAGTTATACAAGGTTTCTAATCATAAAAACTTATTAAATTGCAGGATCTAAAAGTATAAACACCCTAACAAGCAGTGAGTAAAGCATTTATGTGTTTTCTTGCAATTTTTGTTATGTAAAGTTAGTTGCTGCAGTATATTAATATTCTTCACTTATTAGAGTTATATACTTGTGATTATTTAATACATAATGTTGGATTTCATGTTTTTCCTTAACTTTTTCACTTAGTCCTAATCTAAAGTTAATTTTTGTTCAATAGCTTATGTTTCTTTTGGGATCTAAAGAGCTACTGCAATAATTGTCTGTTTTATTTAATTGCATGTTAGATCCTTGATTTCTATGAGGGTTATCATCACCAAGACAATATTGCATGTGTATAAAATGAAGTAAAACAAGCTCTAAACTTAATCTAGAATTTTCAGATTCTTGAATAATGTTAGTGGTATAGTTTAAAGTTATTTTCAGACTCTTGTTTAAGGTTATTTATATATTTTAAAGTTAATTTCAGATTCTTGAATTCTTGAATCATGTTAGTTGTATATTTTAAAGTCATTTTCAGATTTTTGAAACAATTTATTTAGAGTATTTTAAAGAAATTTTTCAGATTCTTAAATAATGTTGATTTGATACTTTAAAGGAAATTTTCAGATTTTGAATGATGATATTTGGGGAATTTAAAGTTAAATTCAGTTTCTTAAAGGAAGATAATTGAGTATCTTAAAGTTATTTTCAGACTTTTGATGAATTCATAACACTTTTTACAATTACATATTTAAGGAGATGTGTCTAAGTTTATTTTCAGATTCCTTAAATTATTTACAGCAACTTGTAAGTCCTTTGATCTTTATAATTTGTTTAAATATAAGTTTACTCTTAATCACTCTAAGTGTGGTAAGCTTTCTCCATTAAATGGTAATTGTTATTTAATTATGTGAAGCACATGTGAGCTTAATTGATAAACTTAGTAGTTAAAGCTCCTATTATATTAAGTTCAAAGAATTCTATCTTGCATGCAAGGACTGAGTAAAATTATGTGTTTTTTTGTTGATCAAGTGAAGTGTTTAGAAGTCTTGATTTCATGAGTATCAGATGTTGAGATGTAACTCTCATGCAAAGTCTTAAATGTATTCATGTTTCACTCTCTAAGCATGCAGTTAGGTTCAAAAGTATACCTAAGAATATGCATGAATAAGAATAGAACTCTATGATGTTAAGTATTCACCAGTTTGGGATTCTAGATGCCCAAGGGGATAATTCCCGTATTGTACCGGAAGGGTACCAGAATTGTACCGGAAGGGTACTAGATTTGTGCCGGAAGGGTATCAGATCTTATATATATATATCAGAATTGTACCGGAAGGGTACTAGTTTTGTGGCGGAAGGGTATCAAATCTTATATTGAGCACTCCGTGAATACTTACTTTTAGGGTAGAGGTCCAAAGAAATTAATAAATGAAGTTAGAGAAACCATGCATTACATCATGATATGCATATTCTTTTAAAGTACATTATGTAATTTGAGAACGATATGCAATATGAGAATTCAAGTATTTTTATGTTGACATCTCATGAGAGAAGATGTTTTATATGGTAAAAGATACTTGAAATGAATTTGAACAAATTGAAGTGAATTATTTATTCTCCTCAAAGTTAAGAGGTAAAGTGTAATATGAGAATGATATGTAAAATGCAAATCCAAGCATGCTTATGTTGAAGAGTTTATGAGACAAAATGTTTTATACTTGAGAAGATTCTGAACAGAATTATGTGAATTACTTATTCTCCTCAAAGCTAAGAGGTAAAGTGTGTTTGTATCACATTGATCGTATCTATATGATAACATGCTTAAATGATAATGTGTAGCTTTACTCACTAAGCTTCATAGCTTATAGTCGTTTTATGACTCTTATGTAGGTCACAGGCTCTAACTATTTGGAGGTTTTGTGTACTTGGGGAGGTCTTTCTCAGATGGATGAAGTATCATATTATCGCTAAGAGAATAGTGTGGGCAAAGCTTTTCCCTATTTTGATGTAAAACTAAGACTATTCGGCATTAAGACATATAGTAAAATCAAGAAATCATATTTTGAAATGGTTATAAACTTGTATGTCGTGGAAGGATAGAACATGATGTGTAACTGTGTAAGATCTTTAAGGAAGTTTATCGTATTTCCTCCTTCTGTTTAGTTGAGAATGAAATTATTCTTTGTCTTGAATTTTCGCTTATCATTTAATATAAATGAAATCTTAAAAGAAGATTATGATAGTAGTTTTTGTAGCAGGCTATTAGAAGCTTCCTGCAGCTTGAGTTCTAGTGCAGTCTTAGGCTATTAGAAGCCTTCTGTAACTTGAATTCCAGTACAGCTTTAAGCTAGTAGAAGCCTCCTGCAGCTTGACTCCCAGTTCAGTGTTAGGCTATTAGAAGCCTTCTGAAATCTGTTTTTCTATGTTCAAAGGCAAATGAATGAGTAAAGAGTTTTATGTATGTGTTTCAATGTATAAATAGTGTCTATGAAAAAAAAATCATGGAAATTTTGAGGTCGTGACAACTTGGTTATTGAAATTTTAAACTAGTTTCTTTAGTTTTGAAATGTGTAATTGTAATCACGCGAGTTGTGTATTTTTCCCTAACTTTGGTCAAATAATGGGCCCTTCAATTCAACGACCACCGATCAATTTTTAAGGTCACAAATCAGTCACAACCACAACTACCTTTGACACACCAACATCACTGCTTCATTGCACTAACTTCACCGCCACAGCCACAGCCACAGCTACTGCCTATAGCCCTCAACCACCACCACATCAAATCTAAAATCGACACCTACAACTCTACTTGCATCAACAGATTAATAGCCAACACACCACTATACAGTCCAGATCGCACCACTCCACCCTCGCCACCACCACCACCACCACCACCGCAGCTCCATTGCCACATACGCATAAAAAAAATCCAACACACGGACAAGCAAAAATTGTAGATAGCACCACAGAGCAAATGGATGGCCTCTTATCAACGGTGGGGGAGGTAGACTAAACCTTCAGGATAGAGGTGTCAATCTGGGTGGTCCGAGCCAGGTCGGCACGCCAATATATTAGCCCTGTAACGACCCGCTTGGAAAAAAAGACTGCTCACTGCGGGTTCAGGGGCGGTTCTGGGTCGGACCACAAATTTCAAACTATGACCCAGACACACCCGCTAGCCCATGCGGGTCGAGCCCATGCGGGTTGCGATTCATTCTGATTTGGTCCGTATGAATAAAAGCATTGAATTTTTCATATTTATAACAATGTTTTTGTTAAATTTCTAAATATGAAATGAACAAAATAATAAATTCATATTTATACCATAAAATGTTTATATAAAATTTAAATTTATATTTTATATTACATGGATTACTTCTAAATTTGCAAATTTAAATAAAACATAAACAAATAACAACAAAATGCTAAATAAATTTCTAGTTACTACTATCAAAGAACATTACGTTTCTTAGCTATTATGGAGAAAAAATAAGATTTAGCTTTAGAATTTGTACTAGAATTTGTAGAAGAATGAAGATTTTCCACGTTACGATATTTGATAAAAAAAAAAATCACGTGTCAGTGAGTTAATCGCGGTCCGCGAATGTTTGACCTACGAAACCCACGGGTAACACCTTCTTGACCCATGAACCACCCGCACGGATCACGGGTCAGCCCGGGTCCCAGGTCGATCCGGTCCAATTTTCAAGTGTCTAGTCGGCCCATCCGTCTTGACACCTCTACTTCAGGAGGCACTATCGAGGAGCTTCATCGATAGTTCCTAAATATGCTATCGCTGCTGAAGGCAAGAAACTGCAGATTACACTATACGGCATGTGGAGGGAAAATATCAGGTACCAAAATGGAATTACCACCTTTAACAACGTTTAAGTTGGACCCTCAATGGTAAGTGAATGTAATTACCCTCACACGCGTAGAAGGAGTACAATGCCAAGTGTATGGTGGTTGGAGCCTCTAGTCAAAGGTATCTTCCCAAAAAGTTTACGTCGATGGGAAGATAGATTAAAGAAACCGTCTCGGGTGGTGTAGCGACCCAGAATTTTTACGCGATTAATAATTATTTTAATAGAAAATCGTGTCGCTACTATTAAGTTAACGCCGCGACGTATTCGTATAGCCAAGTCAAGAAATAATCGAGATCGTTCGATTTTAAATTAAATTCCGAATTTCTAAAAAAAAATATCTCCATTCTCTTGATTTAAAGTATATTAAGTCCAAGTACTTAATTCAATGTTATCCCAATATTTATTTATACAAAAATTATTTTTATTATTGAAATTAAGAAAATATATGCAAGCATGAGAGGTTCCATTATATATAATAATTATGAGAATCTTAATTTAATAAATATGGAAAAGTATATGAATGGTTGATAGACTCCATTATATGTAATCATGAAGAGCATAATATTTGTATAAATATGGAAAAGTATATGAATGAATTATATACTCCATTATATATAATCATGAAGAGCATAATATTTGTATAAATATGGAAAAGTATATGAATGATTGATAAGACTCCATTATATGTAATCATGAAGAGCATAATATTTGTATAAATATGGAAAAGTATATGAATGATTTATATACTCCATTATATATAATCATGAAGAGCATAATAATTGTATAAATATGGAAAAGTATATGAATGATTGATAGACTCCATTATATATTATCATGAAGAGCATATTATTTGTATAAATATGGAAAAGTATATGAATGGTGCTTTACTTTAAGAAAATGATGTGTTAAAATTAATAGAATTGAATGATTATGTTTACAATATGCCAACTTTATACATCTATTTAAACCCATCTCTTTTACACACAACTCTACACATATACACTTATTTCCAATCTCTTGACAAAATCCACAAGTAAGAGAAATTCAAGGTGGTCAAGAAAGTTTTGGTCCATTTACTACTACACTTCATTTTAATCTTTTAAAAGGTAAGTATATCTTATGTTTTTATGAAAAGTAAGTATGTTTTTATGAAAGGTAAGTATATCTTATGTTTTTATGAAAAGTAAGTATGTTTTTATGAAAGGTAAATACACCTTATGTTTTTATGAAAAGTAAGTATGTTTTTATGACAAGTAAGTATATCTTATGTTTTTATGAAAAGTAAGTATGTTTTTATGAAAAGTAAGTATGTTTTTATGACAAGTAAGTATATCTTATGTTTTTATGAAAATGTTTGGATCATTGCTATGAAATCAATCTCACAAGATTGTTATGGGTTCCATATGATATGTTTATGATTATGCTAAGGGGACCGGAGTTTAGTAGCGCTACACATAAGAATTCTTGCCATTTAAGTTCGGTAAAATTCTTGTGTCTCCCTATGTTTATGAGTATTTCGATCCTATCCTATGTTATGATGAAAATGATCCATATGCTTTCAAAAGAAAATTTATGCTTGGTATACTTACTGGGATTTTATAAATCTCACTCCAAGATATTTACCATTTTCAGATAATTGAAGGTTCGAGGCGGTCAACATGGAAGTGGCAAAAGTGGTTAAGATTGATGAGATAATTATGTTGAACTTTATGTAAGAAAATTATGTTCTATTTTTATTCACAAATAAAATTATGGGATTCTAATTATTCTTTTGAATAATTTTACATTACTATTTAAGTCTCGATAATATGATATGAGTCACTTTTAGTGGCACTCGAATGGTCGAGAATTCGGGTCGTCACAGGTGGGTAGGGGATTGGGGAAAACGAATTGAACTCTTCTACATTCTGACGTGACACCTCGACATTTGGTGATATCGAGGTGGGACATAGGACACGGTATCTCACCTCGACATTGTTGCTTGATTTCCAACAGCAAGTGTACGAATTGCACAAGTAATATAATAGATTATGAGTCAAGTATCGTACCTACGAGGATTGAGACAATTTATTATTTTAGATTACAAATCTTAATCAAGACGAGAAAATCAATTTGATGTTTTTGAATTAAAACCTAACTTAACAATTAAAAACTACTTCCAAATAAAAATTCAACTAAAGCAAACAATTTTTAAGTATAAAATTGATGAGAGAAATATGTTAGAATCGAGAATTCACTTTTATTTCCATCATTCATATCTTGTCATATTGATTTAAATACCTAACAACAATTCATGTGATTTGAAAATCAATGTTCCTATATTGTTTAAAATCATCTTTACATGCCTACATTTCTATGATGAGTGCGAACAATTAGAAAAACATTAACGATTCATGAATACTTAGCGATCACATAAAACATAGCGGTATATTTATATCCCTTATCGAAGTTTATGACAATTAAAACACATCTAACGAAATCCTAATCTTTCGAACTTAAGAATCCGTCACAATCAAATAATTGTAGAAACATGAAAATTGGAATTAGTTGCTCAAATCCATAAATTGCATTAAATTAAACAAGTATCAAAGCATGAAATCGGTAAATTAAAAGCTTCATCAAGATCTTAACATAAAGTTTACTAGCCTAGAAATATAATTGAAGATAAATAAAAAGAAGTTTTCATGGAATTCGTCACTTGGATGTAGAAAATAATCTTGTTGTAGGAAAAGTCTTCAATCTTACACCTTGCGCCAATGCGTTCTCCCAAGAATTGGGTAGAATATTATGTGGAATAATGTGATTCAGAACTATATATGAGGATAAGAGGTCTCAAATCTCGTGTATTGCATCTCATATATATAGGTAAGAGAAAAAATCTAGTAGAATTAGGAAAGAAATAGCAAAATTCGGACTTTAAGGAGAAAAATTAGTCCCGGTCGGATCACCGTGTGATCGCATGGTTGTAGGAGTCGCGATGGAGTCAGGATCCCGTGCAAGGGCTTGTTACATTCTGCTTTTGTAACACGTAAGGGCGCGGTCACGCTACATATCCACACGCGATCGTGGTTATATGTTTTTCCTTCAATGTTTCGTCTTCGATTCCTTACAAGTTGGTCTCTCCTCTTTAATTGCAAGTCAATCCTTGTCTTCTGATTTATTTGACTTAATCCTTAAACTTCTAAATTTCTTCAAACAAGCCCTTCATCTCTCAATTTTTTCAATTAAATCCTCGAACTTCTGAATTCTCAACATTGACTTCCATTGTGATTCCCGGTCGGCTTTATCAACTTTCACATTGTACAATTAGCTCAAATTGTCATCCAATTGATCTTTATTCGCTTCAATTCTTTCATTCTCTTGACTTTGAGATAAAAATCGAAATAATAAAAATAATGATGAAATCAATAGAATTTATTCTTAAACGATAATATATTATGCTACTTTTAGCATCTGAATAAGTGTATAAAATACACTTGTAAGATATCACCCAATGTCGAGGTATCATGTCGAAATGTCACTTAAAAATTTCCCAAAAAAATGTTCCCATAAAATTATTGAAATGAATTAGGTTGAATGGAATGGGGGCAGGGTGTGTTGGAATGAGATTATTTTAATTTTATAATATAATTATCAATATTAAAAATCTTATTGAATTAGTAAGTTTGGAATCTAAATTTTGAATTTCGAAGTGGAAAAAGAGATCCTAGTGTAATTTCCACATTGCAATTTCCTTTGTTTTCAACTTGGGAGTAAGGTTGTAACTTGTAAGTAAAAATTGCCAAGATTAAATTCATTATGCTGCATTGCTACTACAATTTTTTTTTCTCGACAACTTGTTTTATGATGCCCACTCTTCATAATTAAATCACTTTTGCATCGGTAATTTATTTTTGTCCCAGTTTCCACATTGCAATTTCCTTTGTTTTCGACTCGGGAGTTATAAGGTTGTAACTTTGAAAGTAAAATTGTCAAGATTAAATTCATTATTCTTCTACAACTTTTTTTCTCAGCAACTTGTTTTATGATGGAAACTTAAGTAGTAAAGATTTACATAGTTGTCACAATGCATATTGGTTCAAATCTCTACTTGGCTACAATTAATTGTCATTTTTTTAAAATTTTTTTGGAAAAAATTCACAATTAGTCCTAAACTCTAGAACTATTTGCATATTTTGTCATTTTTTGTTATAATCCTAACAAATTTGTTTGCTAAAATCGTCTACCGCAAGTGCACGATTCACGTTCAAGTAATAAAGTGGACTCGAAAAGTCAGGGTTATCGTACCCATGAGGATTGAGTGATTTGTAACTAAGATTATTGATTTCATTTTAAAAGAAAAGTCAAGTAGCATAAAAGTTTGGTTTGATCGTTAATACTAAATAACATAAATTAAAACATGGTGATATGAAAATACTAGTTAACTAAAGCAAATAGACAACAATATGTAAAAGCTAGAATTAAAACTAATTATCCAAAGTAAACTAATGACAACAAGAACTTGATGATTAAAATAAGCTAGAAAATATAAGACAAGGTAAATTTAGTTATTATAATTACACTAATTTCTTCTTTCAAAAATCAATTAGTGGTAGTCAATCAATTAACCAAATTACACGAAAAATTCTAAATTTAACCTAACATGTATAATAACTTGCAAATATAATATAAAATATTGACAACATTTTAATATTACATAAACATAAAACAACCTTCCTAATCAATAAAAACATAAACATAAATACCCAATATCCATAAACAACCTAAAATGCTTAATTAAAACTACACTAGTTAAATATTCTAAAACAATAACATTAACCTATAATAAAATAACAACAAAGTTTAACAAATAACATAAACATATCAATAACAATCTAAATAAAAGATTACAAATAAACTAGTAAAGAGAACTCCCTTCTAGTGAACTTTTTGAAGATAGCATTCCATGGGTTCTTCACTTTGAAGCAAATTTTCTCATTCAACAATAAATATTTCCAACAACCCAAGCTTAAAGCATTAAATACATTAAAGATATAAAATGTTTTTGATGAAAATGTGAGAGAGTAACAAAAATCAAAAGCTTAAACAACAACAAAATACTTGAATATAAGAAAACATTACTAAAACATAAAAAACATTAATTGAAAATTGCATTAAAGAACTAAATGTTGAGAGAAAAATACAAGAAAAAACTAAAAAGAGGCATAACTTACATGATGCCCTAGCAAAATCTGATTTTTTCTATTTATAATACCTTAAAAATCATCCAAAAACCTAAAAAATGCTAAAATCATCGTAAAACAGTCATATTGGCCGAATCGGGTCGGCTGGGTTGACTCGGTCCGGCTCGAACATATATTTTTTTTTTAAAATTCTATAACCGCGCGGTGCAATTTCGTGGCCAAACTTGGCATCGGGTCCGTTTTGAGTCGTGGTTCGCGCACGCGTCTCGGTTAAAGCCACGCGTTCGCGTGGCTCAGCCGGAGGGTGATTTTGAAGCTTAGTCCCTTCCATAATTTCCATCAAGTCCTCCATCTTTTAATCTCGAGCAATTTAGTCCCTAATTTTTCATATTTCTTTCAAGTATGTCCTTCTAAAATTGCACTTTTGATCCATCAACTTTTGAAATCTTGCAATTTGGTTCCTCGTTTAATTGTGTAGCTCGTCCAAGACTTCCCGAAAGTGACAAAATGGTCCCCAACTTGGAATTTCAGCAAAATCTTCACTCCTTTTATGATTTTTGGCCTCAAACTTGGACATTAACATATTTAAACATAAAATATCAATAAATTAGTAGATATTTGCTCAATATATTCCAAAATATGCTAGTTTAAAGGTATAAAAAGTATATAAAATGCACTAAACAAAATTTTGTAGGAATAAACTAATACATTATATCACTTAATTATCTGTGGGCGAGGTTTCATATGGTTCTGGTTCCCAGGAATCGAACCAAGAACCGATGGTTCTTTTTGTAAGAGAAGAACTAAACCAGAATCGAATTGTTCAGTTCTTTTGGTTCAGGTTTTGGTTCCGATTTCCTAAACTAAAATTTTCAAACTTATGCTATGAAGCGATAGTAGATTTCAGCTGGTAAGAGTCGTGAGACTGTAAGGTCATCGACCTTAATCAAAGATGGGAATACAACAGTCATATTTGTCCTTAATATCAAAATATTCACTCATTTCCAGACAGTAACGTATCTCATCATCTGCATGTATGTGCTCCTTCTAAAAATTCTTCAATTTTCACTCGTAGTTCTCCACCATTTCAGGAAATAGTCGTACAAGTCCAGCAAATCCTTGAAAACAAGATAACAACTGATTGTAAGATGGAGAGTGAAGATTTATTGTTTGTTAATTCTTGAAGAACTGAAGGTTGAAGGCTTGACGACTAAAGGCTTGAAGCTGAATGACAGAACCAGTGAAAGAGAATTGATTTTTGATCTATGTTTTTTTATTGATTACTTGCTTTGCTTATAATTATTATAATGTTAAATAAGACAATAGTTGTTAGGTAATTGATAATGATTAATGGACCGGATAACATGCATTAAGATTAAAGTGAGTATATTGCTATTACAAAAATTATTTCTCACACCACAATTTGAAATACTTTAGTTGTTTACAAAAATAGACATAATTAAAATTACATAAATAACCTTCTAATAATTTTTATCTACACCACAACTGGTGGATTCTCCCTTATACTTTCCAGCTCTGAAGTCTCTCTCAAATTCTCCATCATTTTCCTTTAATTCATTCATTACACAAGAAATCAAACCCAACCACTGGCCTCTTATAGCAATTCAGTCGACTAGTTAATGGAACATAACTGTCACCAAAAATATCATCAATAATTGATGAATGTATTTTATTACGAACAAGGAATGACCTACCGGTAAAAAAAATTAAATTATTTCAATTCTCCGAGAAAAATGGAACATGGGTTTTGTTGGTATGAAATCGAATCTTTATCTGTAACACAAATTGAAGTGTGGGAATATCATTTCTCTCTTTCCCATAATTGAATCGAATCCATCAAAACTCAAAATTAATAGGAAAGGGAAAGCATAATCCTCATCACCTTTTGTTTTCACTCTTGTTTTCTTCTATCCCTTATCTCTGCTTTCGATGTAACCCGTTTCTTTCACTGTAACTATAGATTTTTTAAAGAAAAATTAAGTTTTGGTCTGGAAGGCAACATCAAGAATCTGAATGTTGGAATTCTACCTTCAGACTATTGTAAAGCAAAATTTTTGGGGCCGTATCAATTTTCTTTTTCTTGTGCGGTCTTTTTGTAGCTTGACAAGGAGTCAACATACCGAATCATCAAACAAGAATTTAATCTCAAATTTTGCGTTGTTTTCTTCATTGTAGCACCACTGCCGCTCCTAATGCGATTCACCCACTCAAGCTTGGTGAAGGAGGTTGGATGGAGTTTGGGAGAAGAGGAAGAGGACTGCTAGAGCTGGGATGGACTGTGGCAACATAGGAAAGGATCAAAGAGGATGGAGTTAGAATTTGGAATAAATTTGAGTGTTTTACACAAAATAAAATTTTGGGGACTAACTTTGACATTTTTATAAGATTAAAACTTAAAGAATTTGGACTTAAATAAAATTTTCAGAATAACAGGGGATTGACTCGAATATTTTAAAACTCCAGGGCTTAAATAACAACTGCTTAAAACTTAGGGCTGAAGATTTGAAATGTCATTAAATCAAAGGGACTGAAATCGCTAAGTTTAGGAAAATTGGGACTTAGGGGCAATTTCGCAAAAAAACAAATTTTTTTTTTTTTAAAAATATCACTCCTCTCTCTCTCTCTCTCTCTCTCTCTCTCTCTCTCTCTCTCTCTCTCTCTCTCTCTCTCTCTCTCTCTCTCTCTCTCTCTTCATTTCGCAACCGAGAGAGAGAGGTGGGGGCGACGGGAGGCGTCGCCCCTCCGATCCCGGTGGGATGCCGGCGCTTTCTCCGGTGGTGATGCCGCCATCATGCGGAGGCGGAGCAGGTGTGACGAGAGGGAGATGAAGATGAAGGATTGGGCGATTTGGGTGCGAAATCGAGGCTGGCGAAGAGACCGACGATTGAGGTAAGAAAAGTGTTCTGTGGGTTATGGGTTCTCTTATTTCTTGTTTGGGTTGGGGCTGGTAGATGGGCGAGCTGTCAAGGTGGGTGGTGGCGGTGACACTATCAGCGAAGTGGGCAGTGGTGGTGTTCAATTGGTGAAGGCGAATGGTTGCAAACTATAGGAGTGAGACGAGTTTCGATCTGTGTGTTTTTCTTGCAGATTGTTTGTGAGGACGGTTGAGGTGGCTTCGGGCATGGTGGTTGGGTGATTGGTTCGTGGCTTCCGGTTATGGAGAGTTCGAAATTGGATTAGGTGATGTTGAATTGGGGATGATGGTGTAGACAGCGCTGCAGGTGGTGTCCGATGGTGAGCTGTTTGTTGATGAGCAGTATGTGGCTTTCTTCATTTGCAGCCATGGAGGCTTGGCCGTGAGGTGGAAATTTGGTGAGGTGATGCTCAACAGCGTGCGTCTCAGACTCATTGTTTGAATTGAAAGGCCGCTTACGTCTATCACATTGTGTAATGGTAGATTTTGGGTAGAGGTAGCAGAGAGAATAAACTTACTCAATGTGCTGTGTGCTCGTGAGGGAAACAAGAAATGAAGGGAGGGGAAGGTGATCTATACATGTATGGCTGAAGCTGAACAGGTTTGTAACTCCTGTGATGAAGATGGAGAATAACTCTGCCATTGAATGGCAATGAATGGGGAGACGTTTGGGAAATCAGAATTTCTCTTTAGCTGGGGGTTACTCACCCTATCGGTGTATTGATTGGGGTTAAAAATAATAATGTTAAAATAAAGAAAATTTGAATATTGGATTTAAAATAAAGAATTGGATGAAATAATAATTTTGTATAAATTTAAAATCAAAACGGAAAGTTCCTTTCATCGGAGCCACTTTCAAAAATACCTTATCTCCCACTTGAAATTCCAAGTCTTTTCTTCTCTTATCAGCATAGCTCTTCTGTCTATCTTGAGCAGCTTTAATCCTCAGTCTGATCTTTTCAATGGCCTCTACTGTCTTTTCAATCAATTCTGGACCTAATATCTTCCTCTCACCAATTTCATCCCAATATATTGGTGATCGACATCTTCGTCCATACAATGCTTCATATGGCGGCATACCAATGGTAGCCTGAAAGCTATTATTGTAGGCAAACTCTACTAATGGCAGGTGAGTTTCCCAATTACCACTCAAATCCAAAACACAGGCTCTAAGCATATCTTCCAAAATTTGAATAGTACGCTCGGACTGTCCGTCAGTCTGGGGATGATAAGATGTACTAAAATTTAATTTAGTACCCATAGCCGTTTGTAAACTCTTCCAAAATCTCGAGGTAAACCTCGGATCTCTGTCTGAAACAATGGATACTGGGACTCCATGAAGTCGAACAATCTCTCTAACATATATCTGTGCCAACTGTTCTACATTGAGAGTCATTTGAATCGGAAGGAAGTGAGCTGACTTCGTGAGTCGATCCACAATAACCCAAATTGCATCATGCCCTCTCGCAGATCTCGGTAAACCCGTAACAAAATCCATAGTGATCTTCTCCCACTTCCATTCGGGTATTTCTAAAGGATTTAACAATCCTGATGGTCTCTGATGTTCGGCCTTAACTAGCTGACAGACCATGCAGCGCGAGACAAATTTAGTAATGCTTCCTTTCATATTCCTCCACCAGAATGTTTCTCGCAGATCGCGATACATTTTCGTCCCTCCTGAATGAGCTACATATGGGGCTGAATGGGCTTCATCCAATATTACATTTCTGATCTGATCGTCTTTTTGTACACAGAGACGACCTTTGAACATAAGTGCATTGTCAGGAGAAATCTCGAAATCTATCCTCTTATCAGTCCCTACTTCAGATCTTATCTTTTCCAAGAATTTATCACTAACCTGAGCTGTCACTATTCGCTTTCTCAAATCTGGCTAAACAATCAAGTTTGCAAGTTTACTAGAATTTTGGATCGATGGGACTTGTACTTCGATCCTCATATTCTGAAAATCTCGAATCAGATGTTCCTGCGTTGTTCCCAAGAATGATAATTGTCCAGCATCCTTTCTGCTTAGCGCATATGCAACCTTGTTGGCTTTACCCGGGTGGTAAAGAATAGTGCAGTCATAATCCTTCACCAACTCAAGCCATCGGCGCTGTCTCATATTCAGCTCCTTCTGAGTAAAGAAATATTTGAGACTCTTATGATCGGTGTAAATCTCGCATTTACTCCCGTATAAATAGTGTCGCCAAATCTTCAAAGCATGCACTACGGCCGCTAGCTCCAAATCATGAGTTGGATAATTTTGCTCATATGGCTTCAATTGCCTCGAAGCGTAGGCAACCACTTTACCTTTCTGCATTAGGACACATCCCAATCCATGTTTGGAGGCCTCACTGTAAATAACAAAACAGCCAGTTCCATCGGGTACCGTCAATACCGGTGCTGAAACCAGTCTATTCTTCAACTCTTGGAAACTTCGCTCACATTGTTCAGTCTATTAAAATTTAACACCTTTTCGCGTCAATTGAGTCATGGGACCAGCTATCTTAGAGAAACCTTCTATGAACCGTCGGTAATAACCCGCCAATCCTAAAAAGCTCCTCACATCTCTAGCACTTGCTGGCGTAGCCCAATTAGTCACTGTCTCAACCTTAGATGGATCAACTTCAATTCCTTTGACTGTGACAATGTGACCCAGAAAACCTATCTTCTCCAGCCAGAATTCACACTTCTTGAATTTGGCATACAGTTTTTCTGCTCTTAATGTCTCCAGTACAATCCTCAGATGTTCCTTATGATGTTCAGAATCCTTGGAGTAAACTAAAATGTCATCAATGAAGACAATGACGAATTTATCCAAATATTGGTGGAAAACTCGATTCATCAAGTCCATAAATACTGCAGGTGCATTTGTGAGACCGAACGGCATCACTGTGAACTCATAATGTCCATATCGCGTTCTGAATGCTGTCTTTGGCACATCAGACGGCTTAATCTTTAGTTGATGGTAGCCGGACCTCAAGTCCATTTTTGAGAAAACAGCAGCTCCTTTCAGTTGATCAAACAAGTCTTCAATCCGAGGTAATGGATACTTATTCTTTATCGTCAACTTGTTGAGTTCTCGATAATCGATGCACATTCTCATACTGCCATCCTTCTTTTTCACAAACAGAACATGCGCTCCCCATGGAGACACGCTGGGCCTGATGAAACCCTTCTCTAGTAGTTCCTCCAGCTGGACCTTCAATTCCTGCAACTCTTTCGGTGCCATACGATACGGAGCTTTAGAAACAGGGGCAGCTCCTGGCACTAAGTCGATAACAAACTCCACTTGCCTATCAGGCGGAATGCCGAGTAGGTCATTAGGAAAAACATCGCCATAATCACACACGACTGGCACTGACTCTAAGGTAACTTCTTTAGTCGGTTGGTCTTGAAGGCTAACCAGATAGCCCTGACAATTTCTTTTGCTTAGAAGTCTTTCTGCCTGAAGAGCCGAAATAAGGCGAGGAAGTGCCTTAATCTTCGACCCATAGAATCTGAATACTTCTTTGCCATTCTTACGAAATACGACTTCCTTCTCATGGCACAAAATAGCAGCACGATTGATACTCAACCAGTCCATTCCTAGGATAATATCGAAATCTCTCATCGGAATTATGTTCAGATCTGCTTCAAGTATTTGGCCATCAAAATCTATTTTTACCGTCTTAACCATCTTATCAGTCTCAATAGTTCCTCCCGATGGTAAACTAACCTCAAGTATACTACCAGTTTTCTCTCCAACTAAATCCAGTCTAGATAGGCATGCATCAGAAATAAAAGAATGTGTAGCACCCGAATCAATCAAGATATAAACAGGAATACCGAAAACAGTTAGTATACCTGCGATCACGTCGGAATCTTCGGCAGCATCCATGGCAAACACTCTGGCCTTTCCCTTCTTATTCTGATCCACGTTCTTCTTTTGATCGGTGCCCTGTACTGGTGGATTGCGACAATCAAAGGAAAGATGACCTGGTTGGCCACATTTGTAGCACACTCCTTTGCCCATCAAACACTCTCCTCTGTGCATTTTCAAACACTTCGGACAAGGTGACATGTTGCCAGTTGCTTGACCTTTAGAGGGTTCTGAGTACGTCTTCTTATTGGGCACAAAGTTCCTGTTCTGATTCTGATTCGGACCATTCCACTTTCTCTTGCCCTGGAATCTGGCATTCCTCTGACTTCCCTCAGTACCAAACTTTATTCCAGCATAAGCCACCGCTTGAGCTTTCTTCACAACTTCTCTATATGTGGGCAATTCGTGAGAACCAACGATCTGTCGAATCTCCGATCGTAGACCTCTCTCAAAACGACGGGCCTTTTTAGCCTCAGTCTCCACCAGATGTGGAGCATAGCGTGACAACTCCTCAAACTTCTTCTCATATTCTGTTATATCCATATCTCCTTGTACAAGGCGTAGAAACTCCGTCTCTTTATGATCTCGAAGAGCTTGGGGAAAAAACTTATCTTTGATCTCAGCCTTAAATTCCTCCCATGTCAAGGCTGCTTGCTCTTCCTCAGTCCTGGTACGCGATGCTGATTCCCACCAAAATCCAGCTCTTCCGACTAGCATAAACTCAGCACAATTAATCTTCCTGTCCTCAGGGCAGGATATGTGCCTAAATATCTTCTCAATGGTTAGCAGCCACTCTTCCACGGCTAGTGGGCCATTTTCGCCATCAAAAGTAGGCGGACGGTACCTTCTGAATTGCTCGATGATTGGTACCGCGGGAGCAGCTGGGGCTTGCCTCATGTCTTGTACAGCCCTGAGTAAGTCTCTGATAGCAGTGGACCGAGCCGTGGCTCCCTCTTCTAGGGCAGGATGCTCAGCCACATTTCTGTTTCCGCGCCTAGACATTTTCCTTAAAAAAATGAAACAGAAAAATATTTTTAAGTTCTCAATTCATAACCCATCATCACGATAATGTACTCAACTCAAGAAAAATTGACGGAAAATATCTTTTATTCATAACTTAAAATGCCTTCAAGTGAGGATACATCACACCAAAAGATAACTGGAAATGGAAAATGCTACTATACTATCCCATTCTACTCATTGAGCCAACCATTTCCTCCAGACGGTGGTGCAGCTGGCGAGGAACCGTAATTGAACCATGGCGAGTACCCCGGTGAGCTAGGGGTGTAATCATAAATTCCTGACTCCGTGTCAGATACCACTAATGGTTCATCCTCCTCATCGTCGTCAGAGATGACAATTACTTCTAGCGCGGCTCGGGCGCTGGCGCTGGGACGGAGTCATCGTCATCCGAAATAACAATCACTTCTGGCTCTGGCGCTGGGGCAAGGCCTCTAAAGCGGTCCCAGTGCTCCAAGAACTCGATACACATTCTCGGAAAACTTACGTCCTCACCGAGACGTCCTTTCACATCATTGTAAAACTGAGTTGCTTGCTGTTGTTGACCTATCGGAAATGTCGACAACAAATGATTGATGGACTGAGTGTCCGTCGTCCTAAGACCACCGGCTATGGCCCTTCGACGTAAGGAACAGTACCCGAAAATATGATCAGACAATGTGGTATGTGGGTCCACTCGGAAGGACAAGTAAGCTGAAAACTCGTTTCCTGGTTCATTCTGTTGACCCCTTCTAAAATGTGCCATATCTAAAGAAAATACCAATTATGCAAGGTCCAGTTTAGGGTTCTTATAATATCATCTTCGAAATTCGAGGACGGAAATTTATTATGAAAAACATTTCTTAACTTATGCTTCTTCTTCTTATTTCCCATTTTGCTCGAACTCGTATTCTTTTACTTATTTCGGAATATAATTTCTTTCTTCTTCTTCTAAATTTCATAAGACATGCAACAATATTCCGAAATAAACATAACAATAATCATGAACTTCATAATAAAATTCTTTACCTTCGGAATCGGCGGAGAGAATGATGACGGTGGCAAATTTTTGAAAACCTCCTTTGAATTTTTTTTTTTTTTTTTTTTTGCAAGTCTACAGAAACGTAGACCTTGCTCTGATACCATACTGAAACTCCCCGAGTTCTAAATACTCGAAACGCCACTTCATCGTCGTCAGACTCAATTTAAAAAAAAATATTCATTTAGCGGGAATAATTGAAATTTTAAACTTTTCATAAAATATTATTCCAATCATTCATAGAAATAAAAATCCAAATTCTCCATAGTCGTATAAAATAAAGTTCGACTTAAAATAAACGGAAATTTTGATATTTAAAATAACATTTAATTATTTCTTTGCCACTTGTGTCCATCACTCGCCACCGCTTCCGAAGTCTGCAAAAATTGTTAATAACGGGGTGAGTATTTCTAAGAAATACTCAGTAAACTCATAAACGAATAATTCACTTAATCCATAAATTGCACATAAACATGTAATCATGCTAACATATTTCTATCATAACATCATAACATATCGCATATTCACATAAGTGCGGAAAGTAGCCTTGTCTTGTCTTAACTCAACATGCAATTATGCATGGAAGTTATAGCGCATATAACATTTCTTCTTTATACACCATTTTCGGGAGAGCATTTGCCCTTCTTACCCCTCATGGTTAATCACATAAACATAACATCATATATGATTTACATAATTCCAGATTCACATGCAAATCATAGGTAAATAAATTATTGAGTATGAGTCTACCTCAAAGCTTAACGAGTATATGTATCGAGCGGGAAAAACTTCAAGTCTCTAATCGTCCGTTCGCGTCGTCTAACCAAAAAAATAAATTTGAATTAGAAATTTGGAATAAATTTGAGTGTTTTACACAAAATAAAATTTTGGGGACTAACTTTGACATATTTATAAGATTAAAACTTAAAGAATTTGGACTTAAATAAAATGTTCAGAATAACATGGGATTGACTCGAATATTTTAAAATTGCAGGGCTTAAATAACAACTGCTTAAAACTTAGGGCTGAAGATTTGAAATGTCATTAAATCAAAGGGACTGAAATCGCTAAGTTTAGGAAAATTGGGACTTAGGGGCAATTTCGCAAAAAATCAAAATTTTTTTTTTAAAAAAAATATCACTCCTCTCTCTCTCTCTCCATTTCGCAACCGAAAGAGAGAGGTGGGGGCGACGGGAGGCGTCGCCCCTCCGATCCCAGTGGGACGCCGGCGCTTTCTCCGGTGGTGATGCTGCCATCATGCGACGGTGGAGCAGGTGTGAGGAGAGGGAGCTGAAGATGAAGGATTGGGCGATTTGGGTGAGAAATCGAGGCTGGCGAAGAGACCGAAGATTGAGGTAAAAAAAGTGTTCTTGGGGTTATAGGTTCTCTTATTTCTTGTTTTGGTTTAGGTTTGGGTTGGGGCTGGTAGATGGGCGAGCTGTCAAGGTGGGTGGTGGGGGTGACACTATCAGCGAAGTGGGCAGTGGTGGTGTTCAATTGGTGAAGGCGAATGATTGCAAACTATAGGAGTGAAACGGGTTTCGATCTGTGTGTTTTTCTTGCAGATTGTTTGTGAGGACGGTTGAGGTGGCTTCGGGCATGGTGGTTGGGTGATTGGTTCGTGGCTTCCGGTTATGGAGAGTTCGAAATTGGATTAGGTGATGTTGAATTGGGGATGATGGTGTAGGCAGCGCTGCAGGTGGTGTCCGGTGGTGAGCTGTTTGTTGATGAGCAGTATGTGGCTTTCTTCATTTACAGCCATGGAGGCTTGGCTGTGAGGTGATGCTCAACAGCGTGCGTCTCAGACTCATTGTTTGAATTGAAAGGCCGCTTACGTCTATCACATTGTGTAATGGTAGATTTTGGGTAGAGGTAGCAGAGAGAATAAACTTACTCAATGTGCTGTGTGCTCGTGAGGGAAACAAGAAATGAAGGGAGGGGAAGGTGATCTATACATGTATGGCTGAAGCTGAACAGGTTTGTAACTCCTGTGATGAAGATGGAGAATAACTCTACCATTGAATGGCAATGAATGGGGAGACGTTTGGGAAATCAGAATTTCTCTTTAGCTGGGGGTTACTCACCCTATCAGTGTATTGATTGGAGTTTAAAATAATAATGTTAAAATAAAGAAAATTTGAATATTGGATTTAAAATAAAGAATTGGATGAAATAATAATTTTGTATAAATTTAAAATCGCAAATCGGACTTAAAGATTCAAACGGATTTAAATTTCTTTCTTGAAATCTTAAAAAAAATTAATTGGCTAGGCGAACACGTTTTCATCGGGTGAAGTCGTAGCGACAATTTAAATAAATTTAACTTTTATTATAATAAAATTTCTCGGTCGCTACACCTCATGTTCTTGGAGAAATACTATATAATCATCCGAAATAGCATTTTTCCTTTCTCAAGTGGATCTCCTTAATGGTATTGTTTGTTGATGTTGTTGAGTTTGTACTTCTGGATTTTGGATGAGAGTTTCTTCAACATTGTCATGCTGAGTTTCCGGATGTACTTCTTGATCAATGACAGGTATAGAAACCTGCACATTGTCAAAAGTAACAGTAGGAATCGAAATCGATCATTCCTAAGCTTCTTCCTCAAAGATAATGTCTCTAACCTTATTTCTCCCCCCAAACTCAATATCCTCAAAAAATGTTGCAGTTCCCGTTTCAAAAATCGACTTAAGCGTGGGATTATAAAATTTGTACCCCCTTGATTGCTCAGAATAACCAATAAAGTTGCTGCTAACTGTTTTGGAGTCCAATTTATCTTCATGTGGCCTATAAGGCCTTGCCTCAGCTGGACATCCCTAAATGTGAAAATGCTTTAGACTGGGCCTTTTGCCTGTCCAAAGCTCATAAGGTGTTTTAGCAGCAGCTTTAGTTGGTACTCTATTCAGAATATAAGCTGCAGTCTTTAATGCTTCTCCCCAGAGTGATTTTGGTAAAGTAAAATGACTAATCATACTCCTTACCATATCCTTAAGAGTCCTGTTTCGTCTTTCAGCTACACCATTCATGCTAGGAGAACCTGGCATGGTGTACTGTGGGACGATTCCACATTCCTCTAGGAATTTAGCAAATGGTCCTGGACGTTGTTCACCTGAACCGTCATATCTGTCATAGTACTCACCACCACGATCAGACCTAACATTTTTAATTTTCTTGTTGAGTTGATTCTCAACTTCAGCTTTGAAAGCTTTGAACGTGTCCAGTGACTCAGACTTTTCATGAATAAGATATAGATGCCCATAACGTGAGTAATCGTCTATGAATGATATAAAGTATTGTTGACCATTCCAGGAAGCCGTAGGGAATGGTCCACAAATATCCGTGTGTATCAATCTAAGACGTCCGAAGTTCTATTAGCACCTAACCCTTTCGTTTTGGTCTGTTTTAACTTGATACAATCAATACAAACATCAAAGTCCGTAAAGTCGAGGGAATCCAAAATGCCATCTAACACAAGTCGTTCAACTCTAGTTTTTGAGATGTGACCTAAGCGCTTGTGCCATAGTTTTGCCGAATTTTCTTTTTTTAATTTTCGCTTAGTACCACGTGATTCCACATACAGGGTTTCATTATATGATGCAATAGTATCAACCAAATATAGGTTATCGTATGAACATAATGAATCAGTACCAACAATATTTGAATTTAAAGAAAGACTAAACTGACAATTTCCAAAAGAACAATAATATCCTGATTTGTCCAATAAGGAAATAGAAACCAAATTCCGTCTAAATGACGGCACAACAAAAGTGTCTTTCAAATCCAAATAAAAATCAGTTCCCAATAATAACCTAAAAGTTCCTATTGCTTCAACTTCCACCGATTTTCCATCGCCCACAAAAATGAATCTTTCAGCATCATTTGGCTTTCGGCAGAACAGGCAACCCTGCATAGAAACACTTATGTGAGTAGTAGAACCAGAATCTAACCACCAAGTGTTTCTAGGTACTGAAGCTAAATTAACCTCAGAACAGACCAAATTAAGAAATGTACCTTTCTTTGCACGCCAAGCGTTGTATTTGGTACAATCCTTCTTTAAATGTCCAGGTTTCAGGCAAAAGAAACAACCCTCTTTGTCCTTATGTGGTTTCTTTTGATCTGGACCCTTAGCAGCTTCATATTCTGTTTTTCTTTTCTTGCCCTTATCCTTAGAGGTACTTGCCAAGTTAGCAATTTCAGTTCTATCCTGCCTCAACCTTTCTTCCTCTTGCACACAATATGAAATGAGCTCATTTAGAGTCCATTTCTCCCTTTGGCAGTTGTAACTGACCTTAAACTGACTGAAATGTGCAGGAAGCGATATCAATACTAAATGCACGAGCAAGTCATCAGACAAGTCGAGCTTTAGTGCCTTAAGTTTTGAAGCAGTATGAGATATCTTCATGATGTACTCCCTTATGTTCCCCTTGCCTCTATACTTCATTGAAACCAAGCTTTGCAGAAGCGTGCTTGTTTCAGCCTTATCGTTTTTAGCAAAACGCTTTTCAAGTTCGATAAGGAATTGCTTGGCATTAGTTACCTCTTCAGATACTGCGCCCTTAAAGGCTTCCGGAATGCCGCGCTTAATGATCATTAGACTTATGCGATTTGAGCGTTCCCACTTCTCAAAGTTCCTCCTTTCATCAGGAGAACTTGCATCCGTAAGAGAAGCCGGTTGCTCAACCCTGAGAGCAAGGTCAAGATCCATGCAGCCGAGAACAATTAGTGCGTTCTCTTTCCAGTCCTTGAAGTTCGACCCATCAAACATGGGAATTGAATTAAGATTTGCAGATATTGTGGTAGCAGATGAATTAACTGTATAGAGAAGAAGATGGAAATAGCTTACATTAGTACTTTATTATGCAAATAATAATTTCAAATAATGGTAAGGCCCATCACAAGATACCCAGCACAACATCAATATTTAGTCTTTGGACAGAAATATTAACTTGTAAGTGGTACTCTCGATGTAGTAATCAAACACTGACAATAAGACATGTCAACCAATAAACCTTTCTTTGGACCGATTTACTGATCACACGTTAAACCAAATAATCGTCACGTGTTTATCACCACAGGTGCATGTGAAATTTCAGCCAAACATTGACCTTCCTTTGGGCCGATCAATATCCGCATGAACAACACACACACGAAACCTTCTAATATTCTAAGTTAATTAATTTCCACAAAAGAGGTTGCTTTGGCAACATGTTACTTCAATTAATTCACTTCGAAATATTATATTTCTCAAAAGAGTCCGTTATACCAAAATTTGAACTTGAATTGATTGTTTTGCATATATTTAAGGCTTTAGGATTTGAATTATGAAATTCAATACTTTAGAATTAAGCGATCATTAAGTTGGATGGTTAAATTGCAATTTAATTAAACTTGATTGGCCAATTATGAAATATTCTTAAACTTGAAGGACTAAATTGCAATTTTCCCAAACTTTAGTGGCCAATTAATTAAAATCAGAAACTTTAGGGACTGAATCGTAAAATTCAGAATCTTTAAAACCCAACTTAAATGATTTCTTAACTTTATGGGCTGATTTTGTAAATTTAGAAGTTTGAAGGGCCAACTCAAAAGATTTTATAACCTTAGGATTTTAAATAATATTTAAAACAAACCATGGGGACCTAATGTCAAATAAGGCCAATTATGTAATTGCAGAAAAGTGCCTCAGGACTTCAAATTTACAATCGAGGTCCCTGGGCCAAAATAGGAAGAACTAGGGTTTGCAACCAAACCCTAGTCCCGCCACACCCTGTCTAAGCACGCGGAGCCAGCGCTCGTCACCTGCACCGGCGCAACAGCCACAAAAAATAACAGCGACATTCCGCTACGACGCTGCACTGAATCGCGCGGGCTTCTCCTCTTCATCCTCAACCAACAACCACTATAAATCCATACACAACTCAACCACAATTCATACTATCCATACACAACAAAAAACCAATTCGAAGTATGCAAAAAACAAAACTGAAAATCCAATTTTATTAAGCCAAAATTTTCCCACATATACATACAGATAACGATCGGCTGGATGAATTCATAAAACCAAATTCATGTTCCAAATATTTTTTTTTTTTTTGAATAAACCGAATCCATATTTCCCAATTTCGAACCTTGCGGTGCGTATGTATATTTTGAATGAACTGTGTATGCATATTTTCCAAATTTTATCAATTTGCACACATGAGTTCATACACAGAGAAACCACGCTATGTATGTATATTATCCAAATTTTTATCAATATGCAGTCTTAGTGTATGTATATATTTAGAATTCACTGAAATCAATTTGCTGAATTGGGTTTCGCATATACATACGAACACAGAAGCATTGGTATTTACATATATGCGTGTAAAATTGATATGATAATTCAACACGATGTTGGCTCTGATACCACTTGTTAAAATTAATTTTAATATAGATGAATGTTCATCTAAAATCCACAAATATCATGCTGTAATTATCAAGATCCAATTGAAGCGGAAACGTACCTGAATCCATTGCTGCGTTTGATCGAACGGGGTTATGACCTTCCAACTGATTCGTGGTTTTCTCCTGATTTTGTCCTCTGTTGACGGGGATGCAGAGAATTATGAAAAGCCACCCTCAATTGAGGACCATGACCTGTATAAATAGTTGTAGGGCAACTATCGTGTTTCAATGTTATTAAATTGGCCCCTCATCAATTTAAAACATTGAATCCGTCTCTACACTTTAATCTCATGACACTTAATACCCATTAGTCCTGAATAATCTTTAGTGGATCACTTTATTGACTAAATCCTTAAGATAGCACCACACATTTTATTTTATACATGTTTGACCCCACATTATTGAATTTTATCCAACAGTAATCTCATTGCAAATCTTAAAAATAACACAATATGATAATATAACATTTATGCAAGATTTCCAAATAATACTTCAAAACTAAAATCAAGGGTCAGCGTCAGAGATGTGAGATGACAAATTGAGAATCAATTTTAGGTTAAAAATTATGTTGTTGCTGCTTATTTGCTGCCCCAGCCCCAAGCCCAGCCTCTCCAATTTAAATCAAGAGCCAAGCCAAGTAGGGTAGCCAACTGTCAATGCTAAGAGACTCAAGAATTGAGATTATAACTTAGATTCTTAGAAATTGCAAAATCTTAAAAAAATAAAATTAAAACTTCCCACCGGTCGACTGGTTGAGCGAATTGTCGATGGTGACAGTGGTCATTGCCCATCAGACGTGGGTCGGTGGGTGCAGATTAAACCACTTTTGCATTGGTAATCGATTTTTTCAGTGAGATTTATGAAGAATTAATCAACCCTTAGTTTTTGTTTTCAAGTCAATAAATCAGGTTGTTCCTGTATGAGATGAATGGAGTGTGGACCTAGATAAAAGTAGTCTTAGAATATCATTTTAATCATGCAAAAAAGAATTGTCAAAATTACTATACGTTTATAAATGCTATGCGGTTACACTCTCTCCCATGCATGACATGCATGTTTGGTGCCTATGCACACGAGACATTGTGATGGTGAATATTTAGATCGAACTAAATGAACGATAGAGATGTAAGGACGAACAAATAGTTATAATACACCACATTTAGATTAAAAAAAAAAAAAAAAGGGTATATTAGACCATTTACCTAGACAAAATAATAAGGACAATACTTGAAAGAGAATTAAAGTTTTTATAAACTTAAATTAGAACCAAAATTTTAAGCTAGATTATTAAGAAATGTAATGTAAAGCGTATTTTAAATTTCTTGAAAGAATATCTGTATATATATATATATATATTTTTTTTTAAAATTTTTTTTCTCTTACTAAATTATTAGCGTTAGCCCTTCAAATATATACGACTTCTTTGTGTTAAATATAATCACTTCTAGTGTTCTAGTCATAATAATTTTGATAACGTTTTAGTATTGTGACGTCACATGTTGCATTTTTTTTTTCCCCATACATATATTATAATTTACTACCCATCATTTTCAGGACATATTTTCCAAGTACAAAAGGAAACCAAAAACTAAGGTGGCGTTCTGTTTGTATTTTATTTTGTATTTTCATTTTCGAAAATATTTTGTGTTTCCTGTTTTCATTTTTGTTTTCAAATTTTCTGAAAACGCGTTTGGTTTGTCATTTTTGAAAATGAAAAGCTGGAAAACATGTTCTGTTTGAAATTTTGCAGAATACTACTTAAACTATTTTTAATTAAATTATTTGCAGAATACTACTAATTCAAACTCAAATTTCCTTTCACAATACACTGAAAACATGGTTCTATGCAACACACTAATGTAAGCATTAAGAGTCTATATTAACACAGATTGGTCAGGTTTGGGATTTGAAAAAGCTCTACTTCTATTAAAATTCAGAAAATGCAAGTTCTTTCAAAACCACCAGTGTCCATTTATCAGTACATTTTTTGAAATATAATAACAAGAATTCTCACTTAATTTTTTTTTTTGTAATGTTGATATTGAATTCAATAAAACTTTATTTAAACTTAGTTCCAAGTTAGGATAATTCTCAAAAAAAAAAAAAAAAAAAATTTGGCTTAGTTTCAAGTTAGGATAATTCTAAAAAAAGTAATAAAAAAATAAAAACTTTATATTAAACTTAATTCTAAGTTAAGATAATTCTTTAAAAAAAAAAATTGTCAAAACGCGTTTTTCGCGTTTTGGACATTTTTTGTCGAAATACACACAAAACGCCCAAAACGAGGTTTTGGGCGTTTTGCGTTTTGTGTGCATTTTTTTTTTTGTTTTCCAAAATGCGTTTTCGAAAATGGTAAAGAGAACGCGTTTTTAGCGTTTTCGAAAATAAAAACAGAAAACGACATCAAAACAGTAAAGAGAACAGGGGCTAAAGTTCCAGTAAATAAATATTAGATAGGTTTTTTAAGCATGAATTTTATACGTTAGGACTATTTACACCGTGTGTTTATAAATTTGTTTATTTATATTTTTGAGGTAAGTAGTAGTTATTGAAAAATGGAAAGATGAAATGTGTGTGATTAAAAAATTGTTTGAAAAAGTATGTAGTTTATAAATTGATTTATAAACCAGTTTATTCTTCCAACCGAACGGATGCTTAGTACTTCACATAAAATTTCTTCTTGTGTAAAATATAATCATAACTTCTTATGATGTTCTAGACTTGTCTGATACATTTTCATATATAAATTGATATTGTGACATGTCATATTTTGCATATTAGCCACAAACACTAGGAAATCATAAATCACATGCACTACATAAATAAAAAAAAGTACTTATTTTCACAATTTTATAATCAAATTGTAAATTTTTAATTCAATTTCCGATTGCTAATTGAAAATGAAAGCATGGCGTACGTACAAGTAGTTGTTTCTATCTACTTTTATTTTTAAGATAGGCCAGCATAATATTTTGCAATCCATCCATCAATTATTTCAATTTCTTTGTTTCTTTGCTCGACCAACCATCTAGGATCACTTTTTCTTGGTGGTTCCAAATCCAAACAATGAGACCCTACAAAAATTAATCGCACGTTTAATTAGGTGTGATTAAAGAAAAAAAAAATGAAAATCTTCTTCTTGTACGTACTTTATAGTACTATGAGTAATGTGTACCAAATGACTATGAATTATAATTATCAATAATAAAGAGTATACCATTAGCTGTAGTAATAGCAACGACGCTATCTGATATGTCTTCTAGCACCCTATCAAAGAAAAACAATTTAACAAATTAATTCACCCAAACTAAATATTACTAAAAAAATTCAATTCAATATATTAAAGATAAAAGAATTAGATTTTTTTTTATTTATTATTATTATTATTATATAATTACCCTCCACTACTGTATGAATCTTTTAAACCATTGGAGAAAATTATGTTGCTCCCGAATTTTCCCAGAATCTTTTTAATATCCTGAAACAAAAAATAAATAAAAAAAATTGGGAAACAAATACGAGATTATATTGTAAGAATTACCAAAACTATGATAATTAAAAGTTTGAACAACATACATGGCCACCGTAGTAAGTTGTAATCCAATGTGGTCGAGGTGGGACACCATATTGGGTCTCGCAATTTTGGATAAATTGATCCAAATTGAAAGGTAGTGGTGGAAACATCGTATCGTTGTCTTCTATACTTCTTCCGAATGGCATCACCATTTCACTACAAGTCTAATGAAAAAAGGGCGAAATTTTGAATAAAGAAAAATTCAATAAAGGATTTCTATACGTTAGGTCAGATACGTTACGTTCATCTAATCACATAGAAATTTATAGTCGATGATGAATAATTTTTAACTTGTCAGCTTGACACTATACATAATTAATAATGAAATATTGCGTGAGAGCCCTTGTTTGAGCCTCATTATTTCAAGTTAAAATTTGATTTTTGAAAATCTAATGGTTAAAAAGTGGTTTGAAAAGTAAAAAATTATAGGCTTGACTTTTTTGAATGATTGAGATTGATTACTGTAGAAAAAATTTGTAAAAAAAAAGAGAAATAATGGGGCTCAAACAAGGGCTTAACTTACTTGCCATGACCATCCAATGCTAGGTTCACTTTCATAGTCGTATTCATTTATGTTATAGCATGGACTATTAATATAAGATTTGACGCCGGCGACAATCCGGCTAAGAATATCAGTTCCGGCAGGTGCTCCGTCAATTCCCTTACAGATCGCCGAGACTGGATACTCTGGTGGCGCATTATACTGAGCAGCCTCTACGTAGATTAATTCCAAATAATGCTTTAGCTGATAAGGAGCGTTGAATGGCCTGAATAAGAAGATTAGCAAATATTAAATTCGTTTAATCGTCTCCACCATGAGTTTAAGTTTTTAAATAATGTAGTTTAACAATCATATTGTCAAATGCACAAAAATATGATATAATATTACTGAACAATGTACATTAATGGCGACATTTTCACATTGACAGGTGCTAAAAGATTTATTTAGAGATTGAGTTACAGACTCAACACGTGATAATCATTTATTATTTTATCTGTCACATTATCTTCAAAGGAGAATTTTCTCCTATTGTGACGGCACTGTTATTGATCCCGTCACTGGCAATTGTGGTTGGCCCCACCCGTGTGTGGGGCCCACTACATGTGATTGTGTGGCGGGCACAATTTATTATGCCATCAACTGGTTAGAAGATCCTTTCTTCATCTTCAAAATCAACAAACATAAAACTAGTAAGATGATGTGGATACAAAATCTGTACAAACAGATTTTTCCAAATACCAATGCGCCGAATATCATTATTCTTAACAATATGGTACCATCTATTTTATGAAAATTTTTAATTCCAAGTTTTTTTTTTTAAAAAAAAAAAATTATTATTATCAATAAATTCTGAGTCGAAACTAGAAAGTAGAAACAGAAATAATGATATTGAAAGGATCACCTGCAACTCCTGAATTTTCTACTGAGAAAGGCGAGGCCATATGGTTTGGAAGCGACTTTGTCTATTTCAGACCATGATTTTAGAATAGTTTCGTAACAACTCTCACTGGCTTCCTGCAAAATAAAATAAAAAAAGAACCCTTTATTAATTCTCTTAATCTTGAGGGAAAAAAAATAATAATAAAATTGTGATTTTTACCTTGAAATCCTTGGTTACGATTGAGTAATAACTATTTTCTGGAGTTATATTATCAAAATAAAGAACAGGTGCTGATGAGGCTAAAGCACCAAGAGCAATGTGTGGATACTTGAGCCTAAACCATGAAGCCAGCACTGAGAAAAATATTATCATAAAATCTGGATTAAGATGTAATTAATTAAAAACATTGTATCATTCAATTGATTTGCTTAATTACTTCCTCCATATGATCCTCCAATCACAATAATGGGAGAATTCTGAGCTGAAAACTTTTCCTTTATGTGTATTAACAACTCTGCATAATCTGCTAAAGCTTGTGCTGAGTTGAAATATCCACGAACATTCTCATCATTCATGGCTTCTTCCATTGTTCCAAATGGGACTGATTCTCCATAATACCGATGCTTAAAAAAAAAAAAAAATTGGAATAGTGATTTTCAAGAAAGATATATATATAATAATAGTTTTAGATATGTGTATTATTAATTACCTCAATGTATACTAGAAGAGCCTTGAAATGAGGGGCATTAGCCCTAAGAAAACCAATTTGCAGATCATACTCCAATGCTTCTTCTGCACCAAGACATACAAAGATTGGAGAGTTTGATCTTGCACCACCCCAGTATTTGAAATTGATCAAATATCTTTGTTGGAAGGTGGTATAACTTTGGGGTAAATAGTTGAAGTGATCAACAGTTTGAGTGTAATAATATGTTCTCAAATACTCAGAAAGGGTAAATGCAGATAAATTTTTATATGAATTTCTTCGAATAAATGTTTCTTTATGTGGTGTTAGTCTTGGAATTTGATGTCGGAATGCTGAAACAGAACTCAAGAAGATTAATGGAAGAAGAAGAAGAATAAGAAGGATTAGAGTGTAGAATTGAAACAAAAGCCTAAGACATTTTGATGGAGAGGTTTTTTGAGGTGCCATATTCATCTTTCATGTATGGCATAGTTATGGTATACACTGCAGTATATATATAGAGAAAACAATAAATATATATATATATATATATATACACGAATTTATTATTATTATTATTTATTTTTTTGTTAATCACATTTAACAAAATGAACTACTTCAACCGATTACAAATGATTGATTTAGCCTCCGTTTG
Source organism: Ligustrum vulgare (assembly GCA_963555705.1). NCBI lineage: Eukaryota > Viridiplantae > Streptophyta > Magnoliopsida > Lamiales > Oleaceae > Ligustrum > Ligustrum vulgare. The sequence goes on along the minus strand of OY743170.1, from coordinate 46,280,503 downwards.
TGAGCCAAAATTAACTGATTTATAAACAAATTTATAAATTATACAATTTTTCAAATTACTTTTAACTACAGACATTTTCTCTTCAATCACTACTTTTTACTTCAAAATCATAAATAAATCAGTTTATAAATCAAACAATGTTACCAAATTATTGAAATTTAAAATTAACAAACTATATCCAGTCTTTCGAACTCTCTATTCAAAATAACGTTTTGAATTAGAAAATTATATCCACTTTCTAAACCTCTTCCTATCCAAACAAATATTCAATTTAACAAACTATATCCGTTCTTTGAACTTCTCTTTATCCAAAAGAAAATGCATTATGCATCTTCTTATTTTCTCTCCACATTTTCCCCCTTTTTTAGCTCTCCCTTTTCTCATTTTGTATGTGTAAACATATTCACGAAACATGACCTTGTTTAGGACAACGGTAACATAATAATATGCAATGTATAGAGGATTAGATTATGCACTTCATTTTAAATTATTGAACGATTTTATTCTCATGATTTTTAGGCGTGACAACATTTTTCCGACTTAACAATTTATGGGGGAAAAAAAATAAATCTTAGAATTGGGATGCAAAAGAAATGTAAACTTGACTTCTAGTAAAATAAAGTAAAATAGAAGCTATACGAGATTAAAGAATTGTAGATCGACTTGTGACTTTCCCTTTGACTACAAGAACGTATTTGATACTCTTCCCATCCCACAAAAATAGACTTATGTCTATGTTCACACGGATTAAGAAAACATTATTAAAATATATTGAAACTATAAATTTACTTATATTCTACCTAATATACTCCTACATCAAATAATGAGTTGCTCATATTTGTTGATAATAATGCATATTAAATAGGAGTATATTAGAAAATGAAGATATTAATATATTCTAATAAAAGAAAATGATCTATCTTTGCGGGACAAACAAAAAATGAAAATAAACCTATCTTCGTGGGACGGAGGGAGTATGTAACAATAGTGAACATGAAAATACACCAAACTATAATGAATAAATTCATTTTTTCATTTGTTTTCTGTTAAAGCTTATCAAATTTCGGGAAATGGCAATAAACATTGTTTTATAGTCCTAAACATGATTGAAGAAGATATTAATAAGATTACAGTTTTTCATATAGTAATTTCAAAATTCCCTCGGAAGAAAAAAAGACAAGAACTTTATTTATTTTTGTTATTCAAATATTACACCGTTCTTTTACGCAATGATTACAATTAATAAATCAATTTATAAACAACACAATTTTTCAAACTACTTTTTAATTACATACATTTTGTCTCTCCAATTTTCAACCACATATCTACCTAAAAAATACTAAAAAAAAAAATTGCAGCATAGCCGCGATCAATTCGTAAATCAGTCATCATCATTAGGACATGAAAAATGATACTTGTACAACTTTTAATGATAACTATGGTTGACAAGATGTTGCCCCCATGACATATCTCTAAGTGGTAAAGAGGAGGCTGATAACATGTTCGACGCGGCAGGGTTTAGGGTTCGAATCCTGAATATGGATTTGGCCTTGTGGCAAGTCGGAGTTTCCACCAATCGTGGAGACCTTTAGTACCTTCTACTCTGACCTCTGGGAGGCACATCCTGTGATTTACCACTCGAACCAATAGACAGGGCATGATCAGTTCGAACCCTCAAGGTGTGGGTTACACTTTTTTTTTTTTTTAATGGTTGACAAATTGTTGCAAATTGTGATGTGTTAATTTAAAGAACTATGTTACATTATCAGATTGATTTACCGACTGACTTACCTACAATACACTTAACAGATATCCATCACTTTACCCATCACATCATCTTTAAAATCAACCAACATAATTATGCAACCACAGAAAATGATTTATCATTAGGTAAATCAATCGCCTAAGTAGATTAATCCAAATTTTAACATGATTGTATCACATCTGAATTGTCAACAATAGTTGTCAACTAACTTATACAGTTTCAAAAAACAACCTTATAGCACACTACATTAATAAAACATCAACGTTTTAAAATTCTTGTTACTGAGATTTTCCAAAATGTTTATTCTAAATGTTTTGTCATCCATTCTTCAATAAATTCAACCTCTAATTTCCTTTGCATAATCAATAACCCGTATCACTTTGATCTAAATGTGTAAATAATCAGTCAATTTAATTATTGTTGACGTCACCAGCCTCTGGGGTACTTACGGCTCAGCCAACACAGGAATTGTCCACTGCGTGGTGTGAATTTGTTCCACGCGAGATGGACGCGTCCCCAGAGGGTTTCGAACCTTGGACATTTGAAACAGTGAAATTTTAATTTTAGTGTGTGTTCGGCCGCCAGCGGAATTTATAAATTGGATTTATTTGACTTTTTTATTTTTTTAAGGTAAAATATTTTGTTAAAAATTGGTATGTTTAGCCTCTATTTGAGCTATATTATAATCTCTAATAACTCTTTGAACAACACACAATTTCTTTCTCCATATTAATAATAACTTATAAAAATTATCGAAATTAACAGTCATTTATTATTTAAATATATAAACTGACTTTTACAATTCAAAAAAAGATATTATAATATTGAATTAGTTATATTATTTGTTAAATTTTAACAGTTATTGTAAACATGTTACAATGGAAATTAAAAAAAAAAATTGGATTAATATATTTGAATATAAATGAATATGATATTCTATATAAGTTGCTTATATTGGAAATTAAAAAATTGGGATTAATATATTTAAATATAAATGAATTTGCTAGAATTAGTGCAAACTAATAATTTTTTAAAGAAATTACATAAGAAACGTTCAAATTAGTGCATCGCACTGGTGAAATATTAGTAATATATAAAAGTTTGGTAGTTTCTAAAAATAATTTTCAGCCCATTTTTTGTTTCTATAAATAGTAAGTTCCTATAAAATTAAACAGTGTGAATGTAAAGTGGATTAGTGTGAATACAAAATGGATATATGTCAAATGTAAATACAAAATCTGGATAAATGTAGACACATTTATTGTCTTAATTATATATATATATATATATATATATATATTAATTATGGTAAATCCTAAATAATGGTTTATATTTTTTTAATCAATTTTAATTTTATTATTATTAACAGTAATATTGAATGAGTTCAATTAATATTTTTAGTTGTCAATATTAAAATTATCATTTAATTATTATTTTTTTTATTTATTTTTTGTTCTTAATATTATAAATTCTATGTTTAGCCATCAACATAAAAATTGTATTTTAATAATTAATGGTCAAATAGTTTGTTATCTTTAATATTAAAAATCATATTTTCTGAAATATATATGTAGTTGAAAAAATGTGCTGCTTATAAATAATTTATAGAAAAAGTTATTGAACGAAGACTAATATTTTGATTTATTTTTAGTTAATAATATCAATAGAATGATTAATATTTTTTTAATAATTCTTAATTTTAATAAATTTTTAAAGATTATAAGGTATAAGATTTTTCGTATAATTTCGTGATCTCCAGCTTTACTCGTTTGTCGTATTATGATAATTGGATTTTCAAATTATTATTTTGACTATTTGATTTTGATTTTTTGAGAATTGTTTTTGTGAAAAAAGTAATTTTTAGAATGTATATTTAAAGAGTAGTATGAAAAATTGTAAAAAATAATTTTTTAAAGAATGTATGATTGAGAATGAATGTTCAGAAAAATTGATTCTTGAAAAACCAATTCCATATGGGTAAGTGATAAAGTATTATGTATTGTGGGTTAAACAACCGCGTCACTTTTATGAATCGAGATGCATAAATGATTTCTTAATATATAAAGTTAAATGTATTTGCGATATACATTCTTTAAGATTTAATCAAAACTAACATTTCGTGTTGCTTAATTTGCTTAAATATATGACCATGTGTATTTAATTTGTAATATTAAAATAAATATGAAATGAAATATTTGTTTAATAAATTTAAATATCAAATATTGTGATAAGATAGTTAGTACTAATTCTAATAGTACTATTCGGATAGTAATATATTATTTGTGATAATCTAGAAATTATATTTTGAAAAGATTAATTACATCAATAATCATTAAAATTGAATAGTTATGCAAATGATCATTGAAGTATTTTTTTAAGTAGTAACTTATTTAAGTTCCTAACTATTACAATTGTGTCAACTTAGTTTATTCAAACTCTCATTTTTTTAAAAATCATTTTTAACTAACATTCTATTAATAAAATAATTTACATATAAATTAAAAAAAAAATCATACTTTTTAACATCTCATTATATCAAATTTTACTGTTACGAACTACATTATTTGAAATAATGAGTTTCAAACAAGTGTTTAAGTATACATTCTCCACAAAATCATTATTATTAAACTCATTTTTGTAGATAATGATGGCTCAAATAAGGACTAAATATGCTCACGAGAGAAAATGTAATACATAAAGGGAGATCACTTTTCAAAAACAAGTATTGGCCCATTTACCTATCTAAAACACATTTCCTAAAATGGTAATTAGTAGTATTAATTCACTATTTATTATTCATTTTATACAAAATTTAGATTTAAAATAACCCAATTGAATGCAGATTTTTACATAACTGCATTTTTTAGGTTCCAAAATTTCTTGGTCCGTTTTCATCTCTTGAAAATCAATTACATATTTTTTTTAAATTCATAAAAATAAAAAAAATAAAACTTTGTCAATATCACATAAATATTTTTATTCATTTTGTTTATTTATTTATTTAATTAGTTTTATTTATTTATCAATTTTGTTCATTTATTTATGTTTAATACTATAGGTTTAAATAATATAAATATGCAAAATACATATTACTGACTTTAACAATTAAGTTTAACTAATTTTTATCAAAATAAAAATAAAGACATGTTAGCAAACTCATAATAATATTTCAAAATAGGGTGTGGTGAAATACATTTATTTAAAACATATAAAAATAGTTTTTTTTACTATTCGATTTTGATCTTTTTCTTTTCCTTTTTATTTGAATAAAATTCTGAGCGTATATCACAGATATATCTATTTTTTTACTTATTAAAAACTCTATTTAAATGTAATTTTTCTTTTCCATTTTAAATTTTATATCAATTCAAATTACAATATTTAAAGAAATTCTTGGAACGAAAAACATACGAATCGTAAAAAAAATTAAAAATAAATAAATTAAGGTATGTGTAATGTACTTTTTTTTATAATTAATTGTCTTCATTCGTTTCTCATTTTTAATTAAATATTCATTTCATATGTTAACATATAAATTTAATATTTGAGTAATAAATGATCGTGCATCACACGAGTGTAACACTAGTATTGAGTAATTGGTAAATATAGATGCCGATACAAATACGAGTAGGTTACAAGGCAACTGAAATATAAGACAGGCCTAGGCACAAGCACATGCATGGGAGCTGAAAGTGTAGCAAGCAGCCTACGTGTTTTGGAGGGTTTTCAAAGAAATTCATGAAGTTTTCCATGAAACTCTAGAATTTTATTGAGCCTTGTACAAAATGTCGAGTCTAAAGAGTTGCAGCATGGAAGACCACTGAAAGAGCATTTTTGTTTATTGGGAAACTTGAGGAGAAGCCTTATATTCAATATTGTTCCAAAGTGTGAAGTGTATGGAAGCTTGTGGATTCCCATGTTATAGAGTCTTCTAGAGATCAATCCCAACCATGGAAGATAGTTAATTTCCAACGTCTATTCAAGGGAAGTGAAATTATATAAGGATGAGGGCCTTGTAGCCATTGAATAGAGTTACAAGTGAGGAAAATAGATTTCACGTCTTCATCTAAAGGTCTTTTGATTCTAAATCAAAGTATTGCAAAGAGTTGAGATATTGAATTTGCACCAATATGTTCTGAAATTTTCCTAAAACAATAGATGAATATAATTTCTTATAATTAGGGTCTTTTCGAATTCATATTTCATTATGTGGAGTTGGCCTCTGAATTTTATGCGGAAATGTTGAAACTAAATTCATTAAGATTAATGAAAGAAGTTGAAGAGTACAAAAATACAAAGACCTTTTGCCCACATAAAGTACAACAAATACATACTTAATAAAGTTTGTCTCATATATGCACTAAACACGCTGAAGACTATCGAACACACACGAACAAAAAACACAAGAAACTCAACCTGCAGCAGTAGTACACAAGATACAACGCAATTGAGGAGAACGCAAAGAAGAATCCTTGTCCTCATCTTCTGCGTCGCCATTATCATATTCGTAATATGATAATTCATCTAGGGGCTTGGTTGGGCTTGGTGGCTTCTTTTGCTTCTGACTAATGGAATTTGTGGAATCCATAAGACACGTTGTATGATAGGCATGACAACAAAAGAAAGCAACAACTGACACATTTTGTATAGAAAATGGATCGAAACAAACGCAACATCTAGTGCCACCATGTCTTTTTGACTTGATCTTCATGCTTCTCAATGTCAAAGTTCTAGCAGCAAACTGAGAAGCCACGTTTTCGTCTCTTCTACTACGCGCTCCGTCTTCTTCATTGCTCATGTAAATAGCTTGTCTTGCTTCTTTGGAGTACTTGATTAACAAATTAACACAATCAGCCTGCAAGAAAAAATGAACTGAACTGTCAAAGCTATTATTATTATAATTGTATCAGAAGTAATGATGGTCGAGAAAACTACCTTGAGTATGTTATTGCATCCGCGTCTAAGAGAAGTTTCTGTTCTATAGTCGGTTATAATTTTGACTAGACGATCCCTCAATCTGAGAAAGAATGGGTTTACAATTGAGAAAATTAAATGAAACTGCACCAACTTTGAGGTAGTAGATAATCTAGAAGTCATTAAACAGTGGTGGATTCTTTCCAAGCTAAATCAAACTTTTCCGGCACAATATAATAGCATTGTAGTACCACACAAAGTAGGTTCATGTGGCGACCGAAAATGAAACTTTGACAACATTTTGGCATGTTAAACCTTTGAATTTATGACCCAGGTGAACAATTAAATGAAAAGGCAATTGACATGTCCACCAGGGTAAAGAACACCCAATGAAAAGCCAAAATCATTTTCATCCATATGACATTCGACATGGAAAACTGTTCATGTAATTGAAGAAAGATGTAATGCAAACTGGCAACTAGAACGAAGCAAAAAAAAGGGTAGAAAATATACTTACCGAGGAATATCCAAGCCATTTGGAACCATATTTACAATATATAGGGGATCAAGATTGCCGACAGTATGCTCCAACAATACCCCGACCTGCCAACAATTAAAATTATAAAACCAGCAAAGAAAAAATGAAATTTCAAATTGCGATAGCATTTGATTGGCATTAAGAATCCACAGCTAACCATCTCAGGTTTATTTAGGCATTGCTTAATCAACTCTTCCCAGAGATAATCATCATGCTGCATACTTACAAATTCAATGGCCTGCACAAAATAATGAGATGTCCTGTCACTATGCAATTTCAAAAATGAAAAACGGAAAATGAATAATTTATGGGAACAGAGAAAGGAACCTCTTCAATATCCCCTAATTTATTAATAATTAGGGCTAGGGCCAGCTTTGAGTTTCCCATCCTTCCAAGGATAAAGACTTGCTCTCTCAATAAATCTCTTTCGACACAAATGTCATAAGCCTGAGATAAAATTTCACGAAGTTTTAGATATGACAGGTAATGGAAGATTAAGAATTACCCAATCATGGAACAAACCTTTTCCAGTGTATACTGCTGACTACTACGAAGAAATGGAAGCAGCATTTTCTTATCGTAATCAGCATAGAGCTCAACCTGACGAAGGATTCCACATCAAAGAAAAAAATCTTAAGACGACATATCCAGTTCAAAAATAATTAAACACAAAAAACAAGACAAGCTATTGAAATTGCAGTAACAGCCAGTTTGTTCCAACAAATGTTGACGGTCGCTGTCACGAGCCAAAATAAAAGAAAGCTTTCTTTATCTTATGATGTAGTTCGTGTGCTATATTTCTAAAACTAATAGGACAAATGAAATTTACCAGAGGAACCTGCAATGCATACAACTAGACGCTGAAGACAACATCATATCAAGGACATATATTCTCTCCATAACACTTCCACTCAATTTTTAAATTGCATATGCTAATGTAGATTGGAATAAAACCCACAAGCACAGCATTGTGCAAATTAATGTTATGTGATGTACAAATCAGAGAATCTGATCGAATAGGCATTACAGAGGAGCCATATACACAAAAATACTCTTGTAAGATTCAGATCAACTTAAAAGCCTAAAGGCATCAGAAAGCAAGAAAACTCACTCTGCAACTGAATACTGCTTACAGTATTTGTCATGATTCAAAAATGTCAACTAATCAGACCAATTTAGTCAACAACTTGCACAGGTATTCAACCTGGTCCCTAGAAGCCTTGCGTTAAGCTTCACCCAAATTCATATATCCACAAATATATACATAAAATAACATCAAGAATTATCTTTCTGGTCAACCACTTGCATAGGTATTCAACCTGGTCCCTAGAAGCCTTGAGTTACACTTCGTCCAAATTCGTATATCCACAAATATATACAGAAATCATCCTCAAGACCCATCTTTCTGAAAGTTCAAGATATGAGCTACAAAGGCATATACTTCAAACAAAGGGATAATATGAGGCCTGACTCTGTTTCGTCTAACCAACAATTGTCTTCCTTACCATTTAATTTTCCATTTCCCGTCAAACTCATTATTATCAACCTTAATTTTTTCAAGTTTCATGGCATTTCCACTAACTCTGACAACAATGCATCTAAAAATTTCCCCAGAACAGGTGTTTGAACAGGAGTGCATCAAATAACAGTTAAGCCGCTTCAAGCAGGTCAGATTGTTTGGTCTAGTTGCGACTTATTTTTCTTCCTCCTTGTGATGCAACAGTCGAATGACAAACAAGTAACTCAGATCCTTAACAGTCTATTGAGTAGCATTATGGTAATCCAACCAGAAACTTTAACTAAAAAGTGATTAGCCATATTAAGGAAACAGTGAAAAGTCAAGCATTTCCATACGGTTTAAGGGACCAAATTCAAAAGCATTTTTGTGTAGCAAGCGATCAATATTTGTGAACATTGACAAATAGTCCCAATGACTTTCCGTGTTGTCCAACGTATTAAAGAAAATACAGATTCTAAAAGCAGCAATGAAATGACATGTATATTTCTGCAGTACATGTTATAACGCAGCTATAGTCATGACAGGACTTCCCTTTTATTTTTTTATTTTTTTCCTACATTACTGTAATTTGTTGCCTTCCAAATTTGGATAAAAAGCTAAAGGCAAAAGGATGCATATGATTTTCATATAAACAGAGTCTTCTAATTGGCCTTTAAAGATTAAAAACACGAGATACTAATGATAAGCGATTCCCAAGCCAGTTTAGATGGCTACCACTACAAAAGAGTTTAAAGAAAAGTAAGCTAATTACTACGAACCTGAATGTCATGAAAATCGTTTCCTGCATCTGGATTTGACTCAAACAGTGAATGCAGATACAGATGCAAAAAGTATCGGACGTCGAATTTATTCTTTGCAGCCATAAGTTGTGACACAACATCCTGTGGACTAATTAGGTCTCTATGCTGGATCAACAGTGGAATTGCATGTTTGCAGTCTATCATCATAAGTTGGGCAACCTTCAAACACACGTGAATCTATAAAAAACTCATGCAATCATAAATAGAAGTAATGGAAAGATGACTTTAACTAACCGGAAGTTGTGGATTCTTTTTTATAGGGGATTTTATTGATGAGATAAAGGATATAAAAAAATTGAGGATTACTGGTCCCAAATTGGAAAATGTAAAAGATTAAGACTTTATTCTTGAGATATGCAAAAGATAATACCAAATGAAATTCAGAAAGTACCTTTTCATGAATTGCATCATGTAAATTGTGTTTATCAATGAAGTCAAATACACCCGGCTTCATAAGCTGAAACGCATAGGAAATAAATGAAACAGAGAAAGCAACAAACTCAATAAAACCATAAAATAGGCAAAGCATCCTTCCAAGTGGCACGTTATGGATGCATTTAGTGAGGCATGATAATAATCAAAAAATTCATCAACTGACTTACATCAGCATAAAGAGCAAAAGCTTTCTCATATTGTCCGTCAATCACATATAGCTCGGCCAGAGCCTGACATGGATGTAACACTGTAAATGTATAGCAAGGATGCATTAGATAAATAAAATTTCTCAGGGCTAACCTCTTTAAGTGCATCAGTCATTGACGATGTACTAAGCTGAGGTTCTATCGCAGAGATAACGGGCAAAACAGAATAAGTAACGGGCTGCCAAGATTTAACAGTTGATAGAAGATCCTTATGGAAGGATGGGTTTGTTGCCAAAGCAACAAGAGCAACCTAGAGTCGCAAACAATTCAGGCTTCAACTTAGGGTCACATATCAACCAAAGAAAAAGATGCATCAGGTGAGTCCACAGACAATACTAAGTATTACAGACCTCATAAGCAGTATCGCCTAATTTTGGATTTTCTGTTGGCATGTAAGGAACTAATACAGGAAGCTGATGAAGATGAGCAAAATGGAAAACCCACCTGCATGTAACCATCCTTCAGTTGCTAAAAGGAACTGCAAATGTCATATACACATACACATTACATGCAAGCATGCACACACAAGTACCTTTCCCATGCAGAAGCTGATCCTTGCAACAATTTGGGACATAAAGAGGCAGCTTCAGCGTATTTCCGTTCCACAATTAGATGGTCAAGATATCTTGATCCCACCTATTTAGTGTTAACAGTATCAGAATGTATATTTTCAAGGATACGCCAGAAAGAAGCTGGCTCATGTGTATGTGACAATAAACAACTTGGAAAATTCAGTGAATTTAAAATGAAAATGAAGATTCTGCACAATTTTTTTTCCACAATTCGACAGTATCTCTATCAAGATTAATAATGCAGTACGCTTTTCTAATTGGCATAAATAGCTTTCACTAAATACCAAAAATCTAAGAATCAAACATGAGCTCTACTATGAATTAGTCTCTTGTTTTTCCCGTTGAAGCTTCATGGAAGCAGTAGTAGTTGTACAAAATTTATTATTTCTAGAAGAATTTCAATTTTATGGATTCCTTTTTAAATAATAAATTGTTCAATGACAGTTATCTTCATTCATTAACAAGAAAAGAGCCTGCAATTCAAGCTCAACATAAACAGGAAAGCAGATGCCAAAGTTCCGGCAAACAACTTAGTTTGTTGACCAGTAATTGTTCTTCATAACTCAGCATTTGCAATCAAATCAAATCAGAAGAAAACAAATGATCTTGGAATTTTTTTTGGTGCCCTTGACACCGTTTAGAAATATTAATAACAATTCCAGTTCCTGTCACTGGTCTTCTTAAATCACATATTTTCCAACATAAGGCACCTCATTATGTAAAAATGCAATGAAATAAGCCTAAAAGATTACCTTGCTCGCTCGATTAAGGATTCCATTAATTTAAGTGTTTTTACTTTTTTGTGTACAACATTTTTACAAAAAACATTATCATACTTTCACCTCCCCCCCAAGTTGAGAAAACAAACAACTCATTATTTTTCAAAGGATATAGACAAGTATTCTTCTGATATCCACGGTGTTCAAGATCAGACAATTCATCAAACAACTTCCATCATTATGTATGCAATAATTTTCGTTGGTATATGCTATGTTAGCACACTTATTGGGATTTCAATCTCACATTGTTTTATGCCATATTTTTAGGAAATTGAAGGTGTGAGGCAATCTAGACTGAGATGACTAGCAATTTCAATCAAATAAATTAGACGTGTCGTAGCACACAAGTTTAGAATTTTATTCAATGTTTATTCGAATTGATTTTATTATATTGAAGTTGTTTAAAAATGTTTATTGGATCAAATATTTTTTTTTCCAATTCACTCCATCAAATTTTTTATTTTACTTATGCAATTGGTTGCACCCGAATAGTCAAAAGTTCAAGTCGTCACATAAAAAAAAAAAAGAGACAGACAAGAATCTGTATGGACATAAGCATGGTTTGAAAACTAGGAAACGAGTACTCAGGCGTTTTTCCTTGGTGAGGCAAGGCGTAAGTCTTCAGACGCTTTGAAACATAAGCCTCATCGTGAACAAAAGATTTAGCAAAAATATAAAAATAAACATGCAATAATATAACAAAATGTAAAAGTCTCCAAAACAACAAATTACTTAAAGCGTCTCGAGACAGTAGCAACTTAAATCAGAAAAAGTATATATAAATTTTCTTTTTTCATTTTGTTTTAAGATTAGTTTGAATTGTTTACTTTTATTTATAGCCCCTGTTTTGTGGAGATTAAAATTAGATATTTAGCAAATTTTGATAAAATTTGATGAAATGTGTAGTTGAAAAGTTGTGGGTCCCATGAAATATGTGATTGAGATTGATAATTGACTTTTACTTGATTAAAATCTAGATTTTAATTTGTACAAAACAAGGACATAGCAAATCAAATAATAAATTTAAGTTTTAGTATCTTAAAGATTTAATTAAATTAGCCATGCATATTAGGTGTAAAATTGATTTTCAAATTGTGTTAATTAATATGAATTTTTGAATTCTAAAAAGTGGGGGGGCATTTGTGAGGTGTGGACCCTAAGTCGTAAGCCTCACTTAGTCCTTAATAATACGGGTACTAAAGAGTTTTGCCAATGCCTCGGTATGAGGGGGACCTGAAGGCGCTGAGGTGAAACTTTTTTTTAAACCATGGACATAAGCATATGAAAATATTATACCTTACTCTAAAAGTAATTTCATAGCAATCAATTTATCATCTAAAAGGAGCACAGAGAATGAGTACAAAAATAAGACAAAGAACAATGAAGAACAACTGATAACACAATGTAGAACCACTGGCCAAACAATAGTCGCCGAAAGATGCAATCAAACATTACCTCATCAACAAGCTCACTGATCCCTTGACCAGCTTCAACTGCTTCTAAGGCTTTCTCATGCCACCCATGTTGAAGGAGCCAAGATATGTGATCTTCTACATCCCTAACAACAAAATAACTAAATAAGTTTGCAACTTATTATTTTACAACCTTTCTTTGCATGGAATCATAGATAAGTGCAAGCATAGTAGTGCAGACTAGTTAACCTTTTTTTTTTTCTTTCTAATTTTCTGTTTTTGTATAGAACAAGGAGAGACTTATACTGACATTGTACTTAAATCACAATCCAGACATCTAGAACAATGATGAAGCAATAAAAAATGACAACAAAATGAAGAATCTTACAGTAAATACCAAAAGAATGAATATATGTCGATCAGTGAAAAACTTCATACAGGTTATAAGCTACATCGTCTACATTTTTTAGTGTTCTACAGAACAGCCTAGGCGTGAGACGCGAGCAAAATGCCTCGCCTTGACAGCTGACCGCACTAGGCATGACTAGGCATTTTATTTATTTTTTCCTTTTGTTTAAAAACCTTTTATTTAATTTTTATTAAGTAGGACTTGTCTAATTGAAAGTTAAAACTATGAAAAATAGTCTTTACTTTTACATTTCGAAAACTTGAAAATTGTTTAATTGATTAATTGTAGGAATTATTAAGTAAATGTGGTATTTTATAATTTTAGATGTTTGGTATTTAATTTAAATTTTTAGAATGATTAAAATTTTTAAATATTATAAAAATAAAAAACTTTTTTGAGGCCAAAGCTCATAAAGCTTAAAGTTTGGCCTCCATGCCTAGCCACACTTTACACTTTTTATATTTCAAACTAAATAATCACAAATAAGGTATTTTGAATGGGGTATATCCGACATCATATTTGACATCTAGTAGTTACTGATGCTGAAAATTTACCAACAATCTTAAGCCTACATCAGGCGATCCTCAAAAGCTCTCATCTGATGAATGTACATAGAGATAACTAGGAAGGAACAGCATAGGTCACACTTATTGAATGCCACATGAAACGAGAAGTAATTTTCATTTACCAAGACTCACGAATATAATCACATGAATATGATGACACATTTATAGAAGGTAATATTGAATGGAAGTGAATGTTTAGTCAACAACCTAGGTTTAGCAATGACTACATCTTTTGGGGACACAATATAATACAAGGGCTCGTCACCAGCAGCCCACTGACTTCCTGCACAGCTGCTACCTACATTCAAATGTACAACATCATATCTTCATAGCACAACATTACAAGTAGAACCAGAAAATAACGAGCAACAGACTATAATCATCTATGATTGATGGAACTTCATAGACAACCAAACTATACCTGAGAAAGGAGCATGGGCGAGTGAATAATCTTTAGCCTTGTAATGCTCAAAGCCATGCACAGGTAGTGCATCTGTCGCAAGTTCGTCGTTATTCCAAGTGACAACTCGCACTTCTTGTCTCTGTGCACTCCCCTGCTATTACAATTTTACAAATCTTTAGCAATTAATTCCACGCTCAACATGGTCGATATATAAATGCACAAGTCAAGACAAATATATGTATTCTTTTATGAAAGGAAACTAAGCACGAGAAGAATTACAAAGTGTTGGTTATCTATATAATGTGATAGAGAACATTTGTCTAAGAAAACTTCTGGATAACCATAATAGTCAATAGATCATTAAGTTATATGTTAATAATGGACCTAAAAATTCCAGCTTTGAAAAACTAAAAAAAATGGAAACAGAACATGCAAAAAAAATGTAAAAAAAAAAATCCCAGAAATAGGTAGAAAGTAGGAGAGAAAAATAATTCATGTTTCATTGTCAGGAGAAGGTAAAGCATGACTAGATGGAAGACTTTCATATTACAAATTTATACGAACATTTACCCCCAAAATGGTTGGCCAATGTTTGACAACACACTATAATTTCCACTAAGAGCATCTTCAATAGACTCTTTAAACTTGAGATGCTCTTTATTTTGGAGAGTTGACCATTAAAATTTCACTTTAATAGGTTTTCTAATTTAACATTTTAATTTAGAGAGTAGGTTTGGCTCTACCTACTCTCTATTATTACATGAATTCAAAAAGTTCCAATTTTTAATGTTCCTACAATAACTTTCTTTATTACATATTTGATATCATTGGTCATTCACTTTTAAAAAAATAAATATTAGCCAAAAATAAATAAAGACAATAAATATTTTTATGAAAAGGTAAAATAAAGAGCCAAAAATAAAGAGTTTGTTGGAGCTTGTAAAAATTTTTGCTATTTAAATTTAAAGATGTTTTCTATTATGTAAAATATGCTCTTTAATTATAAAGAGTCTATTGGAGATTCTCTAACATGAACATATCACTAAAAGATGGGATAAGAAATTGATTGAATCAGTATAGACATAATAGCAACTAAATAGACAATCCAAAATGATTCACCGACATTCTGAGGGAAGAACAAGGCAAATACCTGACGAGATGGAACAGTGCAACTGAAGTCCTCTCCATCTTCTTCCTCAGGGATGTAGGCTAGAACAACCAAAGAATCACCAAAGGGAGCAATTCCTGAAATCAAATAGGTGGTTTGAAAAGATGCCACAATATCCACCTTCTTCATGCTAGACATTGGAATGTGCTTATATGTCCCATTGGCGCCTGTATCCTGATCGGTTCTAATTGATGCAATTTTCACAGATGTTCCCCACCCAATCACCAACAGAGTGTCGTCCTGAATGTGATGTAGAATATGTTTAGAGAAAAGCAATATTATCTAAATCTAAGTAATACCACGTATAATATTTTCAGTTACAAACGGCATAGTATTCAACAACATAGTTGTGTCCCTCTTTCAGACCAATCCACTTTTCATACAACCTCAGACAATGTTCCATACCTTGTTTATCTTCTACTAACTAACCTGCCAAACTAAATGGGGGAGAAGAAGCTCAGGGCGGGAGCTTCCTCGAGGTCTTTCAATGAATGTTATATGTTGATCAGCAGCAGCATCATAAACTTTAACACCTGCATCATTAGCCCAGGCTATGAGACTAGTTTTCCACTTCACTACGTGAATTGGACCTTCACCAGAGTGCAGAACCTGTAAAAAGGATAATTATTTCACTGAGATCATGTCCCACAAGGCTCTGTTGTCTCCCCTTTGAATAAGCATGGATTAAAAGTAGAATAGCTAGGGAACCTAAACAAACCTGGTCACGATAGCCCATCCACTTTTTGACATTCAAATATAGATGACCAGCTAGACCTCCAGTGGCAAATCTTCTGGATGATTTCCTTGCATAATCTGGGTCTAAAGCAATGGCCTTCATAGGACCGTGATAATCAAATTTCATTTTCTCCTCGGTGAAAAGACTATTTATTACAACAGAACCATCATCAGAACAGCTTCCAATGTATTCACCTTCTACATCAAAGCAGATATCATTGACTGCAGCAGAATGAGCAGCAAATTCTTTAACCTGTAGAAATCGGAATTTTGTCGTTCATTTCAAGTTTCAAGCATGCGTCTGTCTTATCAGCCAATTAATGTCATAAAATAAAACACAGCCAATTAATGTCATAAAATAAAACACAGTCCCCATTTAAGAACTCAGATGATGGATTGTGCATGATGAAGGGTGGTAAAGGAGAAATGTGACAAGTGGCATTGCTCTGATGCTAAGGAATCTGAAGAAAAATTATTTTCGGCTATATGAATACAATATTGGCCCACAGTTGTAAGTCAGGATATTGAGGTTGGTGAGTCCTAATTTGAGTTCCAAGTATTCCGGACTAGTTTAGCTCAGGTATTCATGTAGTTTTCCAAATTTTAGAAGTCATGGATGCCGAACTCTGAATAGGAATAGGTATGAACCAAAGCAACCTTCAATTTCTATAAGCTTAGAATATCATTATTTGGTTTTTTATGCATTGTGAAATTGTTGAGCTATTGGAGATTATTTCTGTGCTGCCTGTAGGTATAGCCAGCATTTAACTGATTCTCTTGAGGCATACAAGACTGAACTGAGGTAAAATTATTTTGGGTAATAGGAAAACAACTTAGATGGTGCTCGAGTTGGAAGTAAATTATATTCCATCCAACACGCATCCATTTGGACTCTGAATACTCAAAGCTCACAACTAACACACACAAGTTTAACAATCAAAGCTACAGTGTATTTCAGAAAAAATTTTGATAACCAAAACCTATGAAATAGATTTCTTTTAATGAAGAGTGGGCGTGCAATATTTAAATTAAAAGCATGTTAAAGTTAGCAATGGTAATCCACATATTAACTTATACCATTATGCCCAAAAGATTTCTTAATCTCAGATATAATTAACACCAACCCCTAGTATGTTCAGCTAAGAGAGGGTCCTGGCACTTTCATCATATGAAATTGTGACCTTTCCCAGCACAAAGGATCTTCAGCTAACCATTATCTATTTCTTTCATGTCCTAGTGACAGTCTTGGACAGCATCAATTTCTTGCAAGCGCGTGTTTGTTTCCATGTCTGTATATGTGAGTCAGCCCACTAATTATAGCATTCCCAGTTATCCAATTCACCTTCCTATTCAACCAACTATAACTCTAGGCCAAAAAGTATCTTATCTTAATCTTAATATCTTAATTCTTAATCTTAAGGTATATTAAAGCAGAATAACCGTCACCAAAATCTGCACATAGTTTATATTTGGAAATTTTTGCCAAAAAATAGTGTATTAAATGTTTTAGTAAATATTATGGTACTTGTGTCATTAATGGCATTAACATCCGTACTATGCTATTAATGACATCAAAATATTTTTTTTTTTTAATAATGTATTCTTTTAATAATTATTGTATTATTTTGAAGTTAAAAAATATGTAATATGAGTGTCAAATCGAAGATAACAATTAAAAGTTTAATACAAGCTAACAAGTGAGAGTAAACTGTAAATATATTGTTCGTAGAATTGTCTCAAAGATCAAATGAAAAAATTTTATTTTATATTTTCAATTTTCTACAATATCTCATTCACTTTAAATTATATATCATTTAGGTCCTACAGTACTATCTATAATTTGTTAATTAAGTTCAATTTATTCATGGTTGATTAATTTTTGTTCAAACTATTTTCCTTATCAAATTAAAACAAATAATAAATATACGGATTTCCAAAGTAAATTCAATTAAGTTGTGTTAATTTTTCCAACTTAAGATTTCGATCAATTCATTCGTCATTTTGATATTATTTTTATTTATTACTGGTTATGTTCATTTTCTATTTTTTACTATAAATTTAAATAATTACACTATGCAGAATATATATTAAGGATATTAAACAATTAGTTAATATAATTATTATTAAACAATTGATCGGTCAGCAATTTTTATTAAAATATTAAAATAATAATCTAACATATGAATAAAGAAATTATCAATATGAAGAAAGAAGAACTAACTAATGTAACAGTATTTAATATTTATTAAAGTTAATGATTTTTTTTAGGAAAATATTTGGACAAAATTTTTTATTTATTCTATACAACATAAGTGTGAAAAATTGCATTATTTAAGTTCGAGCAATTATTTAAAATATATTTTGTCTATAATAACTTTCATGCATCACACGAGTGTGGAAAAACACAAACTATACAAAAAATGTAGTATTTAAAGAGGTTTTTTTCAAAATTTATGATAATTCTAATTCATTTCTATTTTAAGTATTCGTTGATAATTTGTATCATTAATCAAAACAAAATGTGTGTTAAAACTTTTTTTTTTCTATTTTGTAATAGTATTTACAGGAAAATCATTTTATAATATTTTTTCGTGCAACACGGTTGTGATACTAACCGACATAAAAGAACAATTTATAGTACTCGTGGAGTAGGGAAAATCAGTACTCCCAGCCAAATTGACAATTATAACAAATAATTGGGACCCACTATTTTATTCCGGTGGGTATTAGAAAGTTTCCAGTAACATAAACAGATCACCTATAATTTCTCTTAACAGAAGTGCAAATTATCAGTCAGAATTTATCCTAAAATCCCACTAATGATCAGCAAAATGAGAATAAAAACTAACTTGATTGCCAATGAAATCAAGAATATGAACCGAGCCGCTATGGGTACCGAGTGCGATCATGCGTTCAGCAACGGCAATACGTGAAGCATCATCGCTTTGGAGTAGCGTGGGCACACTGCCGCCCATTCTCTGGTACTTAAGCCTCGGTTCATCTTCCTTTTCTTCCTCAGCCTCTGAATTTTCTTCTTCTGATTCTTCTTCTCTCTCGTCGTCGCCATCCATTCCGTTCTCTGATTCCTTCGGTAACATTGTACAAAAAGTAGCTAAAGGCAATGAAATTGTGAGTGATTGAAGATAAATATAGAGAGCTTGGTTTGACAAGATATTTACAAGGGTAATTATTTACAAGGGTAATTATATCGACACGACGGAATTTGTTTACTACACGACATTTTAACTACAAAGAATATCAAGGAATATCTGTAAAGCTATTCGTATTTTTACACCCTATGATCCAAGTTTCTTATAATTTTTTTATTATCAAAAAACAATCTATTAATTTTTATATCTTTTCCATAAGAGTGAGCACATTTTCTCGAAATCGGTGAAATCGAATTAGAACCGATTAGAATCGGTCAGTCCAAATTCGATTTTGTCAAAGAAAATTCTCGATTTGGTACTTGTATTTAGAATCGAACGGAAATTGATCCGGTTCCCGGTTCTTATTAATTGAAACCAACGGTACTTCGGTTCTCTTGTATGTTGAATTTTATTTTTTTAATATAAATCGTGAAGCGGTGAAACCGGTTGGACAAGTTCCCATTTGACCAAAATTTCTTTCCATTCCCAACTTCCCACGTAAATAGTATCCTCCTCCAATTCCATCCAATCTATTCTTTACTTTATATAATCAATTTAACTCTCAATTTAAGTTTTAACTCACAATTCCCAACCTCAAATCTAAATATTTCAGCATTACCTAAAACCTAAATAATTTTACAAACAAAACTCTAAAAGCTGTTGATATGAAATTCCGATTTTCGAAGACAAATTTGCGCAAACAGTAGAGTTCAAATAATTTTTTAAAAGTACCGTTGAAAGAAATTTTTAATCTTTATTAGGGAACATTTTATTTTAACATTTTCAAATGTAAAGGACCAAACCGAACCAACCCAGAACCAATTGGTTCGGTTCCGGTTCAGGTTCAGTTCCATAGCCAAATATGGAACCGATGGTTCCATTACTTAGATTCCTATTGGTAATCGGTTCGGTTTGGTTCCTTTCAGAATCGGACCGCGCCTACTCCTACTTTTCCACAGAGACGATTCTTTTCCAAAATATATTTATTATAAGAGCGAAAAAGACTTATTTATCTATCACAATTTTAAACAATTAAAATAAATAACTAATATAAAAGTTAAGAATATATATTTTTCTCTCTTTTAAATGCACATCAGCAGAATATTTGGATATAATTGTGCTTAAAAACAAAATATATTGCCTAATTGAAAGTTAAGAAGAATAATGCATTGAAAAAAATTGAAGGCATAAAAGTAAAAATGAGCAAATATTAAAAACATTTATTGTAATTAAAATGTAGTGTGGATATAAAAAATTATTGTGTAAATATAAAAAGTAAAGTTAATTATGGTAGTACAAACTAAGCCCTTGTTTGGTCCAAGAGTTTTTAAACATCTTTTCCTCAAAATTTATTTTCAACCACACATTTTTATTTGATTCACCACTTTCACATTTTTTAACTTTTTTTCAATCAAACATTCTCCAAAAATCCAAATTTCCTCCAAAATCACATACGTAAAACGGAAGCACGGCATAATCATTTTAAATAGAAAGTGATTTTTTAGATAATTATTTTTGAAGATTGTGCGATTAAAAATAAGAATTTTTTATTTATTTACACGCAAAATATTTTATTTTATGAATTTATAGCTAAAAGTGAATGTGAAAAAAATTAAAGTAAAGGGAGTCAAATATCTGCTAAAAGTTTATTTGCAATTAGACAATAAAAAAAGAAAAGAAAATGTATTTTGCAAACAAAAAAAATTGAAATTCAATTTCCAAATTTAAATATTTTACCTTTCTTTTTTGTTCCTTTTTGATGGAGATTAAAATAAAAAATTTAGCGAATTTTAATAAAAATTAATGAAATGTATGATTAAAAAGATTTGAAACCCATAAAATATGTGATTATAATTAATTGTTATTTTGATTTTGATAAAAACTTAAATAAAATGAGGACATAGCAAATAAATATTTTCCCATCGTGAAACAAAAGTTTGTCGTGTTTTTATTCAACAAACTAATTTTTGTATGTATCTTTCTAGTAATATTAAAATTTTAAAAGTGTGATATTAGATAATATAATATGCTAAATTTTAAAGATTATATTGTGAAGAATGAAGAAAAAAAACTTAGGCTGCGTTCTCTTTGGTGTTTTCCAGCCGTTTTTCGTTTTCCATTTTCGAAAATGCTGAAAACGCGTTTTTTTGCGCCGTTTTTGGAAAAAAAATTTCGAAAACGTTTTCAAAATTTGTAAAGAAAATGGAAAACGTGAAAATCACGTTTTCCACGTTTTCCGAAATGTTTTCCTTGTAAGTGGAAAACGCGCGTTTTCCATTTAAAAATTAAAATTAAAATTAAAATAATCAAAAAAAATTAAAATTTGTCAAAATTTTATTATTTTTAATTACATTATTGGTCCCTTATTTTCAAAACTTGTCATTTGAATCCTCAAATTTTGAAATTTCTTTCGAAAATATCCTAATTTATTTGCAACTCAGGTCCCTCAACTTCAGATTTTGTTGCACATTAGTTCACAAATTTTACTTTTCTTTCAATTTAGTCCTTTTCGTATTTGCTTTATAGGTCATTGTCTTCAAACATGTATAACTTTTGATGTACAACTCCGAATTGCACTCTGTTTTTTGCGTAGAACTCCAAATTCAACCATATTTCTGATGATGTATCATGTGCTTAATTATTAAACATTTATTTTTTACTTTTGTATTGTAGACACTTATTTTGTAAGGGTATAATTAATTAACGTAAATTGATTTTTGCAAATTTTATTGAAACTTAAATTTTAAACGTTATGAGTACTTACTAGAAGGATGTATCTATATAAAGTATTAAATGAAACGATTACTTTAGAAGGGAAAGTTACTACTCAAATGTGGAACGATTACTTAAGAAGGGCAACATGAATTTTTGAATTTTTTTGGTATAATCAAATTGTGTGATAGGGGTTATTTCATTTATTTTTATTGTGTAACTCAAAATATGATATCTTTATTTCATTTATATTCACAAACAATATGAAATAATTTTCTTCAAAATTTTAAAAAGAACGCGTATTCCAGCTTTTCATTTTTGAAAACAGTTTTCAGAAATAACAAACCAAACGCGTTTCCAACAATTTCGAAAAAAGTCACAGAAAATGAAAAACAGAAAACATTTTCGAAAATGAAAATAGGAAACTGAAATACAAAGAGAACGACATTTCCCTCCCAATAGATAGTATTAGTACCTTTGATGATTCGAGCTGTGCCTAGATTGAGAATGACATAGTAAGAGCATCTCTAATGTATATAGTCAATTCCATCTTATACGCCCGTTTTTTCCTACCAATTGAGCATTGTTCATCCAATTGGACGAAATTGGGCCAGATTAGGATGAAAATCGAGCAATTTGGAGATTTCGTGTTCCTTGGTTCATTTAGGTTGTAGGTAATGCTTCGTTTTTTTTCCCTTTTTAATCCATTTTTGGTTCTCTTTATAAATCATTTTCGGACTCATTATAGTGCTTTGTTTTTTTCCTGTTTATTAATCTATTTTTGGTTTTCTAGAAATCCTTTTTTGTCTCATTTTTTCTCCATTAAAAAAAAGAGTTGTTGCATTATAGGACACAAAAAAAGTTTATTTCCAATTTCTTTGTGTAGCAGAAGCTCGAAGGTTTCCCTAGTTGCCAGTCTCTTTTCCACATGAAAGCCCTTCAACTACATCAGCGATTTGCACTCTCTCCTCATGGGAGTCACCACCCACTTGCTTATATGAATTGTCCCAATTTCTTGAATGAACATCAACGGTAAATTCTATGGGATTACCTTTATTCACTGATCTTACAAAATTTATTTTTGGTTTTTATTGTTACTTTGTGATTCTGGATATTTATTGGTTCTAAATTGCTGCTGGTGAATTGTGTATGATCATCCCAATACGTATGTTTAGTATGGATCCGAGTTAAGCTTCCATTCCGTGTTGGAAATTTTAGTCATGTGAAGATAATGCATTCTTGTGCTTATAAACTGTGTATGGTGCCCAAATATGGTCTATCCAATTTAGCACCATTGCAATGAAGAAGTGCTCCTTTTCCCTCCTATAAGCCTAGAAAAATGAAAATCTTTGCTAATTACAGTTGTATATTGTTGTGTTGCTTTAATTTGCATTTTCTATCTTGCACGATAAACCCATTTGACATCAAATACTACTTGAATTGATATGTTGTTGGATGTCTTGCATGTTAAAAAAGATCCTTTGTAGGTTGCTTTGTGAATTGCTGATTTTTTGCTAATTGATATTACTACATCTTTTGATAACCCCGTGCAAAAACGTTGTTCACGGTGATAAAGTCAAGAACCAAGCTTGGTAAGGCTACTTGACTTCTAATGACATTAAAATTTTAAATGCAATATCAAACAAGCACTTGGGTTTTCACGAGAAAAACAACAAAAATCGTATAGTCATATGTATGGTTAGTATTTTTAATTATGTTTATAGATGAATTAAAATAGGTGATGGATAAGTAGGTATTATTTATAGGTCTCATGAATATGTGATAAAAATGGTTAGATTTTTCTTCCCATTTCATTGCTTTCTTTGATTTTGGATGTGACAAATATAGGTTGAGATTGTTAACCGAGTAACATGAAACAAATTGTTATTTCTTGCAATTTATGTAGTTTCTTTACAATAATTCTCAAACTTCTTCTTTAATATAATCAAATTGTTATTATGGAGTTTTTCCTCATGAGGAAGATGAATAGTACTGATAAGCAGAAAAAGCATCTCATAAGACCTCCATTTGGTTGTGATGACAACAATGATGATACCATTGAGAGAGAGATTTTTTTTTACAAGCTTCTACAGTCTGATCTCTTCAAGATGTGAGTCAATTTTCTAAAGTTTAAAGTTTTTTTTTAATTTTATATCTTTTATCATATATCCATATTTATAACTATAACATTTTTTCTTATGATTGTCATCATTGCAATTAATGCCCGGTAAAGGGGAAAATCATAGCAGAGTTAATTCATTTGAGTATTTTTCATGCCTCCTCTTCATAAAGGTTATTTAGTGGTCTAAGAAGACTAGTGAGATTGCATTCAGTGTTCTTGTTTGCATCATGATAAGAGGAAAGTCTAAGGCTGATTTTCCATTAAATCTAGATATTAATAAAAAATAATTGAGATCCTGGGAATCTTCAATTCATTTTTCAATTTGGAGTAGAATCTGTAATGTGAACAGAATATTTGCAAAAATTTAAAATTGGGGGTGGTTGAATAATTGGGTATATCAAATTAGGGTCATGCACGGTTACTGATGAAGGAGTTGTGGAATTAGTTGGAGTTTAACAGATTGCTTAATTGAAGGAGAGGATTCTATAACCACCGGTGAGTTCGGCGGAGGGTATGTATGTACCAATGAAAACATCCTTCTTTTCGACTTTATCAGTGTCAAGGACCGGAAAACTCTTAATGTCAAGCAAAACTGTGACTTTCAACCATAGTCCAGTGAAGTTTTTCGGATCGAAAGCTTGGTCGATTTTGGTGTCACAACCGTCGATGTCGGATGAGGAGGTGATGGCGTAGAAAAGGATGAGGTTTTGAATTTCAAGGTTTCTCCGTCCCACTGATGATAATGCTTATGATTTAGCACTCGTGTAGTCTTGGATGCATCTGATTGTTGTTTACCTAATTACAGGGTCACAGGGTTACATGGGTGCCTGCTTATGGGAGGTGTTTGTTTAGAGAAATTGCACGCATGGCATGTTTGAGAACTTTCTGATCAATTAAGAACTCAAGTTTTCGAAGAGCTTATGAAGAGGCGAAAA
Source organism: Ligustrum vulgare (assembly GCA_963555705.1). NCBI lineage: Eukaryota > Viridiplantae > Streptophyta > Magnoliopsida > Lamiales > Oleaceae > Ligustrum > Ligustrum vulgare. The sequence continues at coordinate 46,255,364 of OY743170.1, read as the reverse complement.
GAAGTCGAATGGTTTATTGAGGATGATTTTGATGCATATGTCAAAAGAATTCAGCATCCTTATGTATGGGGGTGGAGAACCAGAGTTGTCGAAACCCCCCACTTCACCAAAAAATTTGAAAAAGCCGGATGAAAGATTATCTCCTCAATCACACCCAGATCACAAGACTCTCTTCAGAACTCGGTCTCTTCAATTTCGATACTCTACTCTGGAATTTTACGAATTTTTCTTGACTTACTGGTATTTTTTTGGGTTTCAGGATAGCTTCATTATAAAATATCCGAAGAAAAACCCCCTGGTGTTGAGAATGATTGTTTTAATCTTTGTGATGGTGTGTGGGGTTTATATATGCTCAATTTGTCTAAGACAATACAGTGCACGCTCCACTGAACGTCTATTGAAAGTTCAAGTGGTTGAGAGGTTGTGTGAAGCATGTTGAACTTTTACAAAAACCTTATGTTCATTTTCCCAAGCCCAAGACTCTCAGCGGGTTAGGCATTGTAGTTATCTACATTCTAATAATCAGTTTCATTGCAAGTCGCTGTTGAATTTACTGATTTGCATTTGGTGGTAATTAGGTTCGAGTGCGCATGCAACCCCCTGTGCATTATTTTGCAATTTTGTCCACTCAGAAGTCCGGGAGTGGATGGTTTGAGACATTGTTGAACAGTCATATTAACATAAGCTCCAATGGGGAAATCTTCTCGGTTAAGGTTCGGAGGAGTAATATATCTACAATTGTGGAAACTTTGGATAAAATTTATAATCTGGACTGGTTTACTAGTGCCTCCAAGAATGAGTGTACAACTGCCATTGAATTGAACTGGATGCTTAATCAGGTGATTGCCATCTTTTGCAACTTCTATCTTATAAACTAAATGCCTATTCAGGAGATAGTGCACTTAAATGCAATAATTGCATTCCACAAAATTTTATTTACAGAAACAGCTTATGTTTTAAAATGAATTTTTAGCTAGCTTTTTACTAAAATTCAATCTTTGGAACTCAAAGACATAAACTATGCAATAAGGACAAGTCAATCTAATATATGTGAATAGGATTATGATTAGTACTCACATATAATAAAACAACTTGTATATATTCTTAAAAGCTTGATGTCTTACTTAAATTCTTTCAATTGGTATGTTTGCTCCAAATAACATAGAGGATGCTAAAAATTTCGAACGTTTGTCATCATGTTAATTAACTGAGCTAACTATCTAAGTTGTTGGCTTAGTTATCTGTGGAATCTGTTGCTTTGGATAGTTTATTTTGCACTGTCAGTAGGAAGCTACACATGCCCTTGTGGATTGTGCGTAATGGGATCTCCGATTATGGATGGTATGGAGGAGAAAAATTCTTGTGGCCCTATAATTAATCCTCCTTTTCTTGAAAGCAATTATCATTTTCTAGCCGCTCAATCCCACTTTAAATCTTGGTTATGTATTGAACTCCAATTGTAAACTCATTTCCCACCCCCTTTTTTCGGATATTGATGGACGTCCAAGATTTTCTTAAGGTTCCACGAAGGGACCTGAATAGTCGTCAGGTGAAGATACACCGTGGGTCCTCATCTTCACAGGTTGAAAATTGGGGGGAACATTAAGAAGACACTCAAAGGAACACGTTATGAAAGCTATTTACACGAGGATTACATGATGTAAATGTGTGTGCACGGCCATGTGTATATAGAGCTTATGTTGTAGCTTAGCTTATTCAATATTCTTTTAACTAGAAAAGCTAATAGATCACCTCCCTGTTGGAATTTTGGCTAAAAGGCATGTTGCTTCTTGATTTTTCCTACCAAAAGTTATAGCTATCACTTCATTTTTACAATGGAAATCTATTGTAGTTGAGTTGATTTAAGAATGAAATTTATACTTTCCCTTTTTATCTAAGGGTGTGTTTGGTTGCATCCTAATTCTGTGGAAAATGTCATATCAGGGGAAAAAAATATTTCTATTTTGACTTTTGACACAAAGTTGGAAATGAAAGTCTATTGTCATGGTCAAGCACTCTCCTTTTTTGCCAATGTCATTGAAAATGAATTCCCAAGGAGGTGGTTGGTAATTAAAATTTCAAGGAATTGATTTTATTTCTTCCACCTTCCCCAATTAAATACACCTGAGGTATTTGTAGTAATCAAAAATCTTTGTAAATATGTGGTTTAAATACACGTGTATATTGAACATTTTAGCGAAATTTCACGTTCACCAGGTGGTACATCTTTCTACATTAAACTTAAATACACATGTATATTGAATATTTTAGTGAATTTTCACGTTGACCAGATGGTACATCTTTCTACATTCAAACTTAAATACACGTGTATATTGAACATTTTAACAAAATTTCATGTTGACCAGGTGGTACATCTTTCTACATTTAATAGTTTGACGAGTGAAATCTATATATAAATTGAATGAATTTGGATGTGTTTTATTGAAAGTGTTGTAAATATGAAAAATGAATTTTCAACTAAATTCAAAGAAAATCACGAAAATAGAGACAAGAAGGAAAGTTAATTTGATTCGACAAAAACGCAATCAAAACCGTCCAAAGATGAAATTTCATGGAAATAATTTATATTTTCTTCTTTGTGATTTTTCTACAACCAAACAAATCATTTTTCATTCTCTTATTTTTTTATTTTTGGTTATTTAGTTTCGTTTCATTAGACTTCTGTTAATTTTTTTTTCTATTATTCTGTTTCAATACATTATTTTTTATCAAAAAATATGTTCATACATCGCACGGGTGTGGAACTAGTTTAATTTAATCACGATGAGTGTACAACCAATAAAGCATGGGGTCCAAGGCTTGGACGAAATTAATGGTAAGAAATCAGTACGTTCATGTTTTTTATGTTTTGCTTTCTAGGAATTGTAAATAGTGTTATTTATATATCTTTTTTCTTGATCTTTGATATGGAGATTGTGAGATTACAATTAATAAAGCATGATGTACAAGAATTTGAGAAAATTAATTATAACTAATGCATATTTTCACGTTACTCTACCGTTTATTGGAATACACGTGTGCTTGATTGGTGATGACCCTTTCTTTTATTTTTTTATTTTGTATGTTTGGAAAATAAATGAATCATATCATGAGTCAAGTGGTAGAGCATGCAGTACAACTCTTTTTCTTTTTCTTTTTTTCTTTTCTTTTTTTTTTTTTGTCAGTCTTTTAAAATTAATTTGTGTTGGAAATTTGGTAACTGCTAGAGATAAGAGTGACCATTAAGTGTTATTGGTCTTGCTCCTCCTCGGTAAGATTTAGAGATTCAATGTTTTGTGGGGGTATGGGCATCAACTTGCTACAATAATGTCTATTTTAGTTGGGATTTTCTAGATATATGGTCAACAGTCGGTCACACTTCAAATTTCTTGTTGAACTTATCTGGTCATGTGAACTCAACCTTTAACTTGGATTAAAACTTTGTTTCTATAAAACATGGCTGTTTTATAATCCCCATCCTACCATGTGTACTTTCCAGCTTTAGTCTTCATTTATCACTTGTAGCCATTTATAATCTTTTTTTCCTTTAATTCTTTTATCAGTTTATATATAGATTTTTCCCATTTTCCAATTATCATAATCTAGATGGTTTTATTGAACAGTTATTCTAATATGTAGCAACTCTTAATTCTTGATATGTTGCATATTGCAGATGACTATCGTTTGTTTTGTGTGATCTTGGAAATGAGGTAAGTGACAATGTTCTATCAAAAGCATTCGCAAGATTTCCTTCCTTTAACATGGCCAAAGTAAGTTATTCCTGAAGTTATTTTGTCATCTCTTTTTGTGTTCTCTTTATGTATTGTGGGTGTTATACTTGAGCATTGGCATGTTCTCTTCATATGCTAATTTGCGGTGCATGGCTCCCTCAATTGAGTAATATTCATATTCATTAAGGTATACTTCTTTTTGGGTTTATGAATATCATCTCCACTCACGATACTCTATCTGTGTTTTATATTTGCACCATGCACACAACGCGTGCTCAACCTACTAATGATAAATAAGTTGAAAGTTTCTAGTCTTTGTGATATTATTGTTTTCAAAAAATAGACAGTCAAATTCAAAATTCATTTTCAATGAATTATGTCTACAATAAAATATATGTATTCATGTCATTATAATCCTAAAATAGTAATAAATAAAAATATCAATATTTTAAAGATTATTTTTCTCTTTCTATACAAACCAACTGTTTCATCTTGATTGATTCGAACTTCCTAAAATAGTAATGTTTTCACTCTTGACTGATTTGTGCAAGAATTGTTGAGGTAAAAGTCATGTCACGAACACAACAATAATTGTCAGTGAAAATTGTTACTATTGTTTGAGACTTTAGCAAACTATTCGCGAATAACGAATTGTAAATCATTTTTATTGGATTACAGACACATACGTCACTATTAAATTTGATTTATTATTATTATTATTATTGACAGCTACAAATTTTGGTAGTTCATTGTTATTTATTTTGATATAAATTTGTGGATTGCTTGATTTGAATTGACTTGAAAAACAAGTTTCCCTCTTTGTCGCTATTTTTTTGGGAGTAAAGTCTAGAAAAACATGTTTCTTCAAATAAAATGACGAAAAATGACAAAAATGTCGAGTCAACAAGTTTGATAGATCGTCTACATCTAGACGTTCACCTAGACAACATCTATAATTTTTGTGCTATGTCAGTTGAACATTATCTCAATCAACACGTATTTGAGAAAATTTCCTTTATCTATAACGTGCACTTGTTGATGTAGTAGTGCATTACACGATTGATTTGAATATGCTCTAAGTATCATGTGGATCAATGGAAAATAAATACAACATAGGATATACATAATGGACATAATAGTCTCCAAATAAATTCCTCGAATTCCAAAAGAAAAAAAAAATCCCACAAGCACGTGTAGCTTAATCTTAGAAGTAGTTTTTTCCTTCTCAAAAATCACGTCAATCAGATTTTAAGAAGCTATCTTTGAACATATTTGAGTAATTTTAAGAAGTATTTTGTCAGATTACAAGAACTTTTAAAAGAATATGATCCATGAAGTAATTTTTCATAAAGTTCTTCTATAATAAGTAGAAGCACTATAAAATGGGCTCTTAACCAATTTATTGTGTTTTATGTTGATTCAATAAATAGAGAATGGAGATTACCCTAAAAAAGTGTTGTGTCAAACCCTAATCGCCTATTGGACTATACACATGAATACTTCTACTTTCGGATCACGTGTTAGTTGATTTTATGGAAAGGCATCTACAACTCCCCAAAGCCGAGCCCCTCATCGACGGCTCAGAAGTTATATGCATAAATGGCCCCCATTTTCTCCGGCAGTCTTGTTGTCTGGAGTGGTCGTTTCTCCAACTTCGACCATTGTATGGTATATGTAAGGTAAAAGGATGATCCCTGGAATTCCATCATCACTAGTGTCGTGGCCATCGAATTCCTCCAGGTATGCCCAAGGCTTCTGCTCAACTTTATGCTTAGCTCTTTTTCGAGGTGTGTTAATTGTGCCCATCGAGGTAGAGGAAGAAAAAAGGATGAATAAAGTCGTGTAAAGGGTTAAGTAGACTAGTGATTATAAAACTTTGTGAAATTTTAAGCATGCATTTGGTAAAATAATTCTAGTCATGTTTATAAACAAGCACAGTCCTCGAAATTGTCAACTCTACTTTAATAGTGGACTAATTTCTTGGTGCTCTATTGGGATTGACACTTGGTCGTTGATACATACATACATTCTATTAGTCACTGAAAAGTTAGATAGAACTAGGGACGGAAATTTCCTGCATAAAAATATATTACAATGACCATCATTTGGTCGTTGTTGTCATATTTTACTGACCATCATTTGGTTGGTCGCATAAACAATTAGAGGGAAAGTTTTCACGATTTTTTGATTGTTTCAGCGACCAAACATCATGGTTTCTGTGAGTTTAAATCATACATAGACCACACGTTTAGTCACCGTTGTTATATTTTAGCAACCAACATTTGGTTGGTCTCAAAATAATTGGAGGGAAAAAATTTCACAATTTTTCTACTGTTTTAGTGACCAAACATTGTGGTCGTTGAGAGTTTAAATCACACAGGGATTACATGTTTGGTCAGTGTTGTTATATATTAGCGACCAACATTTAGTTGGTTACAAAAAAATGGAGTAAAAAACTTCTCAATTTTGATGTTGTTTTGGCTACTAAATATCGTAGTCATTGTGAGTTTAAATCATTAAGGACCACACATTTGGTCACTGTTGTTATATATTAGCACCCAACATTTGACTGGTCGCATAAATAATTGAAGGAAATTTTCGTGATTTTTATGATGTTTCGGCCACCAACCATCGTGGTCGCTACGAATTTAAATCATACAGGGACCACATGTCTGGTCGTCGGTGTCATATATGAGCGACCAACCCAAAAACAATTAGAGGGAAAAATTTCGCAAATTTTAAGCTGTTTCAGTGACCAACCATCGTGGTCTCTATTGTCATATAAGCAAAAACAATTAGTGGAAAAATTTTCGAATAATGAATATTATTTCTGAATTTTTGATTTTTTGCATTGATCTACGTCCTCCATTACCAAGCTCTCCATCACAAGCAATTTCAATTTCACTATAGTGGTAACTTACAACAAGAAGTACCAATCCTTAATTGACTTAAAACGAGGAGAACTTATCCTTAAGTGACTTACAACAAGGAGCAATTATCCTTAAGTGACTTACAATAAGGAGCACATATCCTCTAACTATAATCGAGCTTTAAAGGGATCTTGAAATGACCCGAATATAATGAATTGATTTATAATTGAAATAACTCTCTTGACAAGTGATATACTCAAATTAAGTCTTAAGAGAGTTAGGCTTACACTTCAAAAAGAAGGTTAAGGTTTGAAAGAACCACCATTGATTGTGTAAAAAGACGGAGACCACACTTCAGCAGTTAGTTTTAGTTCTATTGACAACAATTCTATAGTGAATCTGGTATGTTGCAGATAAAATCAACATTTTGGGAAAAATGGTTGGTGTGGCGTGTATATTTTATTTCTATATAATCTATTATTATTTTAGAGTTTCATTCAATATTGCTCATATTCCAAATTCTGTGATCAATCATGATTTTATGGAAGATGGCCAAAAACATTTGCAAAAGGATAGGTTGCCAGTCTTTGGAGAAAAGGTGCGAATGTTTTAAACCGCTGCAATTTTAACTTTTAAATATGGTCTTTTTGTTTTATTTTTTTCCAGACCATGAAAAATCATAATGCCATAGCTACATAGGCGAAAGGAGTTGATGCTACATGCATTTGTTTCTTATCGTCAACTTAGATACCTAATAAGATGAATTAAATTGTACTATTAACTAGTCGAAATTGTTGACATTTCAAAAAAAATTGTTCAGTGAAATGATGCCGCGATCATGTGTTAGTTTGATTTGTTTCTTATCAAGAGTCCACGAAAAAAAGGGGGCTCTTGAATTAGTAAAATTTCTATTATTCGGAAAAAATAAATATCATTATTTGTCAGAATCGATTGCAATTTATATTTGTTGACATTTCTATTGATTATCTTATGGTTTGCTTAACTAGAATCCCCAAAAAATAATTTGGGTTCTTGAATTATTAACTTTGGTCTCCTCACTCAGTTTGATGTTTGTATGATTTTGAGCTGTTCCTTTTGGATGCTTCGCATTGCTTGAATTTTCTACCTATCACATGGGTCATAAGAAACAAAATAACGAACTTTTAGGAAACTTGATTTGGTTAGGGATGCAGAACCGACTCCTGTAGGTTATGGGATTGTGAATGATGCTAAAGTCTTTTGGGATGAATTGTATGCTGATGATACTAAGTCCCCGAGTATTTCAAGAGCCTCGGGAGACATGGATACAGCCTCTATTAGCTCTATTGGGGAAACACGGGATATTGGTACTAATGTTGTGGATGATACAATTGCTGAAAATTCTCCTAAGGCTACATGGTCAAGTCTTTTTAAAGACAATAGGAAATATGAAAGTGGCTTAACCCTACGAGCTGTGGATTACCTCGAAGGAGAAATTTGCATCTAGAAAGAGGAAATTGATGATCTTGATGATTGGGGATTTTGCTTGATTGGATACTTTGCGTCAAAATTCAAGAGTAAGTTAGCGCTGGACCTAATTTTCAAATCTTGGGGAGTCAATTATGAATTAACCATGCACGGTAGTGGATGGATTGTCTTCAAATTTGATGAAGAAAGGGATAGGGATAAAGTTTTATTTGATGGACCATACTTTATCTATGGAAAACAATTGATGTTGAAGGTTATGTCGGATTTATTCAGTTTTGACAATAGTGAATTCATGAAAATGCCAATTTGGGTGAATCTATATGGGTTTCCCTTTGAGTGTTTGAATGCTAAGGTACTTAGCAAAATCACATATAGGGTTGGTGAACCAATATGTACGGATAAACTTACTCTACAAAAGGGAGGATCGCCTATGCGAGGGTTTTGGTGGAGGTTGATGTGTCTTGTGAATTAGTTAGGATGTTTAAAATCACTCTTCCAATGGAGTTGCTATGGATTAGAAGATTGTCTATGAGTATGAGCCGAAATTTTGTTCATGTTTCCAGATATATGGGCATATTAGTCAAGGACGTAGGCTTGGTAAACCTCAAAGGGCTGATCCAAAGAACAACAAAACAAATCCTCTTTCTTCAGCAAAAATCGAGAGAAGAGATAAGAGGAAGAGCGATCGGGGTGAAGCGCCCCTTCGATTCACGACTGTCAATCGTAAAATCAGCTATAGCGTCGCCGGCACAAGGCAGCAGAGGGAATAGCGTGGCCATGTGTGGAAGATGAAAGATTTGGGCGATATTTTTGTAAGGAACTGAGACTTGAAGTTAGAATTTTGGGGTTTTCTCCGGCGACAAATCCGGCAACGAAGGCCTGTGGTTCAAGGTAAGTGGTTTGGGTTAATTTATTTTTGGTTTTGGCTTTTGTTTAAATTTGCTTTTTGGATGGAGGTTGGGATTGGGCAGCAGTGGTTGCGAGTGGCGTGGTTCGAGCAATAGTGGTGGTTGTCGTTTGACTGATGGTGGTGCTTGGTTTTAGTGTTGCAATTTCGGTCGGTTGGGTTTTGGTTTTCCGAAAGTGAAGGTGGTGACATCTGTGGCTTCGATTTCATGGTGGTTGCGAGTGATTCAGTTGGCATGTTGTGGGTAGTCGGCTATGGTGGTGTATGATGGAATTGGTGATCTGCGGATTGATGGTGATAAGGGTCGATCAACCCGTGAATTCAAAATTTAAGGAAACAAATGTAGGGGTTGAAACAAGCTGAGGTTTTTGGCTGAGTTTGTTGAAATCTGTTTATGTGATTGTTGTCAATGTTGTTCGATGATTGGTTTTGGTTGAACTTGCCGAGAGAAATTGAACTTTGAGAAGTGTTGTTGATTTTATGCGTGAATTGCACTAAGGGAATATGTGCATATATAGATTTGGTATGGAAAATGTTGTAGTTAGAATGAAATTGTGGAATGTTGATATGGAAACGTTGATTTAGAATAGGATTGTAAAGACTTGTGATACAAAAATATTATTGCGAATAAAATACCTTACCAAAAATAATTATTTAAAAGATGAAACTTGGATGAAAAATAAATTTGGATAATAATAAAATTGCTTTTTAGAACTCAAATAATTCGGGTTTAAAATAAATAATAATTTTGGGCTTAAATCAATTTGGACTTGGACAATATTTAAAAATATGAAATTGGACTAGGAATCAAATTGGACTCAAATTATATTTTATTGGCTCGAAATAATCAACATGGCTAGAAGAATACGCTATAATTTAAAAGTAGGTGAAATTATAGCAACACGATTTTAAGAAATTAAATATTTATTTTATAATGAATTGAAAAATTCTCGATCGCTACAGTAATTGTTTGTATGTTTTCTAGGACACTTTTTTGGCCCTTCGACGTGGTACTTAGTTTTAAGGGTTGTGTTCAAGTTTTGAGATTTCTCTGTGTTATCCGGTTATACCATTGTATCAAATTTTTGATTCATTTATTTACATATGGGAAAAATACATAATTAAGGGGTTTACAAATATAGATTTCAAAAATAAGACCAAACCTATATATATTCAAAAATCAGGTTTTAGTTAATATTAATTAATTATGTTAAATAATTAAAAATAATTTATTAATTATACATAATAAGGTCACAACATTACATAATTTCATGTCACAAATACAAATCTTTTAGGTCACAAGTTTCACAAATGATTTCAAGGTCACAAATTAATAAATCATTAGGTCACACAAATGTCAAATTAGTCAATCCAGACTTTTTTCTAGGTTACAACGTATTTAATTATTAGGTCACAAGTTTCACAACCCTACTATTTTTTTAAGTCACAATTATTCAAGACCAAGTCACAACCTCCGTTATTTCTAGTCACAACCACCATTTCTAATGTCACAAATCACTACTCCGTTATCTCTGGTCACAACCACTATTTCTAAATCACAATTTATCAATATTAGGTCACACAACTTCTAAAGTCACATTTATCAAATTATTATTAGATCACAGTTACCAAATGTTTCCAAATAAACACCACTCAACACCACGCTTCGATAGTGTCTCGCCACTACCGACGGCATCGCTGCCTCCACCACCAGGTCCAAACCTAGCAGCGTCTCTCTCCCACGGTGTCCCGCCGCTGTCGGCTGCATCACGGCTCCACCGCCAGGTCCCAACCCAGCAACGTCTCTCTCTCAATTCAACACAGGTTTTTTAATCGCGACCATTCATTTTCACTACAAGCTGCAAAACACCTCTCAACACCACACTCTGTCGCCACAGCTGGCATCGCGGCCTCCACCACCAAGTCATAATTAAGAATTTTAATAACCTTAATTAAGTTAACCCCCAACCCAGCAACTTACCCACTCTCTCAATTCAACACTGATTCTACTTCCTGCTGCCACTTATTTTCACTACAAATTGAAGAAAGTTCAGTCCCATTGCAGCAAAGTCGACATCAACTGCCATTTATTCTTCAACCTTCGTTGTCGCGGCACCATCTCCAAGACCCGCGCATAGCAATAGCGGCTGCAATGACGATGAAGCTAGCAATGCGAATCTCATCACCGACCTGTGCCCATCGTCGCCTACTTCTGGTCGGTGTTCGACATCTGATGTGGTGCAGTGGTAGGTCGCGTCGGCGATGATGGGTGTCTCAGTTACACTGAAATCTCTCCTCCCGATGGTGGTTTTGCCTGCGACGATGGAAGCAGTGGCGGGTGTGGCCATGAGAGAGATGGCATGGGTGGTGCTTTCAACTAATTGTGAGAGTGCGTGTTTTATGGGTGGAGAGAGAGAATAATTAGGGTTTGAATTGATATGTGATTGAGATTTGAGTTATGGTTGAATAATTAATTTTTTTTTAGTATTTTAATTTATTAATTAATTATTTCTTAATTAGAACCTGAATTTTGAAGTTATTTATATTTGATAGATATTTAAAAGTAGGGGTGAAGGAAATTTTCTCTTTACATATTCGATTAAAAAAAAAAAAAAATTGCGAAATATATGCTCGACACCACGTCAAAGACTGAAGTCAGGCCCATATAGCATGACTTGATGGTTGCTTTAGGCTGTATATCCACGTCCCCATTAACTCCATCCATCACTTTTTATAGCTCTCAACTACTATCCACGACGTACACGGAGGATGAGAATAATTGATATCATCCATATCCAATCTAATCCCATTATTTTAACGGTAAAGCTGATCAAGTTTTCCCGATAAAATTTCAAAGAGTATAGGGATGTAACCCAAATTTACACGTCTCTGAGGCTTGTCTTTTGCCGACATAAAAAACCCTGCTTGTACCGACTGGGGTACAAACAGCAAAGTTCTACCGACATAGCTATTGAGCTAATATTTGTGGACACCTGTCTCCACGTGTTGGCCTCAAGATTTTCTAATTTTAAAATACTTTGTAATTTGGAACCGCCTTCGCTTTTTAAAATGCTTATAAATATAAAAATATAGGGAAAATCCAAAAGCAATCAAATTCGGTTTGAGAAGTGAAAATGGATCTGAAGAGGCGTTTTGGCAAGACGGTTAGGAGGGTGGTTACGGTCATGAAGTTGAGGAAGAAACCGCGCAACCGTCCGGCGGCGTCAACGAGAAAGAAAAAAATGTTATGGTGTTTGCCTCAACTAAGGAGAATAAAGAATAGAGCTCTTTAATCCATCAGCATAAAGAGCATTTGTGTTTAAGAACAATTACAGTCATCAGAAGAAGAAGAAGCATAATAGCAGCGCCAGTTTTTTTTTTTTTTCCCTGCATTATTATTATAGTGTGTTTGATTTTTTATTTTTGTTTAAAAAGAGCTTTGTAGTTTTGAATGGTAATTTTTAGAAGGATTTATAGTTAGAAAGGATGTTTTATCCTATTTTAGTATTTTTCATGAAAAATTGAATATATGGTGATTTTTATTTTTTATGAAAGTTGGAAAATTTTAAAATTTTTTATAATGAAAAAGAATTGCTATCAAACACAACTCAAGATCCGTTTAGTTTAGGATAAATTTAACATTTTTTATTTTTTATTTTTTTCAAATTCATTACCAATTACTCGTATTGAGACTTACAACTCTACACAATTTTTAATAATTTTTCAACTACTCTTTTAAAAAAAAAAAAAAAAAAAAAAAAAAAAAAAATCAACGTTCTGACATATCACGAATTTTCAACTTCTGATTCAAGAAAACTTGATCCGATTTCAATAAAACTTGATTTCAACTTTTAATTTTTTTATGGTATTTTTCAACATCAAAATTACACCTACACGTGAACACTTTTTCAATTAAAAATAAATCTTCAATTTAGATTTAATGGACCAACAAAAAATCAAGAAAATATTTTTCTATTTTTTCCCTTACGTTTTTTCTCCGGGTTAAGTACATAATTACACATATTTAAATATGAAATTTTTTGCAATAATGTGATTTGTATTTAATTACACAAGTATCAAAATAATTTTTTAAATCAATTTTTTTTTTTTAAAATCAGAATTAGATTTTATAATTAATTACAATTGTAACTTACTTATAAATTAGTAAAACATTAGTTTAATTTATAATTTATAATTAATTTTATTAGTGTAATTAGAAAATATAATTATAACTTTATTTCATTTTATAATATAATTAGTTACAATTGTAATTAAAATTACAATTGTATCTAATTATCACCACCAATCACAATCTAAAGCCATCGCCGCCAACATGCATGTGACTGTTTTGTTATTGACAGAAGGCTCCCACGCATCCATTGGAGCATTTAGATCCCAATTTATCCAATCATTAGCATATTAGTGACTGCTGGCATTATTTAGGTTCTAAAGCAGGAACAAGTGGTTCCTTTGATTCCCACTAAATTTTGAGAGGCATCTTTGTGATACTGATCACTAAGCCTCCGTTTGCAAAACATATTTTTTTTATGTTTTTAAATTTAAATAATACAATTCTCCAAATCACTTTATAATCATACATATTTTCTCTCTCCATTTTTCAAATACATATTCTACATCGAAAACACAAAAAAAACATGTTTTTAAATATGCAACTTTTAACAAACAGGAGCTTAAACTTTCACAAAATATCCTCCACCAATCACCTTCCAAATAATCGTTTAAAAATCATCTGACGTGGCATGATAGAATTTGAGGTGTCACTTAACGGTGTTAAATTTCCTAGTCACTGACTTTGTGGCCGCACGTAAGGAAATCATGAAATAATGACTGTAACACCCAAATCAAAAATTATAAATTGAGTTCTCCCATCCCAGATTCCTAGTTCTAAGGATTTCAACCTTAATCTCCAAAACCTCCTTCTCTCCCTTGAATCCAAAGGCTGAAGCCCCAAAGTCCTGCAGGCCGACTGAAGAAGCAAGACATGCATTACTTGGTAATAAATTTTCATTCCTCAACTCCTCTTCACCATTTGCAAAACACATGGACCGACTGCATCAAATTCAAGTAATCGCGTGACACCCGTACTGTACCTCTCAGATTATCAAATCCCATTTTAGTGATGAGATCTTCATCAACGATAGGCTCATAGATGCTTATGAAAAAATTGGGTGCTTTGACTATGCTCGTGAAGTGTTTGATAAAATGCCAAATAGGAACACCTTTACTTAGAACTCAATGATTGGGTCTTGACCATATTGGGTTCTGTTACTGATGCTGAAATGCTGGATCGAAAAGTTGAGACAGATGAGATGACGCTGGCTAGTGTGGTGAGTGCTTGTGCCACCCTGTGTATGGTCAAAGAAGGCCGGGAAAATTCATTCTCGGGTTTTGAAATTTGATAGGCTCAGAGATGATCAAGTAATCTGGTTCTGAGGGCATTATTCATTTGGGGAAATGTTTAGTGATGGGTGCCATGTGCACTTTGTTATATTTTTTTAATTTACTCCTTTGTAATCATATATATTAATATGTGTGTATAGTAATTTGCTGAACCAGAAAGATAGCAGCATGTTGGATGTAATATCATAATGTATAATTTGCATTTAAGAAAAAATATTCTAGTATCTTGATATAATTCCCTCAAAAAAGATAGCAGCATGTTGGATATGCTGGAATAAAAAAGTTCAAAAAATCAGAAAGCTATCTTACATAATTTTCATGAAACTGCAGCCGGAATAAAAAAGTTCAAAAATAAGAACTTTGTAGCAGCATATTTATGCTGGAATAAAGCAATTCCAAAGCGTCGAGACATTTGCGTGAAACTGCAACTGATCTACATAATTTTCATGTCCGACTTTGAATCTTTTCAAAACCAAAAAGCTATTTTACAAGGGCTAGATTATGACAACATTCACAAAGCTTAAAATAAGCATAATTTTATCCCCAATTATTGCTGGAACCCCAAATTTTACATCAGATTTTAACTGATGCCAGTTACACAAAAAAGCATTCTACTAATCCCAGTTAGTCACCCAAAAAAAAAGCATTCTACTGATGCTAATTACCAAAAAAAAAAAAAAATAGACATTCTACTGATCACAGTCATTCCTCTATACAAAAGACAACCAGTTCTTTGACATCTACACACGATCCTCAACAAAAAAAAAAAAAAAAATCAGTCCCTTGCTGCTATTTAACAGAAGATTCCCCGACATCTACATCTGATTTGTCCACCAGCATTTGATTCATTAACAGGCATGCCGTATGGTTGCTGCTGGTCCAATGCTAGCATCACATGTTCCCGCTTGTGGCTCCAAAATATAGAATTGTTGATGCAAAAACATCTTGTTTCTTCACAATAGAACAGTATAAAAACAAACAGTAACCTTTCTCAAAACTTCAAAATTGCACTACATTCTTTGTGTCTTCACAAGATGCTTTCACGAAGTTCGGACCTTTCATCAAACACTTGGTGAGTAATAATTTAGTATTGTCAGACAACAAGCTTTGATACTAAGTGATCCTCCATTCTTGCCATGGACAAGATTCAGTTGCCATTTCAATAATTGTGCACCTAAAAGCCCATATATCAGATTGAAATCCTTGCTCTTTGGCTTCGCCACTAGCTACAAAAATGCTGTTAGAAGATCCACGAAAATTCTTGCATCAATTTGGCACAGCCAAAATTAGCAATCTTGACACCATCCTTGCCAATAATCAACCAAGATTATTTTCAGCATTTTCCTACAGGATTTCCAGGAAAGGATAATGGGAAATTGATTTGAATCAGACATTATTCAAACTGTTGGGTATTTGACCCAAATTAATCAAGTGCATAGTGAAACATAATGAGTGCCTAGTTGAAAAAAAAGATGGTGGAGCTAATTATGGTATTTGAATGATAATTAGTCTTGACTAATTATGATGTCTTTGAATGATAATTAGTCTTGACTAATTATGATGTCTTTGAATGATGATTAGTTTGACTAATCATGATGTTTTGGTGTTAAGAGAATTTCATGTAGAATTCTCTCTATAAATAGAGAAGGAATTCAAGGAAGAAATACACCATCACAAACATATGAGAGAGTGCTAATTAGTGTCACATTGTGATCAAAGAGAGAAAATTGTGAGCCTAGCATATTGTGAAGTTTCTTGTAACTCTTTGTAGTGTAAGTCAAAGGGTAGAAATTATATGCGGCAAAGCTCGTTTGTAGTATTTTCTCTGTGGTCTGTGGGATTGGGTTGGTGAGTGAAAGTCTATATATTTGTAACAATTTAATATATGGTGAAAAGCTTTGGCGAGGGTCCGTGGACGTAGGCATTTTGCTGAACCACGTAAATTTCTGTGTTCGTATTTATTTTCTTGTTTGCTTATTTTATTTTGAACATCGAAAGATCCTGTGGGAAAATTAAAGTGGGAATCGACGTGTCGAAATTCCTAACAAGTGGTATCAGAGCTACAGGTGGTTCAAATATTTTGAAGCAAAAGAAAATATGTCTGTCAAGTACGATGTGGAGAAATTTGACGGGAGAATCAATTTTGGCTTGTGGCAAGTACAAGTTGTAGCGACCAAGAAATTTTTTACGCGATTAATAATTATTTTAATAGAAAATCGTGTCGCTACTATTTCACCCATTTTTATTAAGTTAACGCCACGACGTATTCGTATAGCCAAGTCAAGAAATAATCGAGATCGTTCGATTTTAAATTAAATTCCGAATTTCTAAAAATATCTCCATTCTCTTGATTTAAAGTATATTAAGTCTAAGTACTTAATTCAATGTTATCCCAATATTTATTTGTACAAAAATTACTTTTATTATTTAAATTAAGAAAATATATGCAAGCATGAGAGGTTCCATTATATATAATAATTATGAGAATCTTAATTTAATAAATATGGAAAAGTATATGAATGAATTATATACTCCATTATATATAATCATGAAGAGCATAATATTTGTATAAATATGGAAAAGTATATGAATGATTGATAAGACTCCATTATATGTAATCATGAAGAGCATAATATTTGTATAAATATGGAAAAGTATATGAATGATTTATATACTCCATTATATATAATCATGAAGAGCATATTATTTGTATAAATATGAAAAAGTATATGAATGGTGCTTTACTTTAAGAAAAGGATGTGTTAAAATTAATAGAATTGAATGATTATGTTTACAATATGCCAACTTTATACATCTATTTAAACCCATCTCTTTTACACACAACTCTACACATATACACTTATTTCCAATCTCTTGACAAAATCCACAAGTAAGAGAAATTCAAGGTGGTCAAGAAAGTTTTGGTCCATTTACTACTACACTTCATTTTAATCTTTTAAAAGGTAAGTATATCTTATGTTTTTATGAAAAGTAAGTATGTTTTTATGAAAGGTAAATATACCTTATGTTTTTATGAAAAGTAAGTATGTTTTTATGACAAGTAAGTATATCTTATGTTTTTATGAAAAGTAAGTATGTTTTTATGAAAGGTAAATACACCTTATGTTTTTATGAAAAGTAAGTATATCTTATGTTTTTATGAAAAGTAAGTATGTTTTTATGAAAGGTAAATACACCTTATGTTTTTATGAAAAGTAAGTATGTTTTTATGACAAGTAAGTATATTTTATGTTTTTATGAAAAGTAAGTATGTTTTTATGAAAAGTAAATACACCTTATGTTTTTATGAAAAGTAAGTATGTTTTTATGACAAGTAAGTATACCTTATGTTTTTATGAAAAGTAAGTATGTTTTTATGACAAGTAAGTATATCTTATGTTTTTATGAAAATGTTTGGATCATTGCTATGAAATCAATCTCACAAGATTGTTATGGGTTCCATATGATATGTTTATGATTATGCTAAGGGGACCGGAGTTTAGTAGCGCTACACATAAGAATTCTTGCCATTTAAGTTCGGTAAAATTCTTGTGTCTCCCTATGTTTATGAATATTTCAATCCTATCCTATGTTATGATGAAAATGATCCATATGCTTTCAAAAGAAAATTTATGCTTGGTATACTTACTGGGATTTTATAAATCTCACTCCACGATATTTACCATTTTCAGATAATTGAAGGTTCGAGGCGGTCAACATGAAAGTGGCAAAAGTGGTTAAGATTGATGAGATAATTATGTTGAACTTTATGTAAGAAAATTATGTTCTATTTTTATTCACAAATAAAATTATGGGATTCTAATTATTCTTTTGAATAATTTTACATTACTATTTAAGTCTCGATAATATGATATGAGTCACTTTTTGTGGCACTCGAATGGTCGAGAATTCGGGTCGTCACACAAGTCAAGGATGTCTTGATTCAGGCGGGTCTGCACAAAGCTTTGAAGGGAAAACCAACTGAGAGTTCTGACAAAGAAATTGAATCCAGCAAGACTGATGAAGATTGGGAAGATTTGGATTTGAAAGCTGCTAGTACAATACGACTTTGTTTGGCCAAGAATGTTCTTGCAAATATTCATGGGATATCTGCTGCTAAGGAACTTTGGGAGAAACTGGAAGAGTTGTATCAAACGAAGAACTTGTCAAATCGCTTGTATCTGAAGGAACAGTTTCATTCGTTGAGAATGAGCGCATGTACAAAAATCTCCGACCATCTTAGTGTTCTTAACGGGATTGTTTCTGAACTGGAATCTATTGGAGTCAAAGTTGAAGATGAGGATAAAGCATTGAGGCTCATCTGGTCTCTTCCATCCACGTTTGAGCATATCAAACCGATTTTGATGTACGGGAAAGAAACGGTGGATTTTGCTGAAGTTACAAGTAAGTTGATCTCTGAAGAACGGAGAATGGGTGGAGGTGATGATTCATCTGGAAATAATTTGCTTGTTACTGAAAAGTGGAAGAGAGGGAACTTCATGAAGAAGAAGGTGACATGTTGGAACTGTGGTCAATCCGGGCACGTGAGAAGAAATTGTCCAAAAGGTGGAGCGGATACGGCAAACTGCTCGAAGGACAATGCGACTCTCCTGGTGGAGGGTGGTGATGATGTACTCTGAGTAAGATGGGACATCCTCATGGCATGATGCCAGTTGCCATGATAGAGGATGTGTTCTTACTGGCACGGGTACTGTGTTCGCATACAGCATTGGTTTGGTTTAGATGCAAGGTATGTGGTTTATTTTATGTCGATGGCTGATGAACTTTCAAGGAGAACCAAACATGGGAGTTGCACCATAAATTTCAGCAATTTTGTTTCGACATGGGCCGATGAAATTCTCGGAGTTCGTTGATAATTCTGAGTGATTATACTCATATGGTGGAGTATGGGACTGTCAAAGTGGAAAAATGCTTGCCTGTTACCCAATATTTGAATTTGGTTTTGGCTTGGACGAATTTGTGTCAAGGTGGAGATTGTTGGGTATTTGACCCAAATTAATCAAGTGCCTAGTGAAACATAATGAGTGCCTAGATGAAAAAAAAGATGGTGGAGCTAATTATGGTATTTGAATGATAATTAGTCTTGACTAATTATGATGTCTTTGAATGATAATTAGTCTTGACTAATTATGATGTCTTTGAATGATAATTAGTTTTGACTAATTATGATGTCTTGGTGTTAAGAGATTTTCATGTAGAATTCTCTCTATAAATAGAGAAGGAATTCAAGGAAGAAATACACCATCACAAACATATGAGAGAGTGCTAATTAGTGTCACATTGTGATCAAAGAGAGAAAATTGTGTGCCTAGCATATTGTGAAGTTTCTTGTAACTCTTTGTAGTGTAAGTCAAAGGGTAGAAATTATATGCGGTAAAGCTCGTTTGTAGTATTTTCTCTGTGGTCTGTGGGATTGGGTTGGTGAGTGAAAGTCTATATATTTGTAACAATTTAATATATAGTGAAAAGCTTTGGCGAGGGTCCGTGGACGTAGGCATTTTGCTGAACCACGTAAATTTCTGTGTTCGTATTTATTTTCTTGTTTGCTTATTTTATTTTGAACATCGAAAGATCCTGTGGGAAAATTAAAGTGGGAATCGACGTGTCGAAATTCCTAACACAAACAAGCTGCAGCAACAAAATTTTAAATTTCACTTTGATTTGGGTGGAAATGAATTGGGGTTCGTATTTCATTCACGTTTGGTGTGATTTCCTCATTTCCAATGAAAATCATTATGTGGCATGAGGAAGATGTTGTCCAGTGCCACATAGGATTCCATCTCGCCAGCTCGGATGAAATTGAAACGGTTGGATGATGAGTTATGGATGGAGGGAATTATTTACAAGTTCAGTGACCATTTAGAAGCAAAATAAAGTTGGGTGACTATAACGGACATTATATCAAGTTCAGTGATTAATGAAACATTTTACTCAATAATAATTCAAAATTTCCTAAACTAGTAGAAAGATTAGGTTTATAATCTCCTTCAACTTGTGGGATGTCAATTTAATTTTTCACATTCACTACATTAGTCAGTAGCAACCATATTGTTTTTCGAAACTCCAATCCTGGAGATTTCTCATTAGAAAGGAAATTCACTTTCACTACCCCATCTATAGAACCTAAACTATCACAACGTTTAGTCTCTCGAGGCTTGGATGCAGAAACATCAAAATTGGTTTGCAGCAGGTGGACATTTGTATCAGTAGCTTGTTCATTCTTGGCTACCAAAATGGAATTCTTGCTCATATAAAAAAATACTTTATCAATAGTAGTTACAACGGAATTCTTGCTCATATCAGATTTACCGGGAGGACTAGTATCACCTTTGCACGAACTAGTCTCCGATCGGCTTTGCACGACGTCGATCTGAGCGCAGGGACTCTTGTAAATGATCTGTTCGCACTCGTTGATCTGGGCTCCACTGCTAGGGGTGATAAACGGGCTGGATAGTTCGTGAATTAGACTTGGCTCGACTCGTGAAAAAACGGACTTGGATTTGGATCGGATAGAAAATTTGGTGTTGTACAGTTCGAGTTCGATTCGTGAAGCTTGTGGGCCGACTCGTGAAAGCCCAACAAGCCACGAAATGGGCTAGCTGGCGAACCGACCCATTTCAAACTCGTCAAGTTCGTGTACAATTTTAAATTGGAAAAATTACATGAAACCCTTGATTTAAAGATTACTTTGTAAAAATAAAGTTATAAGTTTTAATTTGTGAAAATCAGGTCTTAATTATATATTAATATTTATTAATAAATATTTTATAACAATTCAAACCTAAATAGGGGAAAATCGGTTCATCGGACAAGCCCCCATCTCTCTCTCTCTCTCCAACCCCCACCCAAGGTGATCGGCCAGCACCACCGTTCCGCCGGAGCTGAACTGTCAACCGGAACTAGCAGGTGGCACAGGAGAAGCGTACCGTGCACCTTCAATCTCTCAAGCGGGCCCTGCACCTTCAGCTTCCGTTGTGCAATAAGCCGATGTTCACCTTCAGCCCATCGCCAACCTCCACCCTACAGAATCGGCGATGTGACTGTTGCACCTCGCCGACGCAAACGACGCTTACATCGTCAATTCTGCTGCTGCACATTCCGTCAATCGACGCAATCTTGTCATCCTCCTTCGATTTGTTGGTTGTGGTGAGATATTGGTGGTTGGTTGTTAGTTGTGGTTCCAGCTGTTGAAATGGTGCATACCGTTTTTTCAGACGGTGGTGGTGGCGGTTTTATATGTTGAAAATTTTGAGATAGTTTAAGGCAGTAGGTAAATCTGTGGGGGATGCAGTTTTGAAGTTGATGGTTGGGGGTGATTTTAGGCGGTGCCTTTCCTGTTTGTTGAAATGATGTAGATTGTTAATTGAGAAGGGGGTAGTGGCTGGTCACGTCGGCGGCTGGGTTGTAGTGCGGGGAAGCAATTTTTTTAAGAAGGTGAAGGTGGTTGGTTGGGCTTGGGTTTGAGGGTCTGGGTTAGGTGTGGGGGTGGTTTGGGGAGGTGGGGTCGGGTGATTTGAATAGTAATTGTGACCAATTATAGGTAATTGTGACTAAAATATCGATTAAATGTCACCAATTATTAGGTAATTATGATAAAAAATTGACTAATCATGATTAAGAAAATGAGTAAGTTATGACCAATTATGAATGACCATGACCAATTATATTAGAGATTGTGACTATCAATGACTTTTTGTGACCATTGGACAAGGACGTGATGTGGCTTACAGTTGTATCAACTATGACTATGTGTGATCGAACTATGACTTTGTGACCTTGTGTGATTGAGTTCTAACCTTGTGGGGGTGTGGTGTGAAAAAGTAGAAGGAAAAAATCATTGTGTGACTTCATGTGACCAAACTGTGACTATATATGATTTCATGTGATTGATCTGTGATTGAAATGTGACCTCATGTGACCGGACTGTGATCTCATGTGACCTAACAGCGACTTTGCGTGACCGAACTGTGCCCAACTGGGACTTTTTGTTTGACCAACTGTAACCCTAACTACGACTTTGTGTGACCAAACTGTGACCTAATGTGACCAATTGTGACTTCGTGTGACCAACTATGACTTTGAAAGTGGGGTGGTGTTTTGTAACTTAATTTATAATGTGACTTTGTGTGACCAATTGTGACCTGACATGAGGGGTGGGAGGGGTCAATTTTACAACTAAATTTTTAATTGCGACCGAATTTTGACTTTGCATATGGGATGGAGTTATGTTGGGTGGTGTGGGATTGCGGTGAAATTTTTCGATGAAATTTGTAATTGTAATTTTGTGACTGAAACATGACTTGTGTGACCAATTATGATTTTTCGGATGATATTGGGTGGGGATGAGGCAGGGTGGTGTGGTGGAAAACATCGGGAAGAAAAAAAATTGGGTGGGATGGGTGGGATTGGTTGGTTAGGTGGATGGCGGGTGCAAGGTGAGTGGGCTGTGAAAACTAGAAGACAAAAATCATATTTTGGTGGGATAGGGTGGGTGGAGTGTGGAAAACTAGAAGACAAAAATCATATTTTAATGAATAATTTTTTGTCACAATTACCTAATAATTAGTCACATTCCATTTTTGTCACAAGTCACATAAAGTCACATTTAGTCGATATTTTGGTCACAATTAACTATAATTGGTCCCAATCACTATTCAAGCACAACATCCCAACCCCACCCCACCCCACCCCAAACCTAAATCCGCATTCCCCATCCCCACCCCAAATGAATCAACTGATTGTTCAGCTATTGGCACCGCAGCCACCACACCCACCTCGCCTCGTCTCAATCACACCTCCACCAGTACCACCAATTCCAAGTAACCACAACACCACCATCGCACAGTCAGCCATTTAGCGTAACCCCTAACACTAGCCCCTAGATGGAGCCCCACCCACCCCCAAACTCCTAACATGCTACCATCACCACCGCCACCGCCGGCAACCACTATCCACAACCAACAGAGTGTAAACCGTGACCACATCACACCAAAAACCAATAAACTACCTCGAAATGAAACATCAAATGAAGAGAAAATCGAGGAAGAAGGTAGTTAGCGGCGATTAGGTAGAAGCCAACACCACCACATCGTAAATCGGTTACCACTCAAATCTTGAGAGATCACAAAGCTCACCAACGACTTGATCTACTGCGCAGCCAGGTGCCTTAGGCTGCTTCAGTTCTTGCACGGAGGATTTTGACTGTTTTGCTACAGCTGGCAACGGATGTTGGGTTGGGTGGTGTGAAAGAGAGAGAGAGAGGAGGTAGAGGATGGTTTGCCAGCCGTAGTAGCGTAGTGGGAGCAGAGCGGTGGTGCTACTGCTGCCGTCGAGTTTGGTTACCGACTTAAGGACGGAGAGAGAGAGAGAGAGAGAGAGAGAGAGAGAGAGAGAGAGAGAGAGAGAGAGAGAGAGAGAGAGAGAGAGAGAGAGAGAGAGAGAGAGAGAGAGTTGAGTCAGAGAGAGGGAGACTGAGATTTGAGTGTTGAATGAAATATAAAATGAGATTTGAGTTTATTTAACTTGAATTAACACCTGATTTCTACAAAAAGAATTATCTACACTTGATTTTTAAAATTGAGAATTAAAAGGTAGGTTGTGTGTAATTTTCCCTTTTAAATTTTAATATTTTAAATTTCCCACAAGAGCCGTGGCTGTCCTGCTCATGGGCCGGACCAAACACTACCTTCATGGCCCGAACCGGCTAGTTTGACACCCCTATCCACTGCTGGAGAAGCGCCTTCGTAAGGAGTGCATGCCATGGGTTGGTGTGAGAAGACAGGGGAAAGAGACAGATGAAAGAGGACGCCATTGTTTGGTGTGAAGAGAAAATCGAAAGACAAATGAAGAAATTAGTGGGTTAATTTTGATTTTGTTTGGAATAAATTTGATTTGTTAAAATAGTTCACAATTACCTAATTTTAAAAATTTTAAATCTAAATGTAAGATTGAGCCTAATTAGCCCTTTTTCTCCCTTAAGAATCTAGCCTATCTATCTTAATTATTATAGATAACAGAGAATTAGGTCAAAATTGATTTGCATATATACATGTAATTCTAGAACTGTAATCATAGTTAAATTCAGATATTTTAAAATAATTGCATTAATTGACTTCAAAAAATTATAGTTACCATAGGAATTTGTTTATACATATATTTTTCAAACTCCAATATAGATAATGTCTTTATGATATAGACCACCCAATCTATTCCAACAAATGATTTCAGTCACGAAATATATAAAATGACATAAGCTAATGTGTATATCTGCAATACCCTCATCTGTGATTCGATCATTTTTGGTCCTAGCACAAATTACTGTTTTACTCCTCTAATTATTTTCACTAACTTAAGTTTCAATTTTCTTGAACAATCTTGTGAACGAATCACATATAACGAAATTCAGTCGCAAGTTAATAATGAGCTCATACTTATACCCGTTGAACAAGAAAACACTTTTACTTAACCTATTTAATTTTAAGGCCGACGATTCTTGATATGAATTAGTATTCTTTACTTAATTCGTTCATTCTCAAGTTCCTAAGTCACGGGATTTTGATCGATCAAATTGATCTCACCCATTGATGAATCAAAGAACTATTAAACTCGTGAAAAAATATAACGTTGTCCTAGAATTTAGATGAAGTACCCCATGATGATGTGAAGTTTAATCTACATGATTACGCTATAAAATTAAACTTGATATGTAATCGATATAATACACTTCAAATATATTAGCATCACCATTAAATTATTATTATTATTATTATTATTATTATTATTATTATTATTATTATTATTATTATTATTTTTGAAAGAACCATTAAATTATTTTTATTATAAGGACAAATTGCAATTCGAATAGTGAATCAATCAATACTAGAATCTTAATACATTATAAGGTGACAACCTATGTGCTTGTTTGAGCCTCATTATTTGAAAATCAAGTTTTTTACACACTCAATCTTAATCATCAATTTTAGTCAAGTCCAAAATATTTGACTTTTCAAACAAATTTTAACCATACATTCTCAAAAAAATACTATTTAAAATCACATTATTTTCCAAATAATGAAGCTCAAACAAGGGCTACATATATTGATAGTAAAAATTTATTTATGATCAAAATATAAATTTTTCACACTATAATCCTCCACGTAGTCATCCAAATTATATTATCACAATTGATTATTAACACTTCAATAAATTACCATGCTCAATATACTTTTCAAATCACAGTCACAATATGAACAAGAAAGAGAAATAAAAATCACATATATCACACCAATATTTTGACAAACAGTTTAAAACTGGAGAAAATAAAGAAAAATAAAATATAAAAATCAAAACCCAACAATTAACAAACCTCATACAATAATTAAACAAATCACACTAATCTGAACAAATTTAGTAATCAACATCACATGAAACCCTCTCAAACTTTCCCTTTGATGAAGAAAATGGAACTGTCAAAGACCCACACTCAATCTTCAAATGGCGATGAATTTTGAAAACTCCCACTTTCAGCCTGATTTTGCTTCTTATTTTAACGTCCAATTCCACGTTACCTGAATATTTCTCCAAGTTCAGATCCCTCGCCGCCGCCCCGTAAAGCGACACGTCTCTCGCCGCAAGGTTCATGTCAAGGTACGTCACATTATGCCGTCGCTGATAAAAGGGACGAACGTCGTTGATTGAAAGCATCTGATCCTCGTAAAACACCGTAGCCTCAATCCTGTCGTAGTATATCGAAACCCTTTTGTTGGGATTATTAGCACGTAATACGAAATGGAAATTGGCATTGAGGTGGCCATTGTTGGTTAAATTGTAGCGGGAGATTGAACCTTGTTCAATGGAGTATATGAGTTTTTTGGGTCTAACTGATAACCAAGTAATCAGCACGGCTAGGCCGACAATAATGACAAGGGCTAGCAACACCATTGCAATGTATCTTACTAGCGGTGGTGCCGGTGGACGAGCCATGGCGGAGCAACCGTACGTGTTTTTGTGCAGGACTTGTTATGGATAATCAGGTTGTTTTATACAGATGAGAAGAGTACAAAGCTACGTACTTACATATAAAAGATCTTTGTGATACTTTTTTGTTTCTTGAATGAAACTCAAGAATATATGGAGGATTAAGAAATATTATTTTCAGAAAAAAGAGAAAATTATAACTGGACATGAATATTCTTAGCTTGCAGAGTTCAAAGAAATCTTTACATGGAAATTTAGAATAGATCTCCTCTTCATTCATTGGTGGCTGTTGCTTAATACTCAAGATATTATAAATCCTATTGAATGATTATTCTTAATTAAATTAATTGCTTATTTGGAAAAGATTTAAAAAGTTGATGTCAAAATTACAATTTGTTTTTAATCAAACAATTCATGAAATTCAATAATATTATTAATTTTCAAATCACATATTTCATAAAATTTTATCTAAATCCTTGAATAGTGAGTACATGTGTTTTGCTGTCTACTCCTCTTTCCTGGGAGACCGAGTAAATTAACACATGTTTTATGTTTATACTTTTATTTCTTGGTTAATTGAAGTTGGAACTCGACAATAAACATGAAAGTTTTAACAATTTCTTGACGTGAATTCTTACATCTTAGAACATACGGTTTATGCAGGTAGCAGTCAAGGGAACAATACGCCCCTGTTTGGGCCCCAATTCTTGAAGAAAATTGTAGTTTGGAATAGTTTTTTGGGAGAATGTGTGGTTAAAAATTGTTTGAAAAGTCAAATATTGTGGCTTGACTAAAATGGATGGTTGAGATTGAGTGTTTTAAAAACTTGATTTCCAAAAACTTGGGGCCAAACAGGGGCTACATAAACAATTGAAAAATTCTGAGAAAATTTGTGACATAAGACTACATGTGACCAATTCCCATGGAACCGTAATCAGTTGAAATTGATATGTGACCTATTAAAAATGACTTGTGACCTGTGAAATATTACTTGTGATCTACAATATATGAACTGTGACATATGAATTTAAAATGCGACATGTGACCTGAGACCTGTGGTATGAATTGTGACATGTTGAGATTGATATGTGATCTATGGAATATGACTTGTGACCCGTGATCAGTTACTTGTGACTTGTAATAAATGAATTGTGACATGTAACTTTAGGTATGAATTGTAACGTGCGACCTGAACTATATGAACAGTGACATGTAACTTTAAAATGCGTTATGTGAACATATGAAGTGTAACATGTGACTATAAATGAATCATGACTTATGAAGTGTGATGTGTGACCCAAAATATGAATTGTTACCTATATGAAATGCTGTGATTGGATGAATTGTGATACATAACCTATATAATTGTTACCTGTCATGTATGAAGTGTATGAGTGACATGTGATCTTGACTTGTGACTTGTGTATGTGATCCCAACAACCATTAATAAACAACCAACCAACCATCATCTCACCACCACCACCACCACCACCACCACCACATCCACATCCATAGCCAATAACCATCATTGTACTTCAATCACTCACACTACACCACATAGAACCACCATCATCCGCGGTGCTCTGACACCACTACCACCAATATATAGACACAATTCTGCATAGACTCATTTACACAAATCTGCCACCATCACTATTGCATGTACTAATAAGCACCATCACCACCACTTCTACTGGCCAACAACTATCAAGCCGTCCCATTAAAAGCAAACATCACCACACCAAGAAATTTCTTTCCTCAAAATGGGAGAAAAGCTCTACGAGCACTTGGAATGCAGAAGAAATGAATGAATGACAACAATTGAACCGCGTAATTAGAGATGAGAATTGAATTTTCTGTAAGGGCATCAGTTCAGAGATTGTGCTGATTCAATTGGAGCGGTTAATCGGAGATGAGAATCTGTTTGAAAGGATTTAATCGCTCCCGTCAGCGGAAATGACTGGAGAGAAAGGAAGAGAACAATCATTGATAAGTGTATTTTATTAACTTATTTACATGTTAAATTAGGATGTCATATTGTTGTTTTAGAATAAATGCGATTGATTTTGTTGTTATTTGTTATGATTTCAAAAATTATTCAAAATTCGAGAAAATGAAAGATTTGAAGTGAATAAATATCAATTGGAGATCAATTGTGCAAAGTGGAAATTAATAAAGCCAACCGAGAGTCAAAGCGGAGCTAAAGTGAAGGAAGAAGGAATTCAAGAATAAAAAGGATTTAATTGAAGAAAATCAGAAGTTCGGAGACTAAATTGATCAAAGCAGAAGATAAAGGACTTACACCGCAAATTAAGTATGAGAACCAACTTGAAAGATTGAAAGACGGGTCAGACATAAAACCACGCGGTCTCCTAGGTGCACTTGAAACAAGCAGAACCGTTTTAGTCTAAGCCACGCAACGCCACCTTAGCCACCACGCCGTCGTTCAAGTCTCCGACTAGGCCGAGTATTTCTCCTTAAAATCCGATTTTTGATATCTCATTCCCAATTCAACTAGATTTCTTTCATCAACTGTATGACTTATATTGCTCGAGATTAGGGTTCCTTATTTTCTATTTTCCATACTAAAGCCCTACCAAATTCTTGAGAGAACCAATTGGATCACGAAGGAAGATTGAAGGTTTCTACAACAAAAACATTATCTGGGTGATGAACTCCAATATATCTTTTTGTTATTTATCTGTAAACACGTTTCTAAGTTAGTTTTCTTTATGCTGAGATTTTGATGAAGTTTTAACTTTTGGATTTCATGTTTTAATTATTGTTTAATTGAATATAATTTATGAGTTTGAACAATTATTTAGATCTTTATTGTGTCTATAATTATGTGTACAGTAATTGTATGAGTGTTGTGGCGAATTCTTGAGTTTGAAAGATTGGGAATGTATTATACATGTTTTAATTGCCATTAAGTTCGATTGAGGATAGGAATATACTCATAAGTACTATGTTATCTTTCAAAGTGTTCGCAAAATGTTAATACTTTTTCTATGTATTCGCATTCTTCGTAGAAATATAGTCGAGTTATATATAGAAATATGACTTAATTTTTGTTCGAAAGAGGGTTTTAAACAAAATAAGAACATTGATATTCAAAATTCCATGAATTATTGTTAAATGTTTATACCAAAGTATGAATGAAGGAGAATAAAGTGAATTCTCGATTCTAATATATTTTTCTCATTAAATTCATTACTTCAAACTTTTTTATTTTTATTTGTTAGTTTGATGCAAATTTCAAACCAAATTGATTAGGGTTCCCTGAAGGTCTACTAGATGAATTGCGATAATCCGACTATTGGTTGTGGGTTGCATGTCCCCGTGGGGGTGGCGTGGTTTTATTTTAGTTAATTTTATATTATTATTTTGATATAAAAAATTTAAAATACCACATAATATGTGTAATGTTAAACTTAAATCCTGAAGAATGATCTGTGATCTTCAAAAGCAAGGCTCCCAGTGATTTCCACAGCCGCCAATTACATTTGAAGAAAGAAAACAAATAAACACGGAGGGCCGATCTACCAAACAAAGCTAGGGATGACAAAATGGCTCGTCGGGTCGAGTTGCTCGGACTCGACTTGAAAAAGTTCTGGCTTAGCTCGGCTCACGGCTTGGAATTTCGAGCCAAAACTTGGCCGAACTTTTTTTAGGGACGGACTTTGGTTCGACTAGGCTTGAGCCAAAAAAAGTTTGCCCAAAAAGATGAGCTTTAAAATTCAGCTGTGAGCTCGGCTCAACTTGTTGTATATATACATTTTTAAAAACAATTTTATAGATTTTGTTATAAAAATGAAATAAAATTTAAAAGTTCGAGACTCGACCAACTTGGCTCGGAAAAGCTCGAATCGAACCTTATTTTTTGGGAGGTGCTTTTGCTCGACTTGACTTGAGCCAAAAAATCTCGCCCTCTTAAAGCTCAAGCCGAGCTCTAACCTTGAATTTCGACTCGTAACTCGACTAGTTGACATCTGTAAACATAGCAGGCTTTTAAATTGGCCTCATTCTGTGTTGGGCCGCTTAAAGAATCTAATGGACTTGAATTAGGCCCATTAATATGTGGAAATTAGGAGCCTTTTGATTCTCTTTTTTCAAAATTTTTTATCATATTCATTTTAACCATATATTTACATAATAAAATATTATACATAAATGAAAAAAAAAATCCTACTATTCGACCTCACATTCTTCAAATAATCATTATTCAAAAAACCAAATATACTCTTTAAAATATGCATCAAACAACCCTAATATTAACCAATTTCATTAATACACTATTAACTAATTATCAAATTAACAATATGTTAAAGAATGATGCTACACTGCCCGAATTTTTGATCGAAAGTTACACATCTTCACACTTGGTGTCAATCTACTTATTTATTTACTAGTTCTACCACCCGTGCGATGCACGGTATTAAATATAAAAGAATATTATATTACAATATAACTAACCAAGACAATCATATGATTATAACATAAATAGTAGATAATCAACAATATTCCAAATTTATTCTCAAAGATTTATTATCTCAATCTGCTTCATAATAGTAGACTTGATATTTGTCTATGAAATTAAATGATTCATCCATGGTATATTAGCAATGGAAAATAAAAAGAAATAATTTAGCTCAAGCTTAAAACTCATTCTCACAAATCTCATCTTTATCCAAACTTATTTTCAACCATACATTATCCGATAAAATAATTTCACATGTAAATCCAAAAAAAAAAAAAATCTTACTTTTTAACCACATTCTTCAAAAAATCACAATTATAAATTCTATTTTCCCAAAAAATAAAGCTCAATCAAACCCTTAATTTAAATCCAAGCAAATAATAGCATTTCCTCACCTCAGAAATTTACATTTCAAGCAAAAATGAAAATTTAACTGGGTTCATAGGCTTCTAATTTCGTGGTTCAAAATATTACTGAACAAAAACAATGTACTTATTAATACATGCTATCCAGCCATACGTTATGACAATTTTCTACCTCAAACATAGATATTAACCTTTTTAGGCAAACTACGCTAATCTCAATCAAATTAAAATTGAAACTTCCAAAACACGTTTCAAATATATTATATAATATGTACCAGAAAACAAACATGAATAGAAAAAGTGCCAAGAAACTCATAAAGATAGAAAAATAGACCTAAAACGGTGACATCATATCCAAGCCACCACTCCCGGAGTCATCAATTGCAAATCAATAATTTAAGAAGAAATTCATGCAACCATTCAATCTGCAGCACTTTATAGTTTACAACATAACATAGTGAAAGCTTGTACATTGTTACTATCTGTTTAATTCAACACAGTGAAAGCTTGTACATTTTGCTTTCTTCAATGGCATTTCACCATGTTTAATTCAACATTTAAGCTGGTTTCAACTGTCACATTCACTAAACATCATTCATTTTGCACTTAGTTTCAAAAATTATCAGAATGTTGAATAAGCAATCCCTCAATTTCACAACAGCTGTGTAGAAACATGATATGAAATAGAAATCACCCCCCACAACATTAGAACTGTGAAATACATTTTAAACTAAAAAATTGCCTAATCTCTTAGCTTTTAGACTAAGAAGTTCAATAAAAGTACCAAATGAAGCAAAATTATCAGAATGTTGAATAAACATGTCCAATCTGTAAACTTTAGGTATCGAAACATGCAGAAGGCCTGGATTTTGATGCTACCCACATCGTGAAAAATGATTATTATTAAATCAGTGTATTCAAGACAAAACAAATACCTATAATCCTTGTGTATTGAGTTTTTTAATGGCAACCACCATGGAATCTCCCTGCCCATTTGGAGGCATAATTGTACCTTTATAAACACTACCAAAACCACCTTCCCCAATTTTCAGCAGCATGTTGAAATTTTTGGTTGCTTCCCTCAGTTCTGACATAGAAAAAAAACCTCAATTCCTGCTCTCTTTCTTTATACATTTCTGTTATACTCCGAGGAGATGAAGCTGAACCGGTGGACTTAGATACCTGCCTTGAATCCAAATTCTTTGTTCTTATTTAGGGGTGGGATTATTTGCAAATCAATTCTGCAGCATAATTGATTATATTAGCTTTCAAAATTATTAGTCAAATCCGAAGTCGCAAAGACATCACTCACAAATTTGAATCTAACTAAGACAGAAAATGAAATCTGTTACTATACTATTCTACCATCGGAATAAATCAATCAAATTGTGTGAAATTGTTCCACTAAATATATCCGATTGCACAAATAAATTCCCTTACAACATATTATAATGAAAAATGAAGCTGCTCTCTTCTTCAAACTCCAAGGCACCTACCTAAACAAAAAGTTCTACATATTTCCCTATCCAGTTTTCAACCCACATATCTAGAAATCATCTTTTTTGGCAGTAAGAGATCAAAATGCATCCTTTTCTGCTATGAACTCTGTTAAAATTTGCAGATGAAGACATAACTACCACTTGAACCCATTTTGAAGTAATTAATGTTGAAAGGCTCTGTAATTAATGTTGAAAGGCTCTTGAAGTCCCATTTTGAAGTAGCGTTTGATCTTTGATCAAATAATCCATGGCAAAAACGAAATCCAAACTTACCGACTCAGAGAAATTAGATGACCAAGATCCAATCACAAAGCTACTTTGAGCAATTAAATGTTTCAGCTAACATACCTGCAAGACGTGTAGCAGTCTACGAATCTGGGAAAGTGATTATATGACTTGTTTGGGTGGCTGAGGTTCATTCAGAATCAATAATTTGTACTGCACTTTCTTGTTCTGGCTCCTTTCTAGGAACTTCCAAACTTCCCCTGTTAAAAGTACCAAGAAAATCTCTTAGAATATTATAAAATTGTGGCAGTAATATGGCAGGGAGTAAGAGGAATGCTCTCAAGAAATACATGCATATTCCATATTTGGCACGCAGTTGCCAAGGAGAATGACTTTACAATTAATATATATATATATATATATATATATATATATATATATATATATATATATATATATATATATATATATATATTACCCATTATCCAATTATAGTTCTATAAATATCGCAATATTCTCGGACAATCAGAAGTGCAGCTCAATCACATACTAAAATATTCGCTAATGGTCTCATAAAGTATTTGAAAGTGAATGAATCAACAAAATATTAAGATTGAAGTTGGATTAGTTACCATAAGACAGAGAGATAGAGGCAAATCAAGCCGAATCATCATCTCAAATGTTCCTGTTGAGGTACCACAAAGGAGGGACTTCCATTACATGTGAGAAATCGAACAAATTGATTTCTAAAAATCAGATCTATAAGTAGAGAAAAATGAATCTTCACCTTTAAGCTTTTGCGGTCGATTCTCGCCGTCCAGTCGCCGGAACCCCACCAAATTCAGGTTGAATTTTCACCTTGATGCTGCAGTTCTATTGGTGGCCTTCGCTCAGCTGTTGACCAGTCAGAGGTCGACGATTTTGAAAATGCTCGGAAGCTCGGGTTTCCTTTGAATTTCCGGTCTGCTAGCCTCCGTCTCGTTCACTTCCTTCCTGCTTCCACCGATTTTTTCTTTTGACCATTTTCAAAATTCGACCAGTCGGCCAACCAACCGACGATCTGAAGGCACCACTTGAAACGCACGGTGAAGGAGAGCTAACAACCAGATTTTGGGCTGGAGCGGCGGCCGGCAGTAGCAAAATCAACTGAAAAATTGAGGTGACAACCGTACTGTGCGGACAACTGGTCGGAGAACTACAAACACGAACAACTGGTCGGAGATTGAAAAATTATCCGACAAAGACAGAGAGAAAGATGAGAAGGCCGTGGTTTAATAATGAGATCAAACTCTGGGATTTTTGTTGTTGAAGGAGGAAGGAGAGTTTGGGGGGAGAGAGACTGAGAGAGGTTGGATTTGAAGTCAGATTTGTTCTCACGATAGGGGTCTAGTCTAGGCTTTTCTTCCCAGTATGGGAGAAGAACTTGTAAAAGCTGGACTAAATCAGGGTCTTGGGGCTGCAGAAGATAGAACGCATTGATAATGGGAAAATTTTGAATTTTTTGGGGACCACGATCATCAGTATTAATTTTTAATTTTTTTTTTTTGGCACCTACTCATCATTACTACCACACACAAGCAGCTTGGGGACGAACAATGATGAAAGAGAAAAATGGTATAATGATGAAAGATTGTTTTATTGTTTATTTATAATAATTGTTTATTGCTTGGGGACGAACAATGATGAAAGAGAAATATAAAAATGTTATATGTCAATCATCATTTCACATCACAACTTTTAAAATAATTAATGCAAAATTTGAAAATCGGTACTCATTGCAAATTCAAAAAAATGGTACTGTACACATTTGTTTTATAATATTTAATCATCAGATATCCTGTCTTTTTTTCTTCTAGGAGATGCTTTCGAGGAGTGAAAAAATCATTTTGGGAACTTTTGGAGAGATTTTTTGGAGCCAAAATCTAAGGCACAATCTTTATTTATAATAATAAATTGTTTATTGTTTATTTATAATAATTGTTTATAATTGTTTATTGCTTCGGGACGAACAATGATGAAAGAGAAATATGAAAATGTTATATGTCAATCATCATTTCACATCACAACTTTTAAAATAATTAATACAAATTTTGAAAATCGGTACTCATTGCAAATTCAAAAAATGGTACTGTACACATTTGTTTTATAATATTTAATCATCAGATACCCTGTCTTTTTTTCTTCTAGGAGACGCTTGAGTGAAAAAATCATTTTGGGAACTTTTGGAGGGATTTTTTGGAGCCAAAATCTAAGACACTATCTTTCTTTATAATCTTTCTTTATAATAATAATAAGATTTTTTTTATTGATAAATAACATTTTGGGGGGAAACTTGGGAGGGAAAACTTTGAGGACTATCCTCCTTTATAATAGTAATAAGATTACATCAATATCGATATCAACAACCCACGTGAATTCGATCACCGTTGCAGTCTAGATTCTCGGTTCCTTTAGAATTTTCCTATTAAATAAGTTATAAAATAACCAAAATCCCCAAAACATGTTTCTTCTGCAGAGAAACAACCATCTTCTCCAAAAACTAAAACAAGTGCACCGACCATAACTGCACATGAATTTAACTTTATAATTTGGGGTAAGCTGTTTGTTCTGTGTATCCTCCCACAGCAGCGGATTCTTGAACTAGATTCCACGGGAGCGTTAAGCTGTGGACTCAGAGTACGACGAATTGTACGGTAGTTCTCCATCACCGCACGTTAAGCTGTGAGAGGAGATTTTAGGAACGAATGATTACTCCATTTTGTAAAACTGGCATCGGTGCTCGCATCCTTTACCTTTTATTTTATTAGTCAGTTCAATTCTTATTGACAAATTTCAAATTAAGTTGACATGATGCGGGTTGGTATAATTTCTTTTTTTTTTTTTCAAAATCCATCCACAAAGATTATATTTCTCACAAATATCAAACGTTGAGGATGTGGTTGTCAAGAATGGATTGATGACCCTTTTGCACAAAATGTGCGAATTAGAGAACTCCACTAAAATATTTTTTGAAATAAAGTAATATATTCTTGCATAGAACTTGTGCAATGTAATTTGGACAAATCCCTATCTTCCAATCAATATGGGAAGGGATGATGTAACAAAATGTACTTTATCTACCTCCAAACAAATAAAATAGATAAACAATTCCTTGGGTTTAATAAAAAAAAATGGGTTTAATAAAAAAAAAAAAAAAAATCTATAAATGACAAAGTAAAGAGAAGCAAAAAACAGTTTTCTAAAAAATAGTAAAGTGTGATTAAACTACTTGACAAAGTTTCAAGTTTTAGCGAGTTTAAGCAAATTTAGACTAAGACTAAGCATAAAAAAAGGGAAAGTGTGGTAAGCAGTATGGACAAACTTCGCGCTTAAGCGAGACAAGCCAACTTTTTATAAAATAGGCAAAAAGTACTCAATAATGGCTTATAGTTATTGGTCAACTTTTGCATGTCGATAAGGGCCTATTGTCATTGATCGATTTTCTTGCAAAATGTGCAGAGAATTCTTTTCTTTTTTTATCACACGTGGGAGCGTAGAGGAGGAGGAGGAGGGGGAGGAGGGATTGAAGGGAAAGGGAATTAGATTTAAATCCCGAACAAGGTAGGAGATACTCGGACAGATTATCCACTTAGGACAACCCTCAAATCCCAAATGTGGAAAGAATTCTAACCGTTAAGGACTTTAAAATAAATCACATAAGGGAAAAATGGGGAAAGGGCACATGCCTTCAGAATTAGGGATTAAAGAAAAAAAAAAACAAACGCACCCACCTTCAATTTTCCCACTTTGTTAGGTAATGAGATAAGACAATGAGCATGCTTCGTTCCTATCTACTCTCATGAAATCCTAGACAAGGCCAACGAGAAAAATTGATATAAGTATATGTTATTGTTTTTGGTTGGGCAAAACTTGTTTTGAAGAAACACGCCTTAGCTCCTGAGAGGCGTGACTTGTGATCTTCTAATATGAGCCATTGATCTGCAAGGTTTGATCTCAGTCATTGGATGATACATACATACATCTCTCTCTCTCTCTCTCTCTCTCTCTCTCTCTCTCTCTCTCTCTCTCTCTCTCTCTCTCCGCGTCTCTTCAACATTTTGTTGATCTGATTCTTTGATCTTGCGTTTTCTTAGTGAAATCTTCAGTAAATCTTTGATTTACTGGTTTTTGAGTGAGTAATAGTAGTGAGAAGTTGGTGTGGCAAGTTATCTGTGTGATCTTTGTTGTAACGAGGATTTCTAAGTCCCATCTAACGGACACTGGGTGTTCGCTCCGTGAAATCTAAACCCTACTTCATGTTATTATTCAATATTTTCTATTCTTTGTGTTTATCTGATATTCTTAAAGTATACTTTGCAAATATTGTGAACTGCATGCACATTTCTTGAAAAAATTTGAGTGTGTGTCATACTGTAGTCTTATTTCTCAATGTTACCCTATGACTTGCCTATAACTGATACCCTTGACCTGAGAACAAAAGTCTCATAGAAACCAAGGATCATTGGATAGTGTATAACTATGGACTTAGAAATTGCATAAGTGCATGTATGATTCTGCATTTATCTCTTTTGATCTGCACTCCTCTGATAAGCTGAGTTACATATTATGTATGAAAATTACTTGGTTGTGTCTTACTTGTACTCCTTTTTTTTACTACTGCTTTCTGTGTGATAATATGTGGTACTATGGGTGCTAGTAAGTTTAATCTTGAGACCTTTGATGGGTGGGATGATTTTTCTATATGGAAACAAAAAATGAAGGCTCACTTAGTTCAATTGATAGTGTGCAAGTCTATAGAATCGACTTTCCCTACTGATATGACCGGTGCTAAGGAAAATGATATGGATGAGCAGGCCTATAGTTCTTTAATTTTGCATTTAGCAGACAATATAATAAGAAAGTCAGTGAATAAAAAACCACTCCTGAACTGTGGACCAAACTTGAAAAACTTTATCATACTAAGTCTCTTTAAAATAAAATCTTCCAACTCAAAAGATCTTTTGGTTACAAAATGGATCAATCTATTGATCTTGAAACTAATCTTGATCATTTTCAAAAATTATGTCAAGATTTGGTCAGTTCAGGTGAAAACTTTTCTGATTAGCATCAAGCTATCATTCTTTTAAATGCTTTACCTGACACTTATAAAGAAGTGAGAAATGCTATTGAATATTGTAGGGACACCCTTACACCTGAGATTGTTATCGACTCTTTGAGGACCAGAAATCTGAACATTCAACAGAAAAACCATGATATTGTTAGAGGGGAAGGGTTATACGTTAGGGGCAGACCTTTGCATAGACATTTTGATAACCCAAACAATCAAAATGGTTTTAAAAAGAAGTCTATCAGTAAGTTCAGACCTGAGATCAGAAAATATTATAGATGGGGCAAAGCTGGTCATCTTATTAAAGATTGTTTTAAAAGAAAGAGTGAGTTAAAGGAAAAGGAAAGGAAGAAGCTAATGTTGTCTCATCCCATAATTTTGATCACCCTTCTACCTTTGCATGTGATATATTTAAAGTATATGTTACTGTTTCTCAATCTGTAGAAAATTGTGAGTCTAATATAACCTGTCATGGCAGACTTGAAATTGAATGGGTTATTAATTCAGGTGCTTCTTTTCATATAACATCTAGGAGAGATAGGTTCAATAATTTTGTGCCTAAAGACTTAGGTTTTGTGACCATGGAAAATAATCTCACCGGTAATATAACTGGAATGGGTGATATTACTTTGAAATTTGATAATGGCTGTGTGCTTAACTTGAAAAATGTCAGATATGTTCCTGAGATTAAAAGAAACTTGCTACTTGTTGGTATGCTTGATGATGAAGGTTTTTCTCAATTTGTTCATAATGGTGTTATGAAAATTATTAAAGGTTCTCTTATTATTTTCAAAGGTGTGAAAATAAATGGAATCTATGTTGTGATTGATTCTAATTTTGAATGACCAATTTGTTGCATGTAATGATGTTTGTAATACTGATGATACTTTAAAATGGCATAAAGGTTAGCACATATCAGTTCTAAAGGCCTTAAAATTTTAAGTAAAAGGGGAGTTTTTTGGTAAAGATTTTGTAATCAACATCCCCTTTTGTGAAAATCTATATGAACCAACGTTTAGGTTTTGTTGATAAAGATAAATTTGATTTTGTTTGTCTTCTGAAAAATCTTTGTATGGCCTTAATCAATCTCCCAGACAATGGTATAGAAGGTTTGATACTTTTGTGTTGTCTTTAAAATTTAAAAGGTGTGAATATGATCACTGCCTGTATTATAAACTACAATATGAGAATGATGAATGTGTGTTTTAATTAGTTTATGTGGATGATATGTTGCTGATTAGTCCATGCATAAATCAGATCAAACTTGTCAAATATGCTTTATTTTCTGAGTTTGATATGAAAGATTTGGGTAATGTTAAAAGGATTTTGGGTATGAAAATTATTAGGGACATACCTAAACACATGCTTAGGTTAATTCAAACATCTTATATTTTTAAAATTGTGAACAAATTTGGTGTGTAGTCCGCCAAAACTTGTAGTATTCCTTTAGCTAATCATTTTATTTTAACTAAAGATGATTGTTCCAAATCTGAGCATGGGCTTGAATGCATGAAAAATGTACCTTATTCTAATGTTGTTGGCTCTATCATGTACAACATGGTCTACACTAGACCTGACACTGCAAATTCCATTAGTATGTTAAGTAGGTATATGTTTAATCCTAGCTCTAACCACTGGGAAGCATTAAAATGGCTTATAATATATTTAAAAGGGTCAGAAGACTTAGGTTTGACATATAGAAGAAGTACTGAAGGCATAAAACTGAAAGGTTATATGGATGTTGATTATGCAAGTGATAGGGATAATAGAAAATCTATTACCTCCTATGTTTTCACTAAATGTCATGCTTGTGTTAACTGGAAATCACAACTTCAACACATTGTTGCAATATCCACTACTGAATCTGAATACATGGCTATTACTGAAGCTTTTAAAGAATTACTTTAGTTAAAATGTTTACTTAGTGAATTGAGTTTTCCATGTGAATCTCCTATGTTGTATTCTGATTTAGAATCTGTCATTCATTTGTGTAAAATTCCTGTTTTTCACGAAAGAACTAAGCATATTGATGTGAAACTGCATTTTATTAGATATATTATCTCTAATGGTCTTATAACTATTAAAAAGATACCATCCTAGTTCAATCCTGCAGATATGGGTACCAAAATCCTACCTATAAGTAAGTTTGAAAACTGTTTAAGTCTTTTGAACATTGACAAAGGGTATGTTTGAAATTCTGCCTAATTTTTTTTTTTTTTTACCTTTGTTTGTTTGAACAATTTTTTCTTCTTTAACTTTGTGTTTTGTTTTGTTTATAGGTATTGTGAGTCTATACTTATATCAAGGTGGAGATTATGAAAAATTGATTCAAGTAGATGTTATCATTTTTAGTTGGAAAAAACGTGTTTTAAAGAAACTTGCCTTTAGCTCCTGAAAGGCATGTTTTGAAGAAACGCGCCTTTAGTTTCTAGACTCTTCATTTGGCTAACCCTAATTTCCCGACTCTTCAATTATTATTCATATTTTTTTTTAGCAATCTACGCAATTGAGTTTCAAAAGCAAGGTGTGTCGAATGCACATATTTTGTTATTCTTGAATTAATATGCTATGTATCCTACTGTGGAACACATTAACAATATAATTTCTGCTAAAATTCCTGATAAGTTGATCGACCCTCACTACCATGCCTTTGTTATGGCAAGAGAAAGTATGTTTACTTCATGGATGGATGTAAATAAGAAATAGACATATGCTATAATGAAATCCAGGGAAGTCAATGCTCGATTCATGTTCCGATGGGGCCCATGACGAGGTCAAAGGTAAAAAAGGTCCAAGAGTCTATGATGAGACTCATTTACAAGCTCCAAAATCAAGTCCACTTCGAAGAGAGCAAAATCGAAGTCAATTGCATCATTTTTGAAGCTCGGGCTCTTTCGGTCGACCGAAAGTTGCCTTGGTCGACCTAAAGTTTGCAGG
The DNA here is from genome assembly GCA_963555705.1 of Ligustrum vulgare. NCBI lineage: Eukaryota > Viridiplantae > Streptophyta > Magnoliopsida > Lamiales > Oleaceae > Ligustrum > Ligustrum vulgare. The sequence continues at coordinate 46,214,358 of OY743170.1, read as the reverse complement.
ATTTTTAAGGGTGGTCTCCGTCAGTTTTGGCTGATCCTCGTTCGACCGAAAGTGTCACTTCGATCGGCCGAAACGTGCTGAACTTGAGAACGCGAGGTTTTTTGTGCAATTTTCTAATTTTCATTTCAACCCTAATTTTTGTAACATAAAAACATTTCCTCTTCTTTCCAAAGCCCTACCTTGGAACTTGAAGAATATTTTGTGTAAAGAACACTTGGGTAAGGTAAATATTTCCCTTCATCTTGTAATTTTTTTGGAAGTTATTCAACTTCATTTCAGTAACTATATTCTTGTGCTGTTGTTGATTTTCACCACCTTGAAAGTTGTTTAATCTTTATCCATTGGGCTTGATTCTTTAACCTATGAATTTTGGGTGGGATTTAAAATTGGGTTAAGGTGTCTTCATATCAATTTGAGGGTTCGATTCAAATAGTTGTGAAGATTTTTAGTCAATAAACCAAGGGGGTTCACATCATTTGGTATCAGAGCTTAGCTCTAAAAACGATATATCTATTCATTAAATTCTTGTTATTGTTGTTGTTTCATCAGATCAAAAAAAAATTGTGAACTATTGTTGCTCTTGAGCTTTTGTTGATCCCTATATATTGGGTCATTGTTTGTTGTCATATTTGAGTTGTTGGGGGTACATTTGAACAAACATTTAAACAATTTCTATGCTATTCAATGCGCGCATTTAAGGTATTTGACAAAATGTCTCAAAGAAAAATTTCATATTAAATTCTAATTTTGCAAGTACCAAACATATTCCTAGTTGACTACTTGTTGCATTACCAATTTCACTGTGATCCTACTCTTTAAAACCTTGTCATATAAATCCAAATCTCATATCTCTTGTATAGTAGCAAGCAAAGAAATTTCACTTCCTATCTTGTCTAATCACTTTAAAATTCCTTCTTGCTTGGTGGTAGTTTTTGACTTTACAAGGATTAATTTGTCTAGGTCTAGTTGGTTACTTTCCTTGGAAAACTTGATAAGGGAATTTGTGAGTAGAAAAAGGCAAGAGTGGTGAGCTCAATTGAGGGTAAAAGTCTATCTTGAGTGAAGCACGAGAGAAAAATATCTTGTGAGGACACTTGCACCCTTGCACTTTATGGCTAATACGCACACTTCAAGTGGGCAAGACTCTAATGCCCAAACTCAAGAAATGAGGGACACCTTACAAACCCTTTCGGTTGGCATGACGAGGTAAGTGGAGGCAACCGCTATAATGATGAGGCAAATGGAGGCAATAGGGGGGAGATTGGATAGGTTAGAGGCAAGGAGGGAGGATCTACCTCCAAGGGATAATGTTGAGAGAAGGGGGAATAGGAGAGGAGTTAGAGATGAGTCTGAGAATGAGATGGAGAGTGTAGGAGGTAGACCAAAATTGGAACATGGGTAGAAATAGAGGTGGGTGCCATGATACGGAATTTGATCGAGGACATTTGAGGGAGCCTAGAGGCAGAGACAGAGTAGATGGGAACATTGGTAGTATTAAGATGAAGATCCCTTCATTTCATGGGCAGAGCGACCCCGATGCCTATATGGAGTGGGAAAAAAATGAAGTTGATTTTTGAATGTCATAGTACACCGAGGAGAAGAAGGTCAAGCTACCGGTGGTAGAGTTTACCGACTATGCTCTAGCTTGGTGGGATAACTTGTTGCTCATGAGGAAGATGAACTATGAAGGGGGCGTGAACACTTGGGGTGAGTTGAAGAGCCTCATGAAGAAGAGGTTTGTGCCTAATCACTATTATAGAGGGCTATATCAAAGGTTACAAACTCTTAACTTGGGGGCTCTAACTCGACTTGGAAATCCCGATGAGGTAATCAGGGGATTGATAGAGCACCTCCTATGGAGAAGAGTGGACCACCCAAAGGGAAGGAAATTGTGGTCCATAAAGACAAACCCAAGTTCGGTTCAACTACCTCGAGAAGTAGGGATGTTGAATGTTTCAAGTGTCGGGATAGGGGACATTATTCTCGTCATTGTCCAAATAATAAAGTGATGGTCATTCAGAATGGGGAGTGGTATTCCGAAGATGAGGATGAAGAGGGACGAAATTTGGTGGGACATGAGAGTGATTGTAACGCCCCGAGTTCCGAAAAACGCGGGAACGTCACTTTTCTAAATTTTTGAATAAACTTTATTGCGGAAAATAACTAAATATTAAATATCACATTTAATGAATAAAAGTTTAGCGATAATTCAGAGTAAATAAAATAATTTGTATAAACTTATTAAAATGAAAATTCTGAATAAAATGATATGTTTGCTTCGAAATCCACAACTTTCAAAAATAATATCCAAATTATATTTGTCGCCATTGCCCATCACTCGACACGGTCACCGAAATCTGCAAAATTGTTAAAACAACGGGGTGAGCATTTCAAAATGAAATACTCAGTAGACTCAACTCCAATAATTAATCTATTCGATAATTGGACAAGTAATCATGCAAATAATGTAGTGATATTCTTTTCTTATCCATAAGCATCATAAAATGAGTGCAAATGAACACATTCTTTTCTTGTCTCATGCTAGCAGATAAGTTATGACGTGCATAACATAAATTCTCAAATTTATCTCATACGAGATATTCTTTTCTTTTCTCATGCAATTAAGCATATAAAAATCACACAAATCAACATAATCACGTGCAATTATAATCTAAATCAATTAGTGGGGGCGAGTCTACCTTTAACTTTACGAGTTCTCAAAAGTGGAGCGGGAAGTACGTCAATCTCTTAATTCTCCAAATGATTCGTCTAACCAAAAAAATTAATTAAATTAGTATTTTCGAAACTTGAATTTAAAGTAACTAAAATAAAATATAATGATCTAAATGAAATTTTAAGAGAATTGAAATTAAAATTTAGAGATCGAAGTAGACTTTTCGAAAGTAATAGGGCTGATTGAAATAGTTAACCGAGAGAGAGAGACGCAGGGGACCATGGGGCTTCGCCCCTATCGATCCAAACCGTCGGCGCCTGGCAGCCGATGATAGCGCCACCACGAGACGGTGGCGCCGGTGTACGGGTGTAGTAGGAGTGGGGTACGAAGAACCAAAAGAAAATCGGGGCTGAAGAGTTTCAGATTTTTGTTGCGGCGAAGAATACCGGCAACGAAGGGGTGGTAGTCAAGGTAAGGCTTTTGGGTAAATTGATTCCTCATTTTTGGGTGTTAATCCGGGATATTGATTTGGAAATGGGCAGCAGTGGTGATTTTCTCGAATTTGTGGTGGCGGCTTGAGTGGCAGTGGCTGGTGGTGTTGGTGATAACGGTGGTGGAGGCAGCGACTTTGGTTAAGAAACTGATTGAGGCCGTGGCTAGTTATAGTGGAGCTCGGGTGATTGAGGCTCGTTTTGTGATGACAGTGGTTATGGTTTATGAGGGTGGATTGGGGTTTGGTTGTGCTGATTGTTGGAGTTGGTCGCTCCGGTGCTGGGATTGGCCGGTGGCGAAGATGGCTGTCGGTGGTGGATGTAGATAACAAGCTTTGGCTATGGTAGAAATTGAGAGAAATCATACCTTTGTTGGAGGTGTTGTTTGCGTGGGTTTGGATGATGACGTGGGGGGTTTAATTAATAGTTGATTTAGGTGTTAAACATGGTAGTTTAGGTTAAAATCTTGGTTTATGGAAAACTTGTAAGAATTTTGGAAATGAGTATCGATTGTGTAAGGAAAAACTTGGGGAGGAAGAAGCTGTTGAATTGGTTGGGGCAATAAATGACTTATTGGGTTTTTTAATGGGCTTGAGTGATTGGTAAAAATATTTGGGCTCGATAAGTTGGATTGGATTAAAATATTTAAAATTGGGACTTAATATAATTAATACTTGGACTTTTTGAAAATAAATTTTGATATTAAAATATTTTTGATAAAAATTGAAATTCGACTAAGTTTTTAAATAAATTTAATTTCACTTAATTAGCTAGATGAATACTCCTTTAAATTAAATGGAAAAAGCCGTAGCAACGCGCACTTAAAGTTCTAAATATTTTATTTAGCAAGAAATAGAAATTCCCGATCGCTACAACCCTACCACCTTGAAATAATTTCGTCTTCGAAATTTAAAACTTACTTGGTCTAAAATATCTGGGTACTTGGCAAGAATTTCTTCTTCTTTTTCCCATGTAGCCTCATCGCTACTATGTCTACCCCACTGGACTTTGACTAGAGAGATTTCTTTATTTCTTAGGACATGGATTTTTCTATCAATGATGCACATTAGTGCCTCTTCATAATATAGATTCTTCTGAATTGGGATTGACGGAAAGTTCACCACGTGACTGGGATCATGAACATATTTTCTCAACAAAGAGATGTGAAAAACATTGTGTATAGCCGAGAGTTCGGGTGGCAATGCTAGACGATAAGCCACGTTACTTACTTTCTCCAATATTTCAAAAGGTCCGATAAACCGAGGCCTTAATTTCCCTTTCTTGCCAAAAAGAATAGTGCCCTTCATAGGAGAGATTTTCAAAAACACTTTATCTCCAATCTCGAACTCCAAGTCTTTTCTCCTCTGATCGGCATAGCTTTTCTGTCTGTCCTGAGCAGCTTTAATTCGCAATCTGATTTTCTCGATAGCCTCTACGGTCTTTTCAATTAATTCGGGACCCAATAACTTCCTCGCCAACCTCATCCCAATTATCGGCGATCGACATCTTCGTCCATACAGTGCTTCATACGGTGTCATACCAATGGTAGCCTGAAAACTATTATTGTAAGCAAACTCCACCAATGGCAAGTGAGTTTCCCAATTGCCGCTTAGGTCCAGAACACGGGCTCTAAGCATATCCTCTAAAGTCTGAATGGTGCGTTCAGACTGCCCGTCTGTCTGCGGGTGGTAAGCGGTACTAAAATTTAATTTAGTCCCCATAGCCGTGTGTAAGCTCTTCCAAAATCTCGAAGTGAATCTCGGATCCCTATCTGAAACAATAGACGCTGGAACCCCGTGAAGTCGAACGATCTCCCTGATGTAAATCTAGGGCAAGTGATCTCTATTGAGAGTCATCCACACTGGAAGAAAGTGGGCTGACTTTGTAAGTCGGTCTACAATAACCCAGATGGCGTCATGTCCCCTCACTGTTCTAGGTAAGCCTGTTACGAAATCTATGGAAATTTTCTCCCATTTCCATTCTGGAATGTCTAAAGGATTTAGAAATCCTGACGGTCTCTGATGTTCAGCCTTGACCTACTGGCAGGTCATGCATCGTGAGACAAACTTGGCAATACACCCTTTCATATTCCTCCACCAGAATGTAGTTCATAAATCTCGGTACATCTTTGTTCCTCTTGGATGAGCTACATATGGAGCTGAGTGGGCTTCCCTCAATATTTCATTCCTGATCTGATCATCTTTCGGTACACACAGGCGACCCTTGAATAATAGTGCCTTATCAATTCCGATTTCAAAATCTGCTCTCTTGCCAGTTCCAACTTTAGCTTTGATCTTTTCCAAAAACTTATCACTTTCCTGAGCCATCACAATTCTGCTTCTCAAATCTGGCTTAACTGTCAAATTTGCCAATCTGCTAGAACTTTGGATTCCTGGGTCTCTCACTTCAATTCTCAAGTTCTGAAAATCCCGAATCAACTGTTCTTGTACTGTTCCCAAAACTGATAATTGACCCACATCATTCCTGCTTAGTGCATCTGCAACCTTATTCGCCTTACCCGGGTGGTAAAGAATAGTACAATCATAATCCTTCACCAGTTCCAACCATCGACGCTGTCTCATGTTCAATTCCTTCTGAGTGAAGAAACACTTGAGACTCTTATGGTAGGTGTAAATCTCGCATTTACTCCCATATAGGTAATGTCGTCAAATCTTAAGAGCGTGTACAACGGCTGCCAGTTCTAGATCATGCGTCGGATAGTTTTTCTCGTATGGCTTCAATTGTCTCGAAGCATAGGCGATCACTTTACCTTTCTGCATTAACACACATCCTAAACCATGTTTCGAGGCATCACTGTATATCACAAAACCTTCAGATCCATCTGGCACTGCTAACACTGGTGCTGAAACCAGTCTATTCTTTAATTCCTGGAAGCTTCATTCACACTGCTCCGTCCAATGGAATTTTACACCCTTCCATGTCAACTGAGTCATGGGAGCCGCTATCTTAGAGAAACCCTCTATAAATCGTCAGTAATATCCAGCTAGTCCCAAAAAGCTTCTTACATCACCGGCATTCACTGGCGTAGTCCAATTACTCACTGTCTCCACCTTTGACGGATCAACTTCGATACCATTGATTGTGACAATATGACCCAGAAAACCTATCTTCTCAAGCCAAAATTCACATTTCTTAAATTTGGCGTATATCTTTTCTGCCCGTAGTGTCTCCAACACGATTCTCAAATGTTTCGCATGCTGTTGTGAATCTTTAGAATAGACTAGAATATCGTCAATGAAGACAATAACGAACTTGTCCAGGTACTGATGGAAAAACCGGTTCATCAAGTCCATAAATATTGCAGGGGCGTTCGTAAGACCGAATGGTATCACCGTGAACTTATAGTGTCCATATCGAGTCCTAAACGCTGTCTTTTGTATATCAGCAGACTTGATCTTCAATTGATGGTAACCGGACCTTAAGTCCATCTTTGAAAATACCGCAGCTCCTTTCAGTTGATCAAACAAATCTTCGATTCTGGGCAGGGGGTACTTGTTCTTTATCGTCAACTTGTTCAATTCCCGATAGTCAATGCACATTCTCATACTGCCATCCTTCTTCTTCACAAATAGCACAGGTGCTCCCCACGGGGACACACTTGGCCTAATAAAGCCCTTCTCTAGTAATTCTTCCAGTTGACCCTTCAATTCTTGCAATTCTTTCGATGCCATACGATACGAGGCTTTCGAAACAGGGGCAGCTCCTGGTACCAAGTCAATAGCAAATTCCACTTGCCTATCAGGCGGAGTACCAGATAGGTCTTCTGGAAATACATCTTGAAAGTCACACACAACTGGCACTGACTCCAATTTGATTTCCTCGGCAGGCTTTCCTTGGAGGTTAACCAGATAACTCTGATAGTTTCCCTTGGCAATCAGCTTTTTGGCTTGCATGGCCGAGATAAGGCAAGGAAGTGCTTTTACTTTCGAACCGTAAAATCTGAACACCTCATCCCCATTCTTCTGAAATACCACTTCTTTCTCATGGCACATGATCGCGGCACGGTTAGAACTCAGCCAGTCCATTCCTAGGATGATGTCGAAGCCCTTCATCGGAATAATATTCAGGTCTGCCTCAAGTACTATCCCATCAAAATCTATTCGTACAAACTTGACTATCCTATTAGTATCAAGAATTTCTCCTGACGGTAAACTTACTTCAAGCACACTACTAGTTGTCTCTCCCATTAAACTTAATCTAGTTGAGCATTAGTCGGAAATAAATGAATGTGTAGCACCCGAATCTATTAGGACGTATACGGGGATACCAGAAACAGATAAAATGCCTGTTATCTTCGTTCATATTATTAATTCAAGCAATGCATGATACATGAAATTAAGTAATATAGGTATATGAATGCTAAAATAATGGTATACCTGCAATCACGTCGGAGTTCTCAACTGCGTCCATGGAAAATACTCTAGCCTTACCTTTCCTAGTCTGGTCCATGTTCTTCTTCTGGTCCGGCCCTTGAGCAAGTGCTGTGTTGCAATCTCGAGCAAAGTGGCCCGGTCGGCCACATCGGTAACAAACAACCTTGTTGCCAAAGAGGCATTCTCCTTTGTGTGTCTTCTGGAACTTCGGACATGGTGGAAGGAAACTGGTCACCTGACCTCTACTAGGTCCTGTATTCTGTCTCTTATTGAAATTCTGGTTCCTGTTCTGATGATGACCATGCCATTTCCATTTTCCTTGATGCCCTTGATTGTTCCAATTGTCTTGGGTGCCAATCTTTGCACCAGCAAAAGCCACAGCCTGAGCTTTCTTCACAACTTCTCGGTAAGTGGGCAGTTCATGTGAGTCAACAATATGCCTGATATCCGAACGCATACCTCTCTCAAATCGGCGTGCCTTCTTAACTTCGGTTTCCACTAGATGTGGAGCATACCATGACAGTTCCTCGAACTTCCATTCATATTCAGCGATGTCCATATCACCCTGAAGTAGCTGTAAAAATTCAGTCTCCTTGTGGTCTCGGAGGGCTTGTGGGAAGAACTTGTCTTTGATTTCTTCCTTAAACTCTTCCGAGGTCAACACTGCCTGCTCCTCGTCGGTCCTAGTCCGTGATGTGGACTCCCACCAAAATCCGGCCCTACCTATCAACATAAACTCTGCGCAAGAAACCTTCCTGTCCTCAGGGCAAGAGATGTGCTTGAAAAATCCTCTCGATCCCCTGTAGCCACTCCTCCACGGCCAATGGATTGTCCCCGCCATCAAAAGTAGACGGACGGTACCTCCTGAATTGTTCAATAATGGGCATTGAGGAACCTGCTGGGGCCTGTCTCAAATCTTGTACGGCTAGAAGCAAGTCCCTGATGATACTGGATTGGGCTGTGGGACCCTATCTTGAGTTCTCTCGCTCAGATGTAGCACGGTCCATTATACTCCTGTTAATGCGTCTAGCTATTCCCTTAAAAATGAAAACAAGGAGTATGTTTGTAACTTCTGATAAAATTTGAACTAGATATAGAAATAAATTCAACTCTGATATGGACGAAAAATGAAAAATTGAAATATTCTCATTAATAGTTTAAATTTCCTTCAATTGAGGACACTAAACATAGAACTACCAATACTGGGAATGAGAATAATGCTAGACAAAAAATTTAGACAACCATCATATATTCTACATCTTTGGTGGTGACATAGGAGATATTGATCCTGGTATGCCGGGGGTATAATCTGGTGCGCCATGGGTCATAGTCTTGAGTCAAAGGTATACCCTGGTGAGCCAGGAGTATAGTCGGGTGCACCCGGTGTCATACTTGGAGAGTCAAAAATATAACCCGGTGAGCTAGGAGTATAGTCATATATGCTTGACTCGGCGTCGGGTATCTCAACTGGTTCTTCCTCGTCATCTGATAGAATAATTATTTCTAGTGCTGGAGCATGGGTTAGGTAGCGGTCCCACTACATTACAAATTCGTCACAGACAGTCTGGAAATTCACGTCCTATTCTAGACGTCTCTTCACGTCATTATAAAACTCGATCGCTAATCCACGCTGACATTCTGGAAATGTTGACAAAAGGCGGCTAATAGATTGAGCATCAGTCAGCCTAAGTCCACTAGCTATGGCATCATGACGTATGGCGCAAAAACGAAGGATGTGGTTTGATATCCCGTCAATCGATGCCATGTCTAGAATCCAATTTGCAAAGTCCAATTAGGGTTTTATTATTTATTTAAATCTAGGGACGAAATATTTTATGAAAAATATGTTAAATCGTATAAATTCCCATTATGCTCCAGAACTCGTTTCTTTCTTTCTTTCTCATTATTTCGGATACTAGTTTTCTAATTCTTTCTCATCTTCTCTTTTCTTTCTTTTCTCGTCAAATTCTCAAAATATTTATTTTCTCAAGTATCCGAAATAAATAAATAAGTATACTAAATTTCTTTACCTTCGGAGTCGGCGGAAAGAGTGATGGCAGTGGCAAATGTCGTCAAAACATTATTTTCTATTATTTTTAGAAGAATTTTATTTTCTTGTTTTATAAAAAAAAAAATTACAAGTCTACAGAAACGTAAACGTGGCTCTGATACCACGCTGTAACGCCCCGAGTTCCGAGAAATGCGGGAACGTCACTTTTCTAAATTTTTGAATAAACTTTATTGCGGAAAATAACTAAATATTAAATATCACATTTAATGAATAAAAGTTTAGCGATAATTCAGAGTAAATAAAATAATTTGTATAAACTTATTAAAATGAAAATCCTGGATAAAATGATATGTTTGCTTCGAAATCTACGACTTTCAAAAATAATATCCAAATTATATTTGTCGCCATTGCCCATCACTCGCCACCGTCACCGAAATCTGCAAAATTGTTAAAACAACAGGGTGAGCATTTCAAAATGAAATACTCCGTAGACTCAACTCCAATAATTAATTTATAAGATAATTGGACAAGTAATCATGCAAATAATGCAGTGATATTCTTTTCTTATCTATAAGCATCATAAAATGAGTGCAAATGAACGCATTCTTTTCTTGTCTCATGCTAGCAGATAAGTTATGACGTGCATAACATAAATTCTCAAATTTATCTCATACGAGATATTCTTTTCTTTTCTCATGCAATTAAGCATATAAAAATCACACAAATCCACATAATCACGTGCAATTATAATCTAAATCAATTAGTGGGGGCGAGTCTACCTTTAACTTTACGAGTTCTCAAAAGTGGAGCGGGAAGTACGTCAATCTCTTGATTCTCCAAATGATTCATCTAACCAAGAAAATTAATTAAATTAGTATTTTCGAAACTTGAATTTAAAGTAACTAAAAATAAAATATAATGATCTAAATGAAATTTTAAAAGAATTGAAATTAAAATTTAGAGACCGAAGTAGACTTTTCGAAAGTAATAGGGCTGATTGAAATAGTTAAGAACTGCAGGGACCAATTGTTACATACTGAAACTGAATAAAAATATTTTGAATTACAAAGGACTGAAATAACATCTCTTTAAAAAGTGAGGACCAAAACCCACGAATTCGAAAGATGGGGACTAGAAGGTCAATTTTAATAAAATCAAATCAAAACATTTTAAAATAACAAATTTCTCTATCTCCTTCTCAGATTAACCGAGAGAGAGAGAGAGAGAGAGAGAGACATAGGGGACCATGGGGCTTCGCCCCTATCGATCCAAACCGCCGGCGCCTGGCAGCCGATGATAGCGCCACCACGAGACGGTGGCGCCGGTGTACGGGTGAAGTAGGAGTGGGGTACGAAGAACCAAAAGAAAATTGGGGCTGAAGAGTTTCAGATTTTTGTTGCGTGCGAAGAATACCGGCAACGAAGGGGCGGTGGTCAAGGTAAGGCTTTTGGGTAAATTGATTCCTCGTTTTTGGGTGTTAATCGGGGATGTGGATTTGGAAGTGGGCAGCAGTGGTGATTTTCTCGAATTTGTGGTGGCGGCTTGAGTGGTAGTGGCTGGTGGTGTTGGTGATAACGGTGGTGGAGGCAGCGACTTTGGTTAAGAAACTGATTGAGGCCGTGGCTAGTTGCAGTGGAGCTCGGGTGATTGAGGCTCGTTTTGTGATGACAGTGGTTATGGTTTATGAGGGTGGATTTGGGTTTGGTTTTGCTGATTGTTGGAGTTGGTCGCTCCGGTGCTGGGATTGGCCGGTGGTGAAGATGGCTGTCGGTGGTGGATGTAGATAACAAGCTTTGGCTATGGTAGAAATTGAGAGAAATCATACCTTTGCTGGAGGTGTTGTTTGCGTGGGTTTGGATGATGACGTGGAGGGTTTAATTAATAGTTGATTTAGGTGTTAAACATGGTAGTTTAGGTTAAAATCTTGGTTTATGGAAAACTTGTAAGAATTTTGGAAATGAGTATCGATTGTGTAAGGAAAAACTTGGGGAGGAAGAAGCTATTAAATTGGTTGGGCCAAAAAATGACTTATTGGGTTTTTTAATGGGCTTGAGTGATTGGTAAAAACATTTGGGCTCGATAAGTTGGATTGGATTAAAATATTTAAAATTGGGACTTAATATAATTAATACTTGGACTTTTTGAAAATAAACTGTGATATTAAAATATTTTTGATAAAAAATGAAATTCGACTAAGTTTTTAAATAAATTTAATTTCACTTAATTGGCTAGACGAATACTCCTTTAAATTAAATGGAAAAATCCGTAGCGACGCGCACTTAAAGTTCTAAATATTTTATTTAGCAAGAAATGGAAATTCCCGGTCGCTACAGTGATAGTGATGAAGTGGAAGGGATTGTTAGCCCACCTAAATCCTTGGTTATCATGAGGGATTTCAATACCCAACCCAAGATTAGATAGGTAGAAAAGCAAAAGGAAAATATTTTCCACACTCCGTGCCTTGTTAATGATAAAGCATGGAGTTTCATTATTGATGAGGGTAGTTGCACCAATGTGGTTAGTGCTAGCATGGTGGAGAGGTTGAAGTTACGTAGGAAGAAGCACCCAAGTCCCTACAAGCTACAATGGTTGAGCGAGTATGGGGAGGTGATGGTGACTAAGCAAGTCCTTCTTACCTTCCACATTGGCACTTATAGTGACCAAGTACTTTGTGATGTTGTACCCATGCAAGCTACTCACATTCTTTTGGATAGACTGTGGCAACATGATAGAAGAGTGATTCATGATGGGCAAAAAAATAGGTATAGCTTTCAAGTGGATGGGAAGTAAGTGGGCTTGTTACCATTGAGTCCGGAGGAGGTTTATAAAGATCAAATGAAACTCAAGAGGGAGGTCAAGGAGAGAGAAAAAGAGAGTTGAGTAGCACAAGTGAAGGGAAAAAGGGTGGAGAAAAAGGTGAGGGGGAGAGTGAGAAGAAGAATGAAGAGGAGAGAGGTAGAAAAAATGGTGAGTTTTTATGCTAGCAAGGGGGATATTGAAAAAGTTTTAAAAAGAAACCAACAAGTACTCTTGTTAGTAAACAAGGGGTCTCTCCTTACACCTGACGAGTCTCACAATTCCCTCCCCGGTTTAGCTATTTCCTTGTTGCAGGAATTTAAAGATGTTTTCTCGGAGGATATGCCTAGTGGTCTTCCACCTATTAGAGGCATCGAGCATCAAATTGATCTCATTCATGGTGCAGTCATCCCAAATAGATCCGCATATCGAAGCAACCTAGATGAAACTAAGGAGCTCCAGAGGAAATTTGAGGAGTTGATGAGCAAAGGATATGTTCGAGAGAATATGAGTCCTTGTGCCTGCCCGTGCTCCTAGTGCCCAAGAAGGATGGAACCTACATGATGTGCATTGATTGTTGAGTCGTCAACAACATAACAATAAAGTATCGCTATCCCATCCCTAGATTAGATGACATGTTAGATGAATTACATGGCTCTTGCATCTTTAGTAAAAATGACTTGAGAAGTGGATACCATCAAATTATGATGAGGGAAGAAGAAGAATGGAAGACCGCATTTAAATTAAGCATGGTTTGTATGAATGGTTGGTCATGTCATTTGGTCTCACTAATGCACCAAGCACTATCATGAGATTGATGAATCATATCTTGCATGCATTTATTGGAAAATTTGTTGTTGTCTATTTTGATGATATTTTAATTTAGAGCAAGAATTTTAAAGAGCATATAGAATACTTGAGATGTGTGCCTACGGTTTTAAAAGAAGAAAAATTATATGCCCATCTCAATAAGTGTCATTTTTGCATGAAAAGTGTCATATTTCTTGGATTTTTTGTTAGCACCAAAGGAATTGAGGTCGATGAAGAGAAGGTCAAGGCCATTAGGGAATGGCCAACTCCCAAAAGTGTCACCGAGGTAAGAAGCTTTCATGGTTTGGCTAGTTTTTACCGACTCTTTGTTAAAAATTTTAGCACTCTAGCTTCGCCACTTACCGAAGTTGTTAAAAAGAACGTCGAGTTTAAATGGGGGTAGCCCAGAAGAACGCTTTTAATGTCATAAAAGAAAAATTATGCACCGCACCTGTTTTGGCATTAACTAACTTTGACAAAACTTTCAAGATTGAGTGTGATGCTTTAGGAATAGTATTGGAGCGATGTTGATACAAGAGAAGAGGCCAGTTGCCTACTTTAGCGAAAAGCTCAACGGGGTCACCTTGAATTACTCAACCTGTGACAAGGAGCTCTATGCTTTGGTGAGAGCATTGGAGACGTGGAGTCACTACCTGTGACCGAGGGGATTTGTTATCCACACGGATCATGAGTCGTTGAAGCACTTGAAGAAGCAAGGCAAATTGAGCAAAAGACACGCTAAGTGGATGGAGTACATGGAGACATTTCCCTACGTCATCAAATACAAACAAGGTAAGGAGAATGTGGTAGCCGACGCCCTCTCTAGAAGGCATGCTCTTATCTCTACCTTGGGTGTCAAATTGTTGGGCTTTGAAGATATTAAAGATTTGTATGTGAATGATGTAGATTTTGCAAGTGCATTTGTGTTATGTGAGAATGTTACTTGTGACAAATTTTATCAGCACGATGGGTTTTTATTTCGCTAGAACAAGCTTTGTGTGTCAAATTGCTCCATGAGAGAGTTGTTGGTTAGGGAAGCTCATGAGGGAGGTTTAATGGGCCATTTTGGGCTAATGAGGACTTCGGAATTTTTACAAGAACATTTCTTTTGGTCGAAGATACGAAGAGATATTGAGAGAATTTGTTCTAGGTGCGTGACTTTTAAGAAGGCCAAATCCAAAGTAGCCCCACATGGATTATATAAGCCCCTACATGTCCCTATTGAACCTTGGACTAAGATTTCTATGGGCTTTATTTTGGGTTTGCCTAGTTCCACTAGTACAATAAGAGTCAAAGGCGTCGGTTGTACAGGAGACGCCTATAGTAGCGACACTAAAAGTGTATACTTAAGGCGTCGATTGTAAACCGACGCCTTAAGTCATATAAAGGCTTCTGTTGTTATAAACAACCGACGCCTTTTAGTATGAATTTTTTTTTAATTGTTCATTTATTTATATTTCCATTATATCTATATACACTATAACAACCACATACACATCAACAATTATCTTCAACAAATATATAATCGAGGAATGCAAAACAAAACTTAATAACTCAATAAACAGAATTTTGAAATAATTAACTTTGTATTCACAATATTGTTAAAAAATTTGTACATGTTAACATAAAATTAGCCAAATTTACATAAACTCTTCCACGAAGTATTTGGCCCATAAATTTCGAACCTCGTCAATTTTCTCTGTTGAGTAAAATTCTTGAAATGCCTAAAAATAATTAATAAGAATTAATATTTATTATGAAAATTACATATAAATCATAATTAAACAACTATCATCAATAACTTATACCTTGTGTAGAGAAGTAAGTTGAGAATGGGTTGTGACTATCTCGAACATGTTTCTCATAACATAATAGCCACACTCATCTCTTCCAGGTTGCTGAGGATACTGAAATTTGAATATTTAAAATTAAAACTACTATTAATAATCTAATGAAAGTGAATATATATTAAACTAATTTGAGAATTTGTAACAACTTATAAAATTCTAGTTTTCATACCGAGATCATTTTCCAATTTATATTGGATGTTGCCCTCTTGCCTCCTAATGACCAAAATGCTCGAAAGGTCCTAAAGTTTCAATAAATATGAATAAGTTATAAAAATAATAATAAAACTCAAAACTCTTACATAAATTTTGCCAAAGTCTCCCCTATAAATTGAATGTAACCAACCTGTATAGATACATATATATTATTGAAAATTATCCTAACAATTATCATAATCACAACACAAACACATCAATTTCACCTCAAACTCTCTACGATTATTCCATGAAAGTAACATAACTTATCTACAATGCACTAAACACAAAAGTTTGAACACTGCAATAATTACTTACACATTCAATGACGACTTGATTTCTATGTTACGCCTACATGATTGTGCTGAATCTATGAAATACACAGTATTGGCTTCACAACATATCGCAAGCAACATCCAATGATTCCTACGTATTATGAAGGTGTAAGTGTTCTTTAAATAAATAAAGAAATACATAAACAATAATAATGGTCTTACTCCTGATAGTACGGCGCTAAAATGAATTGCTTGGATCTCAGTGTATTCATTGTTTCGGCCATGTAACTCACAACACTTTCTACATGTGTTTTAATTCTGATCAACGCAATCTGTGATGGACATATAAATCCAATTGACTGAACACCAATTTGCTCACACAACCCATGAAGGAACCTAAAAATAATAACCAATGAATAAAAATAAAATAAAAAATTGAATGAAAGACATAAATGCGTGTTCAGCAATCTTACATTATGAATACTTGTAAGATAGATACATTCAGCCATTTCATTGAGAGCAAGTCGGTGATGTCATCGATCGTAACATAAAAACTTTCACCGTCCGTGTGATGAAACACAGTCGCGTCTAGAAGCACTTGGATGTAGTCTGTACCAACAGGAAGTGTAAGGACCAGAGAGTGTAACATCTTACAATCATTACCCAGACGTTGTAACGTTCCATCATCAATGAGTGGGGGTCGTCTATTAGATGACATATCAAAACTCCGAGACTTTCTCCTTTTTTCAACTTTTTTGACTGTTTTGTCAACTCTTCCTGCAATTACAGGTTTTTGGTCATCATAACATTTCTAATATAATTTTAAAAGTAATTAAAACTCAAAGGAAGCTTTTTATAAATATAAAAATTAATACCTCTCCAAAAATCACCAAATCTTTAGGCCATTGACAGAAACTTCCAATAGCTTCCCCCACCACGGTGTAGTATGGAGATGGTACTGGAAGAAGTGACGCTTTGGCACCTTGTATAACATCATCAACCGACACTTTAACATGATCGGTCAAGAGTTGTTGATGGTGCACAACAGTCTCAGGTCCGGATGGAAAAACCATTCCTCTAGCCACTATTTGATGCTCACCATTACAACCTATGGCGAGACGACAAGGGATCGACTTCTGTTGTTCAACATGAATGTAAATCAATGTTATAGCCCTTACAATTGAAATATATTCAATAATATTGAAAAACATAATATTTTAAGAGTAAATACCTGAAGGCCATCAAATGGATCTGGATTAACTGATTAGCAACTACTGCAAGTTGTTGGTCGGGGTTGTAGAGTTATGTCCACTTCGGCATCAACATTTAAGCCCATGCGCTGAAGGATAGCTTCGTATTTCTACTGCATACTGTCAATCTACTCTGTACCTCTACTGCATACTCTTTCCTGACACGTTCGGTGATACCAACCTCCAAATCCTTCATGATAATATCCTTAATATCATCTATCGACACAACTCCTCTCGACCGCATCAGGTCTGCCATATACATCCCTCACCGTGACGTAGACACCATATCCCCTAACCCGACCAGGATGATCCTCTTTACCAAGGGCTTCCGATAAGATGTCGTGGTGTCTCCTTGGGACAAATGTCCCTTGAGTTGCTCCATCAGATTTTTCAATCTGTTCTCAAAATATATATATATATATATATATATATATATATATATATATATATATATATATATATATATATGAAAACTAAATATTAGTACTTAAATAAAATTTAATTCATATTATGAAAAAATGAGAGGCTACACTTAAAATTTTTCCGTACTCCCCCCTCGTTTTCTCGTTGGGGATGTAATAAGATCCGTCTTCTTTCTTCTTTGATCGAGCTTGAATCTAATTTAAGCTGCGATCATCACTTAACATAGACGAGCTAAGTGACGCACACGAAGAGGCAGAAGACAGTAATGGGTCTGATAAAAGCCATTGTGGCCTCATCCCGGCATAACCAGCGGAGGCCAAAAAATGTGGATGCTCATTATGCGACTGGCTTTCCCTGGCCTTCTTGCTTTTTGCCTTGAAAAATAAAACATCACATTCATTAGTTTTCAACTCAATCATTAAAAATTATTAAGAATCATCACATAGGTGAGTAGGGATTATAATGTCATATACTTTGAAAATCTCAGTCTCACGCTCTTTCTTGAATTGCTCCCATTTCTTTTCGGTTAGATAATTATATAGCATAGTAGGTGATGCGTATCTTGGGTGCTTATTGTTAATGAACTTATGCACCAACTTACTCTTGAAATCTTTCCATCGCATCCCAACAACTCTTAAAATAATTCATTTCCTTTCTTCGTCGAGTATGCTGAACTCCTTCTGAAATACAACAATAATGAGTGATATTTATACCCATAACAAAAAAATATATAATCAATTATTAAGTTTACTATGTATGAAGTGATGTAATACCTTTATATCTTCCCAAATCATGTCTTTAAGGCCTTTAGGGACTTTATGTCAATCACTAATACTTATATCCACATGAATACGGACCAAAGACCCTATATAAGAATTGAAGTTCTTCTTATGGGGTCCGATCGGCCTATTGCGATCATCAAATTCAATCGCATTTACTTCATCCCCCTTCCTCCTCATGTTTTTGCAACTAGTTGGTCCTCTAGTCTTTTTTTTTTACTGATATTCTGATCATCAGATGAACTTGAAGAATTAGCCATGACTTTCACGGGACTTTGCACGTATCTGCGTATATAACAAAACAAAAATATATAAAAAAATTAGTAAGCGAATAGTAACAATGAATAGAGCATCTATGAACAATATTAAAAAGTTCTAAGTAAAAAAGTAAACGATCTTACACAATTATATTGCCTCACGAACGACGGTCAATTCACAATCATTCTTCATGATCCTCACTCATGTAATTTATTTCAAGATTATCTTCCCTTATAATTGCATCTGGTTGTATACCAATAGAAAATGGAGGAGTTTCATCAAAATGATCGTACTCTTCTTCATCCACCACATTACCAATGCCAACAATATGTCTTTTACCTTGAAGGACAACTGAGCACTTAGTATTTGATGGATCAAGAACGTAAAATATCTGTTTTGCTTGTGATGCCAATATGAATGGCTCATCAAAATAACCCAACCGACCAAAATCCACCGAAGTGAAACCTAATTCATCCACACGAACACCCCGTTTATTATCAACCCATTTACATCGAAATAGAGGAAACTTGAACTCCTTGTAATCAAGTTCCCAAGTATCTTCAATGACTCCATAATAAGACATTAAGGAAAAATCTCTTGACATTGCTACTTAAGTCACTCTACTATTTTGCATCGTGCTCTTATCATCTTGATGTTTTGTATAAAATGTATACCCATTAATGTCATATACTTCATAAGACCTCACAAAGCATGCCAGGGTCGTACGCTAAACACTTTACAATTTCAGAAATGTTATTTGACAATTGTGATAATTCTTGCAGCACTTTCTCTTTGAACCATTTTGCAAATGAGCGATTATGTTCATTAGTCACCCACCTTTCACCTTTTGAAGGATTCTGTCGCCTTAAAATGGACATGTGCTCGTCCAAATATGGATGAACCTCAGTAAGGTGTTGCAAGATAAGGAGGTGTGCTTTGTCCCGCAATTCAACACCAGGCAAAATTGTTTTGCATCCAATTGTATCTTTACCTTTCAGTCTTCCCTCGTGACGAGATTTAGGAATACCAATAGCATCAATATCATCTAGGTAATCAATACAAAAATTAATAACCTTCTCAGCAGCATAACCTTCAATGATACTGCCTTCAGGTCGAAATCGATTTCTCACATATCCTTTTAATATACCCATGTATCTCTCAAATGGATACATATACCTCAAGAACACCGGATCACAAATCTTAATTTCTCTTACCAAGTGAACAAGTAAGTGCACCATAATGTCAAAAAATGATGGAGGAAAATACATTTCAAATTGACATAGAGTGATAACAATATCGGTTTGCAAATCATCCAGCGCATCTGGATCAACAGCTTTACTGCAAATTACATTGAAAAAAAAGCAAAGTTTTATAATGACACTTCTAACATGTTTTGGGAGTATGTCACGAACTGCAACTGGTAACAAGTGTTGCATTAAGACATGACAGTCATGAGACTTCATACCAACCAATTTCAAGTCCTTCATCGACACAAGACTTTTGATGTTCAATGAGTATCCAGATGGAACCTTAATAGAATTTAGGCACTCACAAAAACTTGGTTTCTCCTTTCTAGACAAAGTGTAACAAGTTGGGGGTAAATAGGTACGCTTTTCCAACTCTTGCGGTGCTAACTTATCCCGTATCCCCATTTCTACCTTGTCTTTTCTGACTTTGATACCATCTTTTGTCTTTCCTTGAATGTTCAATAATGTCCCGATGACACTATCAGCTACATTTTTCTCCATATGCATTACATCAAGACAATGCCTTACCTATAAGTGTTCCCAGTAGGATAAATCCCAAAATATGGATCTCTTCTTCCAAAAACTCTTCTGAGGAGGTTTAAAAGGTTTGCCAAACATAACATCAATATTTTTAACTCGTTCATAAACCTCATTTCCTGTTAATGGTAAGCGGGAAACTCGAGTCTCGACTTTTCCATTGAAGAGATTTTTCTTCTTTCGATAAGGGTGGTGAACAGGGAGAAATATACGATGACTCACAAACACATTTTTCTTATAGTTTTTCAACCAAAGATCAACCGTATCTTCTTCACAAACGGGACATGCTTTAGCTCCTTTATTAGTATACCCCGAAAAGTTTCCATAAGTTGGAAAATTATTTATGGTGCAAAATATCATAGCACGTAACGTGAAATTCATTTGGCTATGTGCATCAAATGCTAACACACCTTCATTCCACAACAGTTTTAAATCTTCAATTAGTGGCGCTAGGTAAACATCTATGTCATTTCCTGGTTGTTTAGGCCCTGATATTAGCAATGAAAACATGATGTACTTGCGCTTCATACATAACCAAGGAGGAAGATTGTAATTCACCAAAAGAACTGGCAACGTGCTATGTCGACTACTCATGTTACCGTGCGGGTTCATCCCATCTGTACATAGTCCAAGCTTAAGATTCCTATCTTCTCCACCAAATTCGGGAAACTTCCTATTAATGGTCCTCCACTGAGGAGAATCAGCCGAGTGTCTTAACTTTCCATCTTCTTTCCTCCCATCGGCATACCACCGCATGTTCTTCGCATCCTTTGCATTGGCAAATAAGTATTTAAATATTGGTATTACGGGTAGGTACCATAATACCTTTGCCGGAGAGCCTTTCTTATCCTCCCAATTAACATTGTCTTCCTTTCACTTATACCTCGATGCTCCACACTTTGGACACAGGTTCAAGTCCTTATACTCATTCCGATACAATACACAATCATTTGGACATGCATGTATCCTCTCAATCTCCATACCCATCGGGCACAATATTTTCTTTGTCTCTTAAATTGAACTAGGAAGTTCGTTATCCTCCGGAAGCATATCTCATAAAAGTTCCAATAAAGCCGTGAAACTCCTATCACTCCACCTATTCTTCGCTTTCAAGTTAAACAACTTAAACACAGCAGACAATTTTGTGAATTTCTTACAACCAGAAAATAAAAGTTGTTCAGAATCATTAAACGGCTATCGAAAATATGAGACTTTTCAATGAAATCCTCTTGTATGTCACGCATCATTTCATCTATCCGGTCATTATCCACATCATTTTGATCATTGTCCAAATTATTCTCCTCTTGATCACCCTTATCATCACCGGTGCTCGTCCTAGGAAGTATACTTTCACCGTGTCATATCCACCGTGCATAACCTTCCTTAAACCCAAGACGAATCAAATGACTCTTGACTTGTTCAGAGCTACGAAACTTTCTCATATTCTTACAATCACAACAAGGACACAAAAGCATTTCTTCACCTTCTTTTATTTTGTTTTCCTCGGCACATTTCATAAACTCTTCAACTCCTTTCACATATTCATGTGTATTACGTCTCTCATACATCCAACTCCAATCCATATCTAATAACACATATATCAAGATATTCACCATGTGTTAAAACGAATGAAATCACCTTAATTTATTATTTTCATTTTTATTTATAAAATATTACAAAAATTTTGACAGAATCTCCACTATAAATTGAACTTAACCAACTTGTATGGGGAATCAAAATGCCACAATAAAACTAAAATATTTAACTTCAACATATTCAAAACTCAAACAAAACTCCAGTCGAACTTCAACATTATCATGTAGTCTAAAATATTCATCCTCAACATGTTAAAAACTCAAACATTTTTAGCCTTTTAATTATTCACTATATATGCTCATATCTCCAGATCATCACAACATAATCATCTCAACTCACCAAAACATCCAACAAGTACAAGACATCTCAAATAATTCACTTATAAATACCTCACAATCATTACTTATTCGTAACTAATTCAAGACACATATAACAAGATATTCACCATGTGTTAATACGAATGAAATTACCTTAATTTATTATTTACATTTTTATTTATAAAATCTTACGAAAATTTTGACAGCATCTCCCATATAAATTGGACTTAACCAACCTGTATGGGGAATCAAAATGCCACAATAAAACTAAAATATTTAACTTCAACATATTCAAAACTCAAACAAAACTCCAGTCGAACTTCAACATTATCATGTAGTCTAAAATATTCATCATCAACATGTTAAAAACTCAAACATTTTTAGCCTCTTAATTATTCACTATATATGCTCATATCTCCAGATCATCACAACATAATCATCTCAACTCACCAAAACATCCAACAAGTACAAGACATCTCAAATAATTCACTTATAAATACCTCACAATCATTACTTATTCGTAACTAATTCAAGACACATATAACAAGATATTCACCATGTGATAATACGAATGAAATTACCTTAATTTATTATTTACATTTTTATTTATAAAATCTTACGAAAATGTTGATAGAATCTCCCCTATAAATTGGACTTAACCAACATGTAGAGGGAATCAAAATGCCACAATAAAACTAAAATATTTAACTTAAACATATTAAAAACTCAAACAAAACTCCAATCGAATTTCAACATTATCATCTACTCTAAAATATTCAACCTCAACATGTTAAAAACTCAAACATTTTTAGCCTTTTACTTATTCACTATATACGCTCATATCTCCAGATCATCACAACATAATAATCTCAACTCACCAAAATATCCAACAAGTACAAAACATCTCAAATAATTCACTTATAAATATCTCACAATCATTACTAAAATAAAATTAACATTCTACAATTTCGATAAAACTACAATAATTTAAAAATTGAATTTATAAATCTACTAATTCAAAATCAATAATCTAAATTCGAAATTCAAACAAGACTAATAAGTTCATTTAAATCAATAAACATATTAAATCATAAATAATAAATTCAATTATAAACTAACAAAATGAACAAACTAGTTTAAGCTTAAATTATGAAAAATTACCATGTTGGTGGTGGACCCTGCGGGGTGGGACGGTGGCAGCTGGCGGAGGTGCTGGCTGGGGTACGGTACGGTACGGATGAACGCGGCTGGGGGAGGGACGGTTGGTGGAGGTGTCGGTATTGATGAACGGTGGTGGGCTGGGTGTGGCGCACGGAGGGAAAAGAGAGGGGAGCGGGGTGGGGGTGGTGCGCGGCGGAGAAGAAAAGAGATGGCTGGCGATGAGGAAGAGGAAGAGTAGGTACCGGTGGCGGGGGAGAGCTTTGATGGCGCCGGAGCTGCACTGTCGGTCGGTGGTGATGGCGGCGATGGCGAGGGAGAGGTGTGATGAACGATACGGGCTTGGGGAGGCTGAGCTGAGTGAGCAGTGCTAGCTGAAGATTAAGACCTAGCTGGAAATACTTAACTTAAAGGCGGCGGTTCTTACTAAAGCACCGACGCTTTTTATAAATTTTTATTTACAATTTTGCCATCGCATTTTTTGAGGCGTCGTTTTTTTGAGAAAAACGATGCTAATATGTTATTTTTTTGTGTAATTTTGTACTATTGTTCTAAGAAGGGGAGCGATTCCATCTTTGTGGTCATGGATATGTTTAGTAAAATGACACATTTTCTCGCTTGCCATAAAACTTATGATGCTATTTATATAGCCGACTTATTCTTTAAGAAGATACTGTGACTTCATGGAGTCCCTAGGAGCATTGTGTCAGATAGAGATGTCAAATTCCTTAGCCACTTTTGGAAGGTATTGTGGGGAAAATTGGGGACTAAACTTTTATTTTCAACAACTTGTCACCCTCAAACCGACAGCCAAACTGAGGTGGTTAATAGAACATTAACACAACTCATTCATACTATCATTAAGAGCAACCTAAAGAATTTGGAAGAATATCTACCTTTTGTTGAATTTTCTTATAATCGAAGTGTTCATTCTACTACTTCTTTTTCTCCATTTGAAATTGTATATGGATTTAACCCATTAACTCCTTTATGTTTGATTCCTTTGCCTATTGATAAAAGAGATAGTTTGGATGGGAAAAGAAAGGTGGAGTTGGTCAAATCTCTCCACGAGAAGGTCAAATTTCAAATCGAGAAGAAGAATGAACAATACACATCTAGTCTAGTGCTAATAAAGGCAGGAAAATGGTGACATTCGAATCGGGTGATTGGGTATGATTGCATTTGAGGAAAGAGCGGTTCTCCACTCAAAGAAAATCCAAACTGCAGCCGATTAGTGATGGCTCGTTCTAAATCCTTGAGAAAATTAATGACAACGCCTACAAGCTTGAACTTACAGGTGAGTACAATGTATCGGCTTCTTTTAATGTCTCTGATTTATCTCCTTTTGACGCAGGTGAAACGAATCATTTTCAAGAGGGAGGGGATGATGAGAACCAGGGAAGTCAACCCGCGAACCAAGGAACACAACGCACAATTCATGTTCCGATGGGGCCCATGACGAGGTCCAAGGTCAAAAATGTCCAAGAGTCGATGGTGGGACTCATTTACAAGCTCCAAAATCAAGTTCACTTCGAAGAGAGCAAAACCGAAGTCAATTGCATCATTTTTGAAGCTCAGGCACTTTCGGTCGATTGAAAGTTGCCTTGGTCGACCGAAAGTCTGCAGGATTTTTAAGGGTGACCTCAGTCAGTTTCGACTGATTATAGTTCGACCGAAAGTGTCACTTTGTCGACCATGTGATCGACCGAAAGTGTTTCGGTTGACCGTGCCGGTCGACTGAAACGTGCTGAACTTTAAAAGGCAGAGTTTTTTGTGCAATTTTCTAATTTTCATTTCAACCCCAATTTTTAAAACATAAAAACATTTCCTCTTCTTTCCAAAGCCCAAGCTTGGAACTTGAAGAATATTGTGTGTAAAGAACACTTAGTTAAAGTAAATCTTTCCCTTCATCTTGTAATTTTCTTAGAAGTTATTCAACTTCATTTGAGTAATTATATTCTTGTATTGTTGTTGATTTTCACCACCTTGAAATTTATTTAATCTTTATCCATTGGACTTGGTTCTTTAACCTATGAATTTTGAGTGAGATTTAAACTTGGGTTAAGGTGTCTTTATATCAATTTTAGCAAGCAAAGCCTATAATTTGGGATGATGCACATATGATGTATAGATATTGTTTTGAAGTTTTTGATATAACTTTACGCGATATAATAAAAATTGACAATCCACTAAGCTGTAATCACCCTTTTGGAAGGAAGACAATTGTATTTGGTTGTGATTTCCACCATATTCTACCTATTATTCCAAAAGGGACCAGGCAAGATATTGTATTGAAAACCATTAATTCATCATATTTATGGACACGTTGCAATGTTTTAAGACTAACGAAAAATATGAGACTCCAAAATCTTGGAAACTGTAATTATGGACTGGAATTGAAGGCAATATTTGAATGGATTTTGAGCATAGGAGACGAAACATTTGGGGGTGACAACAATGGTCATGCAAAAATAGAAGTGGCAAATGACCTATTAGTAAATGTATTAGATAAACCCATGAAAGTCATTTTCGAAACTATATATCCATAGTTTATTGGCAACTATGATGACGTGTCTTGTTTGTATAGGAGAGTTATACTTGTCCCAACACTTGATCTCGTGCAAACGATAAACAATTACATGATTTCAGTCAATTAGTCTGATGGAAGGAGTTATTTGACTTAAGATACTTTATGCAAGGCAAATAATAGTATATGTTTGTTTGAAGATATTCATTCTAGGGAATTCTTAAGCGGTATAAATTCTTCAGGTGTGCCTGCTCAAAAGCCGATGCTAAATGTTAGTATTACGGTGATATTTCTGAGAAACATTGACCATTCTACAGATTTTTGTAATGGAATAAGGCTAATTATTACAAAACTTGGTTATCGTGTTGTTGAAGTTAGAATCATGTGTGGAAGCAATGTTGGGGACAAATTATTTCTCCCGAGGCTTTCAATTACTCCACCACATGTGAGATTACTTTTCAAGTTCAAAAGAAAATAGTTTTCGTTGATTGTATCGTATGCTATGATCATCGATAAAAGTCAATGTTAGTCACTTTCTCATGTAGGAATATTCATTAAAAAATCAGTTTTCATTTATGGTCAATTGTATATAGAAGTTTCGAGAGTTACAAATCATGCTTATCTGAAAATATTGATATGCGATGATGATGAAAAAACAACAAATGTGACTACAAATAGTGTTAATAATGTTTTCCAAAATTTGTGGAGTAATTTTAGGGAGACATTTTTAATTGACATTTTTAGGTGGCATTGTGACATGTGGCACATACATTGATAGTGTCAATAATTATCCCACCACTTACTTTTTCATTACCCAATGTATGTGCGCTATATCATAATATCACTTAATAATATCAATTAAAAATATTTTCCTAGAATTACTAAAATTTGTAACACTCAATGCCTATTTTAATTGAGGTGACAATGTATGGTGTTTATTTTTCTGATTTTTTTTACAATTTTTTTGTTTCAATACATTTTTTTCAATAAAATATGTTCTTGCATCACACGTGTGTTGAACTAGTTTGTAATAAATGTAAATGCTAGCCAAATACTCCCTCCGTCCCCAAAGATGGGCCCATTTTCACTTTTTGTTTGTCCCAAATTATAGACTATTTTTCTTATTGAAAGTATATTGCTGTCTTAATTTTCTAATATACTTATATTTAATATGCATTGTTATCAACAAATATGAACTACCTATTATTTAACGTAGGATTATATATTAAGTAAAATATAAGTAATTTTATAGTTCTAATATATAAATTAATTATATTTTTTAAATTTGTGTGAAAATTGAAATAAGTCAGCCTTTATGAAACAAATATGATGGAGAACTAATTTGCCACGTCATAGAATTTATTTTTTTCATAAGATAATGCAAATTTTGTGATTTATATTAAGCCTCAGTTTGTTAAAAGTTTTTTGTTTAAAAACATATTTTTTTATGATTTTTAGGTAAAATATGTGGTTGAAAAATGAAGGAAGAAAATATATGTGGTTAAAAAGTAATTTGAGAAATTATGTAGAAAAAAACATGTTTAAAATCATGTTTGCCAAATGAAGTAAATTTTTCATTGGGGGCATTTTAGGCATTCAACTATATTTTCTTACGTTTCAGGACCCTTCTCCCATCAAACCTATACCTACATATAGTCGTACAGGGTAAGGCTTTTGGAATTTCCAGAAAAAAGCCCTAAACTCGTCAAATTCCATTTGTTCTCTTTATAATAAATTTAGCCTCTTTATCCCTACATGTAATCAAAGCATTGTAATTAAGATCTGTTCGCGTAGAATTAGAAGCGTAAGTTCGTGAATTGAGCTTATTTTGCTGTTGTGAATCTGAATGTTTAAAAGAAATTCTTGGGCTTTTTTCGTTATGTTTTTTTTTTGGGTTTCGGTATCTGTACATTGATGGGATTTCGACTTTGTGCTGATATGTTTCCGGGTTTTTTTATTTTAGATCTGTGATTGAATTTTTTGGGTTTATTGCTTTTTTTTATTATTGCAATGGCAAAGGATATGGACTCAGATGAAATTGTGGTGTCATCAATTCGAACTGGGATGAAAAGGGAGTTTGCGATGATGATGAAGGCACAATCGGAAATTGGGATGGTTTCTTCGGGACAAAGGAGAGTGACAAGGTCCCAGATTAGTGGTGGTTGCAGCAAAGATGCTGTCCAGAGTGGTGATAAAACTGGAAAAATAGGAGGGGGTTCCTCTGCTAAGAGAAGGAAAAAAGATACAGAAGAAAATTTGGTAGGAGACGCCAAGAAATTAGAATTTATTGAGGTTTTGGACAACAAGGGAGCGGAAAATACTGATATGATAGACGTAGTAGTTAATGAAGAAGAGAAGATACAGATTTTGGATAATGAGGAATTGCCAAATAGTAATATGGTGGATGTAGTAGTTAACGAAGAAGAGGAGTTGAAAATTTCGGAGAATTGTCCAACTATTGAAGAAAGAAAGATTGAGGTTGAGATAACAGTTGCTGAACTGAATGGTGTAGTTCAGCCTACGTGCATTGAAACATCATTGCCTTGTGTTGGAAGCAATAAAATTAAACTGGGCTGTGAAGTAGATAAAACTTTTGGAGAAACCTCAGAATTAGGACGTGAAAAAAGGTTATGTGGATTGTCAGAGAAGCAGGCAAGGAGGTTTACACGTTCAGCTTTAAAGCTGCAGGAGACTGTTGAGTTGCCAGGAGAGTTGAAGACAGAAGCTGTTGAAACTGATGGTGCAATGACTATGACAAGTAGTCCATCGAAGTTAGAAATGAAAATGTCAAAGAAAGTTGAGTTGAAGAGGGTTCCAAGAAAGCTAAGGGATCTACTCGAGACGGGGTTGCTTGAGGGTCTAGCTGTTCGTTACATTCATCGTTCAAAGGTAAAATAATCAAACCTTCTATTTCCGTTGCACTTGAAATGAATTTTTGATATGGTTATGTCAGGATTTGGTTGATTTTTCTCATTAATTTGAATATATTTGGGTGAAGAGAGGGCTGGAATCTGGACTTGGGGGATCTATTCGGGGCTCTGGAATATTGTGCTCTTGTGATGAGTGTAAGGGAACAAAAGTAAGGGTTCAGATTAACACTTATTATGGAGTGAATTGAATCGTTATCTGATTCTATTGTGCTCACTGTCAACTACTGTTGACATAGGTTATCACC
Source organism: Ligustrum vulgare (assembly GCA_963555705.1). Lineage (NCBI taxonomy): Eukaryota > Viridiplantae > Streptophyta > Magnoliopsida > Lamiales > Oleaceae > Ligustrum > Ligustrum vulgare. The sequence continues at coordinate 46,185,598 of OY743170.1, read as the reverse complement.
CCAAATCAATTTGAATTGCACGCTGGAAGTGCAAACAAGCGCCCACCAGAATACATCTATTTGGACAACGGGAATACTCTATGTGACGTGCTAAATGCATGCAAGAATGCTCCACTAGATGCATTGGAAATGGCAATTCAGAATGTCATTGGTCAGTCTGAGTCAAAGGTGGCAACGTTTTGTCTTAACTGCAAAGGTTATTTTTGCACCCATCCACTATAATATATGATAGATAACTTATGTATTGTCGAGCATTTAACTCATTATTCTCTTTTCAGAGTCGATACTTGTATCTGGCATTGGCAGATCAATGCTTCTATGTGATTCCTGTTTTTCAAGAGAGTCACATCCCAACCTTACAGAGATCAGTGATATGGCAAATAGGTATTGTAGATAGATACAAAGTAATGACTTCGTACATTTATTTTAATCTTATAGTTATACCATCCAAGACCATCCATTTCGTGGATATAAAAAACTCAAAAAGAGTTTTAGACAGCAAATTTCAAAGTGAGCATACTAAGATTTGAGATTTCATTTTAAAAAGTCAATCTTGTTAGAGGAGCAGTCCGTGTCATTATGTATTGTATATTTGTTTCATCGTTAATAGATGTGGAATTTACCTTTAATATGCCTCTGCGTCTGCGAGATAGTGACTCTTTGGAGAACACAGATCTTGAAATTCATGTGATCGTTTGAGTCTTAGCCTAATCAAATTGCTTGTTTGCTCTTAATGAGCTTTGGTAGACTGGTAATATAGTAAGACTTGATTTCATCTTAAAACGTTAATACTTGTTAATAGGAATAGTCCAAACATTTATATGATAGTTATGGTTTTGATATGTAATCGATGTGGGATTATTATACCTCAAAATTCTTGCAAAATTGTGGCTCGTTGGAGATCACCCGTCTTGGAATTTGTGTGCTCTTTTTGCATTTATTAGTTTTGATATCATACTAAGACTTGAGATTCCATCTTAAAATGTTAATCTTGGTAATTGGAGTAGTCCAAGCCCTTGTATGTTGTCTATTTATTTCTTCATTATTTGATGGGGGTTTACAACAGTAAACTAATCATATGTAGCAGGGATGGAGCCCTTTTATTCTTGAATACCCCTTCCCCCCTAAAAAGTCAAAATAAAATAAATAAATAAAATAAAGCAATTGAGCCCACCTATCTATTTAACGACTAGCCCATGAGCCCACACCATATATTAAGTTAAACCAATTGACCACATGCCTAATCACATAGGTGGAGAATTCTAGAGTCAACAACACGAAGAAAAGCAAGAACTAAAATGTGAAATCTTCTACAACCCATATAAATTTCAAACCCTAAATTTATATATTAGGGCTAGGGATGATGATTAATTGCAAGTATATGGTGGGTTTAACTGTGACAATGGTCAATGGAATGAGAAAATGAAACAAACTTGGGTTTATGGTCTGTTTGGTCCCGATGGTTTTTCTAACTTTTCCCTCAAAATCATTTTGAATCACATTTATGTGAAATTCATTACTTTTCATATTTTTTAGTCATCTTTCAGCCCCACATTTTCCAAAAAAATCCAAAGTAACTTTCTATACCAAACAACATCTAGCCTCCGTTTGGTAAACAGTTTATAAATCAGTTTATAAATCAAATAATTTTCTGTACCACTTTTTAACCACACACATTTTTTCTTTCCCCACGTTTCAACCACACATTTTGCCTCAAAATCATAAAGAAACCAATTTATAAACCACTGATGCTTAATTTAACCAAACAACCTCTTAATTTAATAAGCAAATTTAGGTTGATTGTTGGTTTATGTTCCCTTTTTGGCTTTTCATGTTATTTGCATGATTATGTTTAGCGCTTGTTTGATTTAGATTATTTCAAAAGCAATTTTCATCAAACTCATTTTTAACTACATATTCTCCCACTGAAATAATTTTTTACGTAACTTTTTCCTTTTTAACCACACATTCTAATTCTAAGAAATAAAAAGAAAAAAGATCACTTTTCACAAAATAGCTTCTCAAAAATCCTACATCAAACAAGGGCCTTGTCTCGATGTGAATGTAACCTGGTATCAAATATCAATTTAGCCTATATATTGCAAATAATGTGAATGTAACCTGGTATCAAATATCAATTAAGCCTATTATATTGCTCATAATGTTGAGAAAATTTATTTTTATTTGGTGTTGCTAGAATAAGTTGGCTATTACAGAAGAATGTACAATTTTTGCTTGTTCATAATCTTCCAACTCATGTTAAGCACTGTCCATATTGATGCAACAGATGGAGTTTCAATTGTAGTTCTGGAAAACAAGTATGTTTTCTCATTTTCTGTAATTTTAAGAGTTGATTTGTAAATGTAATTTTTTTTTGATTGTATTCTGAAGTTACAATAATTGACAATTTTTTTTTTTAATCTATAAATGGTAGCAAATAATTGATGTTCATGAGTTCTAATATCAATTTGGTTTCAATATCTCTACCAATTATACAGAATTCTGTTTCTTTTTCTACTATGATCAATGGTGTATTGGTGTTCTGGTGTGTCCTTTTACCAATTTTTCGACTCGTCTAGGATGCTTTTGGTATTAATAACAACTTTTTTCTTTGTCTTAGTTTCTTGAAATCAAATTATTTGCACGTGATAATTCGTAATAAAATGGTTCCTTATTGTATGACAATCTACATTGAATGACTATCTACCTGTTGATATGAAATAGTTACGAAATGCAACTATAGATTAAAAAAATGACGTAACGGAAAAATAGAAAAATCCACTTTTAATAATGATTTCAGGTGAGCCATTTTATTTATTCGTTGGTATTTAATGATTTCAGTTCTCCATTGATTGCTACAAAACCATCTTCTCCAATGTCTTCAACTAGTCAGCCTCGAACAAGGGGTCAGGGGAGTGCTAAAATGCCTATAAGTAGTCATTCTCAAATAAAAGGTCAGGGGAGGCTAACAAAGAAGTAAGTACTCTTTATTTTTGTGGAGCATTTATTTACTATACCTTCAGTTTAGTAAATGTAAAACCTGTGTATGTTACATGATTTTTCTGTAGCCTGCATTTATTACTAACCATATTACTAATTCCTTCTGTTTCCATTTTGCAGGGATCAGAGAATGCACAGATTGGTATTTGAGAATGATGTACTTCCAGAGCGCACAGCACTAACCTATTATTTTCAGGGAGAGGTGCTGCAATTTATAGCATTTATTCTCATCTTTTTTTCCTCTTACACATTTATCCAAATCACTTTTTAACCACACATTTTCCAAAATCACTTTTCACCCGCATATTTTACCTCAAAAGCATCATATTCTCTGTTTATAACCAAAAAACTTTTACCAAATAGAGCATAAATTATTGATGGATGATTTATATATGCATTATGGTGAGTTCTGAAACGAAGTCATCCATTTATTTGAAGAAATATTTCTAACCTTTCGTTACTTCATCCTGTGAGCAGAAAAAGCTTGAGGGCTACAAGGAAGATTATGGTATTTTCTGCTTTTGCTGCGACAAAGTGGTACATTTCTTAGCATTGTATGAAATTCTAAATTATACATTTGTGCATGCTTGGATGAGCTCATAAGGTTATTGTGAGCCCCTTAAAAGCTTACTCAGACATGCTTTTTTTCCGTTATAGAATTAAAAAACACATTGTCTGTTACATTGACATTCTTATTGTTATGAACAGGTCAGCCCCTCTCAATTTGAGGCACATGCTGGTTTTGCTTCTCGCCGAAAGCCGTGAGTATTTCTTGCATTTTCCTGTTTAACCCTTTGCCGCTGTGAGAGATCACATTATTCTTTGTGGCAAATTAGTCCTGTGATTTGTGTAACATTATCATATCAGGCAACAAATTTGACAACTTGCCAATTTTTAAATATTGTTGCTATCACTTAACATAATAAAGTTGGCAAGAGCACCTTCAAGGACTACCAGATATGTTGATCAGAGGCCTAAGTAATATAGTATAATCTCTTTGAATTGGTTTAGGTTTATGTAAGCATTAACATGATTCTGATTGGTTCGACAGTTACCATAACATATTTACATCCAACGGGGTGTCTCTGCACGAGCTTTCCCTCAGCCTGTCAAAAGAACGTAGAGTCTCTGCAGATGAAAATGACGATCTCTGCTCCATATGCTTTGATTATGGAGATCTTATATGCTGTGACAATTGTCCACGATCTTTTCACGCTGGTAAGTGTATCTTGGCTTTTTCTAGCATTATTGCCTGTTCAATGAGTTCTGTCCTTTCTTAAACCTTGCAAAAAAAGTTGCAGTTTGATAAAATATGGCATCCTAATGTACTGATTCTGGGAAAATGCTATTTGTACATATTTAGTTTACGTAATGTTTTACATAATGGTAGGTGTCAAAAAGTAAATTGAGGAGTTATTTGGTTGATAAGATTATGACCCAATCAGTGTTGGTAAATCATTGTGTATTATGTTACTTGTTATGTAAATGTAGCACAACCATTGATTCTGTTCCAGCTTTGCTCCTTTAAAGTGGGAGTAATCTTTTACTAGTAAGGAAGTGAGAATAAATAAATAAATTGAGATGCTATTTTGTTCTTTTTCACTTAATGTCATATCAATCATTGTGAGTTCTCGTTTTTCGCCCTCTTATGTCTTAAGGGACTAGTGTCCTTCCTCGGGGTCATCCCTCTACTAAAATAAAAAGCCGCAGGAAGGATAATATAATCTCTTTCGCGTGGTAATAGAATCATTTTCTTTTAATTAGCTTATAGGTAATATACGGTTACAAATCTTTTAAATCCTCTTTCCAATGCTCTTCATGCTTGGTTACTCTTGCAGAATGTGTTTCTCTTCCAAGCATCCCTCAAGAAAGTTGGTACTGTAAATACTGCGAGAGTATGATCCTGAAGGAACAGCATGCGGAGCGCAATACTAATGCCATTGCTGCTGGGAGAGTTGCAGGAGTCAATGCTCTCCAGCAAATAACCCAGAGGTGCATACGTATTGTTGAAACAACAGAGGCTGATGCTGGTGGATGTGCCATTTGCGGGTTGAGTTTATTCTCCATTCTCCCTGTAACTGAATTTCTATTAACATTTACTTCAAGCATTCGATAAATTGTTCATGTATCTGTTTCAGCTGGGTGCTTATTGTAATAGACAAGTCTTTTTGGCTAATGTCGAATCAATGTTGAGCTATATACTTGTTAGAGTTTCACTTAGTACAGCTTCTATAATGATATATTTTGCTCTTATCCATTTTTTAGATGCCTTTGGCTTCTGTTTTTTCCCCTTATAAATGATTCCAGTTTGGTGATTGCAGGGGTGATGATTTCGTTGCATCAGAATTTAATGACCGCACAGTTATTATTTGTGATCAGGTATTACTGTATTCTTTCTGTGTTCTACAATCAGACAGGTTTTGAAATTGAGTTTAAATATTTTTTGTTTTCCTATTTCACATGCATAACATTTTGGGTCTTTTTTAGTGTGAGAAGGACTATCATGTTGGTTGTCTGAGGGACCAGAGTATGGATGACTTAAAGGTTTGTTGAAAATGTAATCACATATTATGGTTCCTCAGTTTTCAGAAATGACGTGTTTATGTGGTTGTGGAATTGTCTTAGTAAATTAATGATGTGCACATTACAGGAATTACCAAAAGACAAATGGTTCTGTTGCGCACCGTGCAGAAGTATCCACTCTGCTCTCCTGGACTTGGTTACAGATGGTGAACAGATGATTCCAGAAGCTCTCTTGAACCTTGTGAAAAATAAACACGAGAAAAAAAGTTCAGAGGTTAATCCTGAGGTTGATATAAGATGGAGGCTTCTGAGTGGGAAGTTGGCTTCTGAAGATACCAGCGTGTGGCTTTCCAGGGCTGAAACTATTTTTCATGTATTTCCCCTAACCATTTTCCTTTACTTCTCTGCTTCGAAATGTTTTTATGCTGATCTACCTTGTCGAAAAATACAATTAAATGGATTATTATATGACATTTAGTGGAGATGCACATCTTTTTCATCTGCTGTTTGATTTGGGTCCCTCATTTTACATTTCTGATTATTATATAATGTGCTTAATGAGTAGTTTTTGTCTTAAAATGTGTTAACAGGAGCAGTTTGATCCTATTGCTGATTCTAGTACCAGCCGTCTCGATCTTATTCCGAACATGGTTTTTGGGTAATCATGCTGTTACATTTATGCATGAAATTATTGACAAATTACTTTCTTTTGTGCAGCGTTTCTTTGTTTTTGTATAGTAGACCTACATTTCACTGTTGCTGATGATTTGTAGGAAGCGATTCAAGGACCAGGATTTGGGGGGCATGTATTGTGCCATATTGACAGTCAAGTGAGAAATATTTAATTTTCTAATGCATTGATAAAGCTTTGAAATTGTATCTGTTCTGATTTATTGTGCTTGTGCTTTTGTAGCTCGGTGGTCGTATCTGCTGGAATTATTCGGATTTTTGGGCAGGAAGTTGCGGAGCTACCTTTAGTTGCCACACTGAGTGGTTATCAAGGAAAGGTTCGATATCTCAGTTACTCGACTTATCCCATACTTTGTGCAAATATAGAAGAACTATACTATATAGTTCAAGAATCTGGAATACCATGTACCTCAAAGATACAACGTCTCTTTTCCACAGGGGTACTTCCAGTCGCTCTTTTTCTGTATTGAAAATCTTCTTGCAAATTTGAATGTGAAAAGCTTGGTGCTTCCTGCTGCTGATGAAGCTGAATCTTTGTGGAAGAACAAGTTCGGTTTTGAAAAGATCAGCGGTGAAGAAGTATGTTGAGCTTCTTGTTGTATTTTAATTCATTCATTTGATGGGAAACTAGAATTTAGTATCAATGCTTGTATTTGTAATTGGTTTTGCAGCTAGATCGATACAAAAAGGAGTACCAAATGATGATCTTTCAAGGGACGACCGTGTTGCATAAATCAGTCTCCAAGTGTTAAAATAGATCGGGATTTTTTTCTTTTTCTTTGAAGGTCTTTCTGAACTGTAGGGCCTAATTTTGCATGATGTACAGGGTTGAAGTTGGTGTATGTATGCAATTTTGTTGTGGCTGATATTACATTACTTGGGCAAGCCAAGGTTTGTGATATTACCATCATTTAGCTGAAATTCACAAGTGCATTTTGGACTTTGTGAATCTTCATTTTCATGGACAGCTTTGAATCGAATCGGCAACTGGGTTTTTACTTTTCAAGCAGATAGCTATTAACGCTTTTTTTTTTTTTTTTTTTTTTTTTCAAATGTTCCGGGATTGGGGGTTTGACTTTTTGCCTCGCTTTCTTGGCTCAATTTCTTGATTGGCTGGATTTTTTTGTTTTCTGCTATGGAGACGAAACAATTTGAAATACTGAGAATATCCAATGTCCAATCTATTTTAGTCTATGTGACAGTTAAGTTGAAATTCATCCAGTCTATGTACCATTAATGTTTAACGTAACCTTATTTTACGCAAAGATTACAATTTATAAACAACACAAATTTTCAAACTACTTTTTAATTGTACATATTTTCTCTCTTCAAATTTTAATCATTGATTTACCTCGAAAATACTAAAAATTAAAAAAAAAATGGCGGCCCAACTAGCCGGACAGTCCATAAGAAATAGACGTTCAAACTTAAAACTTATTTTCAATGGTCCAAGTCTACCGCCCAAAATATATGTTTACGTATCATTATTTTAGATGTTTTTTTTTATTTTTTATTTTTTTTGAACTGAATAGAGGAGTTTGGGAAGATCAAGCTTCTTCAAATAAAATTAGTATTTCACCCGTGCGATGTACGAATTTTTTAATATAGTATATTTTAAATTTTTTTAAGTATAACAAACATTGCTTGGAAAAAAAAAATTATTGGTTAGTATAAAAATACGCATTAATATATATGTCTTGCAACTTTTGTTAAAAATCAAAACACGAGCTATTCTAAAATTTGGAAAACTTCCTTGAAAGCAACACTCGTCTTAGAAATATAAAGTGATTTTTTTCATTTTTTTCCCCAAATTTTAAATCCACAAGTAAAATACATGATTCAGAGTGATTTGTCCTCTCCCGCTGCAGGGTTACTTTAGTAACGACTTTTACTCTCTCAATAAAAAAATAATTCAAACTAATAATGCTTATCACCTCTAAATTTTGTGTTCATTTTTTCAATCATTCTTTTTATTTTGCAAAGCTGTGACAAAAAATATAAAGTTATATATAATAACACAAAGAAGACTCTTAAAGTAAAGCAACATTCACAATCGCAAATATTTAAAAAACATAACGGTTCAACTAATACTTAAATAAGAAATATTCAAAATCCTACTCAAGTCACAAATTACTCAATATTGCAACATTGATATGAGAGTATCGCGCAAATACTTAATAAGAAACTTTCAAAATCCTACTTGAGTCATAAATTAATGAATATTCTCGTTTACTTCATCACATTAAGTGTTGATCATCATCTTTGTCACATGATAAGTGTTACACACTTTTAATTCACCTAAGGAATAAAAAAATAAAATAAAAAAAATTAATAAATGGAATCATCTACAGAATCTCCCCACAAACTACATGGCAATCGATTTTTGCTATAATTTGAATAAGAATTAAGTGATTAAAAAGTGTATAAAATAAGCAGGACATATAATTATAAGTTAAGATTTTTTTAATACTCAATGTCTTCGGTAGATCAATTTCCTTGATCGACCAGATAGCTCCATTTTCCAAGCCATTTCCTTGCATAGTAGTACCTTAAGCCTTTATGATCTCCCCCTCTTGGCTTGACAACATGATTGCTTCCAAACTCAAATGCCCTTCTAGATGTTTGGCTACATAATAAATTCGAAGGTCAATGAAAAACCGTGCTATTCATTTTTACTTACAAAAGATTTATAACTTAAACAACTAAGAGTATATATACATTAAAAGGAGAATAAGGCTCCCAGGGCACATCTCCCAGTGATAAAGGGGAGGGCTGGTAAGACTCAGCGCAGCGGTGTGCAGAGTTCGAATCCTGAAATATTGGATTTGTGCATTGTCGTTAGTGGGAGTTACCAAAAACTTTGAGCTTACCATCAAGTCCTCCACCCTGATTCTGGGAGACATAACCTGCGATTCATCTCCTCAACCAATGGTTTAAGACATGATCGGTTGGGGCCCTCAATGTGTGGGTTACACCCCATTAAAAGGAGAATAAGAATTAATTAGATCTTCAGCGGAGCTACTGAAGCTCATTTTCGACTTAGATAAATGCGAAAATGGAAGAGAATCACACACTTGCAATGATTATGAAGAGCTCTGCAATGAATAAGAACACAAATACTAATCCCTATATTTCTCATTTTGGAGGGTGAAAATGGAAAAGTAAGACAAAACTGCAAGTTCAATATTGGTATCCACCTTTACACACCGTCTAAAAGTACCTACATAAAAATATTCAAAAAGAAAAAGGAACCCATGAAAATGAAGCACAAGGACACAAAATAAAATAAAAATGCTATAATCTTTATGAGCACATAGAATCCACACACATTAATAAACACATAAATTCAATATTGACCCTTGAGCCAAAACAATTCAATCTTTGTTCTTATAACGCCAATTCAGAGAATCAATTAAAGTGGACAAATTGGAAAAGGAAAGCGCTTTCAACCTGCATGTGCCAAATCCAATGTACATCCATTGTCTATCAGAATTTCATTTTCTAGAACTGCGATCTTCGAAGATATTGACAAGGTTATATGGTGCGGTTTTGAGTTTATGAATTAAGAGGGATTTCTCAGTTGTTCTTTGAGGCTCACTTCTTCTCGGCGTGTGTAAACATTACTGCGAACAAAGTTTACCTAGAAAAAATTCAAAAAATTGTGAACATCAAAATCGCAGACCCAACCTCATAAGAAGAAAGAAACCAGAATCAATAGAGGGTAAAGTAGTAAATTTTTTGAAAAAAGAACAAAATTTTTGAAGAACCTTGAGTCGATTTGAACATAATTCCCAAATTCTAGAACATATACAGTTTTGAAATCAGATTACATCTCGAACCTTGAGCGGGATTTTTTTAAGTCTGACTCGATCCCATGCCGGGATGATTTGTATCGCCTTCTTGGTCCGGTGGAGTGGTGGCGGAATTGAAGTTTTCATGTCGGTTGTTCCTTTTCTCGATTCTTCTAGCTGGCAGTGGGCAAGGCAGACAGCAAGTATGAGTGGTTCTTAAAGATGAAGTAGAGAAAGAAAGCAAAGGTAAGATAGCTCGGAGAAGAAGAAGACTGAGAGAAAGAAACCGTTGTTTGAGAAAAAAATCCTGGTTAGAAGGCAATGCTTTGTCAATCATCAATCAATTCATCATTTTAAAAAAAAATGCTCATTTACAATGTGTTCGGTAAACTTTGTTTATAATCGACACGAATTTTGAACTATTTTTTTAATAATACAAATTTTCTCTATCCAATTTTTAACTACAAATCCTACCTCTAAAATACAAATAACACTAATCATTACGTGTTATAATCATTCCCGAACGCAGGCTTATTGCATATTCAAATTCAAAATTTAAACCATGTAATAAGGTCCAATTTGTGTACTACAAAGTGCAAAAAAGATATTTAACATGTCATTTCATAGTTTCAAAAAATATTAATTATTTAATTATATTTAATTTTTATGCAAACTTCGTAGGAACCCTTTGAAAGGAAAAAAATTACTACTATCCTTCGTTATAATAATAATATAAGTTAAGAAAAGATGATGTTCGCTTAAAAAATGTCTATAATTTTTTGATCCATGTCAGTTGAATAGTGTCTCACTTAACATGCACTGATAAAAAAATAAAATAAAATAAGATTTTGTTGATAATGTGCATTTGATGATATGAGACCATTTTTAGTATATTATTATACGATTGTATTGAAGATGCTCTAATCCTTGCGGATCGGCCAGATCCATATTCAACACGTGAAAATGATTCATATTTGCCCCGCGTTCCAACAATTTTCAAGGATAATCGAATTCGGGTAAGGGCGAATCGACCAACAATTTCCAAGGATAATCGAATTCGGGTCGGGGTGAATCGACTACCTAATCCATTGGCCATCTCATATATCTATATATATTTTAGAATTTTGAGCCAATTAAGTTTAATTTTTTTAATTAATATACTTTTTATTAAATGGTGCAGATTAGATCTGCCCCGATCAATATTTGCCTCGCCATATGTGGATCGAAAAAAACTCCGCTCCATTCGAATTGAGTATTTGTTGATTTCATATCGAATCAAGTATTTTCGCTCCTATTTGGTAAATGGTTTAAAAATATATCTTTAAACAACACAATTTTTCAAATAATTTTTTAAATATACACATTTTTTTTCTCAACTTTTCAACATATGTTACTTAGAAAACATAAAAAAGCATATTTTTAAACATAATTTTTAATAAACAAAGCTAAAGTCATCTCTAATCCTTCTTCTCAACATGAACGGAACGTTATTATTGATGCCCATTAGAGTGGGAAAGTTTTTCAAAATTTGAAATTCAAATCATCACAACATTAACGTTTCCAGGTTAATTCCAAAATTAACCTTACGTTGAATAAATCCTCCGCCTTATATATCCATCCATGTCTCTCAAACGCAGATACATACATTCAACATCTGTGCATTTCTTCAGTATCCGCAAAATAAAATATAGAAGTCCAGATTTGTGCTTTTCTTTGAATTCTCGTAAAATTTGGACGCGAATACTGAATGGGTCAGATCCAGTACTCTGAGAAATACTTCGACGACACCTACGAGTACAGGTGTTTTTCTAATTTATGAATTTCCTTTTTTTAATTAATATATATTTTATTTTTTGAGGATAATGTTGCATTTTTTTGGGAAATTCTCAGGCACGTTGTTCTTCCACCCGAAGTGGCTAAACTGCTTCCCAAGAATCGTCTTCTCTCCGAAGTAAGTTTTGTTTATTGTTTCTGGTACTCTGACATAGTTAATTGCCAAATGGAAGGGTTTTGTAGTGCATTGATTGTGTGATGAATTTCATGGGATTTTGTTTGGTGATTAAGAATAGGGATCAGAAACTAAAATAATCTGGAAAAAACTTAAATCAAGTTTTTAGTAATTGTCTTTATTTTCTTCGTTCATATAGAATTGAACGTGTCTATTTTGTTATTTTTAGAATGAATGGCGTGCGATTGGGGTTCAGCAGAGTCGTGGGTGGGTCCATTATGCAGTTCACCGTCCGGAGCCGCACATCATGCTCTTCAGGAGGCCAGTGAACTATCAGCAACAGCTGGAGAATCAAGCTTCACAAATTCTTGCCAAGTGAAGAATCAACGCTCTGGTTTTCCTTGCTGATATTCTCGTTTCTGCTAGAAATGAAGATAGTGCAATTATCAAATTTCTGTTCTCTGAGTGAATAATCAAAAAGTGTTGAATTTCTGTTTCAACGACTTCGATCTAAATAGTATTTAGAATCAAGTACTTTTAGACATTTTCTTGAATGTTCCAATTCATTTACAAGTATCAGGGGATTATGACAGGCTTTATTCAATTGAATTGTTCAAGTAGCATAATTTTTCTTTATTTTATGAAAAATGCTAAATTGACTATTTAAATTGAACAATCAAGTGAACACATCTCTCATATGAGTGGTGGGGCTGTAATTCATGTAGCAAACTCCAGACTCTATTTATTTTCAATGAATTTAGCCAAAATGAAAATGACCTTAAAAAAAAAAAATGCTTGTAAAATGGAAATCAAATTCCATTTCCAATTCTACGTCAAAAGCTAAAAGTACGAAAACAATTCCCTTAAATGTTACATTTTCCACAGAATTCACATGCAATCAGTGTTCTATTTTATTTTTTTATTTTTTTAAAGCATTCGTTTGATTCTTATTTTAAGGAGTTTTTTTTTCTTCTAATCAATCAAAGGTGGTTGTGGGTCCTCCATCAAAAAAGAATACGAATATTACAGTTGACACCGACCTGACAAAGTTTATGTTGATTTCCTTAACTTTCCCAACTTGCCCTCGTAAGTTCATTACAAGTTTGAGTATTTGCAGACGCATGTTCTAAATTTGGGTGTTGTAGTCAAAGAAGCTTCTGCACAGCAATCGTGCTTTGTTCCCACCCTGGACAAACAGTCAATAATTTAATATATAATTACTGTACAGAAATGCAAAAACGCATTAAAATTTGATTTTAACAAAAATCAAACAGACTTTAAATAAATTTCATCTTTGGTCAATTTTATTATGTTTTTGTCGGGTCAAATTCATTTTCCATCTTATCTTGTTTTTCGTCATTTTCCTCGAAAGCAATGAAAACGTTTTCTTTGAGTTTCGAGAATTTATTTTTCACATTTAGGTACACTTTCAAATGTCTATTTCACTTTCAATAAAATACACTCAAATTCCTTGAATTTGATTACAGGAATTTAAGTTCTTGACAATTTTATTTCCTATAACTTATTTTCTTCCCATTCAAGTTATATGCTTACAATCAAATGGACCTTAAAATTCATTTTCATTAACATATTCTCACAATAAATATTTAACAACTTCCCCTCTTGAACATTTTGACAAAGTTAACAATCATGCATCCAAAGTTCATTTGTTCCAGAACGTAACAAATCTTACTGGTTCCTGTTGAATTGTTTCACATAAAAACTGTGTGTTAAAAGTTAGAACGGTATGAAGAGAAAAGATGATTAATTTTACTGGTTTTTCATTTTCCTGTCTTGAATTGCAAGAGTCTTTTACGACTTTTTGTCTTGATTCTGTTAATGTTTGGTGATTATGAACATTTTTTAATTTTCAATTTGATGTTCGGATTCATTAAGCCCTTATTTGTCTACCTTTAATAAAATAAATAAATAAATAAATATTTCTCGAACTCATTCCAAATCACACATTTATAAAATCAAATAATCTACACATAAATCTAAACATTTTTCTACTTTTAACCACATATTCTTTAGAAAATCATTATTCAAAACATTATTTTCTCTTTATATTTTCCAGTTCGATTATTGATTAAATGCCATGTATTAGCACTCTGCATATGTGTTCTGAATGTCTTCATTTTCTTGATGAAATTAGGAGTATTTCTTAATAGGTTCAGTTGTAATTTTCTCAAACTTCCACGTCTTCTAAAGCCCTCCAAAAGAAGTTCTTCCTTCGTGAGTTTATTTGCATCCTTTTGTCCCATCTAAGCTTTTTTTTCTGAGTGCACACAAACCTTCTTCCACCTTACTTGGACCAACTACTATTTTACTTTTGGACTCCAGTAGTTAAATCTAGGGATGACAAAAATATCCGATTTATCCCGAATCCGACGGGTACCGGTCCAACGGGTTGGCAAGGCGAGTTTGGAATGAAAACTGAAAACCAGCAGGGGGTTCGGGTCAGCGTGGGTCAGAAAGACCCACCCGGTCAGTTGACCCGACCCGACTAATTTAATTTCGTAAAAAGAAAAAAAAAGTCATAGCAGCTAGTAAGCATGAAGTTTTAATGTTCTTAATAAAAAATATAGAGGAACTATAAAGTAAATGTTTCAAATATTTCACAATTGTTTACACACATTACATGACAGTCTTTTAATAAATAAATAAAAAATTCGAGTCACAAACGGGGTGAGAGAGGAACCTGTCCTCGAATCTGGTGGGTCGCCGGGGGGGGGGGGGGGGGGATGGGGCGACCAATTGGTTGCCCGACCCGCCCCGTTGCCATCTCTAGTTAAAACTGATAGGGTGTGGTTCGTCTTCTTCCTTGTCGATAGGGATGGCAAAAAAATCTGATTCGCCTCGAACCCAACGGGTACGCGTCCCTAATGGGGCGAAAAAAAGTTGCCCACGAGTTGATGGGGTATGGAATTAAAATGAAAAACCTGAAGCTGGTATGGGGCGGGGCGGTTTTTTTTGACTGGCCCCGCAACTTATACTAAAAAATAATTAATTTTTTTTACTATATAGTTGGAAAAAATATTATATTTTATTAGTTTTTGTTTATGATGAGTATTTAAATATATTGTAGGATTTTATTGGAAAAAATGTTGTTTGATATTGTGTTGTTTGAAAAATTTGTTTAATTATGAGGGATGAATTTTAATAATAAAATAAGTGAAAAAATTGTTCAAATAATTTTTTTTTAAAAAAAGAAAAAAAAAATAAAAGGGGCGTTAACGGGGCGGGTATTGGATGCCCCGCCCCGAACCCATACCCTTCCCGCCCCGTTATGATTTAGTGGGTCATGGTACGGGTATGGGTTTGAGGTTCATCTCGTGGGGTGGGGCAGGGACTGGGGTGCCCGCCCCGAACCCGCCCCCATTGCCATCTCTACTCGTCCAATACTATATTGAACTTGTTTTGATCATATTTGGGATAACCATATTCATTCCCACCGAGATCTAGGGGGATCTAGGAATGAATCTTACTTTGCTTCCATCTTCTTCTTATTATCAAACGTAACCCTTTCAAATTCAATTGCATCCTGTAGAACATTTTGAAATATCACACAATTGTTAGTTGTATGTTACCAATCATTGTGTCACTTGCAATATTTTTTCTGCATTAACTTGATCTGGACTTGGCAATTTATGTTTCTCAACTTTATTTATTTATCTTTATAAAGTTGGTCAAATATATCTTTGATCTTGATCACGTCTAATGAGAACATTCTAATTTTTTGTTTCCTCGTTCAATTCTTCATTTTTAGCTCTTGGTTATAACTTAACTAGAGCTTTAAACTCGTAAATTTCTCCCTTATCCAATTCAATCGAGCATATTTCTCCTTCGGCCTGCTCCACCCCAATTTTATGCATAATTGGGGTCTCTATAATAAGTACATTTGCTAGAGTTTCTCATTTGCTCTTCCTTAAAAATTGTTAATAATGAAAGACGATAGAACTTAGTTGAAATATGCCAAGGAATTTCTTATCTTAGAACTTCTTTTTACATCGAAGCTTAGACAACTCTGAGCAATCTTCACAATTTTTTTTTTGGAAAATGATCAAAGCATTTACATCTGATCATTTTAAACCGTTGAAAAAATGTTTTGGCCCAATCTTTTGCTATCTGTTTAAGATTAGCCAAATTTTCCAAAAGTTACATCTGATCCGGAAAACCTTTGCAAAAAGAGCTAAGGAACATTTTTAGTTTGTACTTATTAACTTCCCCATATTGAAGGGAAAACCTCCCAATGTAGTCAATAGTAGAAACTCCCTTAAATCCATAAATAATGAAAATGCATGGCTTTTATAGCCCTTTGACCAAGGGTAAACCTAATCTACTTAGTACAGATATGGCTTTCTATAAGTTGATTGTGTGATCAGCCTTGCTTGCAAGCCAATTTGGTTTTGTAGGACTTAGCTATCTGTTCCCTCAACAAAGCGCTAAGGTCATATGACATGTCTACGAACTGGGGTACATAAGGCATTGCAGATGGTCTAACTGGTGGAAACCCTCCATTGTTTTGACCAGGGTTGACAATAGGTATTCTCCCATTAATTTGACTGGCCGTTTGATTTTCTCCACTAATTGGACGATTGTTATGATGTCTCTCATTTTGGCCATTATTCCCAAGTTTAACATGCCTCCTGTAATGGTTATAAAATATAGGTCCAATTACTAGTTGGTCTTTTTTAGGCCCAAGGCGAAAAAATGGTGCTATGGAACTAAAATTCGAAGCCCAATATTTGAAAATGGGGTGATACAATCATATATAAATAAAATTCCAATAATTGGGCTACAAATAAAAGAAAGTGAATACATGAAGGATCAATTTCAATTAATCCCACGAATCCTGCAAGATTGGACTGGTATTCAGGAATGATGAAGAGTAATGGAAGAGTTACCTAATAATCCGGTCTGCACTCGAGGAAAGGAAGATCAATGTTGGTAGAAATCAAGGGAACTGGCATTTGGGGAGAGCTACTAAAAATAGAGGAGGAAAATCGAGGAAGGAACCAAGTGAAAAGAAAGAATAAGAAATTTTGTATCAGCATTATATTACCAAAAAAAAAACACATCTACAGTTTGGTGCCCATCGTGGGGCACGAGAAGAGAATAATGGTGACAACTCGAAGAGCACAAGAGGAAGGTTCATCAGAAACTAGTGTCCCACAACAAACAAATCAAGGAACGATGTAGGAAAACGCACCACAGCATGGAGGGGAAAATCCTAGCGGGACGGCCTTTAAGCAAGAAGCACACACAATGAACTACATGGTTGAGCAAATAAATGAATTGACCCAAACAGCTGCAGCCGCGACACTGTCCACAAGAGATGTGCAAGATCGGCGAGTAGAACCAGTCGGTCCAGTAGCCCCCGCACAATACCCCACTCAAGCGAATTTGAGATTGCCGAAAAAAGTGGCAAAACAGAACCAAGTGAACGATAGGAAGTGAGCCATCAACAAACTGAAATCAAAACATGGGATAATTCCCATCCCGGAGAATCCCGGGAGCAGAAGAAGCTGGTTAACCCGTTTACACGACAGATACTGGATAAGCCACTCCCAAGAAATTTAGAATTTCCTAGCTTTCCAGAGTATGATAGAGTACCTTATCCCAGGGAGCAGCTAGAACAATTCTATATCATGATGTTACTTTATGGCTTCACTGACGCCATAACATGCCAGGTGTTCCTGGTTCTCTCAACTACCTACCAATTCCATCTCCAATTTCGGAAGTTTCTCCGATTGCTTCCTCAAAATTTTGCTAGTAGCAACAGGTACAAAAAGGCCAGTGGGAAGTTGGTGATGGTCAAGCAGCAGCATGGCGAATCCCTCCGACATTACATCCGACGCTTCAACAAAGAAGCATTGGATGTCCCTAACCTTGATGCCAAGTTGTCTTCTGCAATCTTGACTAATGGATTGAGACAAGGACGCTGCTTCATATCATTGACAAAGAGCTCACCGAATGACATTACAGAGTTGTCGGCGAGGGCGGAGAAGTACATCAATGTCGAAGAGACACAGAAAGCAAAAGAAGAAACAGAAAAAGGCACCAAAAGGAAGGATACAAAAGAATCCCCTAGGGAAGATTAGAAAAAGCAAAAGGCACGAAGTTGAGCAGAGACTTTCGAGGTAGATATCAACACTACAAGCCCATCAATGTCTTGCGACAAGAAGCTATCATGTTAGTCTCAAACAAAGGGATAGTTACATGGTCAAAACCATTGAAGATAGATGAATGACACCCAATGAACAGCACCTACTGCTGGTTTCACAAAGGACCAAGAAATCGAACAGAAGACTGCTACCAACTGAAGGACGAAGTGGAACGTCTGATAAGATCAGGGTACCTGGGGCAATTTGTAAGGAGGGAGATATGCTAGGATGATAAAAGGCAGCATTCCCCTCAGATCGAAGATCTCCCGAGCGTAATCAAATCCAGAAATCTAACCAGGAGGGGTAATCACAGTCCTTACTGGGGCACCTTCTTGTGGAGAAAGGAAATCTGCAAGGAAGGCCTATCAACGAGACATTAGTATGGGACCGCATTGGAAACCCAAAGGTTATGCAAATCAATGGCCACCAAGATGAATCAATCATTTTCACTGATAGAGACTTAGCGGGAGTCTATTTCCCACATAATGATGCGGTCGTCATATCCATGATGATAGAAAACTATGAAGTCAGACGGACCTTGGTTGACACTGGCAGCTCTGCTGATGTACTATTCTACCCGGCTTATGAAAGGATGGGACTCGATCCCAAATATTTGAAGAGAGTAAACACCCCCTTGATGGTTTTTGAGGAGGGGTAATTAGGGTAGAAGGCGTTGTAGAGTTACTAGTATCTTTGGGCGAAGAACCAAGGAGGAAAATGAAAATGACGAATTTCGTAGTAGTCCGAGCCCCATCTCCCTACAATTCTATTCTTGGAAGACCAAAATTGAAACAATTCCAGGAAATCTCTTCTACACTTCACTTGAAGGTCAAATTCCCAACAGCACAAAGGGTAGGAGAAGTCAGAGGAGATCAAGCCATGACACGAACATGTTTTGTAACAGATACACAAAAGGGTTTAACATTTGAAAGTAAACCCGCACAGTAAAGAAACTCAGAGAAGAGGGATAGAGAGGCCCGATTCATAGCAGGACAAAATGAAGTTTTGAAAGTGTTGATCCTAAACAGAGAAGATGAAACCAAAACCACCAGAATTGGCGGATCCTTGGGTGAAGAGTTGGAGCAAAAATTGAGTACATTTCTGATTGAGAATAAGGAGATATTTGCATGGAAACCATCAGACTTGCCCAGTATTGATCAAAGTGTCGCTTGCCATCATTTGCGAGCTGATCCAGGGATATGACCAAAAAAGCAGAAGAAAATATTTATGGGAGCAGACAAATCAAAGATTGAAGAGCAGGAAGTAGACAAACTGTTAGAAGCTGGATACATTCACAAAGTCATGTACCCAGAATGGCTCGCAAATGTTGTACTTGTTCCAAAGACTAATGGTTCCTGGAGAATGTATGTCGACTTCACGGATTTAAACAAAGCATGTCTGAAATTTCCATTCCCCCTCCCAAGAATTGACTTACTTGTCGACTCAACATCGGAATTTGAATGGCTCTCCTTTATGGATGCATTTGCAGGGTACAATCATATTCTAATGGCCCCAGAAGATAAGGAGAAAACTAGACGGTGGAATCTACTGCTATCGTGTAATGCCGTTTAGGTTGAAGAATGAGGGAGCTACTTATCAGAGGCTAATATATCAAATGTTCAAGGGAATGATAGGGCAGAATATGGAAGTGTATGCCGATGATATGTTGGTCAAAACACGAAAGGGAGCCTGCCACATACAAGATTTGCAACAAGCAATCAGTATCATGAAAACATTTGGAATGAAGCTCAACCCAACAAAGTGCACTTTTGGAGTACAATTCGGAAAATTCCAAGGATATATGGTATCCGAACGAGGCATTGAGATCAATCCGGATAAAATAAAAGCTATTTAAGAAATGGCGGCTCCCCACAACATTCGGAAAATACAAAGGCTCACTGGAAGGATGACAGCACTCAGCCGTTTCTTATCCCGCGCTGCAGACAAAGGTATGCCACTCTTAAAATTCCTCTGCAAGTCAAAATTTTTTGACTAGACAGACGGATGCCAAATAACTTTTGAGCAACTGAAGGATCATTTGTCAACACCACCGTTGCTGATTAAACCCGATGAGGGAGACCATCTACATCTCTACCTAGCAGTGACAGATGAAGCAGTGAGTTCAGTACTAGTGAAGGATGATGGAAAGTCACAAAAGCCTGTATATTATGTGAGCAAGATGCTACATGGGGTTGAAGTTAGGTACGTCGGGACAGAGAAATAGTACTGGCCCTTATCACAATGGCCCAAAAACTACTGCCCTACTTCCATTCACACCAAGTGACGGTGCTAACTGACCAACCTCTACAGTAGACATTAGCTAAACCAAATGCTTCTGGCAGAATGCTTAAATGGTCCATCGAACTAAGTGAGTATGGCCTAAACTACAAACCACGGCCAGCTATCAAAGGGCAAGGACTCACATATTTTGTAGTAGAATGCACACATGCAGAGAAGCAACCAGAATATGACAACAATGA
This sequence comes from Ligustrum vulgare, assembly GCA_963555705.1. NCBI lineage: Eukaryota > Viridiplantae > Streptophyta > Magnoliopsida > Lamiales > Oleaceae > Ligustrum > Ligustrum vulgare. The sequence continues at coordinate 46,164,999 of OY743170.1, read as the reverse complement.
ACAATAATGGACAATCCATGTAGACGGATCATCATCATCTCAGGGAGCTGGCATATGTTTAGTGTTAAAGGACTCAATAAGGCACCTCCATAACTTTGCACTTAGCTTCAAATTTCCCGCATCTAATAACGAAGCAGAGTATGAGGGATTCTTTATTGGAATCAGATTGGAAGCCCAAGCAGGCACTCGAAAATAGTGGCACTCCAAATTCATTTTCTAGTTTTAATTCATTTATTTATTTTCCAGCCATATTTTGATTTTTCAAACGAATAAAATAATATTTTATCCACCCACTTTAAATATAAATTTGAATTTTTATTTTTAAACCATAATTGAACATTATTAAGAAAATTATTTTTCTCTAAAATATCATTTGGAATTTTAAAAAATTATAATAGGGAATAGAGAGCGGATTGTGAAGATAGCTGGAAATTTGTTATTTAAAATATTTAACTATTTTGAAATGAAATAAAATTACTTAAAGTAGTTGAACATTTTTGGAGTTTCCCTGGTGAGAGGCCCATGAACCACGGTCAGGTGCCCAGTATACAATTGTCCCGTCATTTGAGAGTTGGTACCAACGTCCATTTCATGCATTGCCACACCTACAATGCAAAACTAAATGGACGTTTACCCTGGTGAGAGGCCCATGAACCACGGTCAGGTGCCCAGTATACAATTGTCCCGTCTATTTATGCCTTTTCGTTATCTCAGTTTACCCTAGTGTTCTAAAATGCGGGAATAAACGCCGCCTAAGCGCTCATTAACGCAATGCGTGGAATAATGCTTTTTGCTGAACATAAATCGAAAAAATCGGTGATTAATGGTCAAGAACCAATAAAATAAACTATTACTTTTCCAATACAATTAGTAAGAAACCAATTGAACAAGTGCTATTTAATTTAAATAAATAAAACTATACTCAAGGGTTGCATGTAAATAAATGCAATCCGTTTGCAAACTTAACTCAGCTTACCACTGAACAGTCCCTTTATAAGGGTAATAGGTGTTCCCATCTCATATCAACATCCGATGTGGGATGGGAACTGATAGGCTTTTTCTTTTTGTTTTCATTTTAAATTATTTTGCTTCTTCTTCTTTTTTTAATTGTTTTTACTTACAATTATTTGTTTGACTTTTCTCTCCAAACTATTATTTAAATATTATTTTTCTTATTTTATAAGGATTAAAATATTTTGACATTTTGAAACAAATAGAATAATATAAATAAAATTATCAATCATAAATCTCAATTTTTTTGAGTTAATAATTCTAAAATTAAAGAAAATTATTTATAAATTTTATATTATTTGTGTATTTAGTTTTTATGTAATAAAGTCTATTTTTCATATAAAAATTTATTTAATGTCTTCAAATTAATTAAAAGTACGAAACGCATTACGACGACTATTCTTCGCATTGACACACCTAAACTTGTGATTCTTGATTCTCGACCTCGACGCATCGTAACGCATTTTAGAACCTTGGTTTATCCACATTTTCTACTTGGGCCCGAATCCCACTACGTTGTAACGTATGAGCTCAAATATCAACGTGGCATGTAACATGCGCCTTCCATTGCTCGTGGTCCATCATCGTCCATCGAGATTCAAGATTTCACAGTTTGTATCCATCGTTGCCCACCGGACTCAAGATACTGCTCTGGAAATTATATTATATCAATCAGGTCTGTCCTATTATATACGACACTCGACGTGCTGATTCGCAGTCCCAAGACCACCAAGAGACCTCCCGACACCGCCCGTATACCGACACCGGACCTCCCACACCCCATCATCAACTACCCTTAATAACCGTCGGGAGTCTCAAGCGAGTGTATATATCCAGAAGCGAAGTAAAGTACGATACACTCGTAGGGAGATTATACTAACATCTATGTCATTTCTCTCCATATATCTCTATATACTCTTTATCTCTTTCTTTTCTATTTATGAAGGACTTCTTCTAAAGCCACACAATGCACATATCAATGCCCATGAATTCCAACATATATTTCAGGGGCCAATAGTACATCATAATCACGTAATATAACATTCCAATGAATTCATGTGCATTAATAACATGTCATATCATCAATTCACATCTCGCATGTTTTCACCATATACAAATAATTGCCACATCATATTTCATGTATATTGCACCAGCAATATATATCACATAATCACGTAGGAGTACATAATAATATTAATATTAATATTATGCTTTGCATTGTAATTGAAACATTACTTACCTCGCTCCTTGAGTATCATATAGTTCCCGACTTTATTCTTTAATATTTGATACCACTAATCAGCTTGGAGTCAAATCACTCATTGCCTATCATATATATAAACTATAATTTAGTCACGTAATATTATATAATATTTAAATTACAAAATATTAATTAGGGTTCAACAAAATTAATGTAGACCATTTCCCTACAAAATATTTAACTGAAATAATTATTGGGACTGCCCTAATTTAAAGGGGTTGATTTGCTTTATTATACCACATAAGACATTTAGTCTAATCCTCATATCAAAAATAATAATTGTAACATTAATAATATATCTAATTATATTATATCATAATAATAATAATAATAATAATAATAATAATAATAATAATAATAATAATAACAATTACCTTACATGAAGGGGGGTCGACCCCCTCCGCTCTTTTCATTTTTCTTCCCTGTTTTCATCAACCGACTGCATATATATATATATATATATATAAGAGACTAAATTGCAATTATTTTATTTACTCTTTTAGTCCAAAAAAATATAAGATTTATATTTTAGTCCCAAAAATTATTAAAAACAACTAAAATGACTCTAAAAAATTATAGGGCCATATGAAGTCGAAATAGAAAATTCTTGAAGCTAATATGAAGTTCTCAAGGAATACATTACAACGATATTTTCGGATCATGAAATCGATAACCAAAGTAAAAGTTATCGTTCGTCAAAGTTAGCCACTTAAAACAATTTTTTTCGATTTCTTTTCAAGTGGTCACTTACGTCATAATTTTTGGTACTCTTATTATCATAAAAATTGAACTTTCAATGTACCATTCTAAAATACTCACAATCTAGTTTCATGTATCCTCGCTAAAACGCAATATGGTCAAATATAGAAATAGTTGCGGCTTGTCAAAATAGGTCGTTTAAAACTAATATTTCGAATTGCAAACTTTCTTTATTAAATTTTTCGAGACGCGTACTACAATATGCCATTTTGAAGTTCATTCAATGCTCTACATGATGTTATTCTCGAATAGTCAAGACAGATAACAAAACTAAGAATTTACGCATCCGAAGCAATATACGTAATTCTTTGTTAATAAATAATATATACATATAAGTGCATGTCACTTACATGTATAAATATAAATAATTATTATTTTTATTTTGACCAATAAGTTTACGGATTAACTTAGGTATATTATTTTTCAACATTCGAACGAATCTTAATTCCACTTTGAAGTACACTCCACATACTTCAATCCATATCTTTCCAATTATTGAATTGATAGTGAATTTATTAAATCGATAAAATTACTTAAAGTAACATTTAATATTCTTATTTACTTTTCGTTGATATTACATCAACTAAATTTAAAGTCTGATTTATTCGAATATGTCCCTTTAAATAAGTCAAATAAATTGAAATTTCTATTTGACTTTCAAGTATGTCCCTTTAATACGAATAATTTAATATAATAAAATGACTAATTTTTGTGTCGTTACATAGCAACTCGCGGTTGGTTATGAAACAAGTCAAAGGAGAATATGAATCACGAGAGAGCATGATGCGATAGTACTTGCAAAAGGTGCACAAAGAATGCGCGAAGCTAGCATCATTTGTTATTGTGCAAATCCCGCAAGAAGAAAACTCTGAAGCTGATGCTCTATCAAAATTGGGAAACTCCACACTTCCCCGCAACGGTAATACCATAATCCTACAATAGCTCTAGCAATGAATGTTGAGAAAACTCTTTTAATACCAAATCAACAGGAGGAGAAAAGCTGGAAAGATGATATAGAAAACTACCTGGTAGGAAGATGTTCAGTGGGAACCAAAGAAGAAATGCGGCCCATCGTAAAGAGGAGTGCGAGATATATTCTAATTGGTGACGAACTCTGTAGGAGCTCATTTACACAACCACTCCTGCGATGCTTGAACAAAAGTGGAGTAGACTACATCTTGAGGGAAGTCTACGAAGGCATTTGTGGTGGACACATTGGAGGAAGAGCTCTGGCCCCTAAAGTGTTAAGATAAGGATACTACTGGCCAACAATGAAATCAGATGCAGATGATATTGTGAGAAGATGCAGAGCCTATCAAATCTACAACAATATTCTCTATCAACTCGCAGCCCCTCTTCAGCCAATAGTAGGGTTGTGCCCGTTCGATCAGTGGGGAATTGATATTCTAGGGCCTTTTCTGCCTGCTCTGTGTCAGCACAAGTTCTTAATAGTTGCCATTGACTATTTACCAAGTGGGTGGAAGCGGAAACCGTTGCTAAAATCTCTAAATAGGAGGTGAAGAAGTTCCTTTAGAAAAATATCGTCAGTCCATTTAGAATCCCTCGGGTATTGATATCTGAAAATGGAAGGTAATTCCAAGGGTCCAGACTTAGAAAATGGTGTGAAGAGTTCGAAATCAAACAGTTTTTCAGATCAGTCAGCCATCCTCAATCAAACAGGCAAGTGGAAGCAGCAAACAAGAACATTCTCAAAGCACTAAGAAGCAAAATCGAGTGGGTAGGACGAAGGGTGTTTGTGACAAATTATTTTGAGTATATTGATCAAGAAATTTGTAATTTGTTAGCCTCTGTTTGGTAAAAGTTCTTTGTTTATGAACAAACAATCGTTGTTTTCAATGTAAAATTTGTTGTTAAAAAGTGATTTAAAAAAAAATGTATTGTTAAAAAGTGATTCTGAGAATCGTGTTGTTTGTAAATAAGATACCAAACAGAGGCTAAATAATATATAATCTATAAAATAGTTACTTTGTGAGTGTTAATTGGATAATGTCATAATGACCAATTGATTTAATAATTTGTGACCGTGACTTAACGCGTTTTACTGATCCCCATTCATCTTTTTTTCTTTCTTGATGTTTTGCCTATTGTTTACCATAAGTCCCTGATTATACAAATTGAATGTATACAACTGCATTTACAGGCATGCTAATGATATATTTTTGTAAAAGTTGATGAGATGTATAGTTGAAATTGTGATAAAAGTTGTGAATTTTATGAAAAGTGTGAATAAAATTAATTATTGATTTTGACTTAAAGTTTTATCATAGTTTTATTTCTGAGTTGCTCAATTGCATGTAGATTCTTTATTGCAGTGTTTTCTCTTGTTTGTGATTTGAGATTTAATTTGAGCAGATTTAATAACTCAAAATTTTATATAATTTATAACTTCTCACCCTGAAATTCATGGATTGTTATTTATATAACCTACGTAGCCTTCAGTGTTTTCGTTTCTTGAGGAAAAAATAAAATAAAATAAAATAACCGACTACGCTAAACGTGTGAAAAAATCCAAGCTAAATGAGAAAATACATTAACTAAACTTGAGGAAAACATCTAAATAAGAAAATACAACAATTAAATGAAAACACAACATGCATAAAGAGGAGGAATAAGGCTTCTTATGGATGGTCTCACAAAAAAATCTTTTTACGTATGAAATTGGAAATTTCTTTGCATGCAATCAGACCACTTTTGGGTGTTTGCATGGTTTCTTGCATGCAAACACTTAAAAACTTCAGTTACTTAAGTGTAGGTTTATAAGCCTTTGTCTGGTGCTTACACAAATACCCTTATTTTTGGATCACTTATAAAAATACCTTTTAGAATCTTTCAGGAAGTAAAAATACTTTGTAAATTTTGAGTGCCACTTTTTTGATATTTTTGTCACTTCCTAATAATTGTCACACGATGTCACTTATTTTTTGAAAAAAGTCATATGTATGTTACTTTCTCAATCAAACATAAATTAAAACCTTAGAATAAATTCATGAATTGTTAATTTTATTAAAAATATTAGAATAATTGTGCCAATTTTTTAAAAAAGTGACATAATGTCAACTTTTATCATTTTTTTCTTTTAACTAAAAAGTGACACTTTGTCACTTTTTAATGAAAAAAGTGACAATTTGTTACATTTTTCTACTTGAAGTTCAATATTTCAATTTTTGCAATATTCATTATTAACTAACAAATTGCACAAGTCTACAAATGTTAGTAGATACATTACACATTTTCCATACACAAACACAATGTCATTTTTTTTTTTACATTTTTTTACTAAAGACTAAAAAGTGACATAGTATCTTTTAATGAAAAAAGTGACATTTTGTCACTTTTTCTACTTGAATGCAAGGTTCTAAAATACGTAATGCGTTGCGATACATCGAGAATCAAGAATTACAAGTTTAGGCGCATCAATGCAAAGAATTGTAGTCATAATGCGTTTCGTACTTTTAATAATATTTTAATTAATTTGAAGACATTAAAAAGAATTATATGAAAAATAGATTTTATTTCATAAAAAATAAATAGAGATTTATGATCGATAATTTTATTTATATTATACTATTTGTTTCAAAATGTCAAAATATTTTAATCTTTATAAAATAAGAAAAATAATATTTAAATAATAGTTTGGAGAGAAAAGTCAAACAAATAATGGTAAGTAAAAACAATAAAAAAAAGGAAGCAAAGCAATTTAAAAAGAAAACAAGAAAGAAAAAGCCTATCAGTTCCATCGCACATCGGATGTTGATGTGGGGTGGGAACACCTATTTCCCTTATAAAGAGGTTGTTCAGTGGTAAGCAGAATTAAATTTGTAAAGGGATTGCATATGTTTACATGCAGTCCCTGAATATATATATTTTTTAATTATTATTTAAATAACACTGATTCAATTGGTTTCTAACTGATTAGATTGAAAAAGTAACGGTTTATTATTGGTTATTGACCATTAATCATCGATTTTTTTGATTTATGTTCAGTAAAAATCATTATTCCGTGCATAAGGGTAACGTGAGGCGTTTTCCTCAAGCATTGTACTAATGCGCGCCTAGGCGGCTTTTATTCTTGTATTTTAGAACACTGCTTGAATGTCACTTTTTCAATTTTGCAATGTCTATTGACATTCTCAAAAGAGTGGCATTATGTCATATTTTCTTTTGAACTAAAAACTAACAGGATGTCATTTTTTATCAAATTTTCTTTTAATTAAAATGTCACTTTTTTCAGTTTTTCTATTTGATTGCGCTTTTTCAATTTTTGCAATATCCATTACACATTCTCGATTCTCATATACAAACACACCATGTGGAAGTTGAAAATATTTTCATTCACAAGAAAACATGAATTCATCCTCCTTCGATCAAATTCCGATCGCAGGATTCAATGGCGGGAACGAAAAAGGAACCAAAGGCAAGCACTTCCAAGATTGTTAGATAAAGCTCTTTGGAAGCAAAATTTAGTACTAGATTGCATTCCTCTTAGGTAATAGAGAGCAACCACCCTACTCACTGTTAAATTTGCCCATTCCTCATTACTTCAGTAGTTCGAGCCAAGCTCAATACCAGAGCAAATATAATTATTGGAGGAAGATAAAAATTCAATGATCCCATAACAGCGAAAATCCAAAATGACATCCACGAAAATCCAGCACCAAGCATTAAATAAGTGGGATGATTTAAACTAGGAAATTTCGACACAAGTTCAAGAGCTTTGATGAAAATCTTGGAGCAAAAACTAGTTCTTTGTGTAACCCAACTAGAGGTGTCAAGACGGGCGGGCCGATCAGACCCGTGAAAATCGGCCCTGATCGACCCGGGACCGTGGGACGACCCGTGACCCGTGCGGGCGGTTCACGGGTCAAGAAGGTGTGAATCGCGAGTTTCACGGGTCAAACCTTCGCAGGCCGCGGTTAACCCGCTGACCCGTGAAATTAAAAAAAAAAAAAATTTATTAAATATCATAGTATTGAAAATCTCCATTCTTCTACAAACTCTAGTACTAGTACAATTTCTAAAGTTAAATCTTATTTTTCTCCCTAATAGGTAAGAAACGTAATGTTCTTTAATAGTAATAATTAGAAATGCGTTTAACATTTAGTTGTTATTTGTTTATATTTTATTTAAGTTTGTAAATTTAGAAATAATTCATGTAACATAAAATATAAATGTAAATTCTATATAAACATTATGGTATAAATATGAATTTAACATTTTGTTCATCTCATATTTATAAATTTAAATATGAAAAATTCTATATTTTTATTCATACTGGCCAAATCGGAACGAACCGCGACCCGCAACCCGCATGGGCTCGACCCGTATGGGCTAGCGGGCGGGCCTGAGTTGTAATTCGAAATTTGTGGGTCGACCCGGAACCGGCCCGGAACCCGCAGCGTGCGGGCTTTTTTTTACGCGGGCCGTTACCGGACTCATATGTTGACGGACCGACCTGACCCGGACCACCCGTATTGACACCTCTAAACCCAACAAGCATTTAATCCATTACCAATTGCGTTCTAGGAAAATGTTAAATTGTTTGTCACTCAAAATATGGCGGCCCAATGCGATTTACACTTACTAATTACAGTCATTTTGTCAAATCCAGTCCAATAATTATGATAAATTTTCAATAACATATAAAAATTCTTCTATATTCCACTATGGGTAACGGGTCCAAAGACACTTGATACACACAAATTTCTTCATAAGCAAAAGAAGAACATCAAGAAATCATAAGAAATATTTGCATGAAAAACACAGAATTACAGGCACAACATTTTAGTTCTTCCATGAACATGGGGTAGTCAACTCAAGTACTGTTGATATTTCTGCAGTTGTTCCTAATTTCTCCCTTGAATCCAGCCAATGGAGAAATATTTCCCGTCTTAACCATGGACTTTGCAAATTGTTGAAAGAAAAGCTTGTTGTTCTCTGCATATTTCTATACTAAGTTTAGTGATACTTGATTCGTTGTCACAAGAACTTGGTCGGAATTCAGAAGCCCTTTCGAGGCCAACAAATTCTTGAAGTAGCTGTTGTCAAATTTTGTTGGTCTGACGAAGTCGAGAAAAAATAAAAAATAGGTTTTGGTCACCACTGGATCATGGGCACCTGTAATATTCAACATAAAATCAAATATAAATCGAACCTTAGGTTTATAAGACTTTGAAGAGCTCTTTTTCTTCTTTTTTTTGAAGAACTTCCTGATTCAAGTAACATAGATTTCCTCTTCAACCCCTTTGAACTTTTTCTGATCGTTTGTTATGTTTTACTGATTTCAATGGAGGAGATGGCGGAGGGGTGGTGGATGGTGGCAGAGATGCTGAGGTTTCGATGGGTAGGAGAGGTGAAATCGATTGAAGGAGAGGCGGCCGATCGATGATTGATCTTCTATGATTCTCAGTGGAGTTCTATGTTGGGAGGTGAGTTTCACCTTTCAACACCGTATATTTACCTATTTAAAAAGTTAAAAGGAGGTATAAGGGTAAAATTGAAAACAAGTATTAAAATAGGGTAAAACATGTAATTACCTCGTCTCTATTGCCTTACTGGGCCATTTTGACCCATTAGCTTAGAGGTGCTATAGTTTGTTGCTTTTTATGTATTTTGTGAGGATTTGGTCTTGTCGCTCATCTTTTGTTGGATCTTCCTTTTGAAAATAAAAATTAAAAAAATCGCCACTTGGTGTGGTGTTTTTTTTTTTTCCCCTCTAAAAGCCATGAAAAACATAAATAAAAGTAAGCTCGTGTTTGATAGTCATTATTCAATTTTTTTTAAAAAAATTCATTTTCAACCATACATTCTACTAATATATATTTTTTTTAATCATATATTCTCCAACAATTTACTATTATAAACTAGTTTAACATCCGTGCGATGCACGAAAATATTTTATTGATAAAATATAATGTATTGACACAAAATAATGGAAAAATCAATACAAAGTAACAACGAATAATAATAATAATAATAATAATAATAATTTTTAAGTATAACACATTTCCTCTAGATTCTTCGAGCTTCCAGATTTAGACTTGAGAATTTTCGCTTGCACACATAGATAAGATTTTATTGTTGGTATTCCAAATCTTCTTAAGAAATAATGGACTTATCATGTTACACAAGTATGTATACTTCAAGTTACGATTCATTACATAGAATAGAAGCATTACCATTAAATTTTTGGATTAGCTCTAATCCAATGAAGACACGAATCAAAAATAGGTATACGTAATGAGGACTCAAGACGTATTCCAAAGGAAAAATTGTAAACAAACAATTTAGTTACATCATGAAAAGTTTCAAAAATAAGCATCTGAAAGCAAATGTACCTGAAAATCTATGATTTTTTTTTTTGAAATATCATAGCTTCTTTTTAGACGACTTCATATTAATCTTTTTCTCCAATTTCCAATCTAAAAATTGCAAAACAAAGTGATGTGATAAGTTTATTTTATACACTTTTCTATTCTAAAAGTAGGATTTTAATTGTTTGTTCAAGAATATTTGCTATTTATTTCATTGTTATTTGTTTATATTTCAGAAATAACCCAATGTCGAGAAAACAATGGAATTGAAGCCAAGATCGAGCAATTGGATGATAAAAGTGTCAAAGTAAGCAAATCAAGAGTTGACGTAGTTAATCAAATGGCCAATTTGTTGAAAAATGGAAGAAGAAATCAAATTTGGAAGAAATCAGAAGTTCATGGGCTAAATTGCAACAATCGAAAGTTGGAGGACTTGCTATGAAATTAAAAGACAGGACCAACTTGTAGTACTTAAAAATGAAAATTGCATTTTCCCAGATAACCGTGCGGTCGCACCTGATTAGACGCGCGCGGTCACATGACCTGAAATTTTTACGACTGAAACAGACCTGCAGAGGCGTGCGATCGCAACATTTTGAATCGTGCGGTCGCACGGTAGAAATTCTGGACCGCGGTTGGGCTTTTTACGCGGAATTCAGCATTCTTTCTCCCCAAATAACCTAAATTCCGAGAACATCTATAAATACATTGCTTGGGGCACGAACTTAGGGGTTCCCAACTTGCTCAATTCATGCCAAAACGCTGTCGAAGTGCCGAGGGATCCAAACCACACCAAGATCAAGATTGAAGATACAATTGGAAGGAGATGAATTGTATTACATCTTTTTATATCTCTTGTTATTTATTTTCTATTATGTTTCTAGGCTAGGTTAATTGTGTTGGAATTGTGATGAAGTTTTGATTTCTTGACTCCATATTTTAATCTATTATTTAATTTATGCAATTCATGGTTTTGAGCAATTGAATTATGCTTTATCTATCATGCAATTACTTGATCACTAGTTGTATGATTTTAGGTTATGTTTTCTTAAGTTCAAAAGATTAGAATTTCATTGGACTTGTTTCAATTGTCACAAAGTCTGATAGGGGATAGAAATATACCACTATGCTTTGTGTTTTCTGCTATAGTATTCACAAATATTTTAATACTTTCTTACACATTCGGATTCAACATAGAAATATAGTTGGGTCGTGCGTAGGAATAAATGTTAATGCTTGTTCGAAAGGGAGTTTTAACAACATTTGGAACATGGACATTCAAAACCCGTGAATTGTATTTAAATAATTTGGTTAAAATATGGATGATAGAGTCAAAATGGATTCATAATTCTAACGCATTTGTTTTTATAAGTTTTAAATTCAAATTTTTATTGTTTCTTCAGTTTAATTTTTTATTTGTTTTTCAATATTAAAATTCTCAAACTCAAAATTTTTCTCATTCCGGTTAAGGTTTGTAGTCTAAAATACAATTTACAACTATCCCTATAGGTACGATATTTGGACTCACGTCCACTTTATTACTTGCTCGACCCGTGCACTTGCGAAGCAAACATGATGATTAATCCAGGTATCCGACAATATGAAAAGAGATAATGGAGTTCAATAACTTTTAATCCTATACAATCTACAACTCCCATTATGTGAACCAATCATAGCACCCTTCAACAAAGAAGAAAATCAATGTCAACATAAGAAATGTACTCAGCTGAACATAATCTTAAGCAAAAGTTTTCCATCATATCTTGCCATCAAGAGTGGACCAAGCTGTAGTAAGCATTTCATCATTTCAAAAAGATGAATGTTTAAATTTTTGAAATCTGAAGAGTCTTACCTAGTGCAGTGTCAAACTACCGTTTCTCTTCCTCTGTCAATATGTAATCAAGTTCCTCACTTTCTGCTTCATTTTCATTCGAAGTGTTAAAGAATTCATTATCTTTCATCGCTTCAGGGGCCCTCCTCAACTTTATACTTGCAACCACATTATGCATATCATATACTTTAACTTTCCAAGGACCCACCATTTCCGTCTTCTCTTATCATCTCCATGTTGTTTGAGACAAAAGAACTTCTTGAGTAACATCAGTCCCAAGCTTGAATATATTATTTTGTGACATGTGAATCAATTCTTACTGCACTTCTGCCTCAGTTGCTGGAGCTCTAGCACCATCCAAAGCATTCGTGACCTCCTTATCTTTGTGCGACACCATGCAAATTGACCCTTGGGGAACTTATCCATCCTCAAAAGAATCACCAAGGAAAAGAATACTCTGATCTGAACGTTGAATTTTGAAACAATCAAAACAAACCAAATTCATATCTGCCTTTCCCAAATTTGCATCACTCTTCCATATTATGTACATGTCAGAAGGAGCAATTCTCAAAATGAAAGGGATGACTGAGCTCTCAAAATCAGAACTGATCTCCATGTAAAAATCCCTCATCCTTGTCATTGTCCCCATTAAACAAGGCAGCCTTTTGCACCACTTTGCCCAAGCCAATGGCTGGTAATGTCGAACTATAAAAATTTTAATCATTTCTTCCCTATTACAAATTGACTCCTGGAGTGCACTCCACCCCTATTCATTCTACAAGCTTCAATCTGCCTCAACAAGCATAAACATCTCGGCATAGTGTCATCACTAAATTTGACAACCAAGTGGAGGAGTGTCCCAATTGGGAACATCTCTTCTATCAATGGCACCAGCCTTAGCTTTCTTACCAAGAGAAACCGATTCAGTACGAATCTCAGCGGGGTCACAAAGTCATGGGAGGCTTGCAGTCATCCTCCCGAGATCCGCATAATCTTTTTAAAAAATGGCTTTATTGACCGGGCTATGTGGGGTACTTAGAAACATCAACACCTACCTTGTTTCAGGAGTATGTTCAGAGCCCACCCACAACTATATTATTCCATATCAATATCCAATTCAATCATTCAAAGTTACACTAATCAATAAAAACCAAATCAAGAACCCAGTTCCTAAATCAACTTTACAATATGATGATGAATGAAATTGCCTAACTGCAACCAAATCAACTCTTTAACCACTGGATTCGAAATATGAAAAAAATAACCTTTTGACATTTATTTCCAAAAATTCCACAACAATAAATATTTGAAAACTGAATCAAGCCCAATTCTATTACACATAAATGAGCAACAAAAACTTCAAAAAGAAATCTCACCTTGTTATTCTAGAGCCAATTATGTGTAGGATGACTCCAAAAATGACCTCATGTGGTTCATTAGGGAAATGAATCACATGCTCAGAAAATGTTGCGCAAGTATCATGTGATGCCATTGGGCATCTTACACACTGCCTAAATCAATTCTTTTATTTACACAAAAAGCATGCTTGACCAATAAGAGATATTGATATATAACTGTAGCTAACATTATTTTCATGGAAAAAATCAAAATCAACAAATAGAGGAAACAAAGCAAAATTAGAAACTTAGACTACATGTATAAAGAAAACGTTGATCCATGTCCATGCTCTAAAAATGCTAAAAAGAAAAGAGTTAACATAAATAAAAAACTTTGTACCCAAAAATGCCCACCTATCCCAGAACCCTGAAGAATTATAAATAAATAAATAAATTAAATAAATAAATATATAACGAAAAATGAATGTTAAATTAAATTATAACTTTCTGACACTTAAATGTTGAGGGCACTTGAATTGTTTCAAATATGAGAGGCCAAGTTCGTCTTTAGCAGATTTTAGGTGAAAGGTTGCTTGACATTTGACAGCCACGACCAGGGCATAATATCACCTCATTGTAGATTACATACTGGCAAAGAAGACACTGGACCTGAGATAGATGAAAACCTATGAACATGTTGAGCCAATCACATAATAAGGAGAAATATTAAAAGTGAGTTTTGTTTAGGAACTTTAAAGCCATGGTGGCTTCTATGATAAATGAGTCTTAGTTGCAAGTTATTATACATTAAAAACATCCCATGATTTCGTATCCTCTTCTTTAAAGAAACCAACAAAATTTGGCACTAAGATTAAGGCTTTGTTTTACTTTTTGTGGATAAAATGTATTTCTCAATCTTTAAATAGACATATTAATTTAACTCAAAATATTCCAAATGATTAACCTATAGTTGGCAACACATACATCCATAATAAAAGAATAACTATAGCTAGACCAATTATAACATGGAAAAGAACGCAAAAGACCCTTTTAAATTTTGTGGAAAATAAGATGAAGAGTTCCAGAAAGCATCATAACAATAATAAGTTTTCTTTGCCAATTACTATTTTACATTCGACGGACTGGAGTGCATGATTCGACTTGCTATTCTACATTATGCACCTTTTGAAAGGAATTCTATCAGAAGCAATTTAGGTTACAAACAAAAAAGTGTATAATAGGAAATACCAAATGGAAAGAACACAATGATGTCAAAGTCCTGAATCTTTCATGTCCAGTAAATTAAAAAGTAGATTAAGCAAATCGTATAAGAAATGTAGTTAATCAAGCAAAAGAAGTAAACTTCTAGGATTTTAGTACACGTCATTCATACGAAACTAAAAGGGTCAGAAAAAGCACAGCAATTGCTACTCCTTCAATATTGGTATGCATTATCATCTTTGAATCAATGTGTAAAGAGAAAAAGATTGCAGAATGTGTTTTGAAAGAAGCAATTTGCAGGAACACAAATCACAAAATCTAGGAAGATAAACGAATATAAGCACAATAAGGTATCTCAATCATTTTCTTCAGATACATTATATGACATTTTTTACCTGTATCCCATATCGCGAGATTCAGTTTTTTTTTTCCCTCCAACAGTAACATGCTTAACCTTGAAATCTACTCCCGTTGATAGAAAACTAAGAAAATTATAAGGTCAATTTCTCACTGCAAATCTTTTGCACAACACCTAGTCAAAATTGAGCCACGTTGTGGATGCTCATACGAAAATAGAGCTGGACAAATCGAAAATTCAGTGGATAAAGGTAAGATGCAGGTGAAATAGATAGCCCTCAGCTTCAAAATACCCGAAACTCAACACCCAGTCGACTTACACCTTAAAGCTCGCGATTGAACAGTTCACACAAAACACCCAGCTTTAAATAGACCTAAACATACCTTTTCAGTAAAATTTACATACCTTGCGTAAACATCATCAAGCACAAAAAATTGGGGCTCAACTTATGCTGTAACATATTACAGTTTATAAATCAGAAAATTATAGGATTAACACCACAATTACAATTTATAAATTCTTTTGTTTATTTTTTTCGAAAAAGGAAAACAAAGATCTTAAACAATCAATATCTTCCAAAGAAGGGAAAAAAATTATAATTTTGGCTTACACCTAAATCTGCTAAAGAAACTCCACAGCTGCCACTATGGATTTGAACTTAAAATTAATTCAAAATATTGAAGCTTCACATTTTAGTCTTCTTTGTTGTATTAGGGCTCTGCTAACACATATTGATGTCTGTGCCTAAAATCACAAAAAATGAAAAGCTTAATTTCTGAGATCCTAATGCAAAAACAAAAGATATATGAAGAAAAACTAATGTCTTTCGTAATCTCCTATTTTGAAACTCAATTTTTTCACAATCTCCTATTTTGAAACTCAATTTGAAGCAGCTTAAGTACCCACAACCTGTTTACGTTTGGTGTGTTAATCTGCCAACAACAAAGAGTAATCATGGGCAATAAAGATATTCAAGTTAAATTTAAATGTCATCTGCAATGAAACATTGAAGATTATGCCTACCTATTCTTAATCTCCATCAGTTTATCTTCAAAGTGGTAATGAATTGCCTACCTATTCAAACAGAGGAACGGATTGATTATGCCCCTCTTTAGTGTAGTCATTTTGTAAGTGTTAATAATTAAGCCATTCGAGATAAAGATAAACATATCGAACAACACAGACAAATTGGCTGCAAACTACTATATACTGAAAAATCTTCCATCCAGATCATAGCTAGGGATTTAACAATGTAAAACACAAGCCAGCGAAAGAAATCTTGACTACCCAACCTATTCAACCAAGAAATTACATAAATTTTCAAATAAAGCTAATGAAATCTATCATACCTTCACAAGAGGGTAAATTATTTTACCACAAGTAGCACATTTATCTTGTGTTCCTAAGAACATGCCAGTAACTTTGCATGGTGATCTTGTCTAGATATTCATAGAAAGATTAAGATTTAGAGGCAAAAATATTGACAAATCAAACAAAATCTTTTCATTTTTAATGAAAATAAAGATATGCTGAGCTGGGGAAACATACCATCTCTGGAGGTAACTTCTCAGCCGACTTTGTAGCTGTGGAAAATGAAATGAATTGTTAAAAAATAATGAAAAGAGAATGGTAGTTTTTTACGGTAAAAAATAGTCAGGTCACACCAGAGAAGGCATGCGTGTCACAAAATTCTTGTTGAAACTGCCCTTTCTCCTTGAAGAGCTGCTCAAAGTGCGGCTTACAGTAGAGAACACCTTCCATGGGATCCGCAATAAGCTACGTACTGATGCAAATTTATAACTTTTAGATTAGATGCAGAAAATGTTCTCACATTAGGACAAATCACAATTATTCTCTTAAATAATAATGAAAATAAAGATATGCTGAGCTGGGGAAACATACCATCTCTGGAGGTAACTTCTCAGCCGACTTTGTAGCTGTGGAAAATGAAATGAATTGTTAAAAAACAATGAAAAGAGAATGGTAGTTTTTTACGGTAAAAAATAGTCAGGTCACACCAGAGAAGGCATGCGTGTCACAAAATTCTTGTTGAAACTGCCCTTTCTCCTTGAAGAGCTGCTCAAAGTGCGGCTTACAGTAGAGAACACCTTCCATGGGATCCGCAATAAGCTACGTACTGATGCAAATTTATAACTTTTAGATTAGATGCAGAAAATGTTCTCACATTAGGACAAATCACAATTATTCTCTTAAATAATAATGAAAATAAAGATATGCTGAGCTGGGGAAACATACCATCTCTGGAGGTAACTTCTCAGCCGACTTTGTAGCTGTGGAAAATGAAATGAATTGTTAAAAAACAATGAAAAGAGAATGGTAGTTTTTTACGGTAAAAAATAGTCAGGTCACACCAGAGAAGGCATGCGTGTCACAAAATTCTTGTTGAAACTGCCCTTTCTCCTTGAAGAGCTGCTCAAAGTGCGGCTTACAGTAGAGAACACCTTCCATGGGATCCGCAATAAGCTACGTACTGATGCAAATTTATAACTTTTAGATTAGATGCAGAAAATGTTCTCACATTAGGACAAATCACAATTATTCTCTTAAATAATAATAATCAAATCTTTATTAGCTATTTTTTACCGTCAGTCTCCCCAATAAGCCAAAAACAAACCAAAAGAATAAGAAACTTGAACAAACCTATGAATAAATTCATATGCAAATACACCAGCAGCCATAAAAGTTGAAAAAAGTTTGCAAAAATGTAGATTTTGTTCATAAAAATAAAAATGAATTGCAAGTGTCAGATACCTTATGGGTTCCTTTGTAGTGAGAGCATTTGAAGCAAGACTTGTGATAATCCACTCCATCAACAGAGGAACAAAAAAATTTGGTAAAGGTCGAACACAAACCTTTTCGTTTGCAAAAATTGGGAGGAAGTAAGCCTTTCCCAATTCAGTAGAAGGGAAAATTGATTTTATCGCCCTAAACAGTAGAAATAGATCCTGATTTTTGTGGTTTAGAAATTCGAAATTAGAATAGTATAACGAAAGGGAAAAGAAGTGACTAATTTTTGTTTTGGCAAGCTTCTTGTGGAAGCTTTTGTTTGAACCAAGAGCAGATTCTATGTTTTTTCACTGTAATAAAAAATTTGGGCGGGATTTGTCATTATCAGTTTTCTAATATTTTATTATTATTTTTTTCAACTTTGGGTGGATTATTAAGCTACAATGTCGGTTGGGAATACCTCCTTTTTTCAAATTCAAATAGAAGATATTTTTTTTAGTCGGGATTTTTTTTCTGATTTTATGCTTCATAAATAATTACAATTTATCAAAAGAAGTGACATTTTGGGGGGGGGGGGGGACTTTGGAGGGAAACCTAGCCACTATCCTTCTTTATAATAATAATAATAATAATAATAATAATAAGATAAGATATTAATAAGATAAGATAAGATATCATCAGTACCATGTGAAACTAATCTAAGGCAGGCCATGTGGGAGTTATAAAAGCTATGCTAGATTGATGCAGCCTGACCTGATGAATGAAAACTATACCTGGAGATACATTTCCCAGCAACTTAACTCATCCTACTTTAATGGAAGGAAATTTTAATCCTCTGCCCACTCTTTCTTGAACAGCAAGGGCAATAAGCATTTGCAAATATTAGAAAACCAAAGCAAATTAAAAAGCTTCAAAAGGAGATCATACCCAAACATACCAAAAAAAAAAATGCAGCATCTATCTGATGCTTCATTTGCCTTCTTATTCTATATCTAATCATACACAAAATAGAAAAATGCCTTCAAACTCTTACACAAATGTACAAACTCAACTCATTCATTTAAAAAATATCAGAAATTCAAATTAAATAGTGAAAAATGGGGCAAAAAATAAAAAATAAAAAATGACCTCAATATCAGAATGCCATAACATTCAAAATAGTAAATCCTCTTAGTTTAATGGTAGTGACACTTTTGCCATAATTTGGAGCCACTGCACCAGCAAATACCATCTTCAGCCCCTTAAAAATATCTCCACCAACACCAGTACGATCCCAGTCCCCAACCCCCCACTCCTACCCTGCCCACCCACCACCTACCCATGGGCCTAGGACTTGCATATGCTGTGTCTCAAAATGAACAACTGAGTTTCCATATGAGCATAATTATTGATTGTTCTAAATCTTATGACCTTTTTGTGAGAATTATGGAACAATATTTGAATTTTTGGACTCTTGCAAAGTACATGTTAATACTATGTGACAACGTGCTCTATTTACATTCTACAAAATCCACACACACTAATTATCAGCCAGTTAAAGGCATTTACCTCTCCTGGTAGGTCTTCGGTTATAATCCCTCACCCCAGTCGAACACTGAAACCGGAGAAAAAAAATTCTAACTTTCACGAACCTTCAACATTTTATAATCTACTTTTATCAATAGAATAGAAGAAGTGAGAACTTAACCTCAAGCTCTCCAATGTGAGAAAAACATTTGAGGGACAATAATGGCGGTTAAGCATCAATTTGATATACATTTCTGCTATAATAAGTAATATCTTTAATAAATGAGACCAACCTTACAATTTTCGGAACTATCATTCGGTCAATTCCTCTACCTTGTAGAGCATGAAGAACCTGTAAGACTTCAACATGATTATATAAACTTGTACAACATATATATTGTTATCAAAAATTTCAACAACAAAAGTAATAAAGCAAAGTGAAGTGAATATTGCACATGCTATAGGTGAGAATTGGTGATGTTCGCTAAAAACACACCGCAAGTGCACGTATCGCATACAAGTGATAGTGGACTAAATGAGTCTAGTTTATCGATCCCACAAGGATTGTCTATTCCAATTACACCCTAGTTTTAATTAATTTAACCAAGGAACACACACAATAAAGTTTTGGTTTTGGAAAAGATTTAATATTAGAGCTAAAATCGCAATTGTAAGTAAATAACTAGGAAATGATGATAAATAGATAATAAAGGAGTGTTGGGATTCTTGATTCCACTTGACCACTACCTTATTGAATTCTCAACAGGAAAATAGAAATGCAATTCATTAATATTGTTAGACCCCATTTTTCAAGCTTAGCCAATTACCTCTCTCGAGTAAAATTAATCCTAATTAGTGAAATTAACCTACTATATCTCTATGTCAATTTAAAACACACCAATTGCATTAACCCTTTGTGAAAATAACTCAATGGATCATCGAAGGTTTTAGGTATATCTCAATCCTAAACAAGAACCTAGAGCAAATATTGTATTGATTTAGACTACACAACAATTTCTCAATAATTGCACATCCCATGAAATCCAAGCATAAATGTGGCCACAATAATTCCCCCAAGAACTCTTTTTCAACTCCTCAAAGTAGGGGGCCCTCTTGTGTTGATATTGTGGTGATGCCTCCAAATAATGAGCCATTTGTTCGACTTCATGATCATCATCATCAATAGTCAAAGAGTGGATAATGTAAGACTCCAATGGATCCTTAGAAATCCCACGGTTGAAGGAGTTTACCACTAGATGATCAATTACATCCACCCGAAAACATGAGTTGGACTCCGAGGGGTATTTAATGGCCTTAACACATTGAAGGTGACTTGCTCATCTTGCACCCTCAAAATCAATTGCCCTTCTTGCACATCAATAAGCACTCTCCCGATTGCTAGAAATGGCCTTCCCAAAATGATTGGAATGTCATGATCTTCCTCTATGTCAAGAATAATGAAATCCGTCGGGAAGATGAATTTATCAACCTTCACAAGAACATCCTCAATGATACCCCGAGGATATTTGATGGACCTATCCTCCAATTGTAGAGACACGATGGTTGCTTTAGCTTCCCCCAATTCCAATTTCTTGAAAATGGACAAATGCATCAAATTAATGCTAGCACCAAGATCACATAAAACTTTACTAAAATTAACATCACCAATAGTGCATGGAATAGTAAAACTCCCTGGATCTTTAATTTTTGGAGGAAGCTTGTTTTGAATGATTGCACTACATTCCTCAGTTAGCATCACCGTCTCATGCTCTTCAAGCCTTCTTTTGTTGGATAGAATATCCTTCATGAACTTGGCATAGCGTGGCATTTGAGCTAATGCATCGACAAAAGGAATGTTGATGTATAGCTTCTTGAATACTTCCAAAAATTTGCCAAATTAACTGTCAAACTTTTGCTTTTGCAACCTTTGAGGAAAGGAGATAGGAGGCACATAAGCCTTGATCGGTGTTGGAGCCTGATGCGTGTCGCAATGCACCAAAATAATAAATAATTCCTTACTTGCTAAATATTAATTAATAATGTAGTAGCGAGAGTAAGGAATTATTTATTATTTTGGTGCATTGCGACACGCATCAAATTTTTGGCGCCGTTGCCGGGGAACGGTCAACCAATTTAGTTGTTTAGTTAATTAGAATTTTATTTTTTTCTGCATTTTATTTTATTAATTTTTTTTTCACTTCATTTCTATAATTTTTCAAAAAAAAAAAAAAAAAAAAAATCTTGCGGGTTTTTGATTTCTAACTTCACCCCAAACCTTCTTTGACCATAATTTTTGCATCTAATCTTCTTCCCACATGCCATTATTGATTTGGAGCTCTTTGAATATGCCATTGAACCTCACTTCTTGATTTTTTTGTATTTCTTTGGTCCTGTTTCCTTTCTTTTTCTTCTTTTTGACCTTACATAGCACAATAAATGAAAATACATTAAACGATGCTTCAATAGGATCAAAACAATAACAAAATAAGATAATAAGTGAGTTAAATATGTGCTAATAAAGCACTTATCAAATCCCCCCACACTTAAACCATTGTTCGTCCTCGAATAATGATGTGAAAGAAAAGAAACATAACTCAAACAAAAAGATAGACCTACAATCGGAAAGTCAAGGTTACAGCCCACTTCTCTTTTAGCATGAAAATTCAATTGCATAACCGGAGTGTGTTAGTGTGTGCAAGAGATGCATCATCCAATATCCTCTGAACAGAAATGAAAATCAATACCCCCGGCCCAATTCATTTCCCAATGTGGCTTGTATCCTCCCACCTCTCGTGAGTTCTCTCTTAACCTCTATCAATGATTTACTACATGGGTGTTAGTTTTTGGCCAACTTGAAAGTACAGAATATAGACCAAGCAATTCAAACCACTCATAAACATATGTAATGGGAGTTAATACCCTCACTAGATATTTTTCTCTTCGCACAAAGTGTATAAGGGTGAGAATTTTCACTCAACTCACTGCATGGAGAATCTATTACCACAGACTGCTCAAATGTCATAACCGGAGCCAACAATAACACAAGTGCAAAGTAAAGGTCTTTATTCAGTTGTAACGGAGCTTCGAGTCACGTAGGATAAAAGGACATATTTAGGCTGAGCCGAGAAGGAATTTCGCAAGCTAAGTCAATTCAAAATAATATTATTTCCTTCACTCTCAATATGACCTTCATTGTTTCCCGCTACCCAACTTAGTTAACACTTGAAATTTTTCTTTTTCTTTTTCTTTTTTCATTTCTTTTTCACAAGTTGAGTGTTTGACTTCCTCAACTAATAATTTTCTGGACTAAAATTCCTTTTCATTGCTTTTTCTCTCTTTTTTTTTTTAAGTATAGACTGCAACTTTTTCTCTTTTATTCAAATCATTACGCAGTCACCAATTGGCACAAGATAGAATTACATTCCCCTGAATTCAGTCCATTATACAACCATCGCCCAACACAAGATAACCATTGCAACTTCTTAGACTTAGACCACAGCACGATCCTTAATCAACAAAAGCTTGCGAATCCCTTCTCTATGGGTTTAAAACAGAGACAATGCAAAAGAAAGGGTATTCGTGGCTTGTAGCGTGGCATCAAAAT
Source organism: Ligustrum vulgare (assembly GCA_963555705.1). Taxonomy (NCBI): domain Eukaryota; kingdom Viridiplantae; phylum Streptophyta; class Magnoliopsida; order Lamiales; family Oleaceae; genus Ligustrum; species Ligustrum vulgare. The sequence continues at coordinate 46,142,032 of OY743170.1, read as the reverse complement.
TTTAAGGAAAGGCTAAGGCTCAAAAGGGCTTCTATTGGTACATGTATTATGGTAGGCCCTTTCAGCAGGTCAAATTTGGTTTAACCTAATGCCTTTACTATATTTTGCACTTGAGCTAAGAAGCTTCAACGGCATGTACAAAAAAGCAAATCCAAGAACAAATCAACCATGCAGGACACACATCAAGGAAATAAGAGCTTAATATAAAGAGTAAAAGAAGCTCATAGGCTCAAAAGCTCACAATTATGGTTTATGTGTGTTCCTCCCATCCAATTATGAGTATAGGTCATTGCTCAGTCTCGGTTCCGAACTCAAAATCTAGGGGATAAGGATAGAATGAAGTTACTCAGGGCGTTATTTTATCATATCAATTTTGGTTTGACTCAATTAGGTTGCAGAAAATTTTTCAATTTGTCCCCATTTTCAAACTAATTCAGAAATTATTGAAAAACTCATCTCTATGTGCTCATTGTTTATCCGATTATGCAATTTAGGAAGTTGGTGGTTCAAAAATTATCATAAGTGGGGCTGCTTCCTATTATACCAAAATGTGGGTCTAAGCACAATTAAAAAAACTAACAAAAAAATTGAAAGAAGATGAATAAAACAGGGATAACAAAAAATAATAGATAATCATTCCCCCCACACTTGAATTCCACATTGTTCTCAATGTGTAGCGTGACAATACAAAACAAAATAGGGGAATGTGAATGGAATCAAAGGAAGGGACATTTTTTTTTTGAATGAAATTAACTAATAAGGAAAATGACAAAAATGAAAATAAAAAATAAATAAATAACAATTTGAGGGAGTAAAGAAACTCCCCTCTCGGGTTGCCTCCCGAGCAGCGCCTTTGTTTACTGTCTTTGGTTAGACTTGTTTTTTCCTCCTTCAACCGGGATTAGGTGGATTTCCAAAGCTCAACTTCTTTTTCATATTTTTCATTAGGGTCTGCAAGACAGGGGGCAAAAGCATGTCATCAAAAGTTTGCAATGTAATACACGAGATTTTACCTGGCTTTTCACCATTTCCACCAAGTTTGAAAGTTTCCTGTACTGAAGAATCAATAACATTAACAGAATGAACAGGATTATCATCATCAAGGTAGTTCACGGAATCATAAATATTAAACCGAATCATTTCATTATCAAATTCCATGGTAAGTGAGCCACTACTAACATCTATCTTGGTCTTAGATGTTTTTAGAAATGGTCTCCCTAACAAAACAAGAGTAGAGTTGGGGGAATGGTCATCATTCATGTCCAATACATAAAAATCTGCAGGAAATACTAACCCGCCTACTTGCACTAGAATGTCTTCAACTACCCCGTCAGGATAAGCATTAGAACGATCGGCTAGTTGAATTATAACATTAGTTTCAGTCAGTTTGGCAAGTTTTAATGCGGTGTAAGTGGACCTAGGCATTACATTGATAGATGCTCCTAAGTCTATTAAAGCACAATTTATTTTCTTATTGCCTATTTGACAAGGTATGGTAAACATACCTGGATCCTTGCACTTGGGAGGTAGTTTCCTCTGAAAGAGCGCCGACACATTCTCTCCCATTCTTACCTTTTCATTCCCCATCAGTTTTCGTTTGTTGGTGCACAACTCCTTCAAAAACTTTTCATACCGGGGTACTTGCTTGATCGCATCCAATAGTGGGATGTTGATCTCCACCTTCCTGAATATCTCTAGTATATCCTTTTCCTTGCCCTCCTTGTTCGACTTTGCTAACCTACTAGGAAAAGGTGGAGGTGTTAGTTTAACATTTAAATGGGAGTCAGTTTTTACCTGAGGGTCTTGCGGAGCGTCATTTCTCTTCTCGACTCCTTCCTTCTCATTTCCCTCCTTTTCAGGTGCAGTCGGTCCCAGTTGCGGCCCCTCAATTTCTTTTCCACTTCGGAGAGTTATGGCACTCACGTTTTTAGGATTTATCTCGGGTTGAGATGGCAATTTACCTCCGGATTGTGATTCCAACCTATTTATGGCAGTGGCCATTTGGCTCACTTGATTTTCCAAGTTTTGTATGCTTGACTTGGTATCCTGTTGGAATTGCATTGTGTTCGTTGCCAATGTCTTAACCATATCCTCAAGAGACATACCTGAATTTTGAGGTTTTTGTTGATATTGTCCCTGTGGTTGGAAAGTCCCTTGCTGCTGGAATTGTCCTTGTGGCTTGTTTGAATTAAAACCCGGGGGTTTGTTATTTTCGTAGCTCAGGTTGGGGTGATCTCTCCACCCGGGGTTGTACGTGTTCGAGTATGGGTTGTATTGCTGCCTTTGGAAAGGGAAACCTCCAGCAGCATTTACCTGTTCATTGTTTTCTTCTTGCAGTACCGGACAGGTATCCGTTGGATGTCCCAAGTTCGAACAAATCCCACAGGCCTTGGCTTGTTTCGAATTACCTACAGCAAGTTTCTTGACAAGATTTGTTAGTTCATATAATTGACCTTCAATATTAGAACTACTTACCTCGTTGACTCGGCGGACTTGGGAATCCCTACTCGAGTTGAATTGCTGAGTATTTTCCGCCATGTTGGATATTAAAGCCCGTGCTTGCTCTGGTGTCTTGTCCATTAGCGCACCTCCGCTTGCGGCGTCTATCATACTTCTGTCCATCGGTGCAAGACCCTCATAAAAATATTGAACCAAAAGCTGTTCGCTAATCTGATGATGGGGACAGCTCGAAATGAGCTTCTTGAAGCGCTCCCAGTATTCATATAATGTTTCATTGTTGTTCTGGCGCACCCCACATATTTCTTTTCGGATGGTACCGGCCCTCGATGCAGGGAAGTATTTTTCCAAGAAGAGCCTTTTTCATGTCGCTCCAAGTAGTAACCGTTCCCGATGGCAGACAATAGAGCCAGTCAGTGGCGGCATCCTTCAATGAGAATGGGAAGGCTCTCATTTTTATCTGTTCCTCGGTAATGCCCGTGGGTCTCATAATGTTGCAAACCACATGGAACTCCTTTAAGTGTCTATATGGATCTTCGCCGGGGTTCCCTCGAAAGGTTGGTAATAAGTGGATGAGCCCAGATTTAAGCTTGAAAGTTTTTCCTTCTTCCACATTTGGAAACGTAATACATAAGGGCTGCTGAGCCACATCGGGGGTAGCTAGTTGTTTAAGAGTTCTGTTATTAGCTGCCATTTGTCTCGCTGCTCTCCTTTGTTGTCGAAAAGTCCTCTCGATTTCTGGGTCAAGATCAAAAAGTTCACAATCAGTTGACCGAGTTTTAAGCATATAAGCAAAGGAGCACAGAAATAATTTTTTTTTTTTTTTGAAAGAAATGACTAAATAAACTAAAATTAACCAAAATGAAAATACGAAAATAAAAAGTCGAGGAGATAAAGAAACTCAACTCTCGGGTTGCCTCCCGAACAGCGCCTTTGTTTACTGTCGTTGGCTCGACTGAGTCTGCGCGGGACTAGTGCTCCTTGTTAGCGGGTTCCAGTGCAATTACTTCCAAGTTTTCAGTTTGGAATCCCTCATAATATGGTTTGAGGCAGTGCCCATTGACCTTGAACTGTTTATCCGTGCGCAAGCTCCTAATATCGACTGCACCATGGGGAGATACATTAGTAACAAAAAATGGACCTACCCAACGAGAACGAAGCTTACCTGGGTGTAATTTGAGCCGGGATTGAAACAGTAGCACTTTCTGACCCTCACAAAAGCTCTTTCGAGAAATGCGTTGATCGTGGAATGCTTTAGTTCGATCTTTATAGATCATTGCATTTTCAAAAGCCTCATTCCGTATCTCGTCCAATTCCTGCAATTGGAGCTTCCTATGATCTCCTACCGCGCCCCAATCCATATTACATTGCTTGATGGCCCAATAAGCTTTATGCTCGAGTTCCACCGGTAGGTGGCATGGTTTTCCAAATAACAATCGGTATGGAGACATACCAATTGGTGTCTTGTAAGCGGTTCTGTAGGCCCATAAAACATCATCGAGGTGGATGCTCCAATCTTTCCGGTCCGGTCGAATTGTTTTCTCTAGGATGGACTTCACCTCTCTATTGGAAATTTCTGCCTGTCCGCTAGTTTGGGGGTGATACGCGGTTGATACCCGATGCATCACTCCATATTTCCGTAACAAGGCTTCAATGGTTCGGTTGCAAAAGTGCATCCCTCTGTCACTGATCATAGCTCAGGGTATTCCAAACCTGCTAAAAATGACAGCTTTTACAAAATCTGCAACAACTTTAGCGTCATTAGTACGGGTGGCCCTTGCCTCCACCCATTTGGAAACATAATCGACAGCTAAAAGAATGTAATTACAACCAAACGACGGGGGAAAGGGTCCCATGAAATCAATGCCCCAAACGTCAAAAATCTCACATACAATAATGGGGTTTTGAGGCATTTGATCTCGTTGGGGGTAAGTTACCTGTTCTTTGGCAATTATCGCAAGACTTACAAAAAATGTACGCATCCTTGAAAAGGGTCGGCCAAAAGAACCCACTCTCCAATACCTTTTGCGCCGTCCTTCTAGGTCCAAAATGGCCACCGCATGCATATGAATGGCAAAAGGTGAGGATGGATTGATGTTCTGATTCCGGCAAGCACCTTCTAATGATTTGATCGGGGCATCTCTTCCATAGGTACGGGTCGTCCCAGATGTAATATTTAGCGTCGCTCCTCATCTTATGCTTTTGTGCCTGCGAAAAACTAGTAGGAATTAGTTTAGCAGTCATGTAATTTACCAAATCAGCATACCATGGGGGATTTGCTTCGATGGCAAATAAACCCTCGTCTGGGAAGGTTTCTCGCAGAGGTAGGTCGTCCTCGGGTCTCACTACCCGGCTAAGATGGTCGGAAACTACATTTTCGGACCCCGCCTTATCTTTTATTTCCAAGTCAAATTCTTGTAATAGAAGTATCCTGCGGATGATTCTAGGCTTCGCATCCTTTTTTACAAATAAGTGCCGTAAAGCTGCATGATCTGTAAAAATAATCACTTTATTAATTTTTTTTTTTTCACTTCATTTCTATAATTTTTCAAAAAAAAAATAAAAAAAATAAAAAAAAAAAATTCTTGCGGGTTTTTGATTTCTAACTTCACCCCAAACCTTCTTTGACCATAATTTTTGCATCTAATCTTCTTCCCACATGTCATTATTGATTTGCAGCTCTTTGAATATGCCCTTGAACCTCACTTCTTGATTTTTTTGTATTTCTTTGGTCCTGTTTCCTTTCTTTTTCTTCTTTTTGACCTTACATAGCACAATAAATGAAAATGCATTAAACGATGCTTCAATAGGATCAAAACAAAAACAAAATAAGATAATAAGTGAGTTAAATATGTGCTAATAAAGCACTTATCAGAGCCTTTGATGTGGATGCTTCTGGCTCAACCTCTTTGGGCATTTCAACAACCTTTTAGAATTCTTAAATAGGCTCAATATCTTCAATGGGAGCCTTGTTTGATTGAGTTGTTGGTTGTGGGGCCGTGATCTCGGGCGATTGCACCCCACTCCTTGTTGTAATAGCTTGAACATTCTCCCTAAGATTTGTCTCGGTATTGCTAGGAAAAGCTCCTTGTTGCCTTTCCGAGAGAAGTTTAGCTATTTGGCCCACTTGCTTCTCAAAATTTTTCAAAGAAGTATCATTGCGTTCTTGATATTGCAATTGATGATTTGCTAGCTTGGTGATAGCCTCTTCCCATCCCTCATTCTATTCTTGTGGTTTTGGATTCAAAATATTTTCATTGTTACCATAAGATAGATTAGGATGATTTCTTCTACCGGGATTGTATGTAGGAGCATATGGATTGAACCCTTGTCGTTCGAAAATTTGAGCGTAAGCAACTTGCTCGGTAGATGAAGAACTACTTGCCACCAATGGACACATAGAGCTTTGATGATTATCCCCAGGTATATCACATATAGGAGGGACTTGAACCATGTTGACGGGCCGAGAGGTTGAAGTAGACAACCATTCCACTTTCTTGGCTAAGGAATCTGATAAGTGTATTTTATACACTTATGGTATGTCTAAATTAGGTGTAATTATTGCTATTTAATTTTTGATTATCATTTACTTTTCAGAAAATATCCCAAAAGATGAAAATGATGAAATCAATGGGAAAAACGCATAATTGGATTGCTAATTGGAGCTAAATTGGACAAGTGAGGAGTTTGTGACAACAACCGGAAAACCTACATGGTGCCAAAGAGAAAAAATCAGAGGTTGGAGGTCCCAGTTGAAGAAATTGAGAGCTTAATTGAGAAATTCAAGAAGAATATAAAGTTTGGGGATTAAATCGCAACAATTAAAAGTGGAGGACTAAGGCTACAATTAAAGGTCGGGGGACTAACTTACACAGTCGAGGAAAGATGGAAATTGCGATCGCTGGACACTAACCACGCGATCGCACGAAGGTGCAAAATCATAACCCGAGGCTAAACAGCATAACCACGCGATCGCCAGAAATATGCATGTGCGATCGCGCGGTTATCTGACTGGGCCGCAGATCAGATTTTTCTCGCGATTTTTAACAGGCTTTGGGCTTTTTGACCTAGGTTTTCTCCAAAACCTATAAATACAACTCATTAGGCACGAAAATAGAACCTTTACCTCTCCATAGAACAAGCAACAATAGAGATTTCATCATCAAATCTTTGGAGATTCAAGCATTGCAGAGAGACGTGAATTGAAGATAATAGAAGAATTGAGACTTGGTGCATACTTTCCTTTCTTCTTGTTTTCAATGAACGTTATATTTTATTGTTTTTGTTCTTCAATCATGATGTGTAACTAATTTTAACGTTGGGATGAACGATGTAGCCTAGTTAATTATTTTAATTCCATATTCCTTGTTTTAACGATTCAATGCACGTGTTGATTTAATATTACGTTTAATGAGTGAATGAACTGGCCACTTATTCATGATTTTATGTGTTATTTTCATAATCCGAGAGGTGAGTTAATAACATGATCTAGGTAATAAATCTGGTAATTAAACAAGAGATAGAGATATACTCTTGTAATTATTGCGGTCATGTGTGAATTCTTGTGTGTAATACATCTAGTTAAGGAATATTCGAACCCGCTGTAGAGATACAAGGTTGACTTATTTAGGTAGAATTGATTTAAACTCGAGAGAGGAATCTCAATTTGAATTAGTGAATTCGATCGAACACATATTTAGAAAATAGAACCTACAATTGGAATTGATTAAATTGGTTAGGTGAAATCGTGAATCCCAATTATTTTACAATCTTATTTGAAAACAAAACAATTTTGTTTCATTTTAATTCTTATGTTTATGTTTTGCAATTTTAGTTTAAACAACCAATCATATTCAAATCATCCTTGTCTGTTCAAATAAGGTATAGAACTAAAATATTTTGGTAATTAATAGCAGTCTCCGCGGGACGATAATCCAGACTCTCAGGTCCATTTTAACTACGCTTCACGACCCGTGCACTTGCGGGGATATTTCACTTCGCGAGATATCGGTGAACAAGTTTTTGGCGCCGTTGCCGAGGACTGTTAATTAATATCGATATCCATTAGTTCTTATTTTACTTTTAACTTTATTTTGCTTATTTTTATTTTTATTTTTATATTAATTTTCAGTTTTTGTTTTATTTAATTTTTGTTAAGAAGGACTAAGTGATTTAATTTGCTTCATTTTGATACAGAAATTGAACGCACCTTTCAACAGAGGCGTAGACAACAGCTGGAAGCGAATCAACAAACAGACTTATCCATGGCAGATGATAGAATTCAGGATAATCAGGGAAATCAACAAAATCAGCTAGCAGCTGTGAATGGACAGTTCCAAAATCATGGACGGCGCATATTAAGAGATTACATGGTTCCTCCTGTGGGGAACATTGGAACCTGCATAGTACCTCCTGCAATCCAAGCCAACAATTTTGAGATCAAAACCTCTTTGATCTCACTGATCCAAAACTCATGTGTTTTCCATGGATTGCCGTCTGAAGATCCTCATGTGCACCTTAGGACATTTTTGGAACTATGTGATATGCAACGCATGAATGGAGTTTCAGATGACGCCGTGAAATTAAAGCTATTCTTAATTTCTTTGGCGGACAAAGCAAAAGCCTGGTTTTACTCTTTGCCCCTACACACAATCACCACTTTTGAAGTTATGAGCCAGAAATTTGTAGATAATTTTTTCCCACATGGCCGCATGTCAAAGCTAAGGCGTGAGATTTTGTCATTCAATCAACAGCTTGGGGAATCAATTTTTGAGGCTTGGGAAAGGTTCAACGAGCTCATCAGACAGTGTCCTACCCATGGAATCGCTGATTGGATCTTAGTCCAGACATTCTACAATGAGCTGACAAATGAAAACAAGAAGTACGCCGACTCAGCAGCTGGAGGATCAGTAATGGATATGACATATGAAGAAGCATCTGAGATCTTTGAGAAGATGGCTGCAAACAGTTACCAGTGGTACTCCGATAGATCTACACCAAAATCTGGAGGAATTGCTGCAGTTAGTGAAATTACAGCATTAACTGCTAAGCTGGATGCGTTGACAAAGAAGATAGACCGTATCGGTGTGCATCCAGCGAATTCGGTTCAAACGGCTTTGTGTGATTTTTGTTTTGAAAATCACGCTATAAATTTCTGCCCACTTCAAAAAAATCAATCAAGTTCAGAACAGGTCAACTTCATTGGGAACAGACAGCAGAGTGGTCCATATTCACAAATATACAACTCAGAATGGAAGAATCACCCAAATTTTTCATGGTCTAACAATCAGAATGTTCTGCGGCCGCCTGGATTTCAGCAACAACAACAATCTCAGAAAAACATCTCCGAGAACATAGAAGTGTTAATTCAGCTAGTCAAGAGTCAGAATGGCGAATTAATGAATCAAGCAGCTGAGATAAAGAATCTGAAGAGACAAATGGGAGAGTTGGCAGCGAGCATTGCAACAAGACAGCCTGGACAGTTACCGAGTAATACTGAAACTAAGCCTCGGGAGCATGTTAATGCAATAACAACGCGGAGCGGGGTTCAGTTATTTGAAGTGACTACAGAAGATTATGAAAAGCAGAGGGACCAGAAGAAAGATGTGGTGAAAGAACAGGAAAGTGAGAAAGACCAGAGGTCGACTCCTGAAGTTCAAGAAAAAGCTGAAGAAGAAGTTCGAGTTAGACCGCAAGTCAAAGCTTATGTGCCTCCAATTCCATATCCACAAAGACTAATAAAGCATAAGTTGGAGTAGCAGTTTAGAAATTTTTTAGAAATATTCAATAAACTGCACATAAATATCCCATTTGCAGAAACTTTAGTTCAAATGCCCCTCTACTTAAAGTTTATTAAGGAGATGCTGTCAAACAAAAGAAAGTTGGTTGATTTTGAGACAGTAGCACTGAGTGAGGAGTGCAGCGCCATACTTCAAAAGAAATTACCACAAAAATTGACCAATCCAGGGAGTTTCTCTATCCCTTGCACTATTGATAATTTCACTTTTGATAATGTATTGTGTGATCTTGGTGCCAGTGTTAATTTAATGCATTTATCTGTGTACAGAAAACTTGGTTTGGGGGATCCTAAAACAACCAATATCACACTGAAGCTTGCCAACAGATCCATTCAATACCTATATGGTATAGTGGAAAATGTGATAATAAAGGTTGAAAAATTCTTCTTCCCAGTCGACTTTGTAATTTTGGACATGGAAGAGGACGCTCAAATGCCCCTCATTCTTGGAAGGCCGTTCCTAGCTACTGGAAGAGCCTTAATCGACATTGAAAAGGGAGAAATCATCTTTAGGGTCGAGAAGGAACAAGTCACTTTCAGTATCAAGCCAAGACAGGATCTCGAATATCTTAAAGAAAGTTGCTTCAAGGTGGAGGGAGTGGTCCAGAAACTAGAAGAAAAGACCAAGCATGATATTAAGATTGAGGAGGATCTAATCACAAAACACGAGTTCATAAAGGCAAAAGATGGATGGAGGGACAAAAAGGAATAAAAGCCTAGCTTCCCTCAACAAATGGCTAAAACGAGGCTTTGCAATTAAAGAAAGTGAGAAAACGGGTGGAAAACTGCAAGGCTGGAAATTGCAAGATATGCAAGGTTATGAGATCATCTTTCAAGCCTCCATGATGTTGACGTGCTAAAGTCGGGCTTAAGACTTAAAACGGAGCGCTTGTTGGGAGGCAACCCAACCTTTCTCCACTTTTATTTACTATGTTTTAATTATTTGTTTATTTGATGAATTTTAGATAAATGCATGATAGGTAACCTGTTTGAGTGTTTTACATGTTTGCATGTTAAAAATCTATTGCTTGTTGCACTATTTTTGCATATTTATGTATGTTTTTAATTTTGCATATTTTTGTTAAAATAGGCTTTTAATTGTCATCTCTCATATTAAACACACTCGTTTAGATCATGAAGTTCATGTGTGGATAATCATTGCATACATCATGATGTGATTAGGGGTTTAAAAACGAGGTAGAAGCTCAAAAATGGGAAAAATTTCAAAGCTGCCGGACAACTGAGCGATCGCTCAGTACAAATCTTGCATGATCACGATAATAATTTTTTAATTAGAATGTGCTACAGGTTTTTGACCACGCGATCGCTTGAATTCCTACCACGCACTCGCGTGGTTGAACTGGGACCAGTTCCGGCAGCTTAAAGCCTTTTACTTGATTTTCTTAATCTCAAACATTACAAACTCGTTTTCTCTCCCCCAAATCACTCCAAACATGATTTTCATTTATTTGTGCATGTCATCAACACTTTATTGTACCAAATAAATTGCTATTTTCACATCCAAATCAATCAAAGGTATGGATTGCTTCACTTGAAACATAATTAACTCAAATTCATGAAATTTTCTGTTAGTTTTTGAATAATTGAAATTGTGAATTGTGAAGCATGGGCATAGATTAGTTGTTGGAGTTTGTGATTTTTAGTTTAGTAGACAAAAATTTCGGGTTCAGTCATGCCTCCAAACCTATGCATACCCTTTGATTCTTGCAATGCACACCATGTATTTGATAAGTGTATTTTATACACTTATTTATATGTCTAAATTAGGTGTAATTATTGTCGTTTTGGAATATTTGCTATTTAATTTATGTTTATAATTTACTTTTCAGAAAATATCCCAAAAGATGAAGAATGGTGAAATCAATGGGAAAACGCATAATTGGATTGCTAATTAGAGCTAAATTGGACAAGTGAGGAGTTTGTGACAACAACCAGGAAACCTACATGGTGCCAAAGAGAAGAAATCAAAGGTTGGAGGTCCCAATTGAAGAAATTGAGAGCTTAATTGAGAAATTCAAGAAGAATATAAAGTTTGGGGATTAAATCGCAACAATTAAAAGTGGAGGACTAAGGTTGCAATTAAAGGTCGGGGACTAACTTACACAGTCGAGGAAAGATGGGAATCGCGATCGCTGGACACTAACCACGCGATCGCACGAAGGTGCAAAATCATAACCCGAGGCTAAACAGCATAACCACGCAATCGTCGGAAATATGCATGCGCGATCGCGCGGTTATCCGACCGGGCCGCAGATCAGATTTTTCTCGCGATTTTTAACAGGATTTTGGTTTTTTGACCTAGGTTTTCTCCAAAACCTATAAATACAACTCATTAGGCACGAAAATAGAACATTTGCCTCTCCATAGAACAAGCAACAATAGATATTTTATCATCAAATCTTTGGAGATTCAAGCATTGCAGAGGGACGTGAATTGAAGATAATAGAAGAATTGAGACTTGGTGCATACTTTCCTTTCTTCTTGTTTTCAATGAACGTTATATTTTATTATTTTTGTTCTTCAATCATGATGTGTAACTAATTTTAACGTTGGGATGAACGATGTAGCCTAGTTAATTATTTTAATTCCACATTCCTTGTTTTAACGATTCAATGCAAGTGTTGATTTATTATTACGTTTAATGAGTGAATGAACTGGCCACTTATTCATGATTTTATGTGTTATTTCCATAATCCGAGAGGTGAGTTAATAACATGATCTAGGTAATAAATCCGGTAATTGAACGAGAGATAGAGATATACTCTTGTAATTATTGTGGTCGTGTGTGGATTCTTGTGTGTAATGCATCTAGATAAGGAATATTCGGACCCGCTGTAGAGATACAATGTTGACTTATTTAGGTAAGATTGATTTAAACTCGAGAGAGGAATCTCAATTTGAATTACTGAATTCGATCGAACACATATTTAGAAAATAGAACCTAGAATTGGAATTGATTTAATTGACTAGGTGAAATCGTGAATCCCAACTATTTTACAATCTTATTTGAAAACAAAACAATTTTGTTTCATTTTAATTCTTATGTTTATGTTTTGCAATTTTAGTTTAAACAACCAATCATATTCAAATCATCATTGTCTGTTCAAATAAGGTATAGAACTAAAATATTTCGGTAATTAATAGCAGTCTCCGTTGGACGATAATCCGGACTCTCAGGTCCACTTTAACTACGCTTCACGACCCATGTACTTGCGGGGATATTTCGCTTCGCGAGATATCAGTGAACAGAATCAATCTTTGACAAGACAAGTGCATAATCATCACCCCCACGTGCACCACTAGAACTCCTTGGTGCACTTCTATCCGGCCACATTGCACTTTGTTCACTCATGATCTCAAATAAGTCATAAGCCTCCCGAATGCTCTTTATCTTGATGGACCCATTAGAAGATGAATCCACATTTGAACGGCAAGGAGGAGTTAACCCGGTATAGAAGTGGTTTACTTGTTGCCCCAATGTAATCCCATGATTCGGGCACTTCCTAAGCATATCCTTGAATCTCTCCCAAACTTCATGAAAGCTCTCCATCTCGAATTGTTGAATAGTAATATCATGCTTGAGTTTAGCAACTCTAGATGATGGGAAAAGTTTTGTAGTGAATCTTTGGACAGACTCTACCCAAGTAGTGATGCTCCCCGGAGATAAAGTATCAAGCCATTCTCTTGCTTTGTCTTTCAAAGTGTGTACAAATAACCTCATCCTGATTGCCTCCACATTCACACCCTCATAGTTGAAGTTGCTACAAATCTCTAGAAAACGTACCACATGGGCATGTGGATTTTCATCGGTCCTCCCATAGAATAAGATAGTGTTGGAGAACAAATTGATGACATCCGGTCGAAGTTGAAAATTTGGATGATTGTAGGAGGGATAGACAATACTTGATTGATTCTCGACAATAGAAGGATTCATGAAGTCTCCAAAAAGCATGTCTTCTTCATTAACAACGGGCTCTTGAACTCTAGCCGCTTGATGGTCAAAACCGGGTGGGATTCTACCCCTTAGAAGAATTGCATCTGGAGCATTAAACTCGATGTTAACTCTTTCTCCTTTCATCCCAGTAAGAAGTTGTCTCCTAACTTCCCGTTGTTCCCTTAACCTACGTCGAAAAGTTTCCTCGATATCCGGATCTATTTCAACTAGATCAAGACTTCTACTTCCACGCATGCACAATTAATAACCTAGAACAATACAAGAAATTAGAAGATTTCTTACACAAAACAAAATAAAAGAAAATTTGTACAAGAAATAAAAGTAACTAATATTCAAAACTAATATAAACTAAAATGTAATTTAAACAAAAACAATCAACGGCAACGGCGCCAAAAACTTGTTCGCTAAAAAGACACCGCAAGTGTACGTATCGCATACAAGTGATAGTGGACTAAATGAGTCCGGTTTATCGATCCTACAAGGATTGTCTATTTCAATTACACCCTAGTTTTAATTAATTTAACCAAGGAATACATACAATAAAGTTTTGATTTTGGAAATGATTTAATACTATAGCTAAAATCGCAATTGTAAGTAAATAACTAGGAAATTATGATAAATAGATGATAAATGAGTGTTGAGATTCTTGATTCCACTTGACCACTACCTAATTGAATTCTCAACAGGCAAATAGAAATGCAATTCATTAATCATATTAGACCCGATTTTTCAAGCTTAGCCAATTACCTCTCTCGAGTGAAACTAACCCTAATTAGTGGAATTAACCTACTATATCTCTATGTCGATTAAAAACACACCAATTGCATTAACCTTTTGTGAAAATAACTCAATGGATCATTTAGGGTTTTAGGTATATCTCTATCATAAACAAGAACCTAGAGCAAATATTGTATTGATCTAGAATATACAACAATTTCTCAATAATTGCACATCCCATGAAATCCAAGCATAAATGTGGCAACAATAAATGCAAGTCAATAAATACAACAATAAATGCACAAGATAATAAATAGCCTAAAATCTTAATACAAGCATTAAAATCAACTAAGCTAGGTCAAACTTCATCAATAATCCCAACACAAAATAGTTTAGCCCATGATGAAATAACAATGAAATTCAAGAATTTAATACATCATTTCAACAATAGATTCAAGTATATGAAGAAATATGAAGATTTAAAATGAAAACTCCCCTTCAACAATGCTTGAAGCTTCAAAACGTCAAAGTTTTTCTACAATGTTGTTGGTATTTCTTCCCTCATCAACATTCATAAACTATACTAACTAATTACAAAAGAAAATGACAAGAAAATAGCAAGAATAATGAAGAAGAATTGAAAGAAAATGAGTTTTGGGGTAAAAAAATGAAGTAAAAATGATGAACCCTAGCCAAAAAGTGCCCTAAAAACCCTACATTTTCGCGTAGATCCGCGTTCTCAGCGTTTGGGCCTAACCTGGTCGCACAAGAATTCAGTTCAAATTTTTGACCAGGCGATCACGTGGCTGAATGCCTCGCGATCGCGTTGTTGGGCTGAAATATCTCGGGTTGGATTTTTGGCCTAGTTCACGAACGCGACTTGTTAGAGCCACTCGATCGCGTGGTTCATCTGGAAGCTCCGTCCTTCAATGATTTGCAATTGGGTCCTTCAACTTTCAGTGTGGATCAACTTGGTCCCCAAAGTTTTCGATTTCTTTCAATTGACCTTTCCAAAGTGCATTTGAGTCTGTCAACTTTGGAAACTTGCAATTTAGTCATTTGATCAATTGCACATGCGATCCATAACTTTTCGAAAGTGACAATTTGGCCCCCAAACTTTGACTCTTTGAAGGATTTGACTCTTTTCTCCTCAATTTCTTCAAGTATTCATCCATTTAGCTCATTTCTTATGCTTTCTCCATGTATTTGAATGTTGAACCTATTTAACCACAAAATATGCACAATTCAGTAGGTATTTGTCCAAATCACTCAAAAAGTACTACCAAAAATATATGAAATATGTATGTAAAATGCATTTAACAGGTGACATACCATTGAGTAGGCTGAATATGTAAGGTCAAATGCTCCAAAGTTGCATAATCAAAAACGAAGGCCAGAACATTTGTAGGATGATTTGCTGCGAAAAAAAAATAATAAAAAATAAAAAAATTGATGTCAAAATTATCGATCGATTCACATTTTCTATTCTTTTTGAAGAAAAAGCAAACCTTATATCGCCTATAGTGTGCTTCATTGCTTTGCAGATATGTTTTAATGAATGTATAGTCAGAAACCCTGCAAGAACGTCTAGCAGCCACTCTGACAACAAGCATTACAGTAACTATATCAGAACGTAATCTTGTTACCGGTTCAAATTACAAAAAAAAGGGGGTCCATACGGGCAATTCAATGACTCAGATCCTTAGAGCATACATAGCGTATGATCAGAACACATATTTGAGCATAAATCATCAGAACAATGACTCAGATCCTTAGATTATTGGAATCAAGAATTAACTCTCACTATACCAAATATTTGCAAAATCTGCTCGCCTTACCTGACCATTTTCAAAATCCGACCGGTTGGCCAACCAACTTCCCATTTGAAGGTACCACATGAAATGCATGGTGAAGTAGAGTTGGCGACCAGATTTTGGGCTGGAGCGGCGGACGTCAGTGGCAGAATCGACCGGACAATCGAGGTGACAACCGTACTTGCACGGACAACTGGTCGGAGAACTACAAACACATTTTTGCGCAAACAACTGGTCGGAGATTTAGAAAATATTCGATACAGACAGAGTGAAAGATGAGAAGGCTGTGGTGGGGGAGGGGGGGCGAGAGAGAGAGAGGTTGAAGTCAGAGGAAGTGAGCGGTAGATGAGATATGTTTTCTTCTGTAAGTTCAAATTTCAAATTTGTTCTAATGTTTTGGTTGGGACCTACATCATTACTCTTTACTCTTTCTCCAACAAAAAAAAAAATTATCTTCACAAGCAAGCTTCTTTTCTTAGGCGGGAAAACTTTGGAAGGAAGATATATCTACTATCCTTATTATTAATATTAATAAGATAAGACTATATTATTTGAAATAATGAGTTTTAAACAGGAGATAAAAAAAAGAATCTAAAATTAACAAAATAGCACCCAGAAAATAAATAACTGACAGTAAAGTGAAAAAACACTCAATGGATTAATGGCTTTGAGAATCGATATTCTTTGAACTTATTGACTAATCATGTCAAAAAATGTATAAACTTAAAATTAAAATATGTTCTATAAATTTTGGTTTTGAAAACCGGTCACTTTCGATTTTTTAAGGGTTTTTTTTTTTAAACCGAATGATCTTATTTTTTGGGTTCGGTCACCTCGGATCTGTTATGCCAATCAACATATTTTAGACGTGCATTATCATCCACGAGCTAATGAACACGTGCTAGAACAAAATTAAGTGAACTTGTGTATTTGGCTATTTGCAAATGATCTAATCGTACTGAGTGTGTTACTAGAAGTAGTGATATGTTGAACTAAATTAATTTAAATAAATAAATAAAAGAGTTTGCGCAGTCAGTCGTGTGTAATTCTATTATTATTATTATTATTATTATTATTATTTAACTTCAATTTTATTGAAGAAATAAGTAGTGGTTTATTGTTGTTTCCATCAATTACATAACGCCTTGTCTCAAACATGCTCAAGCATAGTAATGGCCTAAAACACCATTTTGTGTCTACACAATTCTTGAATGATCATTTTTTTTTTTCTATATACTTCCTAATTAGAAAATCTAAGACGGCGTTCTATTTATATTTTATTTTGTATTTGGGTAAAAAGCACAAATGATCCGCAATTTTTGAGTTTCTTGTGAAAATAGTTCCCAACGTTTAGATTTTTTTATTTATACCCTCAGAATCACCAAACGTTGCGAAAATGGTCCATATCGTTAGATTCCGTTAGTTTCTACCGTTAAAAAACCTGTAAATAGCACAAATGGTCCCTAACATTTGAGTTTCTTACGATAATAGTCCCCTAATATATTAAGGTCATGTTTGTCATATTTAGTTTGTAACCTTCAAACGTTTGACGTATTTAGTCCCTAATATATTAAGCCCTTATACGTTTTGACGTATTTTGTCCCTAACATATTAAACCCCTATTTGAAACCAATTATTTCAAATAATGTGGCTTGTAATTGTAATATTTAGAAGAATTTGTGGTTAAATTTTTTTTTATCTATTTGTAAATTATTTAATTGATAGAATGTGTGGTTAAAAACAAGTTTTAAAAATATAAATTTTGTTTTTGATTTCTAAAGTGCACAATAAAATATTTAACAAAAATCACAGGATTAACATTTAAACTATTGGTAAAAAATAATAATAAATTCATGGAATATAAACAAATAAATACATTGGACATCAATTCAGGAACATAATAAAAAAAATATGTTTTTATCAGTTCTATTTACGGTTTTGGGAACCGATCAATATCAATTTTCAAATTTTCATTTTTTTTAAAACTCGTTTTCTTCCACCCGTTCTATTAATAATTTTTTAATTTAATTTATTCATAAATTAAAAAATATATATTTTTTAACCCAAATTCTCCAAACTTACTTTTCAAATCGATCAATTTTGAAAATCGAAAAATCAAAATCAAAAGTAAAACTGATAAAAACATATTTGTTATTCAATTCCTAAAATGATATCCAATGTATTTGTTTGTTTATGTTCCATAAATTTATTATTTTTTTATCAATAGGTTGAAATGTTAATGTAGTGAATTTTTGTTAAATATTTTACTGTGCACTTTAGAAATCCAGAAGAAACTTTATTTTTTAAAACTCATTTTCAACCACACATTCTATCAATAAAATAATCTACAAATAAATTCAATTTTTTTTTACTTTTTAACTACAAATTCTTTAAAATACTATAATTACAAACCACATTATTTGAAATAATTGGTCTCAAATAGGGGCTTAATATATTAGGGACTAAATACGCCAAACGTATAGGGGCTTAATATGTTAGGGACTAAATACGCCAAATGTTTGGAGGTTACAAACTAAATATGATAAACATAACATTAATATGTTATGGACTATTATCGCAAGAAACTCAAATGTTATGAACAATTTGTACTATTTACACATTTTTAACGGTGGAAACTAACAGAATGTAACGGTAGGGACAATTTTCGTAACGTTTGGTGATTCTGAGGGTATAAATGTCAAAATCTAAACGTTGGGGACCATTTACGCAAGAAACCTAAAGATTGGAGACCATTTGTGCTGTTTACCCTTTGTATTTTCATTTTCGAAAAAAATTTATATTTTCTGTTTTTATTTTTATTTTTAAATTTGCTGAAAACGCGTTTGGTTTGTCATTTTTGAAAATTGTTTTTGAAAATGAAAAGCTGGAAAACAAGTTCTTTTTGAAATTTTGCAGAATACTACTTAAATTATTTTTAATTAATTTGTATGCAGAATGCTATTGGCTCAAACTCAAATTTACTTTCATAATACATTGAAAACATGTTTACGTACAACAAATTAATGTGAGCACTAAGAGTCTATATTAACACAGCTTGATCAAGTTTGAGATTTGAAGAAGCTTTGGTTCTATTAAAATCCAGAAAATGTAAGTTCTTTCAAAACCACCAGAGTTCATTTATGAAGGCATTTTGAAATATAACAACAAGAATTTCTACTTCATTTTTTTTGTAATGTTGATATTGAATTCAATAAAATTTTATTTTTGACTTAGTTCCAAGTTAGGATAATTCTCCAAAAAAAAAAAACATTTATTTATGTTTAGTTCCAAGCTAGGATAAAAAAAAAAAAAAAAAAAAAAAAAAAAAAAAAAAATTAAGCTTAGTTGCAAGTTAGGATAATTCTTTTTAAAAAAAAATCTAAAAATGCGTTTTCGCATTTTAAACATTTTTTGTTGAAATATACTTAAAACACCTAAAATGAAGTTTTGGACGTTTTGCGTTTTGTGTATAATTTTTTTTTTTCCAAAATACATTTTCGAAAATGGTAAAGAGAACGCATTTTTAGTGTTTTCGAAAACAAAAACAAAAAACAACCTCAAAAAAGTAAAGAGAATAAGGCCTAAATATTTCTCAACAAACCAAATGTCAAGTTGGACAGGCGGCCACCTCAAAATTTGCATATGTGGAGTTGTCCACATGGTACTAGCCTTGGCCCTATGCAATCTATGCAATTGCATAGAACTGTGAAGATGTGAAAATCTCCAAAAGTATGTAAAGTTCAGCAGTTTAGTCGATAAATAACCTAAGTTTTTAAATAAAAAAGCTCAATTAATAGACTTCTTAATTTTTTTATCTAAAAATGTTAGAAAGTAAATTTAATTTGAAGTCTATTGACGATTATTATTATTATTATTGTTATAACTTTGAATGTTTTTATTTAGGATTTTCTTTTATCAGGGTCTCATTTAAAAATATTTCGCATAAAGACTTCAAATTTCGGGGCTTCCTAGGGTCGGCCTTGATGACACTATAAGTATTGGATTGGAATGTCCTAATTTTAATAGCACACGCATGCCTTACACACCTCATTTAGAAATTAAGAGCCTGTTTGATTTATGAAAATGTTTTGATTTTTGTGAATTTTTTTATTATTTGATGGATGTGTGATTTATATTGGTTTGAAAAGTCAAAAATTGTAGACTTAATTAAGGATGATGGTTGAGATTAAATTTAAAAAGTTGTACTAAAAATTTTAAATAGGCCAAACAGGCGCTAAGCTAATGTTTTAGTGGGCCATTGAGTAAGTAGTACCCAAGGAACCCTCATTGACCTACTATTATTCCCTATATAAAAAAAAATATACTTCCCCCGTCTCAAATTGATAGTCCTGTATACTATTTTTGTCTGTTCCAAAAAGATAGTCTTGTTTATATATTGAGCATGTATTAAATTTTTCATTTTCACATATATCCTTATTTTATGTATCTTGATACAATACATATCAACTACTTAGTTATAGCATTTTCAAATTTTTTGTGGAAAATGAAGTGAGTCCACTTAAAACAATAAATAAGGGATAAAGAGTATAAATGGAAAACATTGATAAAATTTAATACCCTAACTATATTAACTACCATTTCTTAATCCGTGTGAAAATAATCATAAGACTACCATTTTAATATATATATATATATATATTTTGAAATAAGAAAATCGATTAACTAGTCGATTTAATTGATAAATATTACAGTACACAGTTTATAAAAATACGGTTTGATTGGTTAGTTAATATAGTGAATCAGACTATCAGTATTCTTGAAAGACTCGATACCTGTAAAATTCCCCTAATTTGTAACAATTATCTTCCCCTTCCGTGTATTTATCTAAATGAATCTTCTCAACCTCTCAATATCTTTTGTGACATCTCACGCAAGTGTCCACATGCTTGGCTTAACAATAATAGCATAAAAGGATAATCGTGCAAAAAAACAAACACTTACGAGTTAAGGCATAAATGACTTCAACCCCACCCCCACCCCCACCCCCACTCTTATGTTTGGTGAAAGTAGCCTTAGTTTGGTGAAATTTGTTTATAGAAGGTCACGCTACAATATTTCATTGGATAAATTTTTTGAAAATGAAGAATTTTGGTTGGTCAAAGATTTTCGCCCACGAGGATCAACGAAACATTGATATGTCACTATTTATACAAAATCGTTTATAAACTTATATTAGTTCAATAATAACACCATAAACCCTTTAGTAGATGTGAAAATATCTACGCTAAATTTAATACTTCATAAATACGATATGAGACTAGATGACATGTTTAATTGAGTATGATAGCCGTTACAGAATTGAACAACTTACACACTTGTCAGTTACAAGAACCCATCTTTACATTCATTAATCTTTGTAACTAATGAACCAGAAATTGAAAGAAAGTATCATTAAAAACAGATAAAGATCCTACAACCTAACCCATGAAATTAATTGTTGTGCTGGTTATGCCTAACCTTACCAAATAGCAATGTCAACGTCAACTCCCCCCCCCCCCCCCCAACCAGGGGGAGTAAGGTGGGGTGGTGCGTGGGAGTAGTGGGTGGATAGGAAAATGAAAAAGATGCCTTACTCACTTTTCTTTGAATGAAAGGCAACCATGAACACTAACCACTTACTCACTCAAAGAATTGAATTTCATCATAAAAACAAATAAAGTGCAGTTCATCGATTAGTTAACTAATGAAATAATAACACTTGAAAATAATAGGAAAAAAAATGTGAGTGTTCTCTAATTTCTTCTAATAGTGGCAATCCACCATGGAAACTGAGGGGAAGACTAGACCTCGATGGTTGGAAGAGAATCCAAACTTGGTCTCCGGCCCTGACTCCGACCCCAGACCATGGTCGTCTTCAGCCGGAGCCGGCAGGTTGAGATCCAATGCAATAATATTTCTAGGCTTGTCAGCATCACGGGATGATGATTCATTAACTCTTGTACTATTAGGGTTCCTATGTCTTCTCATATGTCCTCCCAATGCTTGTCCTGATGAAAACTCTGAACCACATATTGAACACTCGTGAATTTTAGGCTTATCGTGAGTATGACCATGGAAGTTTTTGTGGGATGGCCCTTCTTCTTGTTCTTCTTCTTCTTCGTGATTTCCGGACGAGGCATCAACCGGAGTTTCTTTTCGATCATTTTCCGATTGTTTGGGCTTCTTGTGACCTGCTCTATGGCCTCCTAATGCTTGAAATGATGGAAAACTCCTATTGCAAGTTTTACATTCATAAGTATATATGCTATCTTTCGTCGTCGTCCTCGTCGCGTTTTTTGGTAGTGAAACAGCACTTTGTGCAAGAAGAATTAGACAATTAGCCATATCTTCATCTTCCTCAATGTTTGTAGAAATTGAGGTTGAGGGAGATGTAACGAATGAATAGAAACCTCCTCCTCCTCCTCCTCCTCCATCTCCGGAGGTGGGGGCGTTGGTGCCGCTTGATGACAAGGCGGAGGACGAAGGCCTTTGCCGCTTGGTACGTTTCCCTTTAACAATTGAATGATCTTTGGACCCCAGAAGCTCTTCCAAGATTTCCATATTGGATCCAAAAACTGCCTAAAATTAAAGGACTTAGAAAAGAGAGAAGAGTAGTGAGCAGTAGAGTAAGAAAGTGAAGCAGAGTGATAGGATTTCGAGTGTCGCTATATATATATATATATATTACACACACATAAATATTAGTGAACCAAGCCACCTTGTGAACAGTTACCATGAGCTGATGTTTAGTGCATTAAAGACGTAATTAAGAAAGAGAGACGTGTAATAAAAATTGTTAATATATATATATATATATATTTTTTTTTTTTTTTTGAAATGAAAATTGTTAATATTAATAGATGGAAACTTTCATCTTAAAAAGGTCAAATTAGTATTTTCTACTCTAATACATGGGATCTTTCTCGGTTTCGATTGTTAAAAATATTTGCTTGTCTAGGACTCGATTGGTACTAATTCATAATTGTCTTTTGTTCAATAAATATACTAAACATGCTATGACCATATCAATATTTTATTATTTTGACAAATTTCGGGGGTAAATGCATTTTAGAGCACGATGGCAAATTATGTGTGCAAGCATGAGATCTTATAATTTGTGAATTCGTTATTTCTATGAAACTTTCATTTTTCTTTTTGGTGAATTATAAGTATGTTTTCATTTTTCATATATATATATATATATATATATATATATATATATATATATATATATATATATATATATATATATCTTTGACAACATTTTGTCATGAATGAACCCAAGCATTAAAGCAAAGAGCATTGCACGTTATAACCATGTTCCACCACATTTACTCTATGCCTCCCTTCTTTAACTTAAATAAAGTATACCAATTTGAGAGAGAGAAAGTGGAAGAGACGAGAGAGACAACAAACAAGAATCAGTTGGCTTTCAAGCAAACCCATAACCTCTTTTCATCCACTATTCTATAAAGGAGAAATATTATGATATATTTGGTATACAATATAATATAATGTACACAATTTTATCTTCTTTAACCGGATTGAATCTAGCTAGCTAGCTAGCTAGGACTTGAAATATTTTGAACATGTTTATACAATAATTTGTTTAATGGAATAGGTATATTGTGGTTCTAATACCTTATGACGAACACGTCCTACAATCACTACTTTTAATATTAGAGCAATATTGTTGATGGTGTCCTACTCGTATCTAAATTAATGTCCATGGAAGTGTAAAATATTAGTCCAACTTCAGTTTTGCTAAAAATAAAATTTTACTAGATTTTGATAAAAGTAGATTAAATATTAGTTGAAAAATTAATATTAATTGTGAATAAAATAAGTTTCGGAAAAATATGAATATTAAGAAATGAGGATTAAATAAAAACTAATTACCCCCTATTTGATACTGATAAAAACCAGATCTTTAACAAATTTTGATACAAAATTGATGTGAAGTGTGGTTTAAATGTTGTGAGTCACATAAAATATATAGTGTATTTGGTATTGTTTAAAAATAATTTTTTTTGAAATGAATAGTAATTTTTAGGAGAATGAATTGTTGAAATTTGGTTGAAAAATCATATATTGTGGATTTGATTTTTAATGAATGACTGAAATTGATTACTATAAAGAATGAAAATTTTAATGAAAATCAAACAAGAGCATAGTTAAGATTAAATTTTAAATTTGAATTTGATTAAAATTAAAACTTTAAGTGCTATCAAACATGAGCTTAATGTAAATTTAAGTTTACAATGTCACGCTTTGTAGTGGAGCGTTGACATAGTAATTCAAATTATTCAATGCTAATTTTCAATCTCTTCTCCGACCTACTTGTACCTTATCTTTCGGTTTCTTGGATGGCAATGCAAGGTACAAAAAGGTCAAAGGTAAAATAGTGTTATAGCAGAAAAAAATAACTCTCCATTTATTTCAAAAATACCCTTACATATATAGGAGCTTGCATAGCGATCGACTTCTCAACTCGACTACCTTATGGGGCTAATAGGATTGCTCCATAATATATTCGTCAAGTCTAAAGACCTTATACAATTCTCAAGCGCTCGGAAGTTGATGAAAATATGCAGCTACATTTTCGATTATCAAGATATTGAAGAAAAAGATAAATTTAGTCTATTAAGGTGCTCAAATCTTGGTACCACTATGTACAAATTATTTTTTAAAAAAGTTGTCTCAAATTTCACTAGAGTTCTAGCAAATTGATCAAATGGAATTCTTTCACATTGTGTTGAAACCATAAGATTTGACAACATATTACATTTCACAATGACAACAATTCATATTAATTTTTCTAATTCTCTTTAAATTATTTTATCATTTATTCACGTCGTATTATATTTTATGACACGTTTATCTTATGAAAAATGGTGTCCCAAAGTAACTGATGATTGCTTAAGAATGCAAAATTAGTATAGTACACTACTGTTATTTATGCATAATGAAGCAACTAAGCAAGAAACTTACACTAGCTAGTAGCTCAACCAAAAGGGGAATTTAGAGACGTTTGAGAGGCGAGAGCATGTTTGGTATTTGGTAATGTCAAAAATTTCACCACAATCTTTCAAATTCAATCTCAAGAATTCATTCTTAGTCAAGTCCACAATTTTTGACTTTTCAAATATTTTTAAGTCACACATTCATCAAAAAATAAAAATAAAAATAAAAAAACCCAAAAAATCAAAACATTTCAAATTATCAAAGAGGCTCTGAAACTAAAGAATAATAAAATAAAATATTTGTTTAGTCAATTGTACTATTGAGAAAAATATATATATTTTTATTATAATGAAGGAAGTATAATTGATATTTTGATCAACGTGTAATAATAAGTTCATTTTTAATTTATATATAATATAAGATCGGATCAAATATAACTTAAGATAAATTATATATTATTACTTATTAGGTATAATTAAAGAAGACCCTTAATTTTCTTATCCATTAGTCAAAGGTAAGTGGGTGGGGGGTGATTTTGGTCGTTGGATATGGTTGAAGCATGTAAGGTGGAGTGGCGCAACCGCCCACGATTGTGCTGTTATTTTTGGTGGCCGGGTAAGTAATCTTCCACTTATTTTTCTTCAATTTTATTATTCACTTCTTAAAGAAATGTGTGTGTGTTTTTTTTTATTATTTTCTTCTTTTCTTGAGTTTATTTTGGATTTGTAAGATAGAGATAAATATATTCCCCTATTTAGTATCCATTTTTTCAAACCCCAATTTTTTCAAAATTTATTTTCAACTAGAATGATAAAACGAACTGCGAAAACAGAGACTAGAGGTGTCAAGACGGACGGGCCGACCAGATCCGTGAAAACCAGCCCGGATTGACCCGGGACCGCGGGCCGACCCGTGACCCATGCGGGCGGTTCACGGGTCAAGAAGTTGTGAACCGCGGGTTTTGCGGGTCAAACCTTCGCGGGCCGCGGTTAACCCGTTGGCCCGTAGAGAAATAAATAAAATAAATTGTTTTTATTAAATATGGTAACATTGAAAATATCTCTTCTTCTAGAAACTATAATACAACTTTTAAAGTAAAATCTTATTTTTTCTCTCCCTAATAGCTAAAAAAGTAATGTTTTTTTATAATAGTAATTAGAAATACATTTATCATTTAATTGTTATTTATTTATATTTTATTTAAATTTACAAATTTAAAAGTAATTCATATAACATAAACTATAATTTTAAATTTTATGTAAATATTTTATAGTATAAATATGAATTTATCATTTTAATCATTTTGTATTTAGAAACTTGACAAAAAATTTGTTATAAATATGAAAAAATCTATGTTTTTATTCATACGAGCCAAATCAGAACAAATCGCGACCCGCATGGGCTCGACCCACATGGGCCAGCGGGCGGGCCTGGGTTGTAGTTCAAAATTTGCGGCTGACCCGTAACCGGCCCGTAACCTGCAGCGGGCGGGCTTTTTTTCAAGCGGGCCGTTACCGGGCTTTTTATTGACGGGCCGACCCGGCCCGAACCACCCGGATTGACACCTCTAACAGAGACCTCCGGGAGCCCTGCCCCATTAGGAGCAAAACCTCCCCGCATAAATGGGGCAGTGGGACAAATCCGGAGTAATAAAACTCTGACCCGATCTAGGCGGGACGGGGATGGTTTTTTCACCCCCGATCCACCCGGCCCTGTTCTCCATTTTTTTTTTTTTTTTTTAAAGATAAGTTTTGTTGAGAAATTTCCTTTCTCAAATAAATATGCTATAATGAAGTTGACACAAAACTTGAAACAAAGAATCAAGAAGAAATCAAAATATTGCAAATTGACTTGAATCGCAAAGAATGCTGTCCTAAAAGCGAAATTTGCGCCCTCTCGAAATGAGAATGCTAAAGGGCCTCCAAACAAATTGTTTTAGCGGATTTCAAGCCTCAAACCAAGTATCAAATAGCACAATTGATAAACTTGGAGAAATAGGAACAAGAAGAGCAAATTTGAAGATTCTAAGTATAAAATTCAAGACTTTTGGATGATAATCACTATTGAAAGTATATTGATCAAAAGGTTATTCAAAACCATGAATTCTATACCTATTTATAGAATTCTATCATCCCTATTCGTTGTTCATGCAACTCTTCACGAAAGAGTGCCAAAAATAGTTGAAAAGGTGCATGAGAAATTCTGAAAAAATTCTCCAACGGTCAAATTTTTAGGCCACGCGATCGCGCGATGCCTCGAAAAAACATGCAGTGACCATTATCACTTAACCACGCGATCGCCGGACCATCAACCACGCGATCGCGTGGTCCTTCATTTTGGCCGGACCTTTAGGTCCGGTTCGGACCATTTGGTCCGTCCAGTTGTATTTGGTCCGGTTTTTGCACTTTTTGGACCGGTTCCTTATATTTTGGACCTGTTCTCGCACTTTTTCAACTTTATTTATATATTTGAACAACATTTTCATAACAATCCCCCACTTGTTCAAATATATGAACTCAACTTAGAATCATAAACGATGTCACGCATAAAACAAGGTATCTTTCAATTTTAACCTTATATTAGTGCTAATATTGCAAAGTAATATCGAGATCCCAGGTAGCCTTGGCTTTGAACCAGTTATCCCTTATGACATTACCGGAGATATCGCACACATGAACATTCTTGCTCAATACGTTCCACACAATTTTCTTTGACGCGTTAATGGCCTTGCGTCCATCCGAGTTCATGAACTTTTCAGAAAGTAACTCCAAAACTTTCCTCGAAGGGGCACCACTTCTAAGTTCATATAGGAGAAATTCTTACAGTGTCTTGGTAACTTTTAAAGACACTTGTACTAAGTACTGAATTTCTTTAAGATTTGTTCAACCCTCCAAACAGTTACCCCAGCACTTGTATCCTTAGGATAGGGCCTTAAAATAATTTTCTAAGTGCTGCAACAATTCACTTATCGAATGACTTGTTGTTACCCTTTGAACCCGTGAATTACTCATTTCGTAATGACAGGTAGGGTTGCCATCACTGGTGAATTTATAATAGGAGTTTTAGCCCCATCCTACTCGATGTTTGTCTTACCAACTCTTTAGTAAGTGATTTTGTGAATGGATCAGCCAAATTTTTACTTGACCTCACATAGGTAAGTGATATTACTCCATTCTTTATTAATTTTCTTATATAATCATGTCTAAGACTCATATGTCTTGACTTTCCGTTATAGACTTCATTATAAGCCCTTGCTAGAGTGGCTTGACTATCGCATAGTATAGATATTGAAAATTCATTCTTCGTATCTAGTGGAATTTCATAAAGAAGATCCTTAAGCCATTCTGCTTCTTTTCCAGTTTCGGCTAATGCAACAAACTCGGATTCCATAGTGGAATGTGTTATAATTGTTCGTTTCTTTGATCTCCAAGAAACAGCACCACCTCCAAGTGTAAACAACCATCCCGAGGTTGATTTATTTTCTCCAGCATTTGATATCCAACTTGCGTCGGTATATCCTTCTAATATTGCTGGAAACTTGGAATATTGAAGTCCAAGGTTTTTAGTTCTCTTTAGATAACCAAGAACTCTTCCAATCGCTTTCCAATGCTCAACACTTGGATTGCTAGTAAACCTACTAAGTTTACTCACGGCAAATGCAATATCCGGTCTCGTGCATTGAACTGCATACATTAGACTTCCAATTGCACTCGCATATTCGAGTTGTCCAATAGCCCTTTCAACATTCTTTACAAGTTTAATACTTGAATCAAATGGAGTATTTGCCTCTTTAATGTTCAAATGTTTGAACTTTTCAATCACATTCTCTATATAATGTGATTGGGTTAATGTATACCCCAACTCATTCTTGATCACTTTTATACCCAATATGGTATCCACTTGACCAAGATCTTTCATATTGAATGTTGACGATAGAAATCTCTTAGTTTCTTTTATGCCATTCATGTGATTACTTATAATCAACATGTCATCCACATACAAACACACAAATGTAACAAGTTTATCACAACTTTTAATAAATAAACATTTATCTACCACATTATGTGAAAAACCAAAAGACATAATTGCATTATCAAATTTCTCATGCCATTTTTTAGGAGCTTGTTTTAAACCATATAGTAATTTAATAAGTTTACAAACTTTATTTTCATTACCCGGAAGAACAAAACCTTCCGGTTGTTCCATGTAAACTTCTTCATCCAGTTCTCCATTTAAAAATGCAGTCTTCACATCCATTTGATGTACATGTAAATCAAATATAGACGATAGTGCAAATAGTATTCTAATAGTAGTGATCCTAGCCACTGGTGCATAAGTGTCAAAATAATCAATTCCTTCCTTTTGTCGAAAACCTTTAGCAACTAATCTTGCTTTATAGGTTTGGATCGAACCATCGGTATTGTATTTCCTTCGAAATACCCACTTGCAACCAATGGCTTTTGATCCAGCCGGTAAATCAACAATCTTTCAAGTATTGTTGGACGTTATAGAATTCATTTCATCATTGATAGCATCCTTCCAAAATGTGCTATCTCTAGAAGTCATTGCTTCTTTATAGGTTTTAGGATCACTATCAATTTGAAGAACATATGGAATTGTTCTTACTATATCTTCCTTACTTGCTTTTACAAATTATGTAATTGATTATAATTATTATTATTATTAATTGAATTATTTTACAGTGGAAGGACTTGGACGTCGTCTCGATCAATGTACCAAATTAGAAAGTTCAAAAAATTTTATATGCAATTTTATGTGATTAATTGTTTATTTTAATTGTTAGGCTTTCCAATTCTATTTTTATTAAGTTAGTGGCATATTGCATTTAAATTTGATATTGGGGGTAAGTTTTAGAGGCTTTTGGGGGTTCAATGAGAAAGTTTTGGACTTAATTACCAGTTTATGGGAGTTGAGGGACTAAATTGCAAATTACCAAATATTAAACATTTAAACCTAAATCCTATCTCACGCCCCTCACTCTATCTCACGTCTCTCGCTCTGTCTCGGCCTCTCTCCCTCTCGCGACCTCCGGTTCTCTCCCTGTCTCTCGCTCGACTTCGCCCTCTCCCTCAGTTTCTCGCCGGCGCACCACCTCCACTCACGGTAGTACCTTTTTCCGCCCCCTCTCACACACGAACGCACACACACGAGCACGCAGTCGCGCACTTGTCCGCGGTTTTACGCACACAACATACACATGTAATTATTGTATGCATATATGGATTTTTCTATATATATATTGATGTATATATATTATACTCGTATATAAATTTCAGATTTTTAGGTTTTAATGGTTCAATTTTCAGATGTCGAAAATGGAAGAATTAATTTGGTTAATTGATATATTTTTAGTTTAAATTTTTATATAATAATTGTAAATTCAAATTGGGGGATAATTATATGTGTACCTATTTCAGTTTCGAATTATGAGGCCAGTTAACTGAAATTTTTAGTTAGACTTGGATTGTAATTGTTTCATTTTAATTTCGGATTTTGGAAATGTAAGATTTTAATTGTTAGTTAATTGTTGAGGTTAGGTTTTTGGCTTGAAATTTGATTTATTTTCAGATTTCAGATTTAGTAATGTATATAAATGTATGTATAGATTGTGTTGTAAATCTAATTTATGAAATTGGTAGCTTAGTGGACGGTTTAGTTAAAGTTTGAAACTTTGATTTTTGTTTAGATTTTTTTTAAATCATAGATTGTCAAATTGAGAATTTGGTGTGGAACCTTGATGAATTATTGAAATTTTAATTGTAATTGTATAACGTTAAAGCTGTGAAAATTTGAAGTTTAGTTAACGACCTTGTGGTAAAGTTTGTAATAATTAGTTATTTCTAGATCTGTGAACTTGTTAGAATCACGATTAAGTAATTCTGTAAAGTTATGGAATTTTGAGGTTGAGTTTAAATTTAAAAGATGAGAATACTTTCTAAGGTGCATTGAGATTTCATTCCTTGTCTTGAATATGGGTTTTATGTGTTTTGGTCATGTCCTAAGGTCACACTTAGGTTAATTTGAGATTTTGATCTCGATTGGACGTTTTGTTATTATTAAAAAGGAAAGAAGATTTATTGTTTTAACTTGTTTAATGTAATGTTGAAAGAATGATGAATATATCAATTTTGAACTGAAAACATATTTTATTAATGAATGGATACAACTAGGATTTTGGTACATTGACGACACGGGCAGCCGAGGCTCCTCCACTTGCAAATCAAGATAACGGTAAATACTAAGGATGACAAGTAAGTAAACTTCCCCCTACTTTCATCAAAGTTGAATGTTAATGTGGAATTAATGTGCTTAATTGACATTCGTGTTAATTACGGAATTTTAATGCTTTTGGTCTACCATATGCAATTATGTGTAGTTAAGGAAATGTTCAAGCATGCACGTTACATGTCATTGCATCATCAAGCATGCATTGGCATCGAAATGAGAAAGTCAAATGTTTTAATGAAAGGAATGTGTCAAAGTACAATTTTTGTCAAAAATTATGTATCCCAAGTTTTTGAAAGAATGGGTGTACTTCTATGTCATGAAAGGTCCGAATGGGAAATGGGGCGCGGGGGACCGGCGTACCCGAATGTATTGAGCCGCTTTGCGGTGGAATGAATGAATGAGCCGCTTTGCGGTGGGAAAGTGAATGTTAAACCGCTTTGCGGTGGAAATGCGCATGTTAATCTGGTTCCAAATAAGAATGGCCCACTGTTATCTGATTGACTAGAAGTTACACCAAGTGAGCTCACGATGGAAATGAAGTGAAAGTTTTGAAATGTAAAGTGAAAGTTCGAAATGTTGAAAGTCTTGAAAGGTTAAAGTGAATGGGGATACATATTTCAAAGTTAAAGCATTCATGTCATAAGCATGCATTCATGCATAAAGTTTACTTACTGAGCTTTAGCTCACCCCAATCCCTCCCCAACATTTCAGGTGATGAAAGTTAGGTGATCCGAGGAGAGCACTTGGTGACAGACTCAGGCTACACCGCTTCAAGTTTTTAAAGAAAATAAAGTTAAATTTTGAAGTTAATTAAGTTTATAATTAATTATTTCTTAATTCATTAATTTTATGTTGATAATTGTTTGGTTGAGATTAGTTTTAAATTAGTTATGGAAGTTCTAATATTGGTTATATTATCACTTATTGCATTTAATTGAAGCTTATTGATACAAAATGTTGTGTTGAGGAGTTTGGGGATTGAGTTTGAAATAATGTGGTGATGTTGGAGTTTGAAGTAGAATTGGGGTTGTATGTTGAATATTGGATTTCTATTTGAGTTGAGTTTATGCTGTAAAATGGTTTTGATGTCCCTCTACAGGTTGGTTAAGTCCAATTTATAGAGGAGACTCTATCGAAATTTCTATAAGATTTTAAAATAGAAAATGAAAATGTTGAAGTTTTTAAATGATTTGTTTTCCGCATTTTAATGTTTAAACGTTTTAAATTCCGCATTTAATGTGAATGGAAGTTAACACGCCTAGGTTTAAGGTTTTGAAACTTGGGGTGTTACATTTTTGGTATCAGAGATAAGAGTTTTAAAAGCGATTCTGTAGACTTTTAAAATTTATTTGAAAATGGTTCGGGTACTGAGTCACGCCTCAAGTGCATCTTCCTCGATCATCTGGTAAGTTAAATTTTGTTTAAATTATGAAATGTTATTTGATGTTCCAATTATTGAAAATTCTAGCATGCTAATGTGTAATGTCGGAAAGTGAAAGGTTAAGAATGTTGTCAGTGAATATGACGAGTATATCTTGGTTATGTAAATGAGGAAGTGGGAAAGTAATGGTTATTAAAAATTTGGGTGCCGTTTATTAGATCTTTTTGTGAAATAAGAAATGGATATGAATGGTATATCGGCATGAGAGTATACAATGTCCAAACGAGAAGTTGAGAAGTCATCGAATTTAGTATTAAGCACTTATCGTGTTGATCTCGGGACTACCCACTCATTTGATAGTTCCACAATTATAGGAAAATTGATTTACCCATCTCAGTAGCTGGAGACCAAGTTTATATTGTCAACGCCATTTGAAGAATTGTTGAACTAAAGTTATGCGTTGAGAAATTTCCCCAACCATGGTGAATGGGAAGGAGTAGATGATAGATCTCATAACACTGAATACCCACAAACTTGATGTCATACTAGGAATTGAATGATTATTATGGTATAAGGTTTCAATCACGGGCTACGTTAAGGTGTTATTTAAACCTTCGAATGAAACCCTTTTCGTTTTGCTGAAGTAAAGGTGAAACTTTCTATTTCGATATTATCAGTGATGAAGACCCGTGTTGGTACGGTGGGGACAGTACGCCGTCATCTAACGGCCGGGACAGCCTGTTAAGTGGGACCCAGGTCGTTACAAATGGTATCAGAGACGGCCGCCAGCCGGAAATCGGGAACTAAGTGCTACGCCATAGGGCGGGAGCCACCTCTAGAATCCCAACGCCTGGCAACAGATCCTCAGATGGGTTAAGCGCGACGAGGACGTCGCGAGTTTAACATGGGTGATTGTAATACCCCGACTAAGAAAGATTAAAAGAAATGATAGGTACTACTCATACCAACAAGGTGCACCTTCTTTTCTGGAAGTCCATTGCTAGAAACTCCACAGTTAAGCGTGCTTGGCTTGGAGAAATTCTGGGATGGGTGACCTCCTGGGAAGTTTTCTCGGGGAGCGTGCGAGTGAGGACAAAGCATGCTGAAAAGATCCGTGTTGGTACGGTGGGAACAGTACGCCATCATTTAACGGCCGGGACAGCCCGTTAAGCGGGACCCGGGTCGTTACAAATGGTATCAGAGCCGGCCGCCAGCCGGAAATCGGGAACTAAGTGCTACGCCATAGGGCGGGAGCCACCTCTAGAATCCCAACGCCTGGCAACAGATCCTCAGATGGGTTAAGCGCGACGAGGACGTCGCGAGTTTAACAGGGGTGATTGTAATACCCCGACTAAGAAAGATTAAAAGAAATGATAGGTACTACTCATACCAACAAGGTGCACCTTCTTTTCTGGAAGTCCATTGCTAGAAACTCCACAGTTAAGCGTGCTTGGCTTGGAGAAATTCTGGGATGGGTGACCTCCTGGGAAGTTTTCTCGGGGAGCGTGCGAGTAAGGACAAAGCATGCTGAAAAGACCCGTGTTGGTACGGTGGGGACAGTACGCCATCATTTAACGGCCGGGACAGCCCGTTAAGCGGGACCCGGGTCGTTACAAATGGTATCAGAGCCGGCCGCCAGCCGGAAATCGGGAACTAAGTGCTACGCCATAGGGCGGGAGCCACCTCTAGAATCCCAACGCCTGGTAACAGATCCTCAGATGGGTTAAGCGCGACGAGGACGTCGCGAGTTTAACAGGGGTGATTGTAATACCCCGACTAAGAAAGATTAAAAGAAATGATAGGTACTACTCATACCAACAAGGTGCACCTTCTTTTCTGGAAGTCCATTGCTAGAAACTCCACAGTTAAGCGTGCTTGGCTTGGAGAAATTCTGGGATGGGTGACCTCCTGGGAAGTTTTCTCGGGGAGCGTGCGAGTGAAATACAACATTTTGGTGATCAATATCCCGATCCCGATGCTTCCTTAGATGACCTCAATCAAATCCCCTAGCATGCCAATATCTTCTATTCCTACCCATACCCCCATGTTGATCAATACCTCCACCATCATCATCATTTTCCAAAACATCCCTAAATTTATTCTCCACTCTTCTTCTATTTTCCCTCCTATCAACACTATCCTTCTCCACCTTTTTTGCATCTCGTAGTGCTTGCTCTAGTGTTAAACCATTTAGTGTGAATGATCTTTCATCCTTAAGAATTCGGTATATGTGCATACTCTTATCATAAGTTGCAATCCTCTCACGTCTCCATGATTTATCCAACAATATATGACAAGATTTTAGAGGTACTACATCACACCAAACTTCATCACTATATTTTCCATGAGTGATAGTTACTAGAGCTTGCTTGGTCACACTACACTCCCCACATTCCTTCATCCATGTAATCTTATAAGGTCTAGAGTGTGGGATTAGAGCCAATCTCAATTCCCCAACCAAGGTGTTACTAACCAAATTAGTGGAGTGTCCCCTATCAATAACCACACTACACACCTTATCTCCAACATAGCATCTAGTTTTGAACATAGAATACAGGTTGCAATCCATACCTTATGTGGCGATTCAAAAGATTGTGGACATGAAGTGCAAGTGTGAAAATGTCCTCACAAAAAAATCATTTCACTCGTATTTCACTCAATCTCCAAGGAATGCAATCAACTACACCAAAAAAATTAAATCTTGTGAAACATGTAACCACAATCAAAGAAGAAAAATAGGAGATGATGGACACAAATAACAAGTGGAATTTATAGCTTGTTATAACAAAGAAGGAGAAATATGGATTGGTAGGACATGGTTTCAAGAGAACAAAACATAATGAACTTGATAAAAGAACAAGTAATTAATTAGGAAAGTGCTTGGTGTTTTGAAATGTAGACTTTAACATGGAAGTTCTCTTTGGAGCAATTTATCAAACACTTGGTGTACAAACTTTGAATGGCATAGGAATTCAAGTGTATGGATATGGTGAAATTCCCCAACAAACTCAACAATGATAACAATCAAAACTCAATCCCCAAACTCCTCAACACAACATTTTGTATCAATAAGCTTCAATTAAATGCAATAAGTGATAATATAACCAATATTAGGAATTCCATAACCACATTATTTCAAACTCCAACATCACCACATTATTTCAAACTCAATCCCCAAACTCCTCAACACAACATTTTGTATCAATAAGCTTCAATTAAATGCAATAAGTGATAATATAACCAATATTAGGAATTCCATAACAAATTTAAAACTAATCTCAACCAAACAATTATCAACATAAAATGAATGAATTAAGAAATAATTAATTATAAACTTAATTAACTTCAAAATTTAACTTTATTTTCTTTAAAAACTTGAAGCGGTGTAGCCTGAGTCTGTCACCAAGTGCTCTCCTCGGATCACCTAACTTTCATCACCTGAAATGTTGGGAAGGGATTGGGGTGAGCTAAAGCTCAGTAAGTAAACTTTATGCATGAATGCATGCTTATGACATGAAATGCTTTAAACTTTGAAATATGTATCCCCATTCACTTTAACCTTTCAAAACTTTCAAACTTTTCAAGCTTTCACTTGACATTTCAAAACTTTCACTTCATTCCATCGTGAGCTCACTTGGTGTAACTTCTAGTCAATCAGATAACAGTGGGCCATTCTTATTTGGAACCAGATTAACATGCGCATTTCCACCGCAAAGCGGTTCATTCATTCATTCCACCGCAAAGCGGCTCATTACATTCGGGTACGCCGGTCCCCCGCGCCCCATTTCCCACTCGGATCTTTCATGACATAGAAGTACATCCATTCTTTCAAAACTTGGGATACATAATTTTGACAAAATTTCACTTTGACACATTCCTTTCATTAAAACATTTGACTTTACCATTTCGATGCCAATGCATGCTTAATGATGCAATGACATGAATGCATGCTTAACATTCTTCTCAATAACATATGCTTTCATAAAGTAAGGAAATTCATCAAGACAAGTAAGTTACACGACAGTCATTTACACATAACTTTCACATTTACATTCAACTTTCATGAAAATAGGGGGAAGTTTACTTACTTGACGTCCTTAGCATTTACCGTTATCTGAATTTGCAAGTGGAGGAGCTTCGACTGCCCGTGTCTTCAATGTACCAAAATCCTAATTGTATCCATTCATTTAGTAAAATATACTTAGTTTAAAAATCACAATTCCTATTCTTTTAATATTAACAAAACTTCCGATCGAGATCAAGAGTTCAAATTAACCTAGGTGTGACCTTGAACTATGAACAACACATATAATATCATATTTCAAATAGGGAATTAATCACCCACACTTTAGAAAGCTTTCTTATCTTTTAATTTCAAACTAAAATAAATATATCAAAGTTCACAAAGTTCTTACTAACAAATCTGATCATTCATGAAATTTTCCCCAAATCAGAAAGTTACATATTTCAACTCATAATTAGATATTAACGGTCTTAAATTCATAAGTCATCCAATCTAAAATTTGACATATTTATACTTTTATTAGCATTAACCCCCAAAACTGAAATTGACCAATTAAAGTTCGAAATAATAACTGAGTGAAAATTAATAAAACATTCATACAACCCCTAATTTTTTCAAAAATTACCATTATGCTTCAAATTAAACTAGCAATACAATTTAAAAGACAACTTACGGATTTAGAAACTTGAAACTTCACACACACAAAAGTCAATACATACATACATTTATACACATTACCCCCTTGAAATTAGCATAAGAAAATCTGAGAAAATAACTCCCAAAAATCTGAATTTATACATATTTCCACATAAATTCTGAAATTTACATATTTACATAAACCTATACATACATAATAACATATATCTATACCTAAGCATCTTACCCATCAATTTTAACAACACGGGAAATCTGAAATTAACCTTTAAAAAATCTGAATTTTATGTAGGAGGTACATACATAACGTTATTTACATAAAAATCTATATATATACATGTGTATATCGAAATATGTATGTGTGTGCGCGTGAAAGTGGTTGAACCGTGTGGGTGCGGTTTCGTGTGGGTGCGTGAGAGGGGAAGGTGAAGATGTCTTACTGGTGGTGGTCGGTAACTAGAGTTGAAACGCTGGCGTGAAGGAGAGGCGGGAGTAGAGGTATATGTGCGAGAGGCGAGAGAGACAAGAGGCACAGAGAGGGCGAGACAGAGAGTGAGATCGCGAGAGGGAGAGGAGAGTGAGCGTGAGAGACCGTGAGTGAGCTCGGTTTGGGTGGAGAGGAAATTAGGTTAGATTTCAATTTTCGTTAATTGCAACTCGGTCCCTCAATTCTCCTCTTTTGTGTAATAAAATCACAACTTTCAAAGTGCCACCAAACTTCTCCCAAATTTCAATTTAATGCAATATAGGCAGCTTACTACTCAATTAAAATAGAAATTGACAAGTAACAATTTAAAATGCACAATTAGACATAAAATTGCAAGTAAAATTTATAATTTTCTAATTGGCACATTGAGCGAGACAGTGCCCAAGTCCTTCCACTGCAAAATAATTAAAATTATAGATAATAATAATAATCAATTTAAAATTCACAACCACCTTAACATAAATTTTATGCAAGATTTATAATTGCACTTAAAAATGAAAAGCGGTCTTACAATTCCTTACCCCCTAAAAGAAATTTCGTCCTCGAAATTAAAATTTACCAAAACTTGTGGATACTTAGTACGCATTTCGTCCTCACGTTTCTAAGTAGCCTCTTCTACTGCATGATTCCTCCAAAGAACTTTAACTAATGTTACCTTCTTCCTTCTAAGTTTCTTGCCTGCTCTCATTAGGATTGTCACAGGTGATTCTTCATAAGTCAGATCCTCACAAAGATCCAATGACTCGTAACTGAGTCTATGAGAGGGATTCAAAATACACTTTCTCAACATTGATACATGAAAAACATTGTGCACTCCCGATATTGCTGATGACAATGCAACCTGATAAGTCAAGTCACCTACCCATTCAATTATCTCAAAGGGACCAACAAATTGCGGACTTAACTTTCCTTTCTTCCCGAATCTCATAACTCAATTCATCAGAGCTACCTTCAAAAAGATCATATCTCCTGCGGCGAATTCCAAAGATTTCCTTCTTTTGTCCGCATAGCTTTTCTGTCTACTCTATGCAATTTTCATCCGTTGACGAATCTTTTCAACAACTTCTGCTGTTTGTTGTACTATTTCTGGACTCAATAACTTTCTTTCTCCTATCTCATCCAAATGAACTGGTGATCTACACTTCTTCCTATATATAGTGCCTCATACGTGACCGAAGTTTGATAGTTATTGTTGTAGGAGACCATCAACCGACATTATCCCACTTATGAATCCATTCACTTTCTATTGCCAGCCTTTCATAGGATCTATTCTAACGTCTAAACCTTAATATATATATATATATATATATATATATATATATATATTGATCACATTCTTAAAACTAAAATCAAGAAGATTGACCAAAATAAGACTTTATAATCCAGAATTAGTGAAACTTGGCGTCCATATCAAAGTATACAGTAGAAATATTAAAACTTTGACAGAATCTTTCTGAAAAGGTTTACAAACGAAATCCTTTCTAAACATGCTGACATCTCTTTTAAAATCCGAGGATCAAACTTAAATCATGTAACCCATACTTATATATTGTAATCAAGTATTCAGCATCA
This sequence comes from Ligustrum vulgare, assembly GCA_963555705.1. NCBI lineage: Eukaryota > Viridiplantae > Streptophyta > Magnoliopsida > Lamiales > Oleaceae > Ligustrum > Ligustrum vulgare. Next base: position 46,102,941 of record OY743170.1, on the reverse strand, counting down.
TACACTCATCTTAAAACTAAAGCCAAGGTACTAATTTAAGAATCCATACTTTCAAAATCATCATCACAACAATACTCTAACCAAGTATTTTATAAATAAATCATTGACCTATCACCAATGAATAAAACTTTTGTGATTCATATAGAATTCCTCATCAAGTTTACTTAACCCAAAGATACTATCTCATTATAAGTAAAAGTCACACAACTGACCTCAAATAATCATATCAATCTCTCTAAGATTACAACATAATAACCATAATATCCTTCACACGAACCTTTTACGTCAATATACTCACTAAGATTTTATATCAATCTCTCAACTCAATAAATCTTGGATTCTGCCATTGCCACTCTTTCTGCACACTACTCCATAATAAATAATCATTGTGAAGTCTTATTCTCATTTTCCATAAATCCTATCCACAAGAACAATTACCTAAAATTTCATTTCTTATTTTTGAATCAAGATACCATCACTAATAATCTCCACAATTTCATGGTATGTACTATCATAAACCTTCCTCCGATCAGATGCATTACTTCTGCAATACTTGTACAAATCTAGGACCTGATAAAGTTTCTTTCATCAATATTGAAAACTTAATGTACATCAGTGAATCATTCACATTATGAGGAAATCCTGATTCATTTTCCATGACTGAGATTCATCATTCTTTGAATTTCCACTTAGAACCAAATACAACATAACTTATTCATGGATGGTCAACTTATTTCATAATTTCAATACATTATCACCTTCAGTTCTCATCATCACATTATTCCTTACAATCATCTATTATACCTTTTATATACAATTGACCTGATGACAATCATTATCTCACATAATCCCAAACATTCAATCGCATGTCCCCAATTTCTCACTTTGAATAAATGGTTACTCCTTTAAGGCATCTCACCATAAAATATTTTCAATATCTCCCATTCATGATAACTGACTAATCCCAATAATCATATTACATGTAAATTCAACAGACAGTAAATGGTTTTCCTAACCATCACAAAGGTCTAAAATGCAAGCTCTCAACATAGCCTCTAAACTCTGTATAAAGAAATATTTGCCGATTACTTAAGTCATTATTCAATAACCCAAATGACATCACGTCTCTTCATTAATCTCTGTAAGCCCATGGAAAATTCTCTCCAAATTTAAATAAATCTTTACTATTTCTTTAAAAACATATCAAACCATAATAATTTGTCATCTCTAAAACTTCTTTATCACCAAATATACCAAATATCACCAAAATAATTAAAACGACAGAAATTACCTGAATATTCTCTCTATGTAGTATATCCAGTAACATACTATTCACAAATCAACATAATATCATCAGCTTATCTTTAACATATCTTCCCAATCAAATTCCAAAATAAATCAACAGTATTATCTCATATCCTCATAACTTATAATATTCTCCAATACAAGTGATCATTCCTTACTAGTGATCAATCCGTTCCCAAGAATAATTAAGATTCTTCCCAATATCGCCATAATACTTGTCTTCACTCATCTTTTCAAAATATAACTTATCATCTCCCAATATACGCATCAAGTCATCACATAACTTCATGTATACCTTGATATCCTAGAAAAATCAATTCTTAATTCCTCAACATAACAATTTCAAATCATAGTTTCCAATATCACAATCTCACTTCCTTCAATACATTAATTGGCTCAAATGACCACCCATTAGTCATACTTATAAATATGACACAAATCATAATCCCAAAATTTCTTAGTTACAAGACCAAACAACATTATAAATTTCTCTCAAAATAGAGGAATAATTCACTTACTCAAACACAATATCCATTCCTTAATTCCCAATAATTAAGAAACAAATCTTTAAATCTCAAATTTCATAATTTTTTCTCATAGAAATCTCAATAAAATCATATATGTATATATGTGTGTATGTATATGTATGTGTGTGTGCACCTTTCAGATTTGGTAATGGAAAATTTATATAGGTAAATTTCAGATTGTATATATATGGATATATCGATTCAAAGTTTTAGTTAAAATTCAGACTTTTGATTTTGCTTAGATTTTAAAATCATAGATTGTCAAATTGATAATTTTGCTTGGAACCTTGATGAATTATTTAAATTTAAATTGTAAATGTATAATGTTAAAGTTGTGAAATTGGAGTTTAGTTAACTGCTTTTGGTAAAGGATTATGAAATTGGTATTTTGTAGGTTTAAGAACTTATTTGGAACTTTAAGATGGAATTTCAGATTTTGGAAACTATTAAAAGGGTTGTTTTGATTAATTTTAGTTAAATTGAGACCTTAATTATGATCTTACGTTCTTATGCATGTTAGGGATTTAGAATGTAATGTTTTGGGAAATTGAAAGTATGAAAGGAAATTCTTTAGTTTTATGTGCTCTAGTCTCGATATAAGATCACATGTGAGTTAAATTGAAGTTTTAATTTCAGTTAATGTTTGATTGAGTATTAAAATGAATAACGAATTTAATTGTCAACTAAAAGTCATATTTATTGACGAATGTGAATAATTAGGGATTTTGGTACATTGACGTTACGGGTATCCGAGACTTTTCCACTTGCAAATTCAGAAACGGTAAATGCAAAGGACGTCAGGTAAGTAAACTCCCCCTAATTTCATGAAAGTAGAAAGTTAATGTGAAATTAATGTGCGTAAGTGATTTCGTGTTAATTACTTAATGTTGATGTATTTGAATTGCCATATGCAAGTATGTGTATTTAAGGGAATGTTCAAACATGCACATTATCATGTCATTGCATCATTAAGCATGCATTGGCATCGAAATGAGAAAGTCAAATGTTTTAATGAAAGGAATGTGTCAAAGTGCAATTTTGTCAAAAATTATGTATCCCAAGTTTTTGAAAGAATGGGTGTACTTCTATGTTATGAAAGATCCGAGTGGGAAATGGGGCGCGGGGGACCGGCGTACCCGAATGTAATGAGCCGCTTTGCGGTGAAATGAATGTAATGAGCCGCTTTGCGGTGGAATGAATGAATGAACCGCTTTGCGGTGGGAAAGTGAATGTTAAACCGCTTTGCGGTGGAAATGCGCATGTTAATCTGGTTCCAAATAAGAATGGCCCACTGTTATCTGATTGACTAGAAGTTACATCAAGTGAGCTCACGATGGAAATGAAGTGAAAGTTTTGAAATGTCAAGTGAAAGTTCGAAATGTTGAAAGTTTTTGAAAGGTTAAATTGAATGGGGATACATATTTCAAAGTTAAAGCATTCATGTCATAAGCATGCATTCATGCATAAAGTTTACTTACTGAGCTTTAGCTCACCCCAATCCCTCCCCATATTTCAGGTGATGAAAGTTAGATGATCCGAGGAGAACACTTGGCGGCTGACTCCGACAGTACCCATCGTCGCATTAATTAATAAAGTTAAATTTATTCAAGTTATTTTTAGTTAAATTAGAATTTATTTAAGTTCTAAGTAATTATTTCTTAATTCATTTATTTTGATAATTGTCTCGGTTGAAATTAGTTTAAATAAGTTATGGTATTTCCCCGTGATTAGTTTTTATCATGTTTTCATGAGTTTATAAATTTATACTTCAAGTTATTTTGTTGAGGAGTTTGGGGAATTAATGTTGAAGTTGAATTTTGGAATTGTGATTGAGATGTGATGGATGTTTTAAATTTTTAAAATGGTTTTTTGTAACGACCCGGGTCCCACTTAACGGGCTGTCCCGGCCGTTAAATGACGGCGTACTATCCCCACCGTACCAACACGAGTCTTTTCAACATACTTTGTCCTCACTCGCACGCTCCCCGAGAAAACTTCTCACCCGACGCTCTCTCTGTCTCTGCGCTCTCTCCTCTCCGTCTCTCGTCTCTCTTCGTCTCTCTCTCGCGATCTCTCACACTCACACTCGGTCTCGCTCTCTCTCACGTTGAACTCTCTCACTCGCACACCTCACGCTCGGCTTCTCTCCCTCTTGCGCAGCCTCTGACCGCCGACTGCCACCACCAGTAAGACACCTTTCTCTTCACCGAACGCACACACACAACACACACACTTAATTGGTGTATGTATATATGGAATTGTATGTATTTGTTGATGTATAAATGTGGTATGTATATAGTTATATGAACATTTCAGATTTTTCAGATTGAGTTGTAGTCAATTTCGAATTTTTAATTGTTAACCTCAGATTTGGGGCGTATATATGTGTGTATGTATATGTATGTATGTATGCACCTTTCAGATTGGTAATGGAAAATTTACACTTGTATAATTTCAGATTTTTAGTCTATGTAGATAATATTTTTTAAGATTCAAAATTTATGAACTAATTAGTGTAATTGAAATGTTTAGTTTCATTTTTGATTTAGGAATGGTAATTTTCGAAAATTGAGGAAAATTTTGTGAAGGTGTATATAAATTCAGAATTTTTAGAGTTGTTATTTGATCATTTTGTTAATTTTGGTTTAAGTCAAATATATTTACTTGAGGCTAAAATTAATGGGTAAGAAGATTTTCTAATTCACAATGAAATTGGATTTTGTGTTTAAAATATGGCATGCTAGGTGTTTGAAATAACTTTAAACCTCATTTGGATTAAATTGAAGTTTTAACTTTGGTTAGGGGTATGGTTAGTTCAAAAAGGATAATGATTGTGTTTTGAACTAAAAGTTTTGCCTAATTTGATTAGTGAGATTTCAATTTTTCTTTTTGCCTTCGAGTTCATCTCTTATTTCGAGTATGGTGTTATATGTGTTGGACCTAGCGTAAGGTCACGTTTGGGATTTAATTGTGAATGAAATAGAAGTTGTAACCTTGCTTAGAGTTTAAAATGTAATTTTGAACTAAAAGTATATTTTATTAAATGGATGGGTACAACTAGGATTTTGGTACATTGACGACACGGGAAGTCGAGGCTCCTCCACTTGCAAATTCAGAAACGGTAAATTACTAAGGACTGCAAGTAAGTAAACTTCCCCTATTTTCATAGAAGTTGAATGTAAATGTGAAAGTTATGTGTAAATGACTGTCGTGCAACTTACTTGCTTTGATGAATTGCATTCACATTATGAAAGCATATGTTATTGAGAAGAATGTTCAAACATGCACATTATCATGTCATTGCATCATTAAGCATGCATTGGCATCGAAATGAGAAAGTCAAATGTTTTAATGAAAGGAATGTGTCAAAGTGCAATTTTGTCAAAAATTATGTATCCCAAGTTTTTGAAAGAATGGGTGTACTTCTATGTCATGAAAGGTCCGAGTGGGAAATGGGGCGCGGGGGACCGGCGTACCCGAATGTAATGAGCCGCTTTGCGGTGGAATGAATGTAATGAGCCGCTTTGCGGTGGAAATGAATGAATGAACCGCTTTGCGGTGGGAAAGTGAATGTTAAACCGCTTTGCGGTGGAAATGCGCATTTAATCTGGTTCCAAATAAGAATGACCCACTGTTATCTGATTGACTAGAAGTTACACCAAGTGAGCTCACGAGAAACTGAAAGACTCTGAATCGTCCGACGTGATTGCATGACTGAAAGCATCTGAATGTGGTTGGAGTACCCCCTTGGCGTCTTCCTCAGAGAAACTGAAAGACTCTGAATCGTCCGACGTGATTGCATGACTACATATCTGATAGCTATTTCGAGCTTCTCGGGTGAATTCTCGTCTTTTCCTCTTTGACCCGATTTGTACTTGATTTCCGCTCACAATTGTAAGGATTTCATCAGGCCGGTCTTTTCCGCGGGGCTCTATCCCATGATGGACGCCGTACTTCTCCTGTTGTTTGAATTGTCTTCCTAAATCCTGTGGTTCAGCGGCATATTCTTGTAAGCTTCCCCTCTTTATTAACCTGTCAATTTCGAATCTCAAATTTCGGCATTCGTCCGTGGTGTGTCCCACTGACCTGTGGTATTTGCAATATCGGGATAGTCCAAGTTACTCGGGCTCTGCTTTATCGGCCTGGACGGCGGAATTATCCCCTTGTCTTTCTCATTCATGAAAATGACCTCAGTTGACGCATTTAATGGGGTGAGCTCACTTCTCTGTTCAGGATTGTATGGACGGAACCTATCCGCTGGTTTGTAATCTCTCTTTTTCCTAAAAGTATTTCTTTTGAATTCTTTCTTATCATCCTTGCTTTCCTTCTTGTCTGACATCGCAGCTGTATTATGATGACCTTCTTTGGTACCTGACGCCTCCTCAGCGTTGATAAACTTCTCCGCCCTGTTAAGAAACTCCTGGTACGTGCTAGGTCCATCCTCATGTACTGACCACCAGAAACGAGTCTGCGTTTGTAGGCCTGACAGAACAGCCATGAGAAGCACGTCATCCGATATTCTTTCCATTCCCATGATCTATCTATTAAAGTGGCCCAAGTAATTCTTTAGTGATTCATCCTTCTCCTGTCTGATGGTCACAAGCTCTCCTTCGGTGTGGTCGAAATTTTTGACCCCATGAATTGCTTCAAGAACTGGCCACTTAGTTGAGACCAACTTGATATGGAGTGCTGAGATATATTGCGGAACCACCGTTGGGCCCGGTCCCCAAGAGTTAAAGGAAAGGCCCTGCATATTATTGTGTCGCTTGCCCCTTGAAGCTTCATCCATGACATGTACTGATCCTGATGCGAAGCCGGATCAGTCTCCCCATTGTACCAGGCGAGATGAGGCATCTTCATTTTGCCAGGCAGAGGTTGTGACAACATAATCTCCGTGAAAGGTGATGCCCTCTTGGTAGATGGTTCTGTTGATCCCAACCCTTCTTGTTTTGCCTTCAAGTCAGACAGTCTTTTCTTCAATTGCTCAACTTCAGTTTGATCTGGTTTGCTTGACGGAAGAGTCGGTGGCTGACCCAAGTGAAGAGTCGAACTGCCAGCCGGCTGGTTTTCTGGGTTCACTTTCTTCATCGGAGATCTGTCCCCATGTTCCTTAGTCTGTACAGCCTTACTCTCCTCTTCTTTTTCACCCCTTCTCGCTTGATTCGGTTCCATCCAACTCAGCGATTTTTGACTCTGTACATAAGGCGTGCTTTCGCCTACCGCACTCCTTATGTTGTCAGAGCGTCCCGTTTGTTGTTCTTCGAAATGTGAGCGTCCATCGGATCTTTGTAGTTGCTATTGCACTTCATGCTCCTCTTGGTGACGACCCCGATCTTGATTTCTCCTCATGTCTTCCATTTCTCTTTGCATCCTATCAAGTTGATCTAGGACCATTCCCATGTTGGCCTCCGCTGGGGGTCGCGGAATGGCGGACCTCCTTGACATACGGGAATTCCCTTGTGAATCCTCACCATGATGTGCCCGGTGACTCCCTGAATTTTTCCTGTTACTCATTATGATGCAGGAGCAAGTATGTGATTGCCGAATACAAGGATACGGGCCCTCCTTCTAGTGCCAATTTGTTGACGTCTCTTTTTGTCAACAAATAAAAGTGGTACGACTTTCAAATTGATAGGTGGATTGTATGTTTTTGATTAATTTGTCTAAGTATGTAGCTCGTAAATTAAATGATCGTCGTTGTAATAAAGTTTGAGATATTACAAGAAATAGGAAAGGTAACATATCGAAAGCGAACTGAGATCAAAGTTACACAAATTCACGTCCAGTTCGATACCGATCTGATAGCCGGTCGAACCAACGAAATTAAATAGCAAGAGTTGGAGAGGTTTTTTCTATATTTCTTGCCCCTTAATGAGCATTTACTCCTTCTATTTATAGTAGTTGAGAAGTTTAAACATAATCATTACAACATATCACTTCTGTAGGGAGTGACTGAAAAGGGTGATTGACCCTTCTGACAGACATACATCAAATGACTATTTTGACATATTACAGATAATGATGATTACTGACACATAATACAGCTGATTTGACAATACTACCTACTTTCACATCGTCTTCGTCTTTGGCCATTGAGGTCGGCTTGCATATTTCACCTCGGTTGAACAAATCACCTCGGTCTCACGAATTCACCTCGCAGGCACAAATCACTTCGGTCCAACAATTCACCTCGGTTCACAAAAACCATTCGGTTCGAACAATAAACCTCGGTCCCGGTATTTCACCTCGTATACAAAAATCACCTCGGTCATGGTATACCACATCGGTCATGATGCAGGACATTGAGTTCGTGATTCAAAACCCCATGGGCCGTTTCATCAATTTCGGGGCAACTATTTGGCCATTGATTGTTTGATTGCTTAATTTACTTTCCACCTCAGATCGGTATATAACACATGGTATGAAGAAAGAAGATCTAAGGTTAGCGTAAGTGATTAGATGACAATATTAAAGTCAAAGACGGAGTGTTCCAAAACTTGAGCCAAGCGATCACTTGGTTCAATCCACAAGCGATAGCTCAAGGCTGTTTTTCACAAATCGAGATGAAATCAAAATGCCCAAACAATCACCCGCTCTAAGACCAAGCGATCCCTTGGTTGAAAAGTTTGGAGTCAATTTTATTTTAGTTTTCTTTCCTAATAAAACTTTTTATTTCCTTTTTTGGCCAATTGTTTGCGGCTACTAGGTTTAGGGTACCCCTTCTCTCTCTCTCTCTCTCTCTCTCTCTCTCTCTCTCTCTCTCTCTCTCTCTCTCTCTCTCTCTCTCTCTCTCTCTCTCTCTCTCTCTCTCTCTCTCACACACACACACACACACACACACACATATAAGGGTTCAAAAGTGAAGTTTTAATTCTCTTTCGTTCTTCATTGAACAAACTTAAACTTATCAAAGATTCCCATCATTGTCGCATTCAACCCTTATAACTTATCAAAGAATTATGTTCCCTTTGTTACGTTCACCCATTTTGGTTCTTATTTTAGCAAATCAGGTTTAATACACCATAGGTTCTTGATTCATGAGGTTCGGGTCAAGATCTATCGTCTTAAATTTGAATTTGGCTTTCCAGACCTATATTCAATTATTCTGCGAATTCAACATGATTCCTACAGAGTTCACATCACCATTGAATCCTAATTTAACTAGGGGGTGTCCCCAGTGTAGAATTTGAAGGATTTTAGAATTCCATAACATTCCACGTATCCTCAATTTGGAATTTTATAGAATTCGTCAAAATCCAAGATCCTCAATTTGGAATTCAATTGATTCCCTAAGATTTCGGTGTCCTCAAGAATTTATGGATTTCAGTGAATTTCTTATATTCGTGAAATTATATATTATCCCCTATGTATATCCTCGTTCAGAAACTTGTCATAGATCCCAGAATCCATAGCAATTACAATACATCACAGAAATTTGCAATCGCCTTTTAGGTCTGATTTCTGGGTTCTTTTCTTAGAATCTTTTTATTGCATTTGTTATAGGTTAATTGGGTTAATTAAGCATAGAATTAGAATGATTGTTTTATTTTATTTTATTTTTGTTCCGAAAGCATAAATTTTTTATTCCTCCTCTACACAGATAATGCAAATGAATAGAGAAATAACATAACTCAAGAAATATGGAGAGATACCTTAAATGAGGAGAATAGAAGTTGATTAAAAAAGTTATGAGTGTCATTTCTCAAATTTAAAAGTTTTTTCTCCATTCAGTTAAAAAATATTAATTAAAACTAGGCGTTGTTATATATTTTATTTTTTAACGTTATTGTTTGAATATTTTTGCTTCTTTTTAATTTTCTATCATCAAGTAAGAAATTATGTTTATCTTTTTAGTATTGTTTCTGTTCACGTTAAACTTGCACAATATATTAAATTCAATAATGAGGACACATTCAACAAATTCTACCAAAATCTACTAAGCCCACTAAAATTCATGGAATAAAATTGTTAGAATTTGAAAGATTCTATAGAATTCTATTAAAATTTATTAAATTCATGAGAATTCATAAATCTAAAAAATTTCACTAAATTCATTCCATATTAGGGACACCCCCAAGAAAAAAATTTCCGATCCAATATATATTAGTATTGAAAATAATAATTTTAAATAATAAAGAAATCATATTAAAAATTCACAAATTTCAGCAACTCCACATCCCCCCCACTGCACATATCCTATTTTGATGGAGTGTTTATGCTAATCTTGCATTGCATCTAATTTTGTTTAATATTCTAATTAAAATATTTCAATTACTTTGTTTTAATCTAATATTCTCATTTTTATTCCCAAAGTCAACCGCCATTCGTTATAAGATATCTTGAGTCTTAAATAATGTACTTAATAATCTTCAGTCTTACTCAAAGAGCTTTATTATTTCTTCTAATAGGCAATGAGGTGTTGTGCAATGCACATCTATGATCAAATTCAATAAAATTCTACTTATTACATATTTTTTTTTAAAAAAAAAAAATGGATTAGCTCATATTATCTCATTGATTTAGATTTAGATCTATTGTTCCACACTATTAGTTTCTTAAGAAAAGAAAAAAAAAATATGGGGTAGCCAAAACCATACAAAGGAAAATACTAATGTGACGATAATAGTGTTCAAGTCAAATTCATTTTATCATTTGTATCATATTTTCATTCAACAAGTTTACAGAGTTAAGTCGAGTCGACACTCGACTGATATAAAAGTATAAATAAACTACGCTAATTAATCTGATATTGAATGATACCATACAAGATTTATGTGCACCCCATCCCATCCCATCCCATCCCTACCCTCACCCCTCTTTCACACACATGCTTAAGATCAAGTGCTAGTAATAGTAATGGGATTAGTGATGTTTAGGAGAGCCACTTTGTGAGGTTTCCCGTTAAACTACTTTCAAAGACACTGACTTAAAGCCAAATCCCACCCAATATTAGGTTTTAAATTTTGGCTTTTACTCAACTCTTACTACATGCATACACTGTTTTCCAACTCTCAAAACTTTGCTTATGAGTCGTTATTCTTAATTAAGCCGTTATAATAGCCCTCTAATGTATAAATGCCTAATTAATTTGGCAATTAGCATGTGCCCTAACCATGTTCAATCAGAGCCCATATGTCTTAACCAAAGAGCACTGTTTCAATGTTACTAATGATCACATGAATCTAACTGATTCGACTCTCTAATTTTTGATATTTCAAATAGCATAAAGAAAAGCATCATAATTCTACCTTGTTGGTAGCTTATACAATGAATCAATAAGAGTAGCACGAGATAAATAACAGATCCAATACATTGTATATTACATATTTAGAATATTTTGTGTATATTTGATTTATCCTTCTAATCTTCAAAATTAGGTTAGCTGTATTTAGAATATTCTGTTTCCTTATTCTTTGCCATCATCGATTGTATTTTTTTTTTTTTAACTCTTGGTATGAATAAATTATAAAGAAATATTTTTTCACTTGAATCTGTTATGGTATCAGAACATTGGCTCACGCCTATACCAAAGTCACCAAAGCATAATTTTTTTTCTTCCGTTTATCCACTTTCACAGCTATTGTTACCTACTGCCGCTGCCATCATGGAATCTCAATCTTCCTCTAATCCTCTTCGGTCCAGCCCATAGTCACTTCGCCACGGATCAGTCGATCACTGCAGACACCAGTGAAACTGATCTACATACCAAGTCATCCATCATTGCACTAAATGTTGCTGCGCAAGCGCCATTGAAGCTTGAGTTTCTTGACGGCACACATCCATGTCCTAAGCAAACCATTACGGTCAATAATGTCAAATCTGTTAACCCCGCCTATCATCTATGGGTTCATCAAGATCAACTGATCTTGAATGCTATACTTGGTTTTTTGTCTCTGGCTTTGATTCCCTTTATTGCAACCGCTCAAACATCTCGTGACGCTTGGTCAACCTTGGCGCACACATATGGTAAACCGACGCGTGGTCGAGTTACCCAGTTGAAAACTCAATTAAGTAACCCTACCAAAGGCTCCCAGACAATCACCGAGTTTATGCAAAATATCAAAACAAAAGTGGATGAACTTGCAATGATGAATGCTCCTGTTGACATCGAGATTCTTACCATCAAGATTCTTAATGGCCTTGATGAGGACTATACAGAAATTGCCAATGCTATTCAAGCACGAGAGATGGCGATTTCCTTTGAAGAACTGCATGAGAAGCTCCTTATCCGCGAAGCACACCTTTCTGCCAAGAAGAGTAACCAATACACCTCCTAGTTACCGCTAATGCAGCAGCTAAATCTGGACCCCAGAACAGGTAGAATAGTCGCTCCACAGGCTGGCCACAAAATAACAATTTCAGACCTTCTGGGACATGGACTGCCCAACCTTCACAGAATCAAAGTCAGCGTGATCCTCGTCCTTACCTTGGGAGCTGCCAATTGTGTGAACAACAAGGACATTCTGCTAAGAGGTGCCCAACCATCAAACATTTATCGTGTACTAGTTCGGTGCCACCACGCAATCAGAACATGCCTGGATATGTTTCTCCTCAAGCCAACACTGCAGCCTCTTCCCTCGTTCCATCTTCATCTGAATGGATTCTAGACTCGGGAGCCACACATCATGACACTACTGATCTTGCTAATCTCTCACTCCATTCTCCATATGAGGGATCAAACGATGTCGTCGTTGGCAACGGTGCAGGCTTGAACATCACTCATATTTGTTCTCTCTCTCTACCTTATAATCCTTCTCCCATTCGATTTTCAAATGCCCTTTGTGTGCCGTCAATAAACAAAAATCTATTATCTGTTTCCCAACTATGCAAAACTAATAATGTTGTTGTTTTACTCTGACACACTTTCAAGTGAAGGATCCTTGCACATGGGCCACTCTCCATCATGGTCCACTTAAAGGCGGCATCTACTCTTGGTCTTCATCTACTGGTGTGTCGGCATCCCCATTGGTTTTCTCTGCTTCTAAAGAATCTTTTGCTCTGTGGCATAGTCGTTTACGTCATCCCTCCAACTGAGTCATGCGTCATTTGTCATTTTCTAAGTCCATGTCTTGTCCTTCTAGTCCATCGAGTCATTCTCACTGTAATGCCTATTTATGCAATAAAAGCCACAAATTACCCTTTCATGATTCCTCGCTTACATCCAATTTTGCTCTTGAGTTGGTGTTTTCGGATGTCTGGACTTCTCCAGTTTTATCATGTGATGGCTATAAATATTTTGTGATTTTTGTTGATCATTATACCAAATATATTTGGTTCTATCCGCTTAAAAATAAATCTGATGTTCTGGCCGTGTTTAAATGCTTCAAATCACTTGTGGAAAAACGTTTCAATTGACCTATTATCACACTCTACACAGAAAATGGTGGGGAATATATAGCTCTAAAAAAATTTCTTAGGACTCATGGTATTAGCCACTTGACCTCCCCACCTCACACACCTGAACATATCGGTTACTCAGAATGTAGACATCTACACATTGTTGAAACTGGTTTAACATTACTTCACCAAGCGTCAGTTCCCTCCTCCTTCTGGCCATATTCCTTTGCTACTGCGGTCTACCTCATTAACTGTATGTCGAAACGAAACCTATCCATGAAATCATCTTTTGAGTTACTCTTTCAAACTCCTCCTAACTTCTTCAAAGTTTGGGTGTTCGGATGCCTTTGCTATCCTTGGCAACGTCCTTATACATCTCACAAGTTAGAACATCGTTCTCGTCACTGTGTATTTCTTGGTTATTCCCTTACTCAAAGCGCTTACCTATGTTATGATCTGTCATCTAAAATACTTTATGTCTCCTGTCATGTTGTGTTTTCCGAGTCTGAGTTTCCTTTTCAATCCTCCTCTTTGGACAGTGTTGGTGTTGATTCCCGTAGTGGATTGCAGGATATGGTTTCGTCTGACGTGGCTGAGGGGGTCTCTGTGCCAGGCTATCCATCACCAGTTCCTCCACCCTCACATACTGCTGCTTAAGTTACCGTGCCCGCCTCACCTCCCACACCTACAACTTCACCTAGATATCTCTCGCCATCTCCTATACTCCTCCCGCAGATCACTTCCCGTGAGATATCACCCGTACCCTCCTCTTCTCATGACACCAAAGAGAATATTTCTCGTAATGACTCCTCTACTCTCCCAAATGCCACTTCCCTCCATCCCATGGTTACTCGATCTAATAATCACATCATCAAACCCAACCCAAAGTACATCCTCACCGTTGCCACTTCACTAGATAGCACTGAACCTACCACCTACACTCAAGCACTCCAACATCCAAGTTGGCGTGCAGCTATGTGTGAAGAGTTTGATGCTCTACTTCGCAATGGTACGTGGAACCTGGTACCTCCCGATCCTTCTCAGAATATAGTTGGTTGTAAATGGGTTTTTCATATCAAGTAGAAACCTAATGGGACCTTTGATTGCTACAAGGCCAGACTTGTATCTAAAGGTTTTCGTCAACGACCAAGACTGGATTATCATGACATATTTAGCCTAGTGGCTAAACCCACAACTGTTCGGGTACTTCTCTCCTTAGCAGTTTCTCGACATTGGTCTCTCCGTCAAATGGACGTCAATAATGCCTTTCTTCAGGGCCATATTGATGAAGATGTGTTTATGTCTCAACCACCTGGATTTGTTGATCATAATCTTCCCACCTATGTATTCAACCTCCATAAAGCCATCTACGATCTTAAACAAGCTCCTCGAGCATGGTACAATGAACTATGTTGCTTTCTTCTTGAGGTTGGCTTTACAAATTCCCTGTCAGATACATCACTATTTATTTATCGTCATGGGGGGACCATCATGTATCTTCTAGTGTATGTTGATGATCTGATTCTTACGGGAAGTGATGATATGGCTATACAGAATTTTGTTGCTCAGTTGGGTTCCCGTTTTTCGATCAAAGACCTCAGTGCTTTATCTTATTTCTTTGGTGTTGAGGTTATTTCTTGTCCAGAGGGCCTCCACCTCACTCAGCATAAATATCTTCTGGATATCCTCACTAAACATAACATGGATAATTCCAAACCTGTTCAAACACCACTGGCCACCTCCTTTTTCTTGCAGCTCCATGATGGTTCTCCACCTGCGGATGCAACCCTTTATTGTCAAATTGTTGGCAGCTTACAATATTTTCTTATTAGTTGCCCTGACATCACCTTTGCTGTCAACAAGCTATCCCAGTTCATGCATGCTCCAATAACTCATTATTGGTGTGCCGTTAAGCGCCTCCTCCGGTATCTCAATGGTACACGGTCATATGGTATTCAACTCTAGCACCACGGCTCTCTGTCTCTTCATGCCTTTTGTGATGCAGATTGGGTGGGTGATCCTGATGATCGTACCTGTAGAGGTGCCTATATTGTTTTCCTTGGTCCTATTCCTATTTCTTGGAATTCAAAGAAGCAACGCTCTATTGCTCCCTCCTCCACAGAAGCTGAATTTCGGGCAATTGCTTCTGTCGCTGTAGAAATTCAGTGGGTACGCTCTCTACTTGAAGAGCTTGGTGTCTCTGTTGATGTTCCACCGACTATTTATAGTGACAACATTGGTGCGACATATATATGCGCCAACCTAGTCTTCCACTCTCGCATGAAACATATCGCTCTGGACTATCATTTCGTTCGTGAACTGGTGCAAAGTGGTCTCCTTCATGTCTCCCATGTTTCTTCCGCCGATCAGTTGACATATGAACTTACTAAACCGCTCTCTCGTTCCCGCCTCCATGATATTTCTCTCAAGATTGGTGTCTCCAAGGGAGCACCATCATGAGGGGGCCTAACAGATCCAATACATTGTATATTACATATTTAGAATATTTTGTGTATATTTGATTTATCCTTCTAATCTTTTAAATTAGGTTAGTTGTATTTAGAATATTTTGTTTCCTTATTCTTTGTCATCATTGACTGTATATATATTTGTACTCTTGGTATGAATAAATTATAAAGAAATATTCTTTCACTTGAATATGTTAATAAATACTTTAAACACTTGTGTATGATTAAGTTATGGTAAAATGTAGTTCTATCTTATGCTCGTGCGTTAAAAAAAAAAAAAAAAAAAAAACTTTTTTTTGACTTATTCACTGTTTAGTGCTTAAGACACTTAATGGAGTATAAAGCTAGTTGGATTAGCTGAAAATGCAAATGAGAGCTTAGAAAGATTCCATAGCAAACTGATACACACACACACACACTCCCAATCACATAAATAGTCCTTCCTAATAAGTAATATCCAAGTTTAGAAAGCTAATTTTTGAGATCTGTATAATTATCATAGCCCCCTACAAGGAGTCTGGATGAGTCCGGGTGGTCTAAGTCTGGATTTGGACCATTCTGGCCATCCAGACTATGTCGTGGTTTGTAAAACTTCTGCCTCTTTAGTTTGAAAATTAAACCAATACATCAATAAAAAAAATATCGAATTACAAAATGAAACCATTTTATTAATTTAACAACTTTTGCTTTACAACTTCAGAAAGCAGAGAAAGGCCGTAAGTTTTCCCAATTTCCCTAATTGAAGCCACACATTAGAAATCAAACATGATCAAATACTCATACAAAAGAAAATATTTGATGATCATGCAGACTGATTCGCAACCATTGATTCTTTTTGCAAATCCAACTATCACGCTTTAGCAAGCTCCAATTTCCAATCAAAAGTCAAAACCCACCTCCAAAACCTCCCAAATCTTTATTCCAAACCCATATGCAGAGCCTTAGACTCCATTATTCCACCCAGCAGATTTTGATTCCAAGAATGAAATTCTCGAAATTTCCACAAGTATAATAGCTGAGACCCATCCAGAATCTCTCGATTTGGTCCATAATGGGACCATAGTCTGATTAAAATAAGTCAATATGGGTCAATCCCACCATGAAGATACAATACAAAGGAATAAGCTATAATTTGGTAGAGATGAACTGATCTGCCAAACTCAAACTGAAAAAGAGTCACCAAGAATTACGTTGAATATGCTCAATAGCAACAAAACTGAATTGGAGCAAGATTGAAATGAAAAAAACAGCATCAAAAATCGAAATCGAAGCCAAATTCAAAATCAATATCCAAAAGAACTGAAGTTAGGTGAGTAGCAATACGTCCTCAAGTGGGTTGATCTCCCACAAACTTTAACACCTAGCAACAAGACCCAGACGAACTCAAGGTAGTTTGCCAGATTTGAAATCGAACTAATTTTGGCCCTAAATGAGTAGAAAAGGGAGATAGGTATTGGAACAATATTCCAGCACCTAAAACCTTCCTTGACTCTTCAATTGAAAGACCCAGACACTCCAAAATCGTATGAACAGTTACGTGAAACTCCCTCCGTCTTTTTATTCTGTGGAGAAGAGAGGGGGGGGGGGGGGACAATGCAAAATGCATTTTCTATGTTTTCAATTTTAATGGAGTTTTGTTTTTGAAAACACCTAAAAAGATGTTTTCCTTATTTTGAGTTTTGTGTACATTTTTTTTTAATTTTCAAAAACTCATTTTAGAAATGGAGAAGAGAACTCGTTTTCGATGTTTTTGAAAATGAAAACAGAAAATAACCTGAAAACAACAAAGAGAGCATGTCCTAATCATTTAGAAATTCATTTTTAACCACACATTATACCAATAAAATAGTTTAGCGAAAAAATCTCTATTTTTTAGCCTCACATTCAACAAAAATTTACTATTACAAACCACGATATTATAAATAATGAGTGTCAAATGGGGGCTTTAAGTTATCTATATCTATATAATATATAAAAGTAATTGAGTCAACTCCAGTCAACTTCACTGTTTCTCTCCAAAACTCTTGTACTATGTGCAGATTTTAATTATTTATTTATTTATTTATTCAATTTTTGGGGACTTCAATATTTATCATGTTCACACTACTCATCTCTCATCCAATAATCAACTTCAAAACTCACTTCAAAAATATTTGGGTCTTCAATATTTATTTATTATTTTCAAAATCGCTGACGTCTACTTACATTCTTCAATATTTATTGTGTTTATATGACTTCTATTTTTTGCCGTCTAATCTATATCTTACTTAATATTAAAGCAGGAGTATTTCCCGCCAATTTGACACAATTTTTTGTGATTTTTTTATACAAATTATATATTATATATTTCATTTATTTTCACACTCAACTTTTATTGCTTTCACACTCCAAAGACCAAAACTCAACTTTTATTGTGTTCACACTGCTACTTCCACTTAAATATTTTTATGGAGATTTTTTTTTTACTTATTTATATTTGATTATTTGTGTTTAAACCTCTCTTTTCATGATTTTTTTTTTATCTTTTAATGTTTTGAATTTTGTAAATAAGTATTTGTGTGCAGTCATACAAATTCAATGCAAAATTTTCAGTTCAAAATTATATCGAAGTTGTATCACGCATCTAATACTAAATAAATCTTATTGTATAAAACTTTTTATAAATAATCTTATTTTTTTAGTTATTTAGTACATCTAAAAATCTGAACTCCTTTGTATTGCGTTCTATTAACTTAATTAGTATTTTTATAGAAAGTTACATTTAATATGCAAATAATTTTTTTCAATAATTGTGATATTTTATTGGTATCAATCTTATGGATGAATAATTTCGTTCTGTCATACAAATCTAATATCGACTCCTCCCGTCAATTTGACACAACTTTTTGTGATTTTTTTATACAATTATATATATTATATATTTCATTTATTTTCACACTCAACTTTTATTGCTTTCACACTCCAAAGATCAAAACTCAACTTTTATTGTGTTAACACTGCTACTTCCACTTAATATTTTTATGGAGATTTTTTTTTTACTTATTTATATTTGATTATTTGTGTTTAAACCTCTCTTTTCATAATTTTTTTTTTTTATCTTTTAATGTTTTGAATTTTACAAATAAGTATTTGTGTGCAATCATACAAATTCAATGCAAAATTTTCAGTTCAAAATTATATCGAAGTTGTATCACACATCTAATACTAAATAAATCTTATTGTATAAAACTTTTTATAAATAATCTTATTTTTTTAGTTATTTAGTACATCTAAAAATTTGAGCTCCTTTATATTGCGTTATGTTAACTTAATTAGTATTTTTATAAAAAGTTACATTTAATACGTAAATAATTTTTTTCAATAATTGTGATATTTTATTAGTATCAATCTTATGGATGAATAATTTCGTTCTGTCATACAAATCTAATATCGACTCCTCCCACCAATTTGACACAATTTTTTGTGATTTTTTTAATACAATATTATATATTATATATTTTATTTATTTTCGCACTCAACTTTTATTGCTTTCACACTCAACTTTTATTGTTTTCACACTCCAAAGACCAAAACTCAACTTTTATTGTGTTCACACTTCCACTTAAATATTTTTATGGAGATTATTTTTTTATTTATTTATATTTGATTATTTGTGTTTAAACATCTCTTTTCATAATTTCTTTTTTTCTTTTAATGTTTTGAATTTTGCAAATAAGTATTTGTGTGCAGTCATACAAATTCAATGCAAAATTTTTAGTTCAAAATTATATCGAAATTGTATCACGCATTTAATACTAAATAAATCTTATTGTATAAAATTTTTTATAAATAATCTTATTTTTTTAGTTATTTAATACATCTAAAAATTTGAGCTCATTTGTATTACGTTCTATTAACTTAATTAGTATTTTTATAGAAAGTTACATTTAATACGTAAATAATTTTTTCAGTAATTGTGATATTTTATTGGTATCAATCTTATGGATGAATAATTTCGTTCTATTAACTTAATTAGTATTTTTATAGAAAGTTACATTTAATACGTAAATAATTTTTTCAATAATTGTGATATTTTATTGGTATCAATCTTATGAATGAATAATTTCGTTCTGTCATACAAATCTAATATTGAATTTTCATTTATATTTATATCGAATATTTAATCAATTTTGTTTTAAATAATCATACTTTTAATTCAATATTTATGATTCTTAAATTTTTACAACAATAAGTAAATTGTCTCCCAATTTACTTAACTGATAATTGAGATGATCAATATTATATTATAATTTTCATCAAAAAGTAATTACGTTGTATAAAAATTGTAAAAACTTATAATACCATGAATTTGATGCATCTTTGTCAATCACAATTTTAGTTTTTTTCTTTTTTTTTATGATTATCGAATTCGTTTCTTATACGCGTTGTTTTTCATTGTTAATGGTCAAAACAATAAATCTTATCTTTTATAGCATGATCTATATTATTAAACTTTTCATCTATTGTTTGATTGTTCAGAGTACATGGACATTGGAGATCCTACATTTAAATATTTATTTTGCAAAGCAAATTTTTGGTGCTAGGAGAGAGTGAATAAGCATTATAAAACATGTCGTAATTCGAAATTCTCATTTTGTTGTAGGGTGAACACAATTTTTAATAATATTTCAAACCAAACCATTTAAAACTGTTTGGAATTTTTTCAAGCCAAACAAACAATTTCATTTTTTAAACAAAATAAAATCAAACTATTTTTTGCGATTTGGTGCGGTTTGAAACTATAGATTGCCGATGAATAAATTAGTATATTTCAAAGCGATCTCAAAGACACATATTCATCTAAAATTTCGAGTTGAAACTAGCTCAAAAATAGCATTAAGTTTCTAATTGAGTGCTTTGTTGTGAATCAATCCATGTTGACAAACAAATTAATTATATAGAAGTAAACTATCATTAGCTCTTATATTAAAAATTTTATTTTAGGAAAATATTTTGGATGATGATAATGAATTGTAGGAGGAAAAATTATTTCCAAATGATTGTGAATTTGAACAAATTAATCTTTGTCTCCTCAATTTTGATTTGTTGACAATAAAAAGTATATTGTTTTTTTTTTTTTTAAATTGAACATTTGTCTTTATTTTTATTTTTTAAAATTTGGCGGGTTGGCTGTTTGAAATCACGATTTTGACAATTGAAACCTAAACCAAATTGTTTAAGGTGATTTGGAATTTTTACAAACCAAACAATTTGTTACAGTTTAATTAGGTTTTACGGTTTATTTGTTCACTCCTACTTTGTTGTATACAAGAGAAAGTGAATATTTCTCTTATGGAAGATCATCCTCTAATTTTGAAAGATTTGTTATATGACAGGGAGACAGGATTAAAAATTCAATTGAGAACATTTGGACATATAATATGATGTTTTCATTCACTTCTATGGGGGAATAGATAATGAGCTAAATGATGGTAGAGGGCCTCCCCTTTTCAGATTACAAGATCAAAATTGCCATAAGATTGAGAGTCTATTGCCTGATGACGGTTCAGCTCTACAATTTGCTCGCTTTACATTGTTGACAATGTGAATGAGGTTGAAAGCAAAAAAATGGTCGTGATGTACGTATTATGTATTTATTGTTTTTATATTTATATTGTTTACGGATAATTTTGTTGTGATATTCTAAAATTTAATTTATGTCTTTTAATGTCCCCGGGTAGGAGTGAATCATGCGATTCTATGTTGCGTGATTTAATAATTTCTGATTCGAAGGATATGCTAGACAAATACAAAAAATTTGTTAAGGCAATTTAGGTCGGTTTGAGAAAAGATGATTGAGGAAACACTTCAAATTTAAGACTTATACTTATTGGTTGGTGGACGACCAATGATGGCCAATATGATTTTTCTATTGTCGATGAAATTTCCGAGTTGATTGTCGATGGATTTTGACACACTACCTGGACACATGGATATCACTATTGCGCCACGTGGTGGACCTTTGCAACAGATAAGTGAGGACACAAGTTCTTTCTGAGAAATATTGATCATACACAGGAATTGAGTAATGGAATAAGGTTGATAGTTACAAAACTTGGCGACCATGTTCTAGAATGTCAAATTTTTTCTGGCATCAATGCAAGACACAAGTTCTTTATTCCAATGTTATCGTTGAACCTTTCTGATTCTAGGATACTTATAAGAAAGGAAGAACAACAAAATCAACAAACAACGTTGTGTATAAAGAAGTATTCCAGAATTTGTAATCATATGAAATCAATAAATGATGATATTATCTTTTATTTGCGAAATTTATTAATTTTATGAAAAAATTTTATCTAATTTCATATTGAATTATCTTTATCCAAACATTTCTTCCCCGTGTATCGCACGGGTGATTAACTAGTTCTATATAAAAGTAGCTGAGTCAACCCCAGTCAACTTCACTGTTTCCCTCCAAAACTCTTGTACTATGTGCAGATTTTAATTATTTATTTATTTTTCCAAATTTTGGGGACTTCAATATTTATCATATTCACACTATTTATCTCTCATCCAATAATCAACTTCAAAACTCACTTCAAAAATAGCTGGGCATTCAATATTTATTTATTATTTTCAAAATCGCTAAAGTCTACTTACATTCTTCAATATTTATTGTGTTTATATGACTTCTATTTTTCTCCGTCTAATTACACTGGAAAGTCAGTTTTTTTTTCCCTTTTTCGCTTTTTCAGAATTTATTTGATTTTTTTCCCGTTTTTCAAAATCTGTTTATTCATTTTTGTTTTCTATATCTTTTTTTTTTCCATTTCCCGATATACAACCTCTTTCATTTCTGTTATATATAATTATTATGAAGATATACACAATAATAAAAGATTCAATTAAATGGTTATTTCTTTGAAAAAATGTGTACTGTTTAACATGACCCCTCTACTCCACTTTCTATTTATCACGTTTTATGATTCAAAATTTCTGGTGCTGTGGTAATGCTTATTAGTTATTAATATTACAAACCAGTTGAAAATAAAAAATCGTAAATTATTTTTTGAAAAAGTAAAAAGGATTGTCACTACTCTTTTCTTCAAGACCTGTGATATTTTAAGTCGTTGAACATAGATTTGAGTTTCTGACAAAAAAGAAAAAATATTAAAAAAATAATATTGTAGAGAAAGCTTCGAAAACAATATAGAATGCAAAATTATTTTGGACTAATAAGAGGATTTGTTAATAGTCTATTTATATTATGTTCTAGATTTCTCTGTTGGGGTTGCAATGTGTTAACTAATGTTGAGCTATTTAGAATAGCTTTGGGTTGGATATATATATGTTAATGGTTTCGGCCGTTGAGTGAAGAAAAAACATATTATTCATGGATCAGTATATATATTTGATGAAATTGTATATCACATTGTATAAAAAATAATAAAAACAAGAAACTAGAATTATTATTATTTTTAAATTTGCTTTTACCGAGAAGTTGTTTTTTATTTTTTATGATATAAGAACGATAATTTGTTTGGTTTTACTTATTTATATTTGGCTTTTTTTTTGTGTCAAAATCTCTCTTTTCATAAAAAAAAAAAAAAAAAAAAAAAAAAAGTGTTCTTCTAACGTTTTCAATGTTACAAATAAAAATTTGTATTCAGTTATACAAATTCAAAGTAAAATTTTCAGTTAAAAATTATATTAAAGTTTTATTACTAGATAATACTCTCTCCATCCTACAAAGATAGTCTACTATTTTTTTTTTGTCCGTCTAAAAAAGATAGTTTACTTTATTTTTTAAGAGTGAAATTAATATTTTATATTCCTTTTTGTCCTTAATCTGTGTAAAAATGAGTAGAGAACTATCTTTATGAGCGGAGGGAGTACTAAATTATAAATCACATCATACGTATAGTTTTTTTTATAAATAATCTTATTTTTAGTTATTTAATACATCTAAAAATTGGAGCTCTTTTTTATAGCTTATTATTAAATATTTTTTTATAGATAATTACATTTAATACATAATTAATTTCTTATAATAATTGTGATATTTTATTGGTCTTAATTTTATGGATAAATATTTGGTTCAGTCATACAGATTTAATGTCAAGTTCTCAATTAAAATTATATTTAAAATTTATACACATTCGTATTTTTATAAATCACGTTGCATTGAAATTTTTATAACTAAATCCTATTTTTAAGTTATTTATTACATATACATATTAAAGTTATTTCCTATATTGCATTATTTATCAAAATTATTTCAATGACAATTACATTTAATTCTTAATTAGTTTTTTATTTCAAAAAGTCTCATATCACATTTTTTTAACATTAACGGTTAACAAATTTATCTATATTGTTTGAAATGATATAATTATTAATGGTTTTTGTCCTAACTGTTAATTTTAAAATTTTAAAAAGTAATTAACCGTACCAAGATATTCTTTGCTATATTTTAATTCAAATTTTATGATATTTTTTCACAATAATATATAAATTGTCTCCCAATTTACTTAACTAAAAATTGAGATGATCAATACTAAATTATAATTTCAATCAGAAAATAATTACGTTGTATAAATATTGAAAACCTAAAATATCATAAATTTAATGCAATATCTTTGTCAACCTCGCAATTTTTTTTTTTAATTATTATTATACATGTTGTTTTTCATTATCAATGGTCAAAATATTGAATTTTATCTTTTATATGCATGATCTCTATTATTAACTTTTTCATCTATTGTTTGAATGTTCAGAGTATATGAATACTGAAGATCCTACATTTAAGTGTTCATTTTGCAAGGTGAGTTTTTGGTTTGAGGAAATAGTGAATAATCGTTACAAAACTTAACGATCATATTCTATAAGGTCAAATTCTATCTGACAGTAATGCAGGACACAAGTTCTTTATTTAAAGGATGTCGTTGAGTCATTCGAATTTTAGGATACTTATTAGATTTAAAAAAAAAAAACAATTTTCATTGATGGTGTCATATGTCATGACTATCAATAAGAGTCGGGCACAATCATTTTCGCATGTATGACTTCTCCCTAAAAGGTTGATGTTTATACATGAAACTAATAAATGATGAACTTATATCTTATTTGTGAATGTTATTTATTTTGTTTAAGGATTCGTTTAATTTCGAATCAGATTATTTTTATTTAGACGTTTCTTCCCGTGCATCGCACGGGATGATTCACTAGTGTTTATTAAAAGTTTTGTGTTTAAAATATGTTTTTTATGTTTTGAGGTAAAATATGTTACTGAAAATAGATAGAAAAAATGAGTGTTAAAAAGTGGTTTAGAGACTGTGTTGTTTAAGTTTGCCAAAATGAGGCTAATGTGTTGAATGACTAGTTAATTGTTCTAATGATCACTTAACTTATGTCAATATCTTCGGTCGATGTGTTGAGTTTTGATCATTGAACTTATGTAAACGTTTTCGACTAGTCACTGAATATTAAAATGTCAAGTTTTGTCACTTAACTATGGATTAATTGTCTCAATAATCACTGAATTTATGTAAATGTCAAGTTTTGATCACTAAAACATATCAAAATAGTGGACATTAGTCATTGACTTAACTTTCGTAATAGAACTGACGACTTGGCAGAAGGAATGCCCTTCACCTTCAACTGACCAATCACTGTACACCAAATTGCTAAATAAGAAATTTTTAAGAACGTCTTCGATTGGTCACCAAATTTTTAAAAATATTTTTTATAAATTTTCAGCTCAGTCGTTCATCTTTACAAGCTCAATGACCAAAACTTGATCAACTTAAAGTTTAGAAGTTTAGTGAATAATCGAAAACGTTTTAAAAGTTACTCTAATCGATGACCTTTTAAAGATTTCTTGCGTATAAAGATTATAAGATGTTAGTGAACATGTCAAGAATTAATATTTGAAAAGACAAAATAAAATCGAGTAAATAAATTAAAATTTATAAGTTTTAAAATTAAAACCATCCGCCTTTTTATCCGGGCTTGGGATCGGTTACTAACTTGAATAATTGAATTTTCTAGTAGGTGAAGTTAAAATTGTATACGAATAACTTGTTACGTGTACAGTTTTTGTTTTGAAATCAAAATTGTATTTTAAATGAAGGAATTAAAAGTTTATAGTTAAATTAAATATAATTTACCTGACTGCATGCAATTCGGCATACTCATTTACCGAAGGTGTTAATAGATCTTTTGCTATGGCCGAAACAGTTGGATATCTCCGTTCGTTTGTTCGCCAATATTCAAGTAAATCAAACTCTAAAGAATTAGCACGCTCCACATTTCTAAGTAAATCTCGTTGAAAATAAATTTTGAATTCTTCAGGTATTACAATTGGATTTGTACCTGACTAGTTACAACTAGAAGACTTAGAGTAAGAAGAAGTTCCTTGTGTTCGACTCATTTCTTCCATTAAATCTAATAATTCTACTTCATCGTCTTCAAGTGTAGTGGCACGTGATTGTGCAGCTTTTGTATGGTTAACATTAGTTCCTAATCGTGCTGCATATACGATATACATGCTTACTAGTGTGCTTTCTAAATTATTATAAGTGATAGGTTTATCCAAAATCAACGAGCTATTGATTTTAGAAACAAGAAGTTTAGTACCCTATAAGTTGTAACGCGGGTCCATTACGCATGCTAAAAGAAATAATATAGGTAAATCTTCTCAATATTTTCTAAATTTAATTTTCATGGCAATTATCATATCTTGAAAAAATGTGTCATGTCTATATCTATAAAAAGTTCTTACAATAACATAGAGACGTTCAAGAACTCTTGAACTAATTGAGTAATATACTTCAGATAATATGTTGGCTGAATCGTAAAAACTTGTTAAAAATCTTTTGACTTTGAAAGCAGCTTCCCAATCCGTTCTATTAATAGAGGATCATCGTCATTCTTAAGTATTTTACTATTATAATATTCTGTTGTTATGTGTTCATAACTTTCACATGATTTAAGTAATAAATATGTAGAGTTCCACCTATGACCTACGTCGATTATAAATTTCTTAGTATCTAAATCTTATTGCGAACACATCTCTTCAAAGTATTGTTTTCTACTCGGTGATATAATTATGTACACATTAGAATCTCTAATTCTATCAATTTGCTCTTTGATATGCTTCATTCCATCTTGAACAATTAAATCTAAAATATGACAACAACATCTAACATGAAATAAAAAATCACCAAAGTCCGGAACTTATCCACTACAACCTTATTTGCACTGACATTATCGAAAGTAAATGATTGAATTTTACTTTCAAAATCATATTATCTAACAATTTGCAGTATAGCATTAAATATATTGGATGCGTTATGAGGAAATTCTATAATTTTAAATGCGATAAATTTCTCATGAATAACCCAAAGTGGATCGATGTAGTATGCAGTTGCAGCAATATAACATTTTTTGTTAATTCCTTTCCAAAGATCGGATGTAAAAGAAATAACACCACCATATTTATTTAAATCGACTATTAATTGCTTTTTAATTTTAGTAAAATATGCTATAGTATCGGCACGCAGAGTGTTTCGAGTAATACCAGCGTACCTGGGTTGAAGATACTGTTTGATGTACGTAACAAGTGTTCATTGTCCACTATGCTTAGTGGAAACTCCCCTCCCAAAATGAATTGAACCATGCCGATTCGATTCTCTTGTTCGGAATACATTCAATTTGAAAGTGTAGTAGATCCACCAGCAGAACCATTAGCGGATGAACCAAATTGTAATTGACTTTGATTTGATTCGACAAACCCGTGTTTGATAACACACTTGCTATAGTGACGATTGAGGTGTGTACTACCAATACCTTTTTGCTATGCCAATTGTTGTACACTGTATTTGCACACTGCTTTGAACTCTTCCGGTGATGATTCAGTTTTTTTAACCAATTGAGATCAATTTGAAGTGATCCCAACACTTTGCAACTTTCTTAGTACGTTTTGTAACTTTTCGCTTCCCTTTTCGCGTCGGGTAGATCGGGATCATTTTCTAAGACTTCAACATCCACATATTCTTCAACATCATCTAAATCGATTCGTTGATTAAGTGCAACTTCTTCAAAATTTTCGAAAATTGGAACATAGTTGAGATCGGTGAATTCATCGTTGAAGTGATACTGAGCGTGAGATTGTGGTGTTGAGCCATCTCCAAATTCAGGTGGACCATCGAACAATTTATTGACAAATCCTCGGATGTCTGGATCCATTCTTTTGTAGTTGAAAATTTGAAATAAAAATTGAAATGTGTTGTGTGTAATTGTAGAATTTGACAATTTGTAGTGCTCGTAGTAGTAGGTGAAGATTTGAAGTGATGAGAATATTGAAAAGGAAATATGTGTATTGTATTAATAATAAATGGTTAGAAATAGAATTGAGAGATTGAAATGAAATGTATATAAGTTAGTTTATGTAATGAAAATGTAGTGATTGAATTGAATTGTAGTAGTAGGTGGATAATTATAGAGAGTATAGTATAGAAGAGAGTTGAGAGATTGTGAAGTGAAAATGAAGTTGATTTTAAAGGTATTTATAGGGGAAAAAAATAAAATAAAATAACCATTGGGGACGTCTCCAATGGTCGGAAAACGGCTATTTTTTTTTCAAACGAGCCGACCAGTCGAGCAGCTCGCCGGATCGTTAGGCCCGTGGGAAACGAGCCACGAGTCGCTCGTTAAACCTCGGCTCGGCTCGTGGTTCGACGTGGAAACGGATTGCCCACCGGCTCGCCATTTTGGCGAGTCGAGCTGCCTTTGACTCATGTTTTCACGTGCGGACAAGCTTTTTTGGCACCTCTAATGTGTCGTGATTGACTGGTTGAACGTCATGTCACGCCATGTGTACATTTCATTTACCATGTCGTCAAATCTATTAAGAAAGTTAAGTCAATAACTAACGTTTACTATTTTGATAAGTTTAGTGATCAAAACTCGACATTTACATCAGTACAATGACTATTGAGATAATTAACAGATAATTTAATGATCAAAACTCGATATTTTAAAGTTTAGTCATCAATGAATACGTAGGTAGAGGTGTCAATCCGGGTGGTCCGGGCCGGGTCGACCCGCTAATAAAAAGCCCGGTAACGACCCTCTTGAAAAAAAGCCCGCCCGTTACCGGTTACGGGTCAGCCCGCAAATTTTGAATTACAACCCAGGCCCGCCCGTTGGCCCATCCGGGTCGAGCCCATACGGGTCGCGGTTTGTTCTGATTTGGCTCGTATGAATAAAAATATAGATTTTATCATATTTAAAGCAATTTTTTTGTCAAATTTCTAAATATAAAATGATTAAAATGATAAATTCATATTTATACCATAAAATATTTACATAGAATTTAAAATTATAGTTTATGTTATATGAATTACTTCTAAATTTGCAAATTTAAATAAAACATAAACAAATAACAATTAAATGATAAATGCATTTTTAATTACTATTATCAAAAAACGTTACTTTTTTAGCTATTAGGGAGAAAAAAATAAAATTTTACTTTAAAATTTGTATTAGAGTTTCTAGAAGAAAAGAGATTTTCAATGTTACCATATTTAATAAAACAATTTATTTTTTTTTTTATTTTTTTTTACGGGCTAGCGGATTAATCGTGGCCCGCGAAAGTTTGACCAGTAAAATTCGCGGTTCACAACTTCTTGATTCGTGAACCGTCCGCACGGGTCGGTCCGCGATCCCGGATCATTCCGGATCGATTTTCACGGGTGTGGTCGGCCCGTCCATCTCGACAACTTAGGCGTATTTGAATGACCAAAACTCGTTGGATGACACATGGGGCGTTGCGAAAATTCTCTAGCAGGCCGCTGCAAATTTTCCCGGCGGTGCTTCACCATTTCAACTCCAGCGATCGGATCATCTGTCCGGCTGCGGCAAAGCCATTTTCGATTCCCTTTCCCATTCCACCGGCAGTAACCTTTCCCGCCATTTCTTTCCACCCCCACCCCCAGTCCCTTTTGGTTCACGTTGTCAGTGCTGTCATGCTGCCATTGTTGGACCTTCAACACACTCTCATGTAATTTTGCCAGAAAACTGTCACTCAAATTCTCCATTTCTTTTTCTCTAAACCTCCAAGAACCCTTCTCTTCAAAACCCTTAGTAGCATTACCGAAGCAAAAGTTTACGTTCGGGATTATGTCCAGTTCTCTTCCCTCAGCCTTTGACGTTCTCATGTTGAATGCTTCAAAGAAAAAGCAAAACTCTTCACGAAGCCAGAAGGAAAACTCGCAATCATCACCCAGGAAACGCAAGACCCCAGCTGAAAATTCCCAAACCCCCGATTTAAACCCTAACACTTCTCCGACACAAAGTGAAAGATCCGTAAAACAAGACAAATTAATCCCCAAAGACTCAGATTCCGTTCAAATTAAAGGTGCCCATTTCAAGAACTCGTTGGAAAAGGACGAAAGAGCAACAGTTAGTTCATCCTCAGGTGAAAATAGTAGTCAAGAGAGAATAACAGTTCAAGAATCCAGTTCAAAGCAAAATGCAGCAAGAAATTCTCATTTGGATGAAGACTTGGGGGTGGCGAAGAAGGCGAAGGTGTTGATTAGTCTGGATGAGAGTATTGTGGAGTTGAAGAAGAAGCCTACGAGTTTCGATGCAAAGAGAGCGGCATATTGGGGAAAGGGAGAGAAGGTACCCTTTATGTTTGTGGCGAAGACATTTGATGCGATATCAAAGGAGTCGGGGAGGATCGTAATCACAGAGATTGTGTGTAATATGCTGAGGACTGTGATTGAAATGACACCAGATGATTTGGTAGCAGTCGTGTACCTTCTAGCAAATAGGATTGCTCCTGCGCATGAGGGGTTGGAGCTCGGGATTGGAGATTCTTCAATTATCAAGGCGCTTGCAGATGCTTGTGGAACTAAAGAAGCGCATATTAAGAAGCAATACAAGGTTATGAACTGAAGTTTCCACTACTTGCGTGTATTTGAAAGTAAACCTACTTATCTTTAGTGGTGAAACTGAACGAATTTTATTTTTTCATTAGTTTCTGTAAATATTCTCAATTAAACTGAAGTTTCCACTACTTGTGTATTGAAAGTAGATCTACTTATCTTAGTGGTGAAACTGAATGAATTTCACCTTTTCATAAGTTTGAGGAGGAATATGTTTGGTTTCATTATTACATTGTCATGTAATAAATTATTAATGCAAATTACTGCTTGCTGGCTGTGGGTGACTTCATATCTAGTAACGTTATGACGAATCATTTATTTTGTTGAACAGGGGATACATAGTTGATCTTATGAAATGGGAAAGCTTTAATGTATACAAGTTTGTTTGAACATATAGTATAACATTCGACAAAACTGAGGAGATAAAGAAATTGCAATGATTTTACAATACAGGACCTGTGACAGCAAATGTGATTGCTTAAACTTGGTCCAGACATAGTCATGCTCACTCTGAAGTTATATTTAACCACTGTTTGAATCCCATATTTTCAGAGTAGAAGATTTTGTAAACAGTGATATTTTGGAGAATGTGGTTGAAAATGAATTTAATAAAAAAGTGGCCCAAACAGGGGCTTAATATGGTGATCTAGGATTTGATGTTTTATCTCTGATTCTCAGTTGATAAGAACTCTTGTATTAGTTTTACATCTCCCTTCCACGTGTCAGTTTCATTGATGTGCAAGAATGATAATAATTTTGTGATGAGGGAAAGACACAGAGAATACTATGCATGCATGGAAACAAATTCTCTTTTTTCTTTTTCATCTTTTGTGTTGAGAAAAGAAAGTAAGAACAATGGAGGGGTAAAAAAGCATGGCGGAGATTCGTTTCTTAATTGTGAAACTGGTCCTTTTTAACTCATTACATATACATGGCTTTGTCATCGGACAGGTGATTAACAAATGGAAGTAAGCAAAACTTTTCACATTCTTACATGTTTCAGTGCTTGCGAACACATGGAATGTGGCAGTCAATTCTAGCTTGGAAATCTTGCAAAGTCAAAAAAGTACACGATGATGTTTTATGTTGAGTTTCACTCTTCTATCGATGGTGATATATTGATATCTTGGTATCAGTTTCTTAATGAAATCTTGACTAATTAATGACCATTTTTCGCTCTTGAAGTGGTAAATCGTAAATGGAAACATTTGCTCCATGATTTAAACAGTCAAGTCATACTAATCATCCAAAGGAATTCTTAGAGGATGATTTTGAGCAGCCGCTCTAAGACATTGTTCAATTGATTAAATATAAGATGGTTATCACTTTTCTCATTTCAATAGGACTTTAGTCTATGCTGCTGTCTAAAGGTGGGGAGAATGATATTCACTACAGAATTTGTTAGACGCTAATGGTATCCCACCATGTTCTCAGCACTGTAGACATAATAATATTTTTTTATGACAAGTAGCATTATGCTACCATATTTACTTTAGGATGTTCATGATGGTTTACTATAGTTCCCACTGTTAGCTGATGTCTTTGTATGCTGCAGTATCCTCCCATTTAACAGCATGTAACTCTTCTGGAAAGGTAGCATTTTATTTGCTTGTTTTTGCTTCCTCTTTACTGTTTTGTGGTACTACGTACAATTAAGTGCATATAATTTTTTGAATGCAACTTATATGTGTTCTGGTTATATTTAATGATTCCATTTGCCAAATTTGATTAACCTTTAAAATCCTACCTTTAAAAATCCTGCATTTCCATGTTTTACTAACAATAGGAGCTTGGAGATCTAGGCCTTGTTGCGAAAGCAAGCCGTTCATCACAGCCTTTGATGCACAAACCAGAAGCATTAACTGTCTCCAAAGTTTTTGATACATTTCGGCTCATTGCTAAGGTAAGTATTGTCATCCTTATTAATTTTTTGGGTTTGTTCAAGGTTGATCTTGGATCATCACCTGTTTAGTCTTCGATTCAGATTCACCATCTCCTGTTGTCATCAGTGTATCCGAAGAGAATTTTTTTGGAGTTAATGTCTCATTCTGAAGATATGGGCCCTTACCCCACTGCTATATATGAAGTCAAAGTTAATGCTATCATTGATTACTATATTTTACAAAAATGCCTGATACATATAATTTAGTTTTTGAAGAAAAAAAAAAACTATATTGCTAAAGATATGTTTGTCTGGATAAATTCTGGAGGATTATAGGAGGGAAAGCATCCAATCAGAGTACAAGACTTCAATTGCTTCCCTACCCCTTCCCTCCCCCCCCCCCCCCCCCCCCTCACTCTCCTTGTATTCAATGCGCAAACAGCTTTAGAAACAGTATCTGTTCACATGATATGACAAACTTAAAATCTTACTTAATGACAAATGTTTTAAGGGCTGTCTGTTTTCATTTTACCAATTCATTGCTGTTTGTTACTTGTTCATTAGTGTTGGAGAGGGACCCCCTTCTTTTAAAGTCATAGTGCTGGTAGTGATTTTTCCTTTTGATTCTGTCCTTAAGTTTTTCTTCAGTTATATTTGTATTTTGTTAGGAATCTGGGAAGGATAGTCAAGAGAAGAAAAAGAATCACATAAAGGGACTACTAGTTGCAGCATCTGATTGTGAACCTCAATATTTGATTCGTCTACTTCAGGTTATTACAAGCTTACTCTTTGATATTGCTTTCGGGTCTCGTCACACATTGTAAACATGTTTTGAGTAAAATATGCAGACAAAACTGCGCATTGGTTTGGCAGAACAAACTCTCTTGGCAGCACTGGGGCATGCTGTCGTGTATTCTGAGAAGCAGTCATCCCCTCCTGCAAATGTTGATAATCCTTTCGAAGAGGTAAATTATTGTGCATTACATCTGGACAAAATTCTTTAATCTGTGATTTTTTTGAGAATTGCAATAAAAATCAAGATGCTTTCTAATGCATAGATATGGTAATTGGAAACTTTGCGAAGAATAAACAAGAAATGGTAATATCTGCAAAACGTTAAACTTTTAACAATAGAATGTAATCTGACAGTCTGAAAATGCTGTGAGATACAGGAAACCAGCGCCATGCACCGATCCCAGATAACAACGGTAAAGCTCTGGTAAGCAGTGGATTTTAAAGAGAGAAGGCATCACTAAAGCTTAAAAATCTTTCGAGGGACTGAATTTGTTATCATAGTTATAAGAGTCCATTTTCCTAATTCGGTGCATTTGCTACATAAGTCCTTGGACAAAGCTTATTTGTCTGAGCTCGTCTCTTGTTTGATGTTATGCCAAAATGGTAAATGGTCACAACAGATTAATAATCTTTTAGAACCTGATCTTTGAGACTGAGTTCCTTAGACTTATGTTTATGTTATCTATGTTTGCTTCTATCAAACAACATTTAATATGTTAGTATGTTATTATATGCATATAACAATGTTTCTTGTTGTATTTAATCTCTTCCATATAAATAACAGTGTTTTTTGCTGTATTAATCTCTTCCATATGACCAATTATGTCCGTCAGGCTGCAAAAATTGTGAAACAAGTTTACTCTGTAATTCCGGTCTATGATAAAATTGTTCTGGCTCTTCTCACTGCTGGTGTGTGGAGTCTCCCAAAGACATGTAGCTTTTCACCAGGTATTCCAGTTGGACCCATGTTAGCTAAACCGACTAAGGGAGTATCAGAAATTGTGGAGAAGTTTCAAGACATGGAGTTTACCTGTGAATACAAGTATGATGGAGAACGTGCTCAGGTAATGATTCTTTGTAAAAGAAATATTTTATGGTTATTGATGGTTAGCCAACATGAATATCGTATGCAGTAACAGTGAACGCTTCATGTAGGTACATTATATGGACAATGGTACTGTAGAGATATATAGTCGAAATGCAGAACGGAATACTGGAAAGTTTCCTGATGTTGTTGCTACTATCACAAGGTATTCTTTTCCTGATATATATCCATGGAAGTCACCTTTATTGATCAATGAATTATGATGATTGATTGCAGCATTACTGCATTACTCTGCTGGTTATATAAAAAAAATAAAATCTGGAAACAGCTATGCTTTATTAGAATTGTTCTGTTGTACACTAAGACTGATTTGATTGAAATGGATTTTGTACAAAAACTGAAGGTTACTTTCAATTTTTTGTTAGTGTTTATTTGTATGATCTCGGGCGTCTTCTAAAATGTAGCATCTAACTGGTTGGTTGAATATGAAATATTGCTAATTTAAATACTGGGTAACTCATTAACAAACCACTAAGTTTACTTAAAAAAAGTGCTTCTCGTCCCCTCCATATAAAACACAAGACTAGCGACAGTTGATACTTTTTCCTCCTCTTTTATAGTAATGTAATGTATGTATTAAAATTCTTGTACATACATATTCAATATCCTATTTCAGTAGGACTCTGCATCCAATGATAAAATTGTACTGTTAGCTGGCCTCTGCCTGGCAAATATTTAGAAGCCTAGGTCTTTTATAATTTCGTTGTATTGTAGTCATTCATGCAAAACCGCATAATATTTATGTTTATTTAATAAGTGTTATTCTCTGTTTTACATATTCATGAAGTATAAGAAGTTAATTCTGATATTATACTTTTTATTCAATGGTTACTGAACATTGTATGTGATTGCAGATTGAAGAAACCTTCTGTAATGTCATTTGTCCTTGACTGTGAACTTGTTGCATATGACCGTGAGAAACAGAAAATCCTGCCTTTCCAGGTTAATAATTTTTATTTCTATTTTCTACTTTAATAAGAAGTGAATGTTGTCTTTGACCGCAGAGTAAATATCTACCCAATTGTTTGGGTTCTGCCCCCACTGCTATTTTTCTTACCTGGCAGCTACATCTGCTAATAAGTTTTTATTTTCGCTTTGTTTTCTCTTGGCTACTATTTCCAGATGTATTTATGTTTGTATGTATGTATGCCTAATATAATATCTTTGGTTCCTTCTGTTTTGATGTCAGATAATATCTTATGAGGCCTTGCTCTTACCAAATATGTCTCTGACAGGTCCTAAGTACACGTGCTCGTAAAAATGTTGTCATGAGTGAAATCAAAGTTGATGTTTGCATATTTGCTTTTGATATTTTGTACCTTAATGGACAAGAGCTTCTGCAGGAGCAGCTTGACATTCGTAGGGAGGTATAATGTCCTTGTCTCCTTAACTATCTCAGACTTTGTAGTTATTGTTGATTGATTCTATTTGTTACTAAACAGTTTTTTCTGGTTACACAGATGATAAATCATTGGTTATACTTATTATGAACATATTTAGATCTTTTAGCATGTTTGAGCCTTCTATCTAGGTTATCATGTTTATCCTACAATGTGGATTGAGCTTGACAATCCAACTGAAGACCTTGAGCATCATTGGATGACTATAGCAATTAAACTGGACTTGAATGTCATTGTAGGATTCAACTTCTAAAACATTGACATGTAATCCATGAATGCTAATAGCACCAGTTTCAGTGGCTAATATCTTCTACTTGTATCTTCCATCCTTTCAAAATATCTTTTGCATCAGATATTGAATAATTATCCTGGATGACTCTAAAGGAATCTTCCTCTGTTCCTTTCGTAAATTTTGAATGTTGATATCCATAAATTGCCTGTTTTCCTATTATTAAGAGGAGCCTTTAAATTAGTTATTTTACTATGGCTTGAGATCTTTCATGAAGTAAAGATCCGTGTTTTGTGAGCTTTTTCCTTGTAAAATTGGACTGTTACAAAGTCAACGTTTATCTACTTTATCTTGAAATAGTTATTGATATCTCAAGATTGTGCCTTTGCGCAGCATCTTTACAAGTCATTTCAGGAAGAACAAGGTATTTTCAAGTTTGCCACCGCTATAACATCAAATGATCTCGAGGAAATACAAAAGTTTCTTGATGATGCTGTTGATTCTAGGTAACTTATAAGTTCTTTACATTTATGTCAAAAATCTATTTGTTGTAGTTGATCTATGAATTCTTAATGTCCACAGTCCACATATATACCAATTTACTTGTGTCCTGGAAAACTAACTTTACCTCTCATCCAGTGGCAATTATTGCTTCATTTTATTTTTATTATATATTGAAATTAAGGTTTACTGCCATGCATGCAGAATGAGTTCGTTAAATAATCTTGGAACTGACATCCTCACTAATACACTACATAATTTAGTCCAAGCTGATATGATGCTTGTTTTTGAGTGAGATCCAAAATTGTCATGGTCCTTTTTTCCCCATTTTCACATAATTAAAGCAATTTACAGATTAACCCATTTCCCAGAAAGCCAACTATATCTCTCATCCTATGGTTCTTACTGCTTCTTTTTTAGTTATTTTTAAGCTCTGCTGTTAAGTTTGATGTGCATACATAATGAGCTTGTGCGATAGTCCTGAAACCTACATTTTCGTGAATGCACCACATGACTTTCGTCTAAAGCCGATATGATGCTTGTTCCACTAGGTAAACTGAAGACCACCTGGATTTTTTTCCTTACCTGTTTTCTCTTTTAGGTGTATGAAGTACAAATTATGGAGATATTAAGTTCCCTTATTCTGTGGTGTCTGTGGATAGCTTGTGAAGATTAACTAACTTTGGTATTATTTATACATGTCGTGCTTAATAAATAAAAATGATATTTTTGTTTGGTTTTGCACAATTCCAAGTACTTGTTGCATTTGATTATGTATTTGTGGTTTTGAAATTAAAACACAGGCTATGCTGAAATTTTTCATGTTCCTTGTTATTTTTTATCCAACCTGTAGCTGTAGGCTCACTTTGTTTTGGTTGTGTAGACACTAGTGGTCATACTAAGGCTAAGGCTAAGGCTAAGGCTAAGGCCATGCTAGTTCACTGCATGTCATAGGCCATATTAATCTACGGCGCTTGATGGGTTGATGGCATAAATCTCACTCTGGATCAAGCCATCATCTATTATGCTCCTTACAATATCATTCATCAGATGTCCACATATTCCGGTGCTGGTCACCGTGAAAGCAATTTTAAGGAGTAAACAAAATCAAGTTACTGTATATTTTCAGGATTGGATGATTTAGCAATCCTCTTACTATGTGCTGCATTATATTTGGGTTAATATCTTTTCCAGAACCAGTTAACTAGAATTGATGCCTTTTTTCTCTTCTGTTTTATGTCATTTGTTCATCCTGCTTTACAGTTGTGAGGGGTTGATCATCAAAACGTTGAGTAAAGATGCTACATATGAACCTTCAAAACGGTCTCACAACTGGTTAAAATTGAAGAAAGATTACATGGAAAGGCAAGTGTTATGTTGTACTTCTTTGAACTAACAATGCTTCTTGACCATGTCAAGCAACTTATGAACAAATTTTTATTCTTTACAGTATTGGTGACTCGCTGGATTTGGTGCCCATTGCTGCTTACCATGGCAGGGGGAAACGCACTGGTAACTTTCAAAAAACTCTTTTCACTTGGGATGATATTAGCCATTTATAAATTTATGTTTCCATTCAATGTGCATTACTGTTCTACTATGGACACCTTATGCAACCAGTTTAATGGTTGTGCTTATCCTCTTTCTCCTTCAATCATTCAATTTATATTTTTGCTAATCTATTGTTAGCTTAAGTTTACTTCCTATACTGTTAATGACAGTGCTATGCTTGTAGGTGTGTATGGTGCCTTTCTCCTGGCCTGTTATGATGGTAACAAGGAGGAATTTCAAAGCATCTGTAAAATTGGTATGTTTTTCTTCTTGCATTGAGCTATTATGTCAGTATAAAGATCTTCTTCTTGCTTGAAGGAACATGCTAATGCTGATTTATGGCAATAAAGAAACTTATCTACCTATTCATATAGTCAACCTCTAAGTTCTGTGGAGACTTGTGATTGTAGGCACTGGATTTTCTGAAGCAATGCTTGAAGAACGTTCCGCCAGCCTTCGTTCTAAAGTTATTCCTAAACCAAAGGTTAAGTCGAATTCCTATTTATTTCTTTGGGGGCAGATTTGGCCTTTTTATGGGATTTCAATGGATTTCATGTTCCTCTGATATGTACGTCATATCCAGTCATACTACAGGTATTCAGATTCAATCAATCCAGATGTCTGGTTTGAACCTACTGAGGTAGGAATGAGTATCTTTTGCTACTAACTTTATATGGTTTTCAGTATTTCACACACTCGTTGAGTTTCTACTTTTCTCTATTTTGTGCACATTGCAAGGATCTCGTGTTATTTCACTGCACCAAGTTTCATTCTTTTTTGTTAAAATAGTACAAAATGCTGCAGTTTACCAAGAACTTTCTGTATTTTATTATATTAATGTTACTTTTTGAATTATGAGATAAAATCTCCTTGTACTTTGCATCAACATTGGATTTTGCCTGTTACTGTGCCGTGTGTGATCTGAGAGATCCACAGATATTCTGCTTGGCTGTTATGATGAACGGATAGTAGTGCATGTTTGTACATTAATAGACAAGACCGAAATATTAATTAAGAAAAAAGCTATAAGATCCTGTTTATAGGACTGTCAAATCTTGCTTACCAATCATGCTGGTACTGTTCATTGGCTTGAAGAGAGATGGATAAATAATAAGAAAATTTTATTTTTGATTGTAGTTGTGGAAATGGCTCAGGCTGCGGGGAAATAATGCACATCAAATATAACTTCAAACATGGCTGTAAAAAGATCGTGTCTGGTTAAATATCCAATTCTCGGTGAAGATTTATACTGTGTGAACGTCTTGAAAAATTCAAAACTTGTTTTAAGTGATGAGCTTAGTGTGGATAGACATGATTTTTCTAGCGTCCACTAGATTTTGCTTGTTTACACTTCTTGTTTCTTTGATCTTCTTCACTTAATGTGAATATAGTACCTTAAGCTTGAGCCGACAGGACAAATAATATTAGTATTTCTATTTATCATGATTTGCTTTGTGTTGCATTCTCTTTCGAGGTTTGGGAGGTGAAAGCTGCAGATCTGACTATAAGCCCTGTTCATCGTGCTGCCATTGGTATTGTAGATTCTGATAAGGTACCATTTTTGCGCTCGTATGGAACGTAATGTCAACATGGTTAAATTGTACATGAACAAATAAACTTGAGAAAACCTCGACCCGACACACTCAGACCTTTGTGTTGTAGAGTATAATTTGGGTTTCAGCTCATGAAGCCATATCGTGTGATCATGTTGTCTTGTTTCTTTATCCCCTTTCCTCTCTTGGCATGTAGTGGATAGTGTCTAACGTAGGAAAAAAAAAAAATTAAAATCTGATTTTAATCGCAAGTCAAATTCCAAATTAATTGTAACCACATATTTTATGGGACATACTAGGGATGACAAAAAAACCCGAAACCCAGAGGACCCGAAATGACCCGCCCCGCCCCGCCCCGGGACCCGGTAATTTTTTTTTTTTTTTTTTAAATAATGAAATGAGAAACTAAAATAAATTTGATGAAGTCCAGAAAAATTGAACATTGATGGAATTTAGGGATATGAGAATATACAACAACTATACCATTATATTGTTTATTGATTTTTTTCTTCAAGTATATACATATTATTTTTAAAGTTCAAACTTAAAAACTATAACTAGTTCAACGCCTAAATTTTTCCCGTAAAATTTCATTACCAATTTATTTATTTAAAAAAAAAAAAAAAATTCGAGTCCTTAGCGGGACGGGAGGTCGCCCCACCCCGACCCGCGACTTCGCGGGGTGGGGCGGAGTGTTTTCGGGTCCGGGGCGGGGCGGCCCTGACCCGCCCCGAACCCGCACCATTGCCATCCATAGGACATCCATATTTTCAACCAAACACCTTATCAACTTTTATCAAAATCTACTAAAAATCTGATTTTAATCTATATCAAACAAGGGCAGTACTATTGAGTCACGTTCAATATTGAGTAGTAAGCATGCACTCTGTTTTTACTGCTTTTTTTGCCTGTTTATTATGTGCAACCTATGGAAAATGAAAGGACTTTAGGTTTGTGGTTTGTGAAATAATATCTGTTGAATACTTTATATTCCTTACGCGTTGTTCATTTTATCTTTATTTATAAAGGGGATCTCGCTGCGATTTCCTCGTTTGCTTCGTGTCCGAGAAGACAAGAGTTCAGAGCAGGCCTCGTCTTCTGATGTGGTGAAGAACAGTGTCATTTTTTATTTTTCTTCTTTACACTGGCTCAATTTCTGTCTCGTGTTGACTTCACATTTGGTTTTGATCCATCAGATAGCCGAGATGTATAGTGCTCAGAAGCATCAGCAACGAGACAATCAAGATGAAAAGGACGACGATTGAGGAAAAGAAGAAACTGTATACATTGCAAGTGAGGTATCATGTTTGGTATATTTGATGGACCGGATAAATAGGGCAGTAAACGACTTTGTCGCACTTGTCTAGGACGACCTATACACGTTTTTACATGTTCGTCGTTTGATTGTACCAGACGTATTGGACGACCTATACACGTTTTCACATGTTCAGGACCTTGACATATGGTCATGTGGTGCCTGACTGGATTGGAATGTGATGTTTCTTAAGATAATTGATTTAACCGAATTAATTTTTTGGGTCAAGAGGCAAATGATGGGTGCATTGAATTTGAGCGTTCATTTTGGCGTGTGGACCAGTCTCTGAAGAGATTTCTTTTGGTTTTTTCCCGACCCATCACAATTATATCCGTCATTTTCTGCTGAAAACCCGTCTTAATTTTGATTTTCTTAGTACAACAGGAAGATTATTTAAGAGCCCGTTTCAAGTTTTTGAGAAATTTTGAGTTTTTGGAAAAATGTGTGGCTGAAAAGTATGATAAGTTGTGAATCCCGTATGTGATTGGAAATGAATTTGATGGAAATTTTGAAAAAAAGGGGTTGAGAACAAATGGGCCGTAAAATGTGAACATGGTTATTTTTTGAGAAGAATAAATAAGGTGATTATAAATGGAAATTTCAAAATTAAGATGAAACTTGTATAATTTTAAAAATTAATTAAGATTTATTAAATAAAATAATTAAAAAAATTATTATATATATATATATATATATTGAGGTCACAACATTGTATAATTTAAGTCACGAGTACAAATATTTTAGATCACAAATTGATTTTAAGGATACATAATTTTGAAATTACAATTGATTTTGAGGTCACAAATTATTAAATTTGTAAGTTCCAAAATGTTAAATTAATCAATTCCAATTTTTTTTATCTCACAACTTATCAAATTATTAGATTACAATCTTTTAAGTGAAAATTACCAACTCTTTAGGTTATAACTTATAATTATTTGATTTTTAAGTCACAATTTATCAATCATTAGGTCACACATTTTTAAATCAAAATTTTCAAATTATAAGGTCACACCTCTTCACACCTGTAGCCGTCACCTACCGTAGCATCTCACAACCACCACCGTGCCTAGTGAATATCACCTCCTCCACTTCCTACCTGAAGCACCACCACCGACCAAGTCACAACATTTCACACAATCTGTTACTACAACTGCCAGCGTCTAACCACTAGTGCCACCATCAAGTTGTCCTATGAATATCACTGTCGCCTCTCACACCACGCCTCTACCACGACCACAACCACCAGCCTGCACACCATGTCCAAAATCCTAAAACAAAAACTCACATCTGTAACATCCCCCTTCTCCCTCCAATGAAAGCATTTTGGCAAGCTAAACTCACATCTGTCTCCAGCGCCACCAGTATAAGATCTACGCCAGTAGCCCAAGATACAGCACTGTTAGAATAATTAGCACATTTTAGAATATGCTTAGAATATGCTCTGATACCATGTAGAAAACACAATAACATATATATCCTTATATATGTTCTACAAATAAACTAAGAGAAAGAAGAAAGAATAGAAGAAGAGAAAGAGAGAAGAGACAACCCTAAAACCACACCATTCATTATAATACTCAATCCTATATATACATACAAAACAAAAGCATATGCTTAGAATATTCTAAAGCATATAAAGCATATTCTAAGCATATTCAAAAGCATATTCTACATATAATGTAGAAAACACAATAACATATATATCCTTATATATGTTCTACAAATAAACTAAGAGAAAGAAGAAAGAATAGAAGAAGAGAAAGAGAGAAGAGACAACCCTAAAACCACACCATTCATTATAATACTCAATCCTATATATACATACAAAACAAAAGCATATGCTTAGAATATTCTAAAGCATATAAAGCATATTCTAAGCATATTCTAAGCATATTCAAAAGCATATTCTACATATAAAGCATATTCTAAGCATATTCTAAAATGTGCTAATTATTCTAACATCCCCCCGCAAACTCACGATGCTATAGCATGAAGCAACAAGAGTTTGTCAAGTAAGAATCGGAAGCGAGAAGTCGGATGAGACTTGGTGAAGAAGTCTGCAAGCTGCAATGATGAAGAGA
Organism: Ligustrum vulgare; assembly: GCA_963555705.1. Lineage (NCBI taxonomy): Eukaryota > Viridiplantae > Streptophyta > Magnoliopsida > Lamiales > Oleaceae > Ligustrum > Ligustrum vulgare. The sequence continues at coordinate 46,059,953 of OY743170.1, read as the reverse complement.
CAAAAGGTAAGGCAATAATCCCATGCTGAAGATGATGACGAACAAGGTGACAATCAATTTCAATGTGATTCGTGCGCTCATGGAACACTGAATTATGTGAGATCTGGATGGCACTCTTGTTATCACAATACATAGAGGTGGGAGATGAAATAGAAACACCCATATCTGCAAGTAGCCAACGTAACCACACAATCTCAGTAGTAGTGGAGGCCATAGCGCGATATTCTGCTTCAGTTGATGAGCGAGAAACTACTGTCTGCTTCTTACTTTTCCATGAGATAAGAGAGTCACCCAAAAATACACAGTAGCCAGTAGTGGACTTACGATCAGTTGGGTTCCCAGCCCAATCTGCATCAGAGTAAGCTCGAAGCTCTAAGGAGGAGGTCGATGGGAATAAAATACTCTGAAAGCAAGAGCCACGAAGATAGCGCAAGATTCTAACAACCGCTGCCCAGTGAACCATGGTAGGTGCTGAAACAAACTGACTGACAACATGCACAGCATAAGCAATGTCTGGCCTAGTAATGGTAAGATAAACAAGGGAACCAACAATAGTACGATACAAAGTAGGATCAGACAGTGGTTCACCATCAGAAGATGAGTAACGAACATTAGCCTCAATAGGAGTATCAGCTGTTTTAGTATCAGTAAGACGAGCACGCTCAACGACATCTGCAGCATATTTAGACTGAGAGAGCATATAACCTCGAGGAGAAGAAGCAACCTCAATCCCCAGAAAGTAAGTTAAGGGACCCAAATCCTTCATTTCAAAAAGACGAGCCAATTCTGATTTTAAATTGGTTATCCCTACAACATCATCACCAGTAATGATCATGTCATCAACGTACGCACCACCAGGTCCATCCCCACCACTGAAATGGCAGGCACCCCACCACAACAACCCTCATCACACCGTTGTCATTCAACCTATCGTTGCTGCTTCAACAACGAGATGTTAGCACGCCCATAAACTTCCAATTGTCATCACCCTCCGACGTCTCATCCGTGCAGAGGTTTGGAGCATATATTCCAGCAATTGAGTGAGGCTGTCGTCGAAGTGGCAACTATGAACGAATCTCGTATGCATTGAAGAGGCCATAAATTAATTTTGGGTTGAAAAGGTTTAGGTTAGGGTTGTGTAGAATTAATTTATTTTTATTTATATTATTAGGATTAAAATTAAATTATGACATGAATTTTGTATAAATAATACTTATACTTGGTTTTTAAAATTAAAAGTTGAAAAACGGTTGGGTGTAATTACCTCTTATTTGGGATTTTCACTACTTAATTCTTCCATGATTCCAAAATACATTAGATTTTGTGGTCCATTTTTAAGAATATTGCGAAAGTCAACTATCATTCTTACATGTATTGCATTGCTATAAAGAGCAATGTGATCTCATTATGACATTCTATATTTTTCACTCGTGCAATGCACGAGATTTTTATCAATGAAAATAATTTCAATGAAAATTTATGAAAATATATTTATTATACAATCATATATTAAATAAAAAATATGTTAGGAATTACACACAAATTTCCTCTCTAATTAACCTCACAAGAATTTTTGATGTTCAAGAAAATAATAAGCAAACTAGAAAATAAGTACGAAAACAGAAATTTACGTGGTTCGACAACTTGCATATGTCCACGGACCCTCACCAAAGTTTTTCACTATATAATAAATTGTTACAATTATATAGAATTTGCACTCACAAAACCCCCCAAGTATTGCAGGAAAAATAACCAAACTTTACCACATCTACCAATTTCTACTTCTTTGTACAACCCACAAAGAACTCAAGAAAAATTAAGATGCTAGACTACATTTAATCCAAGAAAAACTAAGATGCTAGACTACATTTTTTCTCACAATACTCTCTAATCAATGTGCAATTAATTGGCTCCTCAATATACATATTTATAGGTAAATATAACATAAAAACGTGTATTACTTGTGCCCCCAAGATGTTTCATTGTTGAGGTAGAATAATCAGAATAAGGAAAGAAATTCATGCCAAAAAGATTATCTTCCTTTTCTTTTCACACTTAACTTGGTCTCCAAGTTAACTACTTTAACAAGAAAATCAATTGTCCAAGATATTTTTGGGTCAAAACCCAACAATCTCCACCTTGACACAAAAATTATTCCTAGCCAAAAAATTCAAATCATTGGATAAACATGCAAGCATTTAGCACTTTGACGATCTCTTACTCCACCATATGAGTATAACCAGCACTCAGAATTATCAACGAATTTCGAGCTTTTCATCGGCTCATGTCGAAATAAACCTTGCTGAAAAATTATGGTACAACTTCCAATGTTTGGCTTTCCTTTGGAGCTCATCATCTATCGACATCAATTTCACCACAAACCTTGCATTAATGTCAAACCAATGCCCGTGTTCAAACACATGTACTAACCAATAAGAACGCATCCTCTATCATGGCAACTAGTTTCATGCCATAAGGAAGTCTCATCTTACTAAAGTACATCATCACCACCCTCAACTAGGAGAGTCGCGTTGTCCACTTCCGAGCAGTTAGCCGACTCTGCTCCACCTTTTAAACAATTTCTTCTCACATGACTAGATTTACCACAGTTCCAACATATTACCTTCTTCTTCATGAAGTTATCTCTCTTCCACTTTTCAGTAACAAGCAAAGGGTTTTCAGATGAACTGTAACTTTAACTTAATCAACTTAACTTCTGAAATTTCCACTCCCGTACATCAAAATCAGCATGATGTGCTCAAACGTGGATGAAAGAGACCAGATGAACATTATCCTCATCATCAATCTTAACTCCAATAGATTCCAATTCAGAAACAATCTCATTGAGAACACTAAGATAGTCTAACATTTTCATACTTGCATTTATTTTCAAAAGAATGAAATCGCTCTTTCGAATATAAGTTATTCGGAAAGCTCTTCATCCGATACAACTCTTTTAGTTTTTCCCACAATTCTTCCACAACAAATATCCCATAAATATTTGCAATAACATTTTTGGCCAAACAAAGTTGTAATATGCTAGCAGCTTTCAAATCCAAATCTTCCCAATGTTTATCACTCGTGCTGGATTTAGTTTCTTTGTGAGAACTCGGGGTTGATTTTTCTTTCAAAGGTTTCTGCAGTCCCGTCTGAATCAATACATTTATGACTTGTACTTACCATAAGGCAAAATTGATCTTGCGGTCAAATTTCTCCACGTTGTACTTTCCAAACATATTTTCTTTTTGTTCCAATTTTTTTTTTTTTGGAACCACTTGATACTCTGATAATTAGACGTCGATTTTCCTCGTCGACGGCGCCACTGTTGGGAATTATACACAAATTCCCTCTCTAATTAACCTCACAAGAATTTTTGATATTCAAGAAAATAATAAGCAAACTAGAAAATAAGTACGAACACAGAAATTTACGTGATTCGACAACTTGCCTACGTCCACGGACCTTCGCCAAAGCTTTTCACTATATAATAAATTATTACAATTATCTAGAATTTACACTCACCAAACCCCCCAAGTATTGTAGGAAAAATAACCAAACTTTACCACATCTACCAATTTCTACTTCTTTGTATAGCCCACAAACAATTCGAGAAAAACTAAGATGCTAGACTACATTTTTCCTCACAAAACTCTCTAATCAATGTGCAATTAGTTGGCTACTCAATACACATATTTATAGGTAAACATAACCCAAAAACGTGTATTACTTGTGTAATAAGATGTTTCCTTGTTGAAGTGGAATAATCAGAATAAGGAAAGAAATTAATGCCAAAAGATTATCTTCCTTTTCTTTTCACCCTTAACTTGGTCCCAAGTTAACAACTTTAATAAGAAAATCAATTGTCCAAGATATTTTTGGTCCAAACCCAATAAAATATAGATAAATAATGTTATCGAATTTGAAACTTAAAAAAAAAAAATCTAATAAAATAGGAAAAAAAAATTTATTTAATTTATTATTATTACATTATTATTGTATGAAAAATAATATTGATATCTATAAATTTCATTCTTAAAACATTATAATATAAATTTTTTTAACACTAATGTTAATATATAAATATTGATATAATTATATTATATTATATTATTATATAAATTCGAAATTAACTTATTTCTTTAATTATCTTTTATTTACCCAAACGATAATACAAATTATTGTATATATATATATATATATATATATATATATATATATATATATATATATATATATATATATATAAAACTTGATATTCAAAATAGAACATTATTATTGTATGAAATATAATATTGATATTTATAAATTTCATTTTTAAAATATTATATTTAACCATTCACATTTTTTCTTTCAAATTTTTAACCATACATTTTACCTTAAAAAAAAAGTCAAATAAACTCAAATTATAAGCATCCGGCAACTTTATTTTTCTGTCATCATTACAATTTATAATTTAACAAAATTTCTCAAATCTCTTTTTAAAAACACATTTTTTCTCTTCAATTTTTAACTATAAAACTTACCTTGAAAAATGAAATAAATTGCGGCTCCTCTGAAAAATGAACTGCGAAAAATGCATAATTTGAACTTGAAAATAAAACAAAAATGGGATCCACTACAATTCAAAAATTGCAGCTCTTAAGTACTTAATCACTGTAGATGAATTTTTTAATTTCATCATTCTCATTTTTTATTTATTTTTGCCTCTCTCTCTCTCTCTCTCTCTCTCTCTCTCTCGGGAGGGAATTCTTGAAGGAATTTTTTTTTGCTACTGTCCACCTTTTATATAGTAATATAAGATATAAGATATATAAGATATGAAGAGAAGGGGAAGAGGTAAAGTTATCGCGGTCCTTCCGCTTTAATTTTGAAATATTTTGTTGATTTCGACGTAGGAGCCAAGTTAAGGATAAAAGATTTGTGTAAAAGATTCGTATTTTATAAAGAACATAATTTTTATACCATATATATATATATATATTTTTATTTGAGTTGGAATTTTGTTTTTTGCTAATATGAGTGGTTCGGTTATTGTAGTTGTTAATTATAAATTGACTACTTCTTGAAGTGTTTTAACGAGATCTTAACAAGTTTTTTACAAGTGGAATAACAATAAGATATTAGATATCCATTGAATAAACATTTGAGTTAAATAAATACTTCATCTGTCCCACAACAAAGATAGTTATAAGTCACTTTCCTTATGGAGAGTATATTAATATCTTAATTTTCTACTATATTCCTATTTAATATATATTGTTATCAACAAATATAAACTACTCATTATTCAATGTAGGTATATATTAGGTAGAATGTAAGTAAATTTATAATTTCGACATATATTAATTATATTTTTTAATCTGTGTAAAAATAAAAGTGAATCTATCTTTGTGTGATGGGGATTACATTAAAAGTTTCTCTTTTTACAAGTTCAAGATTTCACTAAACGAGAGCTCATAAACTCATCTCAATGTCACTATTCTAGCAGAACATGTGTGGTAAATGGTCGAGTTCAGACCTTCTTCTCTCCTTCCTAAATCAAACCTTTGTTGTCTTTACAATTTCATAACTTTCTTGCATTCCACTTCCACCATCCTAATCTTCATTATAAATATGAAAGTCGAACGAGGGTAAAATTGTTCTAAAGGTAACCATATCAATGCAGACCGACTGTTTGATATTTTGACTCAATGGAACCATCAAAGTCCACACAGAAGCCTCTTTTTCTCTCTATCCTGCCACAGTTGTGTATGTTGCTGGGTGCAATGATGTTGTGTAAGAATTCTTGCTGAATGGGTTTTAGTGGTGCTGCCGGTCCCGGAATTACAACCGGTGGTGGTGGAATATGATGGGTGTCAAGACAGTCAAGTGGTGGTGGAGGGTGGCGCCACTGAGGAAGAGGGCCGGCAAGGAGGAGTGTTTGGAGGAGTGGCCCTGCTTCCATAACTGCTTGCAAAAACTTGCCTTTTATTGGCAATGCCCTGTTAGGCATAATTGGTAACTCTGCTGAAGAAGTTGATGGTGGTGGGGGCCCCACCCGGGGTGGTGATGAAACTATGCTTTCTTCACAATCTGAAGAAGAAAAGCCATTATGGCAATCCATTCCTCTTCTGGGCTCATCTTCAATGCTTGTAATTGATTTTTGGCACTGGTTTTGGAGCAAGAGTTTCTCAAACAACATCTTTTGGCATTTGAGTTGTGCTTCATCCCTCTCTTTGATGGCTCTGCTAAGCATAATCTTGAGTTTGACAATTTGCTCCTCTCTCAATATGAGCTCCTCTTGTGCCTTCAATCTTGTATCCTCCAACTCCTTAGTCAATAAAAGAGATTGCCTCAACTCATCCATACACTGCTCAAAACACATAAACACACACAGTTACATATAGTAAAACTAAAATCTTATCTGTTATAGTGTCTGCCAAGTAATTCTACATTAAATTAGTGATATCAAGAGGTTTCTTACCTTTTCTTGGTACAAGTGTGCCAAATTAAGAAGAGAGCTTTGATCATCCATGCCCTTCTTGGTTGGGGGGGTGGGGAGGGATTAGAGTGTGAGAAGGTTGAGGTTTAATGTGCTATTAATCATGCTACTTATAGGGACTAACTTAATGACACTGTTTGAGTGTTATCCTTAGCATAAGAGTGCTATTTTTTCTTGGGAGGGGGTTGGGAGTGTTGGACTTGAGCACAAAAGGCCAAGAAACTATAGATACTCTTATTTTTAATGTAATTAAAATAAAAAGAAAAGGCTAAGCTGCAAAAGACTCTGTAATTTCTTCTAAATTTGAATATTGTAATTCTGTTTTGGGGCCTTCTTTTGTAATTTAATCACCACATTACATTTACGATCACATGTTTACACGATTTTTGAATCACAAATTTCATCGATTTTCATCAAAATTTATTAAAAATTTGATTTTATAGAACATCCTCTCTATTTTATTTATAAGTTAATATCAAAACGAAATTGTTCAACAATTTTAAATATCAGAATAATTTTGTTTGTACACATGGAAGTCACACGTCTCTTATATAAAATGTCAGTTGTTTGTCCCGATTACACGACTTACTGAAACTAGTAGATATATAGAAATACATTTCAACTAATAAAATTCTCTAGAATAACCAATTATGTAGGAATTCTCAGATGCCGTGGTACTATAATTTGTCATATTATACCATCTTTCTCTAAGGGTCAATTTCTCGATAACAAGAATATTATTGCTCCCAAATTCTTCAGCACATGGGCTGCCAATTCGTTAAGTTAGGTCTGAGTCTACTCAGTAGTTGAAAATAAAATGTAAATGCATAAAATTCTCTTTTGTATTAATCAACTACCAGTTAGTATTGTGTGCCTCACATGTGAATTTGTAATCATACTATATTTGAACATCGTTTGTATTTTTTTTAATCATATTACATTTGAACTATTTTCTCAACTATTTATTTTTGAAAACTGTATAAATTAAAGACACATATTTACATTTTCATTATCCATTAGATTAATGTCGACGTCATCATTTTTGTCAAAATTCGCTAACAAATTAAAGTTGATTAACTTAATTACTATTTTGGTATATTAGCCTCCGTTCGGCTCCACAAATTAAATTAGAATTTAAATTTCACGATTTTTCAAACCACTTTTTAACCACACATTTTATGTCTCCGATTTTCAATCACACATTTTACCTAGAAAATTCAAATAAATCAATTTAAGTTAAATTAATGAGCCGCTGAACGGAGTCCGGACCCTTATTTTTAAAAATTATATAAATTAAAACATGAATTTAGTATGTTAATTATTTTAACTGAACTTATAAATAAATTTAAAGGGACAATGACCATCATTAAATTAGATAATATTATATTAATTATAAAATATAATAATTAAAAAATTAATTGAAGGAAGAAATAAGATATTATAAATTAATTATCGAGTGCATTACGGTCCAAAAATATTTTCTCCATTTGAAGACGTTTTAGAAATATTGATAAATAAAATTTGATGGGACAATGATTATCATATTAAATTATAAAATATTACATTATTGTAAAACATAATAATTAAAACAAAATTAATTGAAGGATAAATAAGAAATTTGTTATAAATAATGTATATATGTGAATGACATAACCATTATATCCCTGTAAACTTTACAATATTACGATTGTGCCATTGTCCACTCCTATAAATAGGAGCCTATACTTACCAATTTATTACACCAATTCTTGAAGAGAAATTCTCTCCTCTAAACTCTCTCCATTTCTCTCTCTATGTTGTTCTTATGATTTCGATGATTTTATAACACGTTATCAGCACGAGTCTCTAACCAATTGAGTAATAACGGGAGTATGCTCTACAGTTGCATCTAAATGATGAGCCTCTGTATCAGAAACCTGATTATTACTAACCAATGTTTCCTTTTCTCTCAAACTGAAAAAGAATGATTCTGGCCGATCCAGATATCCGATCGACGATCGGCCACCGCCATCAGAACGGGCTTGTCAAGGAGAAGACTCGCCTAAAATTTGGCGCAGAACCAACGGCTGAAACAAAAGATATCGACCGAAGAAGAAAATCTGAAAAACTGTGCAAAAACAGATATCTGACCGAAAATTGAAATGCTTATTCCGGACGATTCTGAACTCCGATCGACGATCGGCCAGCGGCATATCAACGGGTTTTTCTAGGAGAAGACTCGACTGAAATTTGGCGCAAATCCAACGGTTAAAACGGAAGTTATTGTCCGGAGAAGAAGATGCTGGCGGACTGAAAAATGATGATTCCGGCCAAACGGTTGATCTTTTGGAAAATCGGAGACCACCGGCATGTTCAGGACGCCGAGGCACATATTATGGTGATGGGTTAATTTTTCCGATCACCGGCGCGTGGCGGCCGGCGGCGGCCGGCGGCGGCGGCGCGTGGCGGATCCGGCGATGACGAAAGGCAGTTTGTCCGTTTTGATGAATTGGATTTTTCTATAATCTTATTTTTCTGTTTTGTGCAGTTTTTAAAATATTCCGGCGGTCGAACATGGCGGTTTTCTTAAAAACTGTTTTTGGAGCAATCCTGACGAGATTTTGAACTTCGGACCAAAAGTAAGTTTGTTCTAAATTAAATTTTAAACCTATTGACGGTTTCAATTTATTCATATGAGCAATATATTAAAATATGGACGATTTTGCCCTTAATAATACATACAAGTATAATAATCGTAAATTAACGATTAATATGTGATCAATTGAATTATATTATGCTGCCACCTACATGGTTGGTTTTACCACCTACATGGTTGGCTTTACCCGGTTTAATTATTTCATTATGTCGATTCCGCCTATATGGCCGGTTTAATTGTTTCATCTCGTTGATACCGTCTATATGGCTGGTTTAATTATTTCATCACGTTGACACCGCCTATATGGTCGGTATATCAATTGAATACATATAAACACCTCAGTTGTTGGTTAATTCTAACATATTAGAGGGTTGTTGTCAACATATATACTTGGTGGTATAACCCCAGTATCGTTATTGTTAATATATATATACAATATTATTGTTATTTGATACTTCATTAAATGATACCAGAAGTTATCAATACTAAAGTTAGAAAATATTTTATCAAATGATACCAGAAGTTATCATTACCAAAAGGTTGATAAATATTAATAAAATGTTTTATCCAATGGTACCAGAAGTTACCAATATCTGAATTTGAATGGGTGGATGAAAATTATTCAACAAGAGAATGTTGATGTATGATAAGATAATATCACATGATAGCACGGATATAGCTAATGTGAAAATAATCTCATCAGTATTATGAGATGAATGTTAGATGATAAGTGCCTGGAAAAGTTCTTGCACGAGCACTTATATATTCCAGAAGAAGTACATATTTACTCCAGAAGAAGTAAAAATTATCATCTAAACATACTGAAATGATATTATTATTGCTCCTGAAGAAGCATAAACGAGACATACATGCAAAATGCAAAAGGGGAAAACATTTATGATCCTCAAAATTAGAGATGTGTTTCGGGAGTAGCCGTATCCTACCACCTCTGACCTTTTGAGGAAATAAAGAAAAAAGTGTGTTTCAAGAGTAAGAAATACTCCATACTCTAGGGTGCGTTATGGGCTAAATTCATCAGCGATAAAGAGATGTGTAAGAAATACTCCATATCCACAAGAGTAAGAAATACTCCATATCCACAAGAGTAAGAAATACTCCATACTCTGATCTTTTGCTATTATATTCTCACGCTGCACATATCCACTAGGGTGCGTCTCAAGAGTCAATCGGATATCATCCAATGACTCCTTACTCAGTCCACCCTTAATGAAGTCTATCTTATCATCTCGATTTATGGATGAATATCCTATTGATTTACAACGGGTATCACATGTCCATCGAGCACATTTGTAGCAACTATTTAATCTTTTTGCTCTTCGCTTCTTTGCAAAAGTACTCTTACCTAAGCCAGGCTTGTGCTTAGAAAATGAATCTGGTAATTCACCAGCTAATCGAACTTTTGCTTCGATCAACCAGCGAACATCTTCTGGCATGCCATGATCCATCAGCAACCTCAATCTTTCGAGCCTAATTCGATAAATTTTTCTCAAATCATTTACTGGAAGATTGGAATAATATTTGCGAATATTTGAAAGTATGATATCCATTTTTTGATGGATCTAGCCTTCTTCCCAAATCATCTATTTAAATGCATTATTCAACGCGTAAAAGAGCGACGGCTCCGCGTGTCAGTGATATGGATTCCATCAAGAAATAATGGAATAAATTATTGAAAAGGTGAGATAATATGCCATTACCTTTTTCGATATAAGGGAAGATTTGGCGACAAGATTGAGATTATGAGATATTTCCTTGGATATTGTACCTGATTTTTCGGTATACTAAAAGTAATAAAGGTATACTGATTTGAACTATATAGAATACTGATGAAATAAATGTTGTATTGAACCAGAAGTTCATACATATGTACAAGTGAAATATCTTATTGAACCAGAAGTTCATACGTACAAGTGAAATATGTATATAGTATGAACCAGAAGCTCATAAATGAAATATACATTGTATTGAACCAGAAGTTTAGCGATATTGTATTGAATCAAATATTCATACATAGAAATGAAATAAAACCGTATAGAACCAGAAGTTCTATAATAAACGGTTAGATTATCAAAAGTTCCAAATTATTTTCTATGAGAATAACTTATTCAGAAATTGTTTATCATACAACAATATTCTATGTCAAACAGGGAATAGCTCAAGAAGCTTTATTATTTGTAAAAGTGCGATATGCATACACTCCACCAAAGCGCACTGAGATATATGATTGAAATTACATCCCTAAAAGAATGACATGTGTTATGGCATTTTAGCCGATTGATAATATTTGAGAACATTATGGTGAAAACACGCCTGAAGCGTAATTATGCCTGAAGCATAATGACTATCGATTCCAAAAATAAATATCTCTTGAATGATTGAAATGATTCCTTTGAGGCTAAATACTCAAAGTAAGTAAAAGGGACATAGTCAAATGATGAGATATTCAGGTACCTGATGATAGAACATATAAAGAGATCTCTCCACGTTATATTGAGATGGAATCGATAAATAAGTCGACTGCATACCCTCTTATGAAATAAGATTGATGAAATCATAATTCTTTGGCCAAGTATGAAACCCTAATGTAGGGATTATTGTTCAAGGACCTGAAGTCCAAATGCTTAAATGTGTAAAGCCAGTAATTATATGTACAAATGAAAAATATTTCACAGTCGTAAAAGACGACTAGTTGCACGCGAAATTTTTCATAGAACTGGCATGACATATGGTGGATAGACTATAGTCTAAATCACTAGCTTGAGCTCCTTGATATACCAATGAGTGAGATCAAAATGTATGATTCTCATCTCGGTACTTTGGGAGTATTCTTTGATGTACCAGTTGATCGCGGTACGTTGGGATTTCAAGTAAAATGATTGTAGATTATATGTCGAAATTGATATCTATTTCAATGATTGATTATGCTCCTGCAAAATTAGAAATTGCAGTTTATAAAGTGTAAGAACATACATGTATAAATCATTGAAAGATTCAATATGCCCAGATTAGTATCACTATAGAATGATACAAATGACTCCATGATATAATATGTTGAAAGTGAAATTGGAGTGTACTATTTATGACATCTGGGAAATTGATTATTCACTAGAAGTGAATACGAAAATGAATATTCACCAGAAGTGAATTTGAAATTGATTATTCACTAGAAGTGAATTTGAAAATGAATATTTAATTATTCACTAGAAGTGAAAGATGCAATCTATGAAAGTGAATTATAGATTTGATTATTCACCAGAAGTGAATTCTAAATTTGATTATTCACCAGAAGTGAAAAATACAATGAAAAGATTCGTGATTGCACCAATATACATGTAATATTCCATGAAAGGAATAAATACGCGTTGCACTCTTTTTCCCTTAGCTGAGGTTTTGTCCCACAGGGTTTTCATAGCAAGTTTTTTTAATGAGGCAACAGTTGAGGCGTATTGATGAAAATTAATGAGAATAATGCACTCTTTTTCCCTTCGCTGAGGTTTTGTCCCACAGGGTTTTCCTAGCAAGGTTTTTGAGGCATCATCATAGCTATCAACAAGCTATAATTCAGCAACACATTGGTATACTGGAATGATATCAACAAATGAAGAAAATCATACACATCTTATGAAGAATGTTATGATATCGACTACACACAAGAAGATTTTCATATATATTCCAGAAGAAAGATGATATCATTATTCAAAAGGTTCATGAATACTTGATTGCACACTTCAGGGGGAGAATCATGCTGTCATGCTGTACTCTTTTTCCTTCGTCCAGGTTTTGTCCCACAGGGTTTTCCTGACAAGGTTTTAACGAGGCAGCGGCTGTACTCTTTTTCCTTCGTTCAGATTTTGTCCCATTGGGTTTTACTGACAAGGTTTTAACGAGGCAGCACTGAAGCACTGAAGAACTTCAAAGATTCAATACATGATTTGTTCTACTTGAACATTAAGACTCAACGATTGACGATGGCCAATATCAGGGGGAGCAACTGTACTCTTTTTCCTTCGCTCAAGTTTTATCCCATTGGGTTTTCTTAGCAAGGTTTTAACGAGGCAGACAATTGCGTAATATGTCATTCAAGGGGGAGTGTTATAAATAATGTATATATGTGAATGACATAACCATTATATCCCTGTAAACTTTACAATATTACGATTGTGCCATTGTCCACTCCTATAAATAGGAGCCTATACTTACCAATTTATTACACCAATTCTTGAAGAGAAATTCTCTCCTCTAAACTCTCTCCATTTCTCTCTCTATGTTGTTCTTATGATTTCGATGATTTTATAACAAAATTATAAATTATGATTGAGTGTATTATTGTCAAAAAAATGTTTCTCCTTCAAGTACCTTTCAAAAGTAGTATACATATTTAATTTTTTAAATAAAGTTCAACATCTAAGTGGAAAAATGTCTTCTTCCAGCCTCACTTTTAAGCAATCATCACGTGGGCCGTGGGGGACGAGGTGGGATCACTCGTGCCAAAGTTTGGCTCCGGGGTGGCTCTGGAGGGCAGCTTATGGGCGTAACTCTTGAGAAGAATCAATTATTTAACAATCTATAAATTAGATTGTTGGTTTGGTTTCTAGTCTAGTTTGCAATACATGAAAATATGGAATGATTGAATTTTCCTTCATCTTCCTCCTTTAAATTATACTTAATTTCCTGCATAACTTCACTTCTTCCAAAATTTGTTTGCGTTTTGTAACCCGAAAATACAAAATAAGAGTCTCTATATTGACTCCTTATCTCCTTAATTTCGTGGTTATCCTCGTTAGTGCACGAAGCAGACATCATATTCGGATTCTTTTGTATTCTAAAAGCGTCTTCGCTTACCCGTGTACGTCACCCGAGTTAAGGGCAAATATATATTGACATAAAGAAAAGGAAAAATGTGACATAAAATCCATCGCATAATTATCATTCAAATCTTAGTGAGATTTTTTTCCTCAACGGGTTTGTTATGATCTTCTACATAGGTTTGTTGTGGTTTCTTCAACTTGTTTCTTCGACTTTAGATAAGAGTACAACGTATTTTTCTCCAACTTTATGATCTGCTTCTTGTCGTGATAAACATCTACTTGTTTTCTTTTACTAAAGTCCACGATAAATTGGTTTAAAAAAACGAATTCATGGTAAATTCTATCTTTCATTAATTAGCCCACCTCATTCTTGATGACGATTCATGTTAAAATATTCCGTTTTCATGCTTTGCTTTAAAATGAGTAAAAAATATTTTTTGAACTTTTTATTACTTATTTTTTTAAAAATATGATGGGACAATAAGTTAGTTTACTTCATTTTAATGAAATTTTTGACATAAACTATTACTAAATAAGTTGATGGCTAAAATATAAGTATTCCAAATCCGCAAGAAAATAGATGAGCGTCACTTGTGTAATAAAAAATAAGTATTCTAAAATAAGGACGTTTTTAGCAAGAAAATGTGAAGGTAAGGGTGAATTTGCCAAAAAAAAAAACGTTGGAACGAATTCAACAAGAAGTGTGAAAGGTAGGACCAATTGCGCCAATTACCCAATTAAAGAATATACAAAGACTTTTTTGCCCTTCATAAAAAATGATCAATAGATGATTTAACAGTCAACTAACAAATTTTTGAACGGCAAGGACCAATTTAGCAAGAAAATGTGAAGGTGATGATGAAATTGCCAAAAAATCAAAGGTATTGATGAATTTAGCAACAAAGTCCAAAGGTAGGACGTTTTGCGCCAATTACCCTATATAGAAACCACAATCTATACCTTTATATTACACAGAATTATTGAGAGAGAGAGAGAGAGAGAAATGAAGCACATATCAAGATCAAAATTTCTTCTTCAAGAAGATTAATTCAAACATCGGGATTGATAAATTACATAAAAGCATCTTATTTATTTTCAATTATATATCTATTTTAGATTACTTCGGGTTAGGATCATCATAATGAAGCTTTTAATTTCCAAATTTTTATTTTTGTTTAATTAAATACAATTATGATTTTTGATCAATTAATTCTATTCTTCATGTTTCTACAATTATTTGGATTTGGTCAACTATTGTATGATATTTGCGACGTGTTTATAGGTTCGAAAGACTAGAAATTCATTAGAGCTATTTTTATTGCCATAAAGTCCGATAGGATATAAAAATATATTATTATGCTTTTTGTGATATTTAAGTGTTCATAAATTTTTAATGTTTTCCTATTTGTTCGCCTTCGTCATATAAATATAAGTAGGTTACATATATGAATATATTTTAATTCAATGTTTGAAATAAGGTTTTAAATAATTTAGGAACATTGATCTTCATTACCCATGAATTGTTGTTAATCAATAAATCAATATATACAATATATATGGAATAAAAAAATGGATTCTAGATCCTAGCACGATTATCTAATTTATATAAAATAAAAGCATTCATTCAAAATTGTTTGCTTTATTTTTTAAATTTGAATTTGAATTTGAATTTTTTTTTCTAGTATCTAAAGTCTCAAACATAACTTGATTTTTCTCATTTCGGTTAAAGTTAGTAATTTAGAATATAATTTATCTCAATCCTCGTAGGTACAATACACGGATTCACTATCCACTATATTATTTGTGCAATTTGTACACTTGCCCTAGATAAACACGCAAAATGAATATTGCAAGATCATCCATCCAGACCGTGCATTGTGTCTCTCCTTTTGCGTATTCCATGTCATGTCTTGTGCTCTCAACATCGCACGTCAGATCGTGCGTGATCACATTTCATACGTCTGATCATATATTATCATCCATATTTCATGTCGGATCTTGCATCAACAAAATACAAAATATGTTAATTAATGAAAACTTTAAGGATAAGAATGTCATGAAAAGTTGTTAGGGACATAAGTTCTACAAATAGCAAATATTGAAAATCTTAAGTGCAATTAAAACGTGATGCAAAAAATAAGAATTGTATTATGAATATAATTACCCTAATTTATATAGTGTTGACTAATTTGATTGTTTTAACCTTTGAGATTTCATTTATATAAGCTTGATTTATTATTGCTTAATCATGGGAAAATTCAAAAGAAAGACGCACATGCAATACAAATTACCGAAGTAACCAAGTTGTGTTAAAATAAGCCTGAATGGGATTTAAGTGAGATATTTTACCTTCTACAAGACGCCTGTCCAGTATACAAAATGTCCCACATTGATTGTGAGAAAAGAAATAAATTACCATATAATTCAAATGAGCTAGTCTATCCATTATCAATTGATTTTGGTTGGAATCTCACTTGAGTATGGGGGTTTGGGCTTGGGACTAGGTAAAATTTATATTCATGGTCTCAACAAGCGGTATTAGAGCCGAAAAAATTATCTTGTGGATGTATGGCCGAGTTGATGAACGGGACTCCCTGAACAATAGCAGATGAATCGAGATGATGAGCCTCAAGATGAAGGATTTCTGTGGATTCTCACGAGATGGTAGATCCATGGTAACATAGTGTGTTGCAGTTATGGTGGATTATCACGTTGAATTTTGATCTCCTTGGGCATGTGGTGGAGATGTGACGGAATTTATCTTGAGGGAAGGTTAAAGGAGTCGGGTGTACCTCGTGGACCTTGTTTGAGGGAGTGATTGTTTGGTATACAAAAAGTCCTACATTGGTTGTGAGGAAAGAAATAAATCACCATATAATTCGAGTGAGCTACTTCACCCATTATCAATTGGTTTTGGATTGAAATCTTACTTGGACTTGGGGGTTTGGACTTGGGACTAGGTAAATTGATATCCATGATCCAAAACAATGACGCGTTGTATTCAATCATGTTATTTTAGAATAACGATTGATGTTACGAATTAACTCGATTTATATTGACTTTAGCTAAGGGTGTCTCGATCGCTATACTATATTTTTCTCTTTCAAGGTATATATTTTCCTTCTGGGAGTCTTCATATTGTATACAATAGTCAAGTCAACGAGTCAACGTGTGTAATTTTCACATCGATATCGTTAGTGAATGTAGGTAATGGACACCTTTCAAACGCAAAGTCTTAATAGATTTGAAAAATAGGCTACTACTTTGACAATTTTTAAATTCCTAACATTTTCCCATTGCATTAAATGTGAAAATATGATATACTATTAAATAGGTTGCGACAGTCCGTCCTGGCTTCATAGATTTTTTATTTATTTTTTCTTTTATAGTAGACATCCTTTCTATAGTGTCTAGCAACTGTCCATACTTGAATTCCTGAATTAGTCAGTGAGTTGTGTGAGAAAAAAAAAAAGTAAATTTTAATAAGAATTGATGAAACTTATTATTAAAAAGTTATGAATCTTGTAAATATAGTTAAAACTAAAATTTGATCAATTAAAAATTAATAAAATTTTTGCAAACAATGTTTGGTAATTTTTTTAAAATCAAATTTATAAACAATATATTCTTTAAATCACTTTTTAATTACACATATTTTTCAAAATAATTTTTTAATTACATATTCATATGAAAAATATCACATTATTTATTTATAAACAAAATATTTTTAATTTAACAAAGATAAAATTGGACTGTCCACACACTAACAACCGACCGAAATGTGACTAGGAAAATTATCATGTGGGACCCATCTCACCGTGTGGTAGCTTAGCTTAAGCCATGGAGAAAAGATTTTTGTTTGATCCAACGTCAAATACTTTAGGTGGGCCGTCAAATCAATGTCGAAATGAAACCCAATTTGCAGTGCGAACAATACATAATTTACGCTCATTTTTTTTTTTTTTTTACTTGTATAACTCATTTGAACAAATATTTAAACAATTCTCTTATATGGAGTGTGAGCGAATGAGTTTTTCAATTAGAATTTTCATTTTTATTTTCAATTCCTTTTTATTCACATATTTATATGAGAGATACAATTTTTCACACTTTTCAACCATATATTCTTCTCAGAATTCAAAATTTCCCAACACAAACAGACACTAAGAACATCTACATTGAATGTGTTAAATTTAGCTAATCACATAGACAAAAAATGATGCTAAACGACACGTATACATGTTAAAGTTAAAATATACATTAGAGCATCTCCAACCCATAAATTCCAAAATGGAGTAAATTTATTCTAAATTTGTGCAATTTCATACTATCCTACAAAGTTTTCTTCAATCCAGAACTTTAAATCTTACACCAAATGAATATGGATGGCAAAATGACTCGCCGACTCGAGCCACTTAGAAAAAGTTCGGACTTAGCTCAGCTTGCGGCTCGAGATTTCGAGTCAACGCTTGAGCCGAGCTTTTTTTTTTTAAGAGAAGGACTTCGGCTCGACTGGGCTCGAACCGAAAAATGCTCGCTTAAAAAATCGATGCGAGCTCGAGCCATGAAATTCGATCGCAAGTTTTGTTCAACTAGTTGTATATATATACCTTTTTAATAACAAATTTATGAATTTTTGTTATAAAAATAAAAAAATAATAATAAAAGCTCGGGAGTCGGTTCGAAAAAGCTCAAGCTTAAAGATCGAGTTGAGCCTTATTTTTTGGGATGAGTTTTGGCTCGACTCGGCTCCAGCAAAAAAAAGCTCAAGCTTTGATTTTCGATTTGCGAGCTTGCTCGTTGACATTCCTACAAATGAACTAAAAAATTTATATTCTCTTATTATTTTCAATTCTCCACAATTAATTTATTTCGAAAATATTTAATTATATATTTTACTACTACTTAAATTATCGAAAATATTATGAAATTTCTCTTTGTTTAGTAACACTGTTTGGTTTATAAACTAGTATATTTATAATTTTGAGGTAAAAAATAGTGGTTGAAAATTGAAGAGAGAAAATAAGTATGATTCAAAAAAGGTTTGAGAAATTGTGCAATCTATAACGTGTTTATAAACTACTTTTTAGACTTTACCGAATATATGCAAATTTATTAAATTTATTTTTCTCCATTCCTTCTGCCCAACAAATACGACCCCTTCTTTCCCAAAAGTTTTTACCTTGTGTCTGCCTTCAAATCAAAGCCATCAACAAACAGGAAAAAAAAAAATCAATACAGCAAAAATCGGTTCCAATCCTTACTGATTCTTTCACTGGGTATTCTCAGCCGGCTTCGTTCAAGCTTCATCTAGTTGGAGTCTTCATATGCTTCTCTTTGTCCATCTTCTGCCCATCAAGCCCATGTATTCCAGTTTTATGATTATTGAAAATGAAAATAGATGGAAGGAAAAAAAATTGTATTAAAAATGGAGGGCACAATTAGAAAAAAAGAACTTCAAAACTTACGCTAAATTATTAGTGCTATGCCATAGCACTGTTCACTATGCTATTTTAAACATGAAGATGTAGTTCGATTATAGGATGATTTGGACACTATTTTGAAGTAAAACTCTATTTTACATTCCGGTTGGAGACCCCCTTGCCCCCAATGGATGTGTTAATGTCCAGTTAAGCCTAAAAATATAATAAATACTTTTTGAGCTATTGAGTTATTTTTACTAGGGAAGGCAATGAGTCGGGTTCGGGTCGTGGCCACCCCGACCTAGCCCCGTGACTGTTCACGGGGGTGGAGCGACCTACCCACACCGTCAATGACAGGAAAATAATATTTTTTTAATTGATAATGAAATTTTAGGTGAAAACTTAGGCGTCGAATTAGTTAGAATTTTTAAATTTGAACTTTAAAGATAATATGTATATATTTGAAGGAAAAAAATCAATAAACAACATAATGGTATTGTGGTTGTGTATTCTCATACCCCTAAATCCCACCAAGGTTCAATTCTTCTGGACCTCATTCAATTTATTTTTAGTTTCTCATTTCAATTTTAAAAAAAAAAAAAGGTCACGGGGCGGGGCGGATCGGCCCCGAAATACTCCGTGGGCCGAAAACCCGCCCTGAACCCGTCCCGCGGACCCGATGGGCGCGGGTAATTTTCGTGGCTGGTTGTTTCGGATCCTTCGAATTTTTTTGCCATTCCTAATTTTCGCAAAGAGTTAATGCAATTGATTGTGTTTTAATCGACATAAAGATATAGTAGGTTAAACCAATTGATTATGGTTAATTTCACTCGAAAGAGGTAATTAACTAAACTTGAAAAATCGAATCTAATATTGTAAATGAGTAATTTATTAATTTGCATGTGTTGAGAAATTACTCAAGCGAGAGTTAAGTAAAATCATGAATCTCAACTATTTATCTTTCATTTTCCTTATTTTAATTTAGTTTCAAATTATTTTCTTTAATTTAGAATTTTCCAAAACCAACTTTTAATTGTGTATTTCTTTTTGTTGTTAGAATGAAAGGGATCGACAATCCGGACTAAAAAAGTCCACTTTATTACTTGCACGCGATCCGTGCGCTTGCGGTACACACTATTTTAGCGAACATCACACTTTTATGTTTATTTCTATGAAAATGAAAGTTTGGAATATGAATACTCTGACAATTTCCCTGGAGCAATGAAATAATGTAACTTTTACTGTAATTTTATTAGAAAATACAACGAGGATAATTTTGAAAACCTTTTGTACATCCTTGTTCCTAAATAACGTTGTAATCAAGCCTTGGAAAGTTTATATCCTATATTATGTATTTCTAGTTATATGAATTCAATTATGCTTTCAAGTTTATGAAAATTAGGTTTTTGTCTATTATGTGTTCACACCAAAAATTTATATCTCAACACACACACACAAAAATTATCTCAAAAATAGTGTTGGTGTCAACACCAACTTAAATATGGTGGCCTATGTTCTTTTGGTGTCGATGCCAGTGTCGACACCTAGGGTTCCTCGCACCAAAAATTTAATTTTTATCCCATTTTTCAACTTAATGTTATATTTTAAAGAAAGGGTTTTATGGTCGCCACAGCCTAAGAGTGTACGT
This sequence comes from Ligustrum vulgare, assembly GCA_963555705.1. Taxonomy (NCBI): domain Eukaryota; kingdom Viridiplantae; phylum Streptophyta; class Magnoliopsida; order Lamiales; family Oleaceae; genus Ligustrum; species Ligustrum vulgare. The sequence goes on along the minus strand of OY743170.1, from coordinate 46,038,937 downwards.
ATTGTACGTGAGCATAACTCTGTCATTGGTTCATAACAATTTCAAGATCCTTGTACCCCTAGGATGCTTTCTTTCTCTCAAATTGTTCAATCATAGAAGAAACATATCGCTGTGTTACTAGCTCCTTGTCAAAATTCTTAGAGGCATAATGCTTCAAACCTTTCTTACACCAAGTATCCCATGGACATGCCAAGTTGTTTCACAGTGATTAGTGCTAACAATTTAAAAAGGATCAGAGAAATGTGTAAGAGACAAATCTCTTAAGAAAAAAACTTAATGATGGGTGTTCATATTAGAAAAACTTAATTTACAAGATGTCTCCAAGTAGCGCAAGCACACAAATTTAATTAAGGAAATTCTAATAAAATTTAAGATAAGAAAATTACATACTCTCAGTTTGAGAGTTGATTTTGTAGTTTACGTGATGATTCATAGCCTTTATATGTTATTGATGTCCACTTCCATGAACTTTTCCCTTTAATCGCATCCAAATTCCCGCAACATTGATAACTTCCATGATCGCAATCTCCATTACGCACATCCTAGTAACTGCGACTAATTGCTCCATTACGATTATTTTACATCATGGATTGAGTTGGAAAACCGCTTCCTCAACTGTACATTGTTTAATATTGTGATCGCCCAAACATTGCTACAAGTGTTCAATCGTCCAACGGTGATCATTTGTGCTGGACTCCATAACCTAGTTCCTTATTTTTGGGGCTTTATATTGGACCTATGAATTGAGTGTTTTTATGCGTTAACAATATCAAATTTTATTAGGTCACATATTATTTGTTGGTCACAAATTATGAATATATGGGTCAAAAATCAATATTAATCCTATCCCAATCAACCTTACACCACCACCACCACCATCGTCGTTGTCGCCGCCGCCACCACCAACCGCCCACCACCACCACCGTAGCCACCACCACCACCAACAGCTAAAGTCTCCAACCAAAGAACACCTCCAATGCACATCCACCACCACCTGCTGCCCAATATCCCATCACTACCAGCTTTGTTGCAGTAGCACCAACCACAACCACAACCACAACCATCGCCAACAACCTCGTCGTGGCCACCACCTTCACAACATCAAAATTCAAAATCAACACCAAACCAAACCATAACAATCAACAGATCATGACGGCGATGTTGCAACAAGTGAACACCCGACGACACATATACACACAGTAGTCGTATGTTACATATACGCATACTGCTACTCACAGAGACATAGGGAAAACCAACAGACGCAAACAATTGTTAATAGTAAACCAAACAACACCTCCAAAGACTACAAAAAACATGTCAAAAAAGAATGAATAAAACAAATTCAGATGCTGGCAGGAAAATAGATTTTGATTGAGATACGGGTAAGGGGTTAGGTTTTTGTCGGATTAACATGTTTATTTAATTTACTACTAATATTAATATAATTAATTAGCTTATGATTTTTAGATAAATAACCTTCAAGTCATATTTTTAAATTGAGAGAAGTTAAAATATAGGGTTTGACGTAATTTCCTCGTGTGTACGATCACTCAAAGGAAAAGTCCATTGTTTTTTTAAAGTATGTCAAGTGCAAAGCCCAATAAAATTGTAATGAGCTACAGGCCAGTCTAGCAACAATTCTTTGGGGGTCAGAGGGGTCACCTCAATCAAATCAGGTTTATAAATTTTTAATTCATAAATGACGTGTTAATTCAACTATTTAATATTGATCATAACAATATCAAATTCAAATAAACTAATTTAATCCACTCAACCCAACTTACACACTTCAAACCTTAATCTTCACAATTTCACCTTTTTCTCTCTTCCCTCTTATTTCCCATCCTCCTTGCAAGTCCCCCACCCTGCCACCGGAGCATCGCTTCTATAGCCATAAGATTCTTCCTCGAGGAAACGAGGGTCGTATATTCAACCTAAGAAGAACGAGGGAGAAGATGAAGACTCGCTGATCTACATAGATGTACGTAATCCTATTGTTGGGCGATGAGTTTCTTCTGAGGCCACGCTCCATTGTACGTAGATACAACTTAAGAAACGCTATTCACGTGTGACAGAGGTGACGCCTGTGCCATGCCGATTCTTCCTTGTGTTATTTGTGTAGTTGTTAGAGATTGTGGAGTGTTATTGTTGCAAGTGTGTGGTGGTCGTGTGTGGTTCTAACGTCGTTGGTGTGATTATGACTGCAGTGTAGGTGGTGGTTGGGTGGAGTGGAGTGGGGTGGGGTGGGGTGGGGTGGGTGACTTGAACAATATTTGTGATAATTAATATATAAGCATGTGTTCAGTAACTTTAGAAAAACTGTTTATACCAGTTTATAAACTACACAATTTTTCAAACCACTTTTTAACCACAAACATTTTCTCTTTCTAATTTTCAGCAACTATTTTTTACCTCAAAATCATAAGTAAACCAGTTTATAAACTAAACATTATTACCAAACATAGAAAGTTATGACCAATAAATAACATGTGGCCTAAAAAGTTGAGATTGTGACTAAGCTTTTGTTTGATGAACTTGTAAAAAATATGTTTCAAACAACACAATTTTTCAAATCACTTTTTAACCACATATTTTCTCGTTCCACTTTTCAACCACGTATTTTATCTTAAGAACATAAAAAACATGCTTTTAAATAAAACTTTTAACAAACAGAGCCTAAATATATAATTGTGACTTGCAATTTTAAGCTACGGCCAATTCAATTGAAATTTGTGATTGGGAATGAAGTGTTGTGTTGCTAAATCATGTAACTCTTCGAAAGGACGTGACTATTCATACTACCATACGATCGTATGGTTATAAGTCATGCAATCAAATAGCTTTATGTGAAATCGAAAAATAAACAAAAATATTTCACATGTATCGCATTGCTCATTATACCATGCGATCGCATGGTAAGAAATTTGACCAGTTTTTCGTCCTTCTCCGAAATTTCTCATTGATCCGAGTTTCTGCACCTCGAAGCAGCAAAGTGGCAAACAATTTTGCCTAAACGGATTGGGTTGAGTCTGAATATTTGGCCAAAGTTGACACAAAATCACTTTAGTTGATTTTCAACACTTAGCCAATTTCTCGAATTATTAAACCAATTTCCAACAATTTTAACATTTCAAACTAAACTATTATTAAACCATGTATGTATTATGTCAACCTCTAAGTACGAGTAACACGATTCCTCTAAACCAAAGATTAATGCTACTTGTACTTGTAGGTTGACAAAAAAAAAACCCTTTTATGTAATATAATGATAACTAGCAAGTGATCTAAGAGTACTCAAATTGTACATATTACTATAATTAGGATGAATCCGATATTTGACTAGAAACACTAAGAACCTAGGTTCATGCTAAAACCTTTATAGTAAAGAACGAGGAAAAATATGGTCATCTGGTCGGTCCAACTTGTAATCGATTGAACTCAAACATGTTTTACATGAAAAAAAAAAGAACAACACACACGAGAGAACAAATTCTTAGTTGTATCTTCTATTATAGTGTATCTTATATAGTTTAGTTTTGAAGTTTTAAATGTTACAATTGTTAGAAATTGGTTTAATAATTCGAAAAAAATTGTTAAGTGTTGAAAATCGACTAAAGTGACTTCGTGTCAATTTCGGCCAAATATTTAGACCAGATCCAATCCGTTTAGGAAAAGTTGTTTACCACTTTACCACTTCGAGACGCAGAAACCTGGATGAATGAGAAATTACGGAGAATGACGAAAAACGGGTCAAATTTCTTACCATGCGATCGCATGGTATAATGAGCCATGTGAACACATGTGAAATATTTGTTTATTTTTCGGTTTCACATAAAGCTATGCGATATATAGTAGTATGAATAGTCGCGTCCTTTTGAAGAGTTGCCTGATTTGGCTACACACCACTTCGTTCCCAACTCTTCATCATCTATAAATAAGACCATTGGGATATCCTATTCCTTGCACCAATGATATGCAAATATAGATATCATTCTATTTTTTTCTCTTAAACAAAATTCTTGCAAAATTCTTGTTTCATAATTTTGGTTTTCTTTTCATATTCATGTTGGAGTACAAAGCCGTTATTCTGGTTTGTTGTACTTGTGTTTTGAAGTGCTACTAACACAAGTGATAGTCGGTGTATCTTGGAAGTTAATTGTCTTAAATTGTAGGCACCGTTCAACTTAAGGACAAAGTGTTCAATACTTGTCTCGACTTTGCATCTTTTCATTTCTTTTCTTTTTCTTATTTTCTTGCCGTTATTATGTCGATTTTCAGCATGGATTTTCATATATATATATATATATATAATTTTGCGTCACTATACTCAAAATGATCCAACAAAAATAGTCCTAAATTCTCTTAAATTTAGAATATATATCACTAAAAAAAATCGTAAAATATTTTATATTGGTTAGCACAACTCGATTTTGACCATTGCGTGCTACCCGTGTGCAATATACTAAGAGGAAATTACACCATCTAAGGTCTTTTAACTTCCAATTTCAAAAATCATGTGTAAGTGTTATTCATACAAAAATCAGGTCATAATTTAATTTTAATATTAATAATAAATAAACAAAATAAAATTATAATTACCCCCTACCCCACCCCTACCCTAAATAACAAACTAGCCCTATAATTAAATTGATCAAATGGTCAGTTCTCTATCTCCATTTCTCTCCCCCCCCCCCGTCGCTCCCATTAAAAACTCAGAGATCACCACGGGATGACGGGAAGAAGACGCTAGCTCTGCTAGGAGCCACCTCGGATGTGTGAGGATGACCTTCTCCCTTACGATTGCCCCGCAACCATTAGAAGATTGGCGATGAAGAAAAGGTCCAGCCTAGAGACGACTCCTTCATCAGCGACAACGGTGGATTATAAGCAACTGTCGAGTACCGCTGCTCTATCGTCGCTGTTGCTGTACCACTGCTTTGTACATCACTGCTCCATCGTCGCTGTTGCTGGACCGCTGCTTTGTACATCGCTGCATCACATCGACGATTTTCTGCTTCTTATGACGTGTGGTGTTGCGGAGCAGTGGTTGTATAGATTTTTGCAGATCTATATTTACATGTGTCGATGCGGTTAGTTTGGAATGGTGGGAGTCAGAGGTTGGTGGTTCCGGAAGTAGCATTGGGTGAGGTTGTAGTATTTGCAAGTGTTTGTGTTTTGGAGAAGGTGTTGGCCGACCGATGGTGGTGCTTACGATGATCTATATACCGATTTTGCTGCGATCAGTGTGGTGGTATGTGGTTTTGGGATTAATGGTGTTTGGCATTTGAATTTGGAGATTGTGTGGGGTTTCTAGTGGGGCTGAGGCCGTGTCGTCGGTAGGGCTATTTAGGGACACTATCATGATGGTGGTGAGAATGGCGGCAGAGTCATGATAATGTGACATTGAAATCAAAATATGACCTACAATTTACATTAAATTAAGTCATGTAACCTTAAAAAATGATTGTTGTGACCTTAAAAAAATTGAGATGTAGTTGTGCCCGTGGTGACAGTGGTAATGATCTTGGTGGTCAGAGGAGGTTTTGGTCGTGCTTGTGGTTGCCGTTGTGGTTGTGACTTTAATGTGACCTACAATTTTTTACTTGTGATATTAAAATTAATCATGTGACCTTGAAAAATGATGATTGTGACCTTAAAAATGATGGTTGGTAGGTTGTCATTGGAAAAAATGGTTGTTGTAACTTGTTATCTTAAATGGTTGTGACTTAATTGTAATCTTAGATATGTGACTTAAAAGATTTGTAAAATTGTGACCTGAGTTTTACAATATTGCGACCTTAATATTTGTAATTAATAAAATATTGTTAATTATTTAATTTAATTAATTAATCTTAATCATAACCTGATTTTTTAAATTATAAAAGTTTCATCTTAATTTTGAAATTTACATTTATAATCACCTTATTCATGTATTTTTCTCATATACTAACGGAATGGAAAAGCCAAAAATTTTTGAAAGTGTGACTACAAGCGTAAAGCCCAATAAAATTTATATTGGGCCATGGGTTAGTCTAGCAATAATATTTTTATTTTATTTTATTTTTTTTCCTGTACAATCTGAATATTTTATGGACTACACTTAACAAATTCAATTATTGGTTAGTGGCTCCTAAGTGTGGGTTGTGTCAATCAACTAGCTCAGTTGACAGTCGATGCCCTAAACATATTGTAGTTTGTAACGAGTACAAATTTGTTCACCTTAACATAACCTCCCGTCAATGCTGTCTATTCCTTTCCAAACCCCAACCCTCAAAAAAAGCGTCTCAACTGACTTTAACACTCCCCCCCCCCCCTCCCCCCCCAACACAAAACCATTAAGCACCCACCCCCTTATTAGTTATTAATACATTTTCCTCCATTTCTTTGTTCTTAAATATTTTAAAATTGATATTACAAATGTTTTTTTTTTTTGTTGATTTTGTATTTTACGATTTAACGAGGGCTTCAATATGAGTATAGTATAAATATATAAATTTTTACCATTTCAAAAATAAATTTTTATCACATATAAATTATCAGTTCAATTTAACCATAGTCTCTTTTTTTATTTTTAAACAAATAATATGATAGTTTTGAGATAAAATATGTGGTTGAAAAGTTATTTTTGAAAATGTAAAATGTGATCTCTTGATCATTTAGGAAATTATTAAAAAACTACTTACATAAAAAAATAAGATGTCATAATCTAATTAAGATTTCTAATAAAATGATATAAATTATATTGAAAAATTTATCACACAAGAATAATAAAAGTGTACAAAATTATAATTTCTAATATAACCATTTAACTTTTATTATAATAGAAAAAAAATATAACCATTCATATTATAATTTTCTATTATAAATTCTTCAAACCTATTTTTTTAAAGAATATAATAATATATTCTGTATATAGCCATTTTTACTCAAGAATATAAACCCCGTGTGGTTTGAAGATCAAGCTCAAAAAAGGATGGGAAAAGTCTTTAAATACAGACCTAAAACTATTATTACTTTTTAAAACTAAAAAACTTAGGATTTTTTTTTTTTTGTTTAAATCAGGTGTTATTAGTAATTAATAAATATAATATTTTATAATATAAAAATAATTATCAATTATATATTAATTAAAACTAATATAATATTTAAATAAAAAAAAAACCATTAAACAACATGTATCCGTCCATCACAACTCTCAGCCTGACCCCACCCACCCAAAAAATGAGGTATTTTTTTTTTCCTTCTATCTCTCTCGATGTTTTCCCACTTTACCCTACCCTGCCACCCCACCTAACCCACAAATTGACAATTGATCATACAAAATCGTACAATATTGACAATTGATCACACAAATTGATAATTATCAATTATATATTAAATTAAAACTAATATAATATTTAAATAAAAAAAATCATTAAACAACATGTGTCCGTCGATCACAACTCCCACCCTGACTCCACCCACAAACCAAAATATGAGGTTTTTTTTTTCTTTTTCTCTCTCTCGATGTTTTCCCACTCTATCCTACCCTGCCACCCACCTCACCCACAAATTGATAATTGATCATAAAAAATCACAAATCACAATTATAAATTTAATCGCAAATTTCATCCCACCTCACCCCAAAATTGATTTTTTTTTCTTCTACTTTCCTACACCCACCCACCCACCTCACCTCACCTCACCGCACCGCACCCTACCCTACCCCACTCCTACAAAAAAGAGGTTTTTTTCTTCTCTCTCTCTGTTTTCCCACCCCCACCCCACCTCACCTCACCCACAAAGTGACAATTGATCACACAAAATCACAAATTTAATTGCAAATTGCACCGTAATCCCACCCCATCCCACCCAACTTCAACCCACAAACAAAGTCACATTTGATCACACAAAGTCACAATTCGATCAAAATTACAAATTTAGTTGTAAAATTTACCCCACCTCACCTTACTTGACATGCAGATTCATAGTTGGTCATATAAAGTCACAATTGGGTCATAATTACAAATTTAGTTGCAAAATTCCACCCTTCTCCAATCCAACTCCACCCCACCCACAAAGTCACATGGGTCACAAAAGTCACATTTCAGTCACAATTACAAATTTATTTTCAAACTTCAACGCCACCTACCCCACCAGCAAAGTCATAGTTGTTCACACAAAGTCATAGTTGAGTTATAATTACAAATTTAGTTGTAAAATTCACCCCCACACCGCCCCACCCTACCCGACCCAAAAGTCACAGTTGGTCCCACAAGTCATAGTTTGGTCACATAAGGTCGCGATTTGATTACACAAAGTCACAAAAGGTCAGTTCGATCACACAATGTCATAGTTTGATCACCGGAGGTTATAGTTCGGTCACACAAAGTCACAATTCAATCACACAAGATCACAAAAGTCACAACTCGATGACAAATAGTCATATTTGAGACAACTATATGTCACATCACGTACTCATCCAATGTTCACACAAAGTCATCGTTGGTGGTCACAATCTATAATATAATTAGTCACGATCATCCATAATTAGTCACGTATTGTTTATTTATTAATCACAACTCACTCGTTTTTTTATCACATCTCGCACTTATCATAAGTAGCACAATGTCATAATTAATCAATATTTTGGTCACATTTATTTAATAATTGATCACATCCCGTACTTAGGGGTGGACAAAATAACCGAACCAGACCAAACCAAACCAAGCGGTTTGGTTCGGCTCTACATAAAAAAAATTATGGTTTAGTTCTTAGAATCAAGAACCATTTGGTTTCGGTTCTCTTTATAGAACCAGAACCAAGAACCAGACTATATATATATATATATATATATATATATATATATATATATATATATATATATATATATATATATATATATATTTTAAAAATTAGTGAATATTCATTTCACCAAAAAATTCAAATCTGAAATTATAAATGTAAAATGTACAAAAATGTTATTTACCATATATTTTATCTCATTTCCTATTAGACAAAGATTTTAAATCATAAATCTAAATTCTAATTCTAATTTATTTTTCTTCTTTTCAATTATAGACAAGCATTCACACTGCTTTACTTGCACTCTTATAATACAGCAATCGTTGCACTCCTTAATCACCATCGACGACATTGATATTTATTTTTTAAAATTTATGTATATATAAACATTGATACAATTCGTCAATTCTCAAGAGTTAACCCAAACTCAAATTGCAAATTTCATCCCTAACTTACACGGCACCATGGTAGAATGAGACTCAGAACTTCATCGTAACCTATAACTATAAGTCTAAACGGCATTTATGTTCGATTCTCTAAGTTTCAATTGGTCAACGAGCTTCCTTCAGGTGAGTTTCTTCTTCTTTGACTTCGAATAACATGTTACTTTTTCTAAATTTTTGTTTTGTTAACTAAAAATTTCATTTTCTATTTAATAATGATGTAAATGAATTCTAATGAAGAAGAGGATATAAACTGATTTTAATTTACATTTATTATTAAAAATTCAAGTGATGGTCCTAGAACCAAACCAGAACCGAGCGGTTTGGTTTCATATCTTTAAAAAAATCAATTTGTTTCATTAATAAAAAATCATCGGTTTATGGTTTGGTTCTTCTGGAACCAGAACCAAAACAAACCAAGTACACCCCTACCCGTACTTACCACTAGTCACAAAAAGTTAAAATTAATGAATATTTTGATCACAATCACATAATAATTTGTCACGGTTATCTAATAATGGGTCACATGTTTTTAATAATAGGTCACATGTTTTTAATAATAGGTCACAATTTACTCATTTTCTTGATCACCGTTTGTCAATATTTTTTTCACAATTACCTAATAATTGATCAAATTTTGTACTCATCACAAGCCACACAAAGTCACATTTAGTAAACATTTCGATCACATTTTCGTAATAATTAGTCACAATCACTATTCAAATCACCCAACCACCGCAACAGGACCCACCACCAAATCTACAAAAATCATACCAGTAACAACCACTAGATCTAACAACGATACACCATCATCTCACCACCAGATCTACAAACACTAGAACATTGCCACCCCATCACCAAATTAGGAATGGCAAAACGAACTGTGAAAACCATGAACCGCGGAGCTCACCCCCATTAGGGGTAGAACCGCCCCGCATAAATGGATTCGTGGGGCGGATACGAGGTAAAAAAGCTCTGTCCCGATCTAAACAGAGGAGGAAGGTTTTCCCCCGCCCCGACCCGATCTCTAGTTTAAAAAATGAGGTATACTTGACTAACTAACAAATCAATGCCGTGTGGAAATCAATGGATCATTCACTATTTTTATTCTCAATCTTTATTTTATTCTACATTTCCTCCATTTTTAGTGAATGGAAAGACAAAATTGTTCATTCAATGAATGACTTTGAATATAAAAATGAATTATAGAAGTATAAGACAGACAAGAAAGATCAAAGAAAATAAGTTAATCTCCTAAAGAAAATAATTCAGTCTTCTCTAGTGTAGTGTAATTTACTATATATGTCTCCAATCCAATATTATTAGTTGCAGTAAGAAAAATTGTAATTTAGATGGCTAATTACTTTCTTCAAGAGATTTTATTTATACGGTGTACAATGGCAACAACCAATTTTTCAACTAATTATGGACCATTTTGTGTGTGTGTGAAGCTCGTGATTTGGTTTTAATTCAAAATAGTTTAATTTTATGAAACTCACCCCGTCCCGCTAATATAAATGGTTCACTAAATGGAGCGATTTGTCAATCCGCCCTGCCCCGCGACCCGCCCCACCTTTAAGCGAGGCACGGAGCGGATACGAGGAAAATTATCCGAGACAGGGCGGGGCGTGGCGTGGAGCACACCGACCCGACTCCAACCCGCCCCGTTGCCATCCCTACACCAAACACCACACCACCAAACCTGAACATGTGTTTGAAGAAAAGGAACACCACCAACCACGGTTGAGATGATCAAGATCACTAAAATTGCATCAACAATGAGAAAATTGAAGAAGGGACTACAGCTGCACCACCGCAGCAACGACTCTAATCGATGCAATATCAGCAGCGGTGCCACCTATCAAATCACCACCGCCTGCATCATACCACACATACCATCACCACCAGAACATGAACTCACAGCACACCACCACAACCAGAACCTGAACCATTGCACTTGTACCCAAATACAATTTCCACCACCTCCATATCACCCACGAGAAGCATCCCTTACCACCACTGACGCCCACCACTACACCTATACCCAAACATCGTTGCCAACACCAGCAGCACCATCGGACCACCACCACCTCCTACACACCACCATTAGCACATTTACACAATCATTACCATCACAACCACCACCATATATTTCTCCTATCAAATTTTTGGATAAATGAAAATGTAATCAAAGAAGCATCTCAACCCTGAGAACACAAATCCAATGGCCGATTGAAGTTTTGATTTGGCCGGAATTTTTTATTGAAGCTCCGGTCAGAACTTCTCCAGCCAAAATCACCGATTGTCTCTCCTTCTTCTTGCACCTCGAGCTGTCGTCGTTGACATTTGCCTAGACCGCTACCGAAATTTAAAACTGTCACGTGCTTGCGACCGCCTCTGATTTCTCTGCCTGTAGCTACCGCTGAGGAGAAGATGCGGTGAGAATTGCTTCAAATGGGAAGATATTATAGAGAGGGAGAGGAGAGAGAGAGGAAAATGGAAGATTTGAGTGTGTTCGGCTGGTGAAGGGTTTGAGAGAAGTGGGCTTATCTGAAATTCTGGACAAAATTGTTTTAAATTACTAATTACCACCTAGGAATGGCAAAACGACTTGTCTGCTCGGGCTTGGTTAGGAAAAAGCTCGGGCTAAGCTCGGCTCGCGGCTCGAGATTTTTAGACAAAGCTCGAGCCGTGCTTTTTTTAAGAGACGGGCTCGGCTCGGCTCGAGCCTAAATAAAAGCTCGCTAAAAAAGCTTGATGGGAGCTTGAGCAATGAATTTCAACCACGAGCTCGGCTCAACTTGCTATATATACACATTTTCAATAAAAGTTTTATGAATTTTTAGCATAAAAATAAGAAAAAAAGTAAAAGCTCGGGACTTGGCTCGGCTTGGAAAAAGCTCGAGTCGGGCCTTATTTTTTGGGACGAGCTTTAGCTCGGCTCGAGCCAAAAAAAGCTCGATCCTTGATCTTCGGCTTGCGAGCCGGCTCGGCTCGTTGACATCCCTATAATACCACCTGAAAAGTAAAAAAAAAAAATAAAATGTTTGCATAGGTAGTTTGAATTGTATATTTGAAATATCGGTCCCCATGCAATTTTCCCAAAAAGGATTTTGTTATAAAAATGAATTCTTTATATAAAAATATTATTTTCTATTATAAAAGTTAAACACATAGGTTTGAAGAAGAGTATAACTCGTTTTTTTTTTAAAGAAAATCCAATTATTTCATGAACTTTTATCATTTTTGTGCGATAGAATATTCAATATAATTTATATCATTTTATTAGAAATTTTTACTTAGATTATGACAGCCTTTTTTTATGTAAGTAAATTTTTAATAATTTCCTAAATGATCAAGAGACGACATTTTACATTTTCAAAAATCAATTTTCAATCACATATTTTATCTTGAAAATATTATATTATTGTTTAAAAATAAAAAAATAAAAACTTTTATCAAACAGAGACTTATACTTAGATTGAACTGATAATTTATATGTGCTAAATATTTATTTTTGAAATAATAAAAAATTATATATTGATTCTATAATCATATTGAAGCACTTATTAAATCATAAAATACAAAATCAACAAAAAAAATATTTGAAATATCAATTTTAAAATATTTAAAAACAAAGAAAATGAGGAAAACGTATTAATAACTATTAAGTGGGTGGGTGCTTATTGGCTTTTTTTTTTTTTTTGGGGGGGGGGGGTGTTTAAAATCAGTTGGGACGCTTTTTTTGAAGGTCGGGGGTGGGGTTTGGAAAGTAATAGATGATATTGGTCGGGGGTTATGTTCACCCTCATTAAATAGGGTGAACAAACTTTTTTTTGAAGGTTGGGGGTCTGGTTTGGAAAGGAATAGGCGGTATTAATTGAGGGTTATGTTCACCCTCATTAAATAGGGTGAACAAATTTGTACTCGTTTGTAATTGCATGACACAATTTAAATTTGAGTATGGCCATCTAATATGGAATGATAGATTGAGGGCACTTCTTTATTGATCGCTTTAATCACATTTGCAAGACTAAATAAAAGATTGAGCTTCACTTTATAAAATTAAGCCCTTGTTTGATATCTGTTATAATTTTAATATATCTTTTGTCACATTTTTCAATAAAATAATATTACACGTAAATCAAAACCTTTTATTTATTTTTTAATCACATATGTTCCAAAAAATCTGTATTTCGAAGTACACTCTCTTAAAAAATTACATTATAATGAGTTACTTTTGATGTATTCCCGACTTTATTTCATTTATAGTTAGCCTTTTGTTTCTTTCACTTTAATTATAGTTTTTACATTAATGTTGCTCTATGTTTCCCACAATCTCATATACTATTGTTAATTTCACTCTACGTTTCCTGTAGTCGCGGTTTCAAGATCTCGTCACTCTTGAGGACAATTTTTTTATATTTACATATATTATATTTCAATGACTTAAAAGTCATACTTCCCCTAATTTATGATCCATCGATGCAAATCGAACCAAATTCAATAAAAGAAGCATTGCGCAGGATTTAAAAATAAAAGGTTTAAGTCAAACGTTTGACATATTGTTGAATTCGACTATTTCTTTCTCATGAACTTCTGATTTGATGATAGCCAGATATATAGAATTGCATATAATATGCTTTATTATTATTATTATTATTATTATTATTATTATTATTATTATTATTATTATTATGCCAACAATAGATAAAAAAATTCAGAAATAAAGGCAAATTAAATTAGGACAAATCCTGCATTTCTGATAATATTTCATTGAAAATTCACGCCTTGCATTTTACCAACATGATATCATCTAGGGGAGGAAGGAAAAAAAAAAAGTCATTTTACATCAGAGAAAGAGAATAATTAGAGTCTTTCTTCGAGTTCCAATTTACATTCTTCATCAAATACGACCGAGAATCTCAAGAAATCGCAAAATCATCAATCTTCAACTTTTGTGGAAATAGGAACATTCTGGTAGTCACATTCATCATTCAGGAAAACACTGGTTAGAACATTGCTCGAATGTAGAGATGCCTTCAAAAGCTTCACAGCCTAAAGAAAATAAGATACAAAATCAATTATGTACCTGAAAACTGGGGAAAACAAAAGTGCAACATCTACAAGAAAATGAGTCAAAATCAAGAACATTGACACCATAACTTTTTGAACTACAGCAGCTACAAATTAAGCATTGATCTCAATAAGTTTAGTGTCAATTGCATGAATCTTATTATTATTATTATTATTATTATTATTATTATTATTATTATTATTATTATTATATTTTCAATCTCTTTGTTGTTAGGTCTATTGAAGGATCTAAAACAAGTGATCCTTAGCGAATATAACAGACTGGCCATGTAAGTGTGGCTCTAAGCCTCTAACCATCTCTGCTAATTGAAAATAGAATGTAAATATGCTAAGCCTTTAGATGGGTGGTTCAGTGGGTTATTAGTTTCTCGTGGTCAATCATTTAGGAAGTGTAGTGCAAGTACTAGGCATTTGGCAGAAAATTAAATTGGCTTGCACGCGTGGGAGCATATTGAAGACAAAATATAATGAATAAAATTTGGCACCTATTTAACACCTCAGTTTTTTAGATGGAGTGGTTAGACATACCTCATTCATCCCCAAGTCTACCTCCTTTTCTTGTAGTGCACTCAAGTCCTGAACATTAAACTTGTTAAGCGAAGCAATGCTGGATATAGTGGACAAAGGCTTTACAACCAGATCATCCATTACCATGTAAGTCACCACGCCTTTAACAAACCCGCCTTCATTTGGCACGTCTTTCTTTTGGGAAGGAGCAACATATGTCAAAACCCTGGTCATTGGTTGGGAGCATGTGGAGCAAGGTGTATTGGAAACATCAGAAACACTGTATTGACGACTGCTACTGTAATAGGAATCGTGTCCTTGATTGCACTGACTGCAAGTGTAGTAGAATTTTTGAGTTGGTTTATCAGTAAGCATCGATAAATGAACTGAAGTAATAGGATTTGGTGCCTTTGGTTCCAAGAATATCTCCTTGTTTCTGCCCTGTAATATGTACGCATCGTTCAAATTCTCAACGCTATCATAGAGCTTGCCCAAGCAGCCCACCATTTCGTTTTTGCCGAGTAACCTAATAGCAGTAGCTAATGGCATAGCAAGAATGTGAAATATGAAATCCACAAAGTCTTTTCCAGCTTCAGCAAATAAAACCTTTTTGCTTTTCGTATCAATCAACAGCTTCAAATGCACTTTGGATTCTGCCATACTTTGCTGCTTATGAAAATAATGTGTTATTACTCATTATTACTGAAGAGAAATTTAGAGCCTATTTACATAAGATTAGTCACACGAAAATCAAATTGCAAAAACATTCTCACAATTATGGTGCAATTAAGCATGTCCGAAACAATTTGTGCAGTGGGTACTTTAATTCATGCCCCCCACCAAGAAGAAAACAAGAAATTTAAAAAAAAATAAATGTTACAACCAAACCAATCTCTTCCAAATTTTTTCTCGATTAACAACACTATTGCTCTTTCA
Source organism: Ligustrum vulgare (assembly GCA_963555705.1). NCBI lineage: Eukaryota > Viridiplantae > Streptophyta > Magnoliopsida > Lamiales > Oleaceae > Ligustrum > Ligustrum vulgare. The sequence continues at coordinate 46,023,170 of OY743170.1, read as the reverse complement.
CATGTGGTAAATGGAATAAACAATACTTGGACCCTATATTATGCAGTATTGTCAAAACCAGGCCGGATATCGACCAGGAAAAACGAATCCAGTTCATACTAAAACATCTGTAGTTAAAAAACGCGGGGGATCTGGTCATAGGGCTGGTTCAACCAGTAAATGGCATTATTCATTCTCGTGTTAGAGAAAAGAAATCATCCATCCATCAATGAAATCAAGTAAGAACTTACCTGGGAATTAGGGTTAGAACTGCTGGGAGTTGCGGCTGGGGTACCGGTTAATGAAGATTTTTTCAAATATTGGTTTTGAGCGCCCACAAGTGGGATGGCAAAAATATCCGCCAGCCACGAACTCGACGTGCCCCTTCAATGGGGCGAAAGCCGAAAAACAAGTCTCATCGTGGGTCGGTGGGACGGGTGTGAAATTAAAAGGGCAAAATACAACTACAACCATTGAAGTTTTTTCTTTTCACATCTAACAAACTTAACATTTTTCTTTCAAAACTCAGGTATTTTATAATTAAAAATAAATATAATATTATATATAATATAAACATAATTATCTGATATATATTATATTAAAACTAATATAATATTAAATCAAAAATTCAAATCTTCATGTCACAACCTCTCTCATCCCCGTCCCTTTCCCGCCCACCACCTGACCACTCACCCCACCCACCCCACCTACCATACCACAAAAAAAAATTTATTTTTTTTATGCTCGATGTTTTCCTACCCATCCCCATCCCATCCCACCCCACTCAACCCCACCCAACCCCACCCCACATTGTCGCAAAGTGACAAATTGATCTCGTCAAAGTCACAACCTCTTCACCCCAAAAATTATTCATCCCACCCCCACCCACCCACCACCGGACCGAACCACCTACCCTACCCTATCCTACCCCAAATTTTTATTTTTATTTTTTTCTGCTCGATGTTTTTCTACCATTTCCAACCCCATCCCATCACACCTCATCGCAAAGTGACAAATTGATCACGCCAAAGCTGCACCCCCTCACCCCAAAATTATTTAACCTACCCCACCCCCACCCACCTCAACCCCACTCGACCCTACCCCACCTCATCACAACGCGACAAATTCAATTCACCCCAGCCACAGACCCTGACCCACCCCAGCCCCCTCGCCACCCCACCCCCCAAAATGATTTTTCTTCTGTTTGTTCACACTTTGTCCCAACCACCTAATCTCACCCACCCCGACCTCACCCCACCCCACCCAACCATGACCCCCACCCCTCCCAAAAAATGATTAATTATAATTAATTAAGGTTTTTAAAGTACACATTTTCAAAATTAAGAAAATATTTTATTTCAAGAATCAGGTCTTAATTAATTATATATTTCACAGTTTATGATCACAAGTCACAATTTTTAAGTTCAAATCTTATTATGGTCACAAGTCACAATTTTTTAGGTCACAAGTATGGATCATAAGTTTATGGTTACAGTCACAATTTTTTAAGTCACAATTTATTTCTCTGTCACAAATTTCGAATTTCGTAGGTCACGATTTTTTCGGTCGCAAATCTAGAGTCAATTGGTCACAAATCACAAATTTTATTGGTCACTATTTTTTCTCGAATACAAATCAAGATTTTTTTAGGTCACAATTTTCACAAATCACTAGTTTTCTTGGTCACATATCATAAATTTTGTAGGTCGCAATTTATAAAATTATTTGGATGACTTTTAGGGTCACAGCTTATTATGGTCACTTGTCACAATTTTTCAGGTCACAAGTTACAAATAAGGTCATAAGTTTATGGTCACATTCACAATTTTTTAGGTCACAATTTATTTCTAGGTCACAAATTTCGAATTTTGTAGGTCACAATTTTTTTTCGATCGTAAATCTCGAGTCAATTGGTCACAAATTAACAAATTATGAGTCACAATTTCTTTATAGTCACAAATCACAAATTTCATTAGTCACAATTTTTTCTCAAATACAAAATTAAGAAATTTTTAGGTCACAATTTTCACAAATCACTAGTTTTTTTGGTCACGGATCATAAATTTTATAGGTCACAATTTATAAAATTATTTGGTTGACTCATTTTTTTGTCACAAATTATCGATTTATTTGCTTACAATCTATTTCTCGATCCAAACAACAAATTTTATAAGTCACAAATTAAGGTCACAACAATTAACACAACTTATTTTTTTGTCACAATTATAAAATTATTAGGTCACAATAATTCAATTAAAGATCACAATTATCAAATTTCTTAGGTCACATACTATTTACCGGTAACAAATTACATATTATTTGGTCACACATCATCATCATCATCAACACCATCACCACCACCGACCACCAACATCGCCATATTCACTCACCACCACACTTCACCATCACGGTCACTGCATAGCACCGCACCACCATTGCACACCAACACACCATACTGTGGCACTGGAACCACAACACCCATGCTGCCATACTCAAATATGCAGAGAGACGCAGAGCTGCCGACTCCACCCCCATCGCCTCCATCGCTATACACAAATCAGCACACGCACCTCATAACCTCCACCACCAACTGCACGTCATCAAGGTCACCACCACCTAGCACCACCTCAACAGCACCATCGCCATCCCCACCCCTCCTACGACAACAATAGGCAATTCATCAACAACCACCACAACTGCCGCACCAAATCACAGCCACCACTACCTCCAACCATGAACAATTATACAAAAATCAATAAAGTAAAATAGATGATAGGCATATTACAACCAGCGTATGGCATCGTCGCAGCTCCCGGACGCTGTCACACTCGGTGTCGTTGCAGCACCCTCGGCGCTGCCGTGCTTGACGCTCCCTTGTAGTGCGCTCGCTGTGCGCAGCGTTGCCAGTGCTTGAAAGCGCTCAGCACGGTGATGCCGTTGTGGCGGTGCCGATAATTTTTTCTGGTACCGCTGCACCCTTTCTGATCGGAGGAGAGAAGGTTAGGTAGGATATACAGAGAGAAGGGTAGCTGGGAAGGAAATAATAGATGAAATTGGGGTTAATAGTTTTGTGTATTCATTATATTATTTATATTAAAGAATAAGCACCTGATTTTTGAATAAATGTATTGAAAATTGGCTTTTTGAAATTGATAGCTCAAATATAAGTCTGAGTGTAATTTCCTCAAATTAAAATGAGGAATTCGAAGCAGCTTAGGGTGGGGGAGTTTTGTTTGACCTGTTCTGTCCCATAAATAAAAATAATAATTTTAATACTGTATGGTTTATAAATTGGTTTATTAATAATTTTGAGGTAAAAGTAATGATTGAAAATTTGCTAGAGAAATTGTGTGTAATTAAAAAGTTGTTTGTGAAATTATGAAATTTATAAACTAATTTATTTTAATTACCAAACGAAATTTTATTTATTATTTTTATGTAGTTTGGGAAAGTTGTATGCTTTAGCATGTCTTCGGAGGCTGGCCGCCACCGCAATTTTGGAATATTTGGTATTTTTTAGGTAAAATTTGTGGTTAAAAAGTGATTTTGAAAAATATGTAATTAAAAATTGGTATTGAGAATTGAAATATTTATAACACTATGATATAAACATTTTTCCGAACAGGTTCTTATTAATTGTTGTTTATGATGAGAGTTTGACTACATTGTAAGATCTTTTTGGAAAAAGTGTTATTTAATTAGTGATTGTGTTGTTTTAAAAAATCGTTTAATAAGATAGATGGAATGTAACAATAAAACAAGTGACAAAAAAAGTTGTAAAAATAGGGTTTTTTTTTTTAATAGGAAAAAAAAATAATAAATGGGGGCAGAGCGGGTATGGAATGCCCCACTCCACCTCGCTATGACTTAGGGAGTCACAGAGCCGGTATGGGTACGGGGTTCTTCTCGTAGGGCGGAGCATAGGTATCCGCCCCACTGCCATCCATTGGAGGGCTATAATTTTTGGTGATTTTAATCAATTTTTTTTAAATAATCAAATACATATTTGAAGTTTATTGTCTAACAATTTTAATTTGTTTTTTAAAATATGTTTATAAATAGCAATATTGCAATATTTCATTGATCCGAAAGTAAATAATGTTGGACAAAATTTTTTAGCCCGTCAAAATTGTTAAGGTTTTAAAAAATGGTCCAATAAGAGGTGCCACATGACCATAAACAAACTTATACCAACTAGAGGCTATGTTTTCATTTATTATATTTTTTTAATTTGTAAGCAAAAAATTTAAATTGCTTCTGATGTTAAGAATTAGAAATTCCAATATCATTCCCCTAAATTAATCAATTATTATAAAGAAATAAAGATACACAACACTTATTTATGTTTGTCTCAATGAGAGATTCTGTCATCTTTCGAAACTGTAATAATTTATTATGATGAAGGAAAGTTTACAGAAGAAAGTCGCACATTTATGTTGTCTTAACAACTCTTTCTATATTTTCCTTTTCCAATTTCGACAGAATAACCCTAGTGCTATTGACAAAATTTAGATAAAATTGCTGGTAGCTTTTATGTAAGACCAAATAGATTTTAAATCATATTATTTTTAAAACTAAAGGTTTTTTTTTATCTAAGGTATCTACATGCATTTCACCAACATACTAGCATCTCAAAATTGAAAATACCATACAAACTACTTATTTACGTCTGAGAAAGGAAACACAGATGCAGTACAATCTGCATCAGTCTTCATCAAAATACAGTGGAGAATTCCATGAAGTCCCAACACCATCATTCTTCAACTTTTGCTGCAAAAAGTAACATTTATCCTCTTTTCTTCGGTCGTAAAGTGCGGTCACATTTATCGTTCAAGAAAACAGTGGTTAGAACATTGCTTGTATGTAAAGATGCCTTCAATAGCTTCAAAGCCTGAACAAAAATAAGATTTAAAATCAATTATACAATAGAATGATTCTAAATCAACAACATAGAAAAACAACAAAAAAATCCTGAATCGTATTCGTATACCACGATGATTTTTTAAGAGCTGGATCCATAGCCATTTATTGCTAAATCTATTTAAAGATCTAAAAATACAATTTCCTAACTACAACGGGCAATGTTAGTTTTGATATATAACTCTCTATTGGAAACAAAATGTAAATATTTAAGATTGTGCTCTGAACTATAGTAATTTAAAAATTTTAGATGGGCCGGTTGGAAGAGGGGTACATGTCAAGCACCGTCTTGAGATCATGCCATCTTAGGACTGTTCTGGATGTAACATGTTATTAGAGTTGTCACTCATACATGAAAATTGGTGCATTTGATTCACAAAAAAATGAATCTAGCTAGTGGTGCATATGGTTTACAAAAAATGGGTGCATATCTGAAAAAATGAATTTATTAAACTTATGCCCCGTTTGACGGCTCCATGTGCATTTATAAATGATTTCTTGTTGTTTTCGAGATAATATGTGATTTAAAAAATATGTGTAAGAATGGCATGGAAAATTGTGAAATTTTATAAATCAGTTTATAAATTACATTAAATTGTCACGTTAATGTTTTATAGACATACCTCATTCATCCCCAAGTCTACCTCCTTTTCTTGTAGTGCACTCAAGTCCTGAACATTAAACTTGTTAAGCAAAGCAATGCTGGATATAGTGGACAAAGGCTTCACAACCAGATCATCCATTACCATGTAAGTCACCACACCTTTCACAAACCCGCCTTCATTTGGCACGTCTTTCTTTTGGGAAGGAGCAACATATGTCAAAACCCTGATCATTGGTTGGGAGCATGTGGAGCAAGGTGTATTGGAAACATCAGAAACACTGAATTGACGACTGCTACTGTAATAGGAATTGTGTCCTTGATTGCACTGACTGCAAGTGTAGTAGAATTTTTGAGCTGGTTTATCAGTAGCATCGATAAATGAACTGAAGTAATAGGATTTGGCGCCTTTGGTTTCAAGAATATCTCCTTGTTCCTGCCCTGTAATATGTACTCATCATTCAAGTTCTCAACGCTTTCGTAGAGCTTGCCCAAGCAGCCCACCATTTCATTTTTGCCGAGTAACCTAATAGCAGTAGCTAATGGCATAGCAAGAATGTGAAATATGAAATCCACAAAGTCTTTTCCAGCTTCAGCAAATAAAACCCTTTTGCTTTTCGTATCAATCAAAAGCTTCAAATGCACTTTGGATTCTGCCATACTTCTGCTTATGAAAATATAGTGTGTTATTACTCATTATTGAAGAGAAATTTAGAGCCTATTTTCATAAAGATTAGTCACACGAGAATCAAATTGCAAAAACATTTTCACAATTATGGTGCAATTAAGCATGTCCAAAACAATTTGTGCAGTGGCTACTTTAACTGATGCCACCCCCCCCCCCCCCCCCCCAAAACACCCCCAAAGGAAAAGGGAAATTTGAAAGAATTAAATTCTACAACCAAACCAATCTCTTCCAAATTGTTTCTCGATTAACAACACTATTACTCTTTCACGTGTGGTAAATGGACTAAACAATACTTGGACGGTATATTAAGCAATATTGTCAACACCAGGCCGGATTTCTACCCGGAAGAAACGAATCCAGTTCATGATAAAACATCTGAAGTTAAAAGCGCGGGGGATCTGGTCATATGGCTGGTTCAACCAGTAAATGAGTGAACTGGGCCACGTCTCTTCAATTTTCATTGAAACCATTTTCTAGTCTATTTTCCGAGTTTAAAGTGCTGAAATAATTGTAGACGTTAAATATATATATATATATATATATTTATAAATATTAATTGGATTTGATCAATTTAATTTTGTTTTAACCCAATTAAGTCTATTAAATAAAGTCCACTAAAGCCCACCTAAAATAAGTCCATGGATGAGGCCCATCCTACTTTTCAAAGCCCAAACGATTTTATTTATTTATTTATTTAAATAAATGGGGTGGTTACAAAATTTTCTCTATAAATAGGACCATTGGTCCATAAGAAAAAAAAGAAGAAAAAAAGGAAGGAGAAAAAGAAAAACAAATTGCAGGTGGAGAATACAAAAATTCTCTCAAACTTCAAGCCAAGTCCAAAATTCAAGAAGATCAAAGTCTTCTTCAAATCAAGCAAGTTCAAATCAATTTCAAGAAGATCAAAGCCTTCTTCAAATCAAAGCAAGTCAATCCGAAGTGCAAATCCAAAGTTCAAATCCAAGTCTCAAGTTCCAAGTGACAAGCAAGCAATCTCTCAACAAATCAAATTTTCCAGCAAATTCAGAAGTCCAGGAATCAAGCCACGTGGCCCCTTGTCTTCAAACACGCAGATCGTTAATCAGAGGATTTTGCAATTTTTGCATTTACAAGAGCTGTCCACTTGTATTTTCTCAAATTCAATTTGTAACAATTTCAGTATTTTTAATAATACTTCGAAATTCGTCGTACAAATTTCTTGGCACGCCCGGTGGGACCCTCTTGCCTCTCATCTTCCGTTCTGCAAAACTTTCAAGTTTCAACAAATACATCATACATGGCAAGCGAAAAAGCGAAGGAAACTGTGACCCGTCTGGAGGAAACACTTGCTGAACTTTTCCATGTGACCAGAGCCCAAACAAAATCTGGGAAAACTCAACTGGTTACACCATTGAAGAAGTTCTCCAAAAAGGGCAAGATGAAAATCGCTTTCAAGAAGCAGGGCACCTGGTCGTCAGAAAAGAACTTGGCAAAAAGTCCCTGTTCTGGTTCTATCTCCAGTGGCAGGTCTGTTTCTGGATCAACTCATGCTACTTCTCCACGAAAATGGGGAGACTATACCGCTTCTGAAGAATCAATCGAGCCGGTGATGGTAACAGAAATGTCACTAGACACTGATGATCGAGTTCAGCAAATGGCAGTCTCCATTGAAAAGTTGACAAAGTCTTTGGAGAAAAAAGATGCACAAATCGCCGCTCTCATGCATCGACTGGAGTTGCAAAACCCTTTGAAAAAGGACAACCCAGAAAATGCAAGCTCTTCCAAAGTTAAAGATCCTGAAATCCAAGAGTACCAGCAGAAGCAAGATATGCATGACCGTACTGTTGTGCAAAATGTGTTTCGTGACACCACTCAACTCTCTGTTGGGTCTTTGTCCGTCTAACAACTTCAACATATGATCACTGACACCATCCGTGCTCAATACGGTGGCTCCCCGCAATCTTCATTGGTTTATGCCAAACCATATAGTCTTCGAATAGACGAGATGAGAATGCCTCTTGGCTACCAACCACCGAAATTTCAGTATTTTGATGGAAAGGGCAACCCAAAACAACATGTAGCTCATTTCATTGAAACATGTAACAATGCTGGCACATACAATGATACCATGGTAAAGCAGTTTGTACGCTCCCTCAAAGGTGCTGCATTTGAATGGTATACAGACTTTACAGCCGGGTCAATTGACAGTTGGGATCAGCTCGAACGTGAATTTCTCACACGTTTCTATAGCACCAGACGGACCGTCAGCCTTCCAGAACTTGCCAGAACTAAGCAAAATAAGGAGGAACCAGTTGTTGAATACATTGAACGCTGGATAAATCTCGTCCTTAATTGCAAGGAACGTATCAGCGAAGCATCCTCTATCGACATGTGTGTGCAAGGCATGCATTGGGGACTCCTTTATAATCTCCAAGCAAATATGCCTCACTCTTTTGAAGAGTTGGCCACACGTGCTCATGATCTAGAAATTCAAATTACAAGGCATGGAAGTTACTTGCCAAACGACCCGCGTGACAAATAGGATCCCAAGAAGGAAGTCAAAAAGGACAGTAAGCCAGGTAAGTTGAAAGAATCTCTGGTCATATCTACCGCTCCTGCAAAAATCACTTTTCAGAAATCAAGTTCAAATCCAAATCCAAATTCAAAGCCAAAGCAGGAGTTCAGGCCTAACAAGGCACAAGCACAAAAGAAAGGTCTTCTAAGTTTGAAAGAACTTGAAGAAAAGGAGTATCCATTCTCAGACTCCGAAGTTTCTGGAATTTTAGATCAACTCCTTGAACAACGAATAATCGAACTTCCAACATCGAAGAGGCCAGAAGAGGCTAGTCAAGTTGATCATCCTAAGTACTGCAGGTTCCACAGAATAATCAGTCATCCGGTGGAGAGATGTTTTGTGTTGAAAGATCTTATTGTTCGGTTGGACAAAGAAAATAAGATCAAACTCGAAACTGGTGAAAATCCAACAGTTGCTTGTTCGATGATTTCCTTTGGGTCATTCGATCCAATCCCTGTTGCAAATAAAGAGCAGTTTGCCCCTATTGCATATGATATGGACAAATTCTCGTCTGGGGTAAAGGAGTTTGGACCTCAACTTCCAAAAGGAGCTATTCCAGTAGAGTTCAAGGTAGACGGAGAAGTCACCATCACATACATATATCCAGAAATGGATAAACCACATGCTCCCAACCGTCCAACATTTTATGAAATCATGACAGATGACTTGGATGTTTGGGATTCTGATTCGGAATCTGAAGATGAAATTGGTGATGGTTGGTCCACATTCATAAGCAAGAAGGAGAAATATCAGACGCCCGACAAATTAGGTAAAATACCATCTTTGATATCTCTTGCAGGACCAACACTGGGGGCATTGAGTATGGAAATCTCCCCTATTGAAGAAACACCTTCAGAAGGAAGTGATATGCCATGGACTCTTGTGAAAAGACGACACCGAAAAGCTCAACAACTACCAAATCCTGATACACGTGATGAACAATCAAAGCTAAGAAGGAGGCCGAGAAACAGTAAGAAGAAGTCCAAAGCTAAGACAAGTTCAGCTCCTAGACCCATAACTTTGGAAGAGTATTTTCCTCAGGATTTCTTTGACAAAGAATGTTTCACTTCTAACGTCATAGGTCTGGATGGAGAAAGTAAATCAAAGAATGTTGCAGGAGAGAGTTCGAAGACGAAGAAAGTAATATCATGTCTCAATAATATCTCTTCAAACACAAGTTTGTCTGAGGCTCTAGATCTACCTTTCGATGATAGGATGGCTTTGATCATGGCATTGATTGATCCAGTTGCTTATCAAGGGAAAGTGTTGGAACCAATTACTTCTACAACTTACCAAGACTGTATGGCCACAATCACATTCAATGACGATGACTTACAGCTGGGATCTCGTTTGCATAAAAGGCCTCTATATGTTTGTGGTTATATCCGGGAGTGCAAAATACATCGGATAATGATTGATTGTGGTTCAGCTGTGAACATTATGCCAATCAATACTATGAAGAAAATTGGAATAAAGATTGGAGATCTGTCTAAAAGCAACATCATGATTCAGGGATTCAATCAGAAAGGTCAAGGAGCCATTGGCATGATACGCTTGAAGCTACAAATTGCAGACCTAGTTTCCACAGCTCTCTTCCATGTCATTGATGCCAAAACATCTTATGAATTACTTTTTGGACGTGTCTGGCTGCATGAAACAGGAGTGGTACCCTCAACTTGGCATCAATGTTTTAAGTACAGCCGAGATGGAGAAGTCAAATGCGTGGTAGCTGAGACCAAGCCCTTCCTGAAAGAAGAAGCTTACTTCGCAGACGCCAAGTTTTACCTTGAAGATGAAGAATTTCATTCGGCAGGGCTATCTACAGCGGGGTTTGAAATGGAAAGTGTTAATCAGAAAGTTGTAGTTCCACCACATCAACTTATGACAGGTAAATCAAAACTTACTTGTGAAAGGTCTTCTAGAGGTAAACAACCTCAGGAAACTTCAAAAGGTGTTGAGTTATCGAGGAAAGAATTGACTTTTCCGATACCTAACATTACAAAACTAGCTATACTACATCAACTTATGAAAGTTGCAAAGGTTGGTGAAGCTTCAACATCTATTCCAAGTATATCAAGACTCCGTATCTCTGATTCACCTGAACAGAATTTGACACATGCAAAAGGGGTTGATGAAATGAAGAGAACTTTCAAGGGATGTTACAATCCGAGAGCCAATAAACTGCTTGAAAATGCTGGGTTTGGAAGAGGAGAGCCTCGAAAATTAGGTGATCTTGACGCAGTACTTGCAGGTGGACGTGTCCCATCAGGTTTGGATGGATCAATCATATCACAACCAAAATATGGCTTGAGATATAATCCAAATCAACCGAAACAGATTAAAGTTAAGAAGGTTTCCTCAAACCCAATCATGATTCAAATATGTGAGATTCCTGAAGAAAAATCCGAAGAGTCGAGACCTTCTGTATTTGACAAAATTCAAGGTGAAAACGTCAGAGTTTCGGTATTCGAAAGGCTAAAGGGAGAATCTTCAACAACCATTGAATCAAAAGATAAAGTCTCAGTCTTCCAGAGGTTAAGCAGCAATGACCCTATATCTGCTCAAGTTGATGAAAATGCTCGAACTTTTATAGAATCGTCTCAAAGGCAATCTGCCTTCTCTCGACTTGGAGTTAAGAATTCAGATATGAGTTTAAAGACTCAACGTTCCAGGAGAAGGCGCAAAAATAGAAAGACTTCCAAGCTTCAAAAGAATGACGGAAATGAAGAAAAAGTATCAATAAACCACATTGCTTTTGAAGAAGTTGGTAACCCAGAATCTGAGGTTGAAGACTCAAACACATCAGATGAACTTGAACCAGCTCCGCCAACATTTGAAGAAGGGGGGCAAGCTACTGTGGACGATTTGAAACAGTTGAACTTGGGAACAGAAGAGGATCCGAGGCCAATCTATGTCAGTGCCCTTCTGAGTCCAAAAGAAGAATCTGAGTATTTCAACATGCTACAAGAATACAAGGATGTATTTGCGTGGTCCTACAAAGAAATGCCAGGGTTGGATCCTAAAGTTGCTGTGCATCATCTTGCAGTAAAACATGGAGTTCGTCCTATCAAGCAGCCTCAGAGAAGATTTCGGCCAGAATTGATTCCCCAAATTGAAGTAGAAATCAACAAACTCATTGAAGCTGGGTTCATACGTGAAGTTAAGTATCCGACTTGGATTGCTAACATTGTTCCTGTCAGAAAGAAGAATGGACAGTTACGAGTTTGTGTTGACTTTCGGGACCTAAATCAAGCTTGTCCTAAAGATGATTTTCCACTTCCAATAACAGAGTTAATGGTGGATGCAACAACTGGATACGAGGTTCTTTCTTTCATGGATGGGTCTTCTGGGTACAATCAAATCCGAATGAATCCTAAAGATGAAGAGCTTACAGCATTCCGCACACCTAAGGGGATATACTGTTATAAGGTCATGCCTTTTGGATTGAAAAATGCTGGGGCAACTTATCAAAGGGCAATGCAAAAGGCTTCTGATGACATGATGCATGGGAAAGTTGAATGTTATGTGGATGACCTTGTTGTCAAGACAAAAAGACGAGACGATCATCTACAAGACTTACAAGATGTTTTCAAAAGACTCCGGCGCTATCAGTTGAAAATGAATCCATTAAAGTGTGCATTTGGGGTCACTTCTGGAAAGTTTCTTGGCTTCATAGTCCGACATCGAGGCATTGAGATAGACCAATCAAAAATTGATGCCATAATTAACATGCGTGAACCCAGCAATTTACATGAACTAAAAAGTCTTCAAGGAAGGTTACCATATATTCGAAGATTTATTTCTAATCTTTCTGGTCGTTGTCACCCATTCAACAGGTTGGTAAAGAAAGATGTACCATTTGAATGGAATGATGCATGTCGTGATGCTTTTCAAAGTATTAAGAAATATCTATCTCACCCACCAGTACTTACAGCTCCAACTCCTGGAAAGCCATTGACTCTCTATGTTGCAGCGCAAGAATATTCTCTAGGTGCTCTTCTTGCCCAAAACAATGATGAAGGAAAGGAGAATGCGCTCTATTACCTGAGTCGGACATTAGTAGGTGCTGAACTGAAGTACTCGCCAATTGAGAAGATGTGTTTGGCATTAATATTTGCAGCTAAGAAATTGAGACATTATATGTTAGCACACACAATCAATCTAGTCTCAAGGGTGGATCCATTGAAGTACATAATGTCAAGGCCTATTCTTTCTGGAAGGATAGGAAAATGGGCACTTCTATTATCGGAGTTCGACATCAACTTTATTCCTCAAAAGGCTGTTAAAGGACAAGCATTAGCAGATTTTCTTGCTGATCATCCAATTCTTGCAGAATGGGAGCTCTCTGAAGACCTTCCGGATGAAGAAGTCTTTTACACTGAAGTTGTACCTTCATGGAGGCTATTCTTTGACGGGGCAGCTCGAAAGTACGGTGCTGGAGCAGGAGTCGTATTTGTCACTCCTCATGATCAAGTTATGCCATATGCCTATGCTTTGACAGAAAAGTGTTCCAATAACATGGCAGAATATCAAGCTCTCATTATTGGTTTGGAGACTGCATTGGACATGGGAATTAATCAATTAGAAGTCTTTGGAGATTCTATGTTGATAATCAACCAGCTTCTATCCGAATATGAAGTCAGAAATTTGGATCTAAAGCCATATCATGAGTACGCATCAACACTTTTGAGGCAGTTTGAATCAATACAAATCAAATTTGTTCCAAGAAATGAAAACAAAGAAGCTGATGCATTAGCCAATTTAGCTGCTGTTCTAGCCAGATCGGATGAAGAGTCTATCCACCAAGTGTCAATTGTTCAAAAATGGGTTATTCCACCACTATTGCCAGAGAATCTGCAAGAAAACAACAGTGTTGAAGTTTCCGATGAAGAAAAAGCTGATTGGAGGCAACCAATAATTGATTATCTTCAACATCAAAGGTTATCGGACAATCCCCGTCGTAGGACTGAAGTCCGAAGGCGTGCTTCTCGCTTCATATTCTACAAGAACACACTCTATCGACGTTCATTTGATGGAGTTTTCCTTCGATGCCTAAGTAATGAGGAAAAATCATACGTTCTTGAAGAAGCTCATTCTGGAATATGCGGTGCTCATCAGTCCGGGCCCAAGCTCCATTTTCGGATAAAAAGAATGGGGTACTATTGGCCAACCATGGTTCAAGATTCTATGGACTATGCAAGGAAATGTGAAGCTTGTCAAGTCCATGCAAATTTCATCCACCAGCCTCCGGAACCATTGCACCCGACGATAGCCTCGTGGCCTTTCGATGCTTGGGGCCTTGATGTGATTGGACCTATAACTCCAAAATCTTCAGCTGGACATTCGTACATCCTTGCTGAAGCTGGTTATTTTTCCAAGTGGGCTGAAGCTGTACCGCTGAGGGAAGTAAAGAAAGAAAATGTTGCGGATTTCATTCGTGTTCAAATCATTTACCGGTATGGAGTTCCTCGACACATCATCACTGATAATGGAAAGCCTTTCTGCAATAGCCACATAAATAATTTATGTGCTAAATTTGGGTTCAGGCAGTACAATTCCTCCATGTATAATGCAGCAGCCAACGGACTTGCAGAGGCATTCAACAAGACCCTGTGCAACCTGTTGAAGAAAGTTGTATCTAAATCAAAAAGGGACTGGCATGAAAGAATTGGAGAAGCCTTGTGGGCTTACCGCACTACTTACCGGACCCCGACACAAGCTACCACTTATGCTTTGGTGTATGGAGTAGAAGCTGTCCTGCCTTTAGAATGCCAAATTCCATCATTGCGGATTGCTATTCAAGAAGGGTTGACAACAGAAGAAAATGCCCGTCTTCGACTCGAGGAGCTAGAAGCTTTGGATGAGAAGAGATTAGAGTCACAAATGCACTTGGAATGTTATCAAGCTCGTATGGCAAAGTCCTTCAACAAAAGGGTGCGGCCGAGATCATTCAAAGTAGGAGATATGGTACTTTCAGTGCGCAGACCAATCATAATCACAAGAAAAACTGGGGGCAAGTTCCAACCTAAATGGGATGGTCCATTTCTTGTTACTCACGTGTTCACAAATGGAGCATACAAGATCGTTGACAAAGATGGACTGCAAATTGTACCTATCAACGGAAAATTTCTAAAGCGTTTTTACGCTTAAAGTTCTTTAAATTTTGTTGTACCTAAATGTACTACTCCTGGCCCGCAAGAGGATAAACTGTGAACGGCTCTATAAACAAAAACAAAAAATGTTTTTGTATTGAACTACGTTTTGACTTGATCCCTTTTGGGTACGTAGGCAGCTTGAATGGAAATTATAAATTCAAGTTCAGTCAAAATCAATAAATTCTTTCTATTTTTTTCTTGTATTAATCTTTCTTTGCAAAAAAAAAAAAAAATGTACAAGAGAGATGCAAAAGAAAAAAAAAATCCAATAAAGAATGATGTTGATGAATCAAAATTCATTCAACATAGCAAAATGAAAGAAGAAGAAGAAGAAGAAGAAGTCTTCATTCTATCTTAATCAATCACTGTCAATCAACTGCAAGAAGTTGTGTTCAAGAGCCTTCCTTTCTTGGTCAATGGATCCTGCAATTGTGGCATCTTTAACCTGTACTTGCTCCAATGAGGTCTTCTTCGTCTCAAGTGAACTAGTATTTTCCTGGCAAGTTTGGAGTTCATCACGAAGTCTATCCAGCTCGGAGTTCAAATCACTAATTCGAGCCTCCAAAGAAGAACATGTGGAATTCCCTGCTGCTATTTGGATATCAAGAGATTTCAATTGCTTATCCTTTTCTTCTGCAGTCAAACACTCCAAGTACTGCTGTCTTTTAGCAAGATAAACGTCAACTCCTCCAAGAAATACATCCATATGTTTCATCAAAGGCATTGGATCTGCACGGAATTGATTGATGATCACATCCCGAAGAGTTGATTTGCTTTCATTCCACCAAGTCCGAATATGGGAAAAACCATGCTTCAAAGCTTCCTTAAACAATGCCCGCAGAAAATTAATCTTGGCTTCTTGTAGAGCATTCTTCAAGAAAGAAGATTTTTCGGTAAATATGTGCAGAGGACCAGAGATGGAAGAACATATTGGTGTCGTCTCACAATTATTTGTCTTCTGACCTGGAGCTGGTAATGCTAATAAAGGAGAAGTATTCGAAGTATCCTGTCCAATCTCTGAACTGCTAACTCGCAAAGGCTCAGAATTCACCTCATCATTAAGATCATCTTGATTAGGTGATATGACACCGTTATTAATACTGCTTGGGTATTTGCAAGGAGGCTCATGTCTATCGTTGCCATAAATTTCATCAAGTGCACCAATCATCTCATGGTTCTCATTACGATGATCTGCTGAATAAAACATCCCTTCAGGAACTTGTGGAAATCCTACAACAAATAGAAAGTTGAAGAAATTAAATACCAATCTATTAGGGCATTGAATGGGCTAAAAAATGAAGATGTATACCTGCGTTTCGTGTTTGAGGCGACATATCCAAATTTTCATCGCCATAGGATACATCTGGGATGCTCAAGTCATGTCTAAATGTTTCAGAACAAGCTTCCTTAGGATTCTTCACAACCTGAGAATCTTTAGGTCGTATTGTCCGCTTCCGACGCAATATTTGAGAACGAAAAATGAGATGCAAATTATCATTCAAAAAAAAAAAATAATAAATAAAATAAAATTGAATGATAAATAAATCTTACCTGGTCTCTAGGACTACTGCTTTCCAAAGGAAGTGTGGCATCAAGTGTTTGAGGTGTTCGGTCCATAGAGCTACTGCTTTCTGAAATTGTAATGGGCTCATGTACCTTCTCTACATGTTCTGAAGTTGAAGTGTAATCCATGCGAGAGTGTATTATTTTAATTTTCTTGATACCTCTTTGATTTGGAACATCCAGAGGTCTCTTCCGAAGAGTCAATTGAGAATCTACATAAGAGGAGTCCAATTCACGAGCATTATGACTTCCTGTTTGTTCGGGGGCAGATGGAGACTTTCCAAATACAAAGTTATTATCTTCGCTGGACAATAAATCTTGCACTTTAATCTTGTTCAGACCAGGATATACTTTATCTTCCCACCAAGCTTCGTATGATGGATCAACTTGAAGTTGTATATCATCAATGCGCCCCGGAAGATGAAATGTGCATCTACTTCCTACCTGCGTCAAAGATAACCAAGCATGGTAGAGGGTCAACGCATTGGCTGTAAGCATCATTGGTTTTGGTGAGCCTGGAATCGTTTGCCTAAAGCCTTGTTGTCTTGCAAATCTGTGAGGGTTGTAAGCTTCAAGAATAAACAGGTTATTACCACGACGGTAAGAAAGAAACCCTGGTCGGATACTCATCATGAACTCTGAAGTCTCTATAGATCTTTCATTGTTATCTGTGCGTATACCACCATGAGGTAAATAAGTCGGATTCCACGAAAAATCATTAGAGTCCATTTTTCCACGAAGGAGTTCTCGACAATCAAATGCATCAACCTCCCAATGTTGGAAATCATTTAAAGTCCCAGCATATCTTCGGATAATAGGACGAACAATGCTCTTGTCAACGTTAGCATAGATGCCCCGAACAAAATAAGTTGCAGCCCAAGCGTACAAAAAATATCCGGGAAATGTATATTTGACTGATCCAATGTCGTGGCCAGTCACGCAGTTTGTTGTCTCGGTAAGTCCTCTGTAAATGCAAGCTAAGATGGGAGGTACCAAGCTGTAAGTTGATTTTGTAGCCATTCTGGAAGCTACTTTAAAAGTTCCCACCCTGAGACAATCATCTCTAGAAGGAAAAATAAAACGGCAGAGCCAAAGGGAAAGATAAGCTGTTATGTCCAACTCTTCTTGTTCTTCAATGGATAAAGAAGTATTCCAGTAGTCCGTGTCCCTGTGCAGAATATCGTGTAATGTTTCTGTGCAAACAGGTCTCTGTAAATTTTCTTTGGCCACTGACTGATCCCTTGAAGATGGATTTGCTTCCATAGCCTGCTTAAACGCCTTGCTTTTCCTTGGATTCGGAACACAATCATCAGTTTTGAACCAAAAATCAATCCAATCGCTGTGGCGGACCCGCTCACTCTTCTTTTTGTCAACGATTAGTGAAAAGGCCTTAAATAAATATAAGCAAGATCTGGGGAGGGAGTCTGTTAGTTCCAAAAGACTTGGTACTACCTCCTCGTAATAATCACCCCTGATGGAAAGTCCAGTAATCTCTTGCATATCCCAAAGCGAAATGCTGATCTCTCCATTGGCAATTACAAAAGTGTTGGTCTCCGGGCACCAAACTTCGCAAAGAGCTCGATAAATAGAGTCGGGTCGAGAGTAGTCCTTAGTGGCAGAGTAAACGGCATGAGCTAGTTCAGGAAGATTTTTCTTGATGAGAAGCTTATGAATCCAAAGGGACCATTCCCAAAACTTTGACAAGAAAGAAATCTCTCCACGATAATGGACTGTACTTCCCCATCTGATCTCCCTTCGATCAATTCTCTCAGAAATGATTGCTTTTGGGATGAACGTTGTGTCTGAAGTATGATGCGGAGGAGGACACAAACAAGGATGTCTAGTACGAGTTGAATTCCTCTGGCTGACACTGAGAATAAGCATGTCCATACCCTGCAAAAGAACTGCATGGACGAAAGGGTATGTCATTGGCTTATGGATGGTAAGTTTAAAATCTCCTATCAAGTTGCATGGAAGCTTCAAAGTAGCTTTGGTGAAGCAAATGATTTGACTTTTCCGTGCAGGATCATAAAATTCCTTAACTTCAGGTAATTTCAAATTTTTCTTGTCTTTGGAATTTTGTTTTGCCATCCATGAAAAAAAAATTAAAAAAAAATTTAAAAAAAAATTTTAAAAAAAAAAATCAGTAAATAGGATTAAAAAAAAAAAAAAATCTCTTCAAAAATAATAATAATAATAATAATAATAAATAAATAAATAAATCAAAGTTTCAATCCTGAAAATTTTATTATACTGGGGGGTATCCAAATAGATACATTTCACATATTTTTCAGGTCTTCAAAATCTTTCATCCTGAAAATTTACTATGCCGGGGAGTATCCAAATAGATACATTCCGCATATTTTTCAGGTCTTCAAAATCTTCCACCCTGAAAATTTTATTATGCGGGAGAGTATCCAAATGGATACATTCCGCATATTTTTCAGGTCTTCCAAATCTTCAATCCTGAAAATTTACTATGTCGGGGGGTATCCAAATAGATACATTCCGCATATTTTTCAGGTCTTCAAAATCTTCCACCCTGAAAATCTTATTATGCCGGGGAGTATCCAAATGGATACATTCCGCATATTTTTCAGGTCTTCCAAATCTTCAATCCTGAAAATTTTATTATGCCGGGGAGTATCCAAAAGGATACATTCCGCATATTTTTCAGGTCTTCAAAAAATCTTCAACCTGTAAAAGTAAATCTAGCGGGGGGTATCTAAAAAGATATATTCCGAAGATTTACCAAATTCTCAAAATACATATTAAAAAAAAAAATTTGACCAAAACACAGTTCGACCTTCAAATTGCTCGTCCACTTTTGAAGAATCCTGTCAAACAAAAAAAAAAAAAATTGATGGTTTCTCACGAAACCAATTAAAATTGGTTTCACACAGAAACCAATTAAATTGGTTTCTGTGTGAGAAAACCAATGAATTGGTTTCTCACGAAACCAATTATGGTTTCGGTCGAAACCAGTTAATTATTAAAAAAAAATAAAAATAAAAATAATAATAATAATAATAATAATAATAATAATAATAATAATCTTTTCTTGGTGAAATTTCAAAGTTCCAATCTTTCTCCTCGTTGTCCCTTCCAAAAAATCAACTTGTTGAAAATTTTTGAAAAAAAAAAATTGATAATATTTTCCCACTTTTCTTTCTTTGTTCTTTAAGTTTTCTTGGAATGAAGTAGTAATTTCAATTTTGAATGGGACACTAAACTATTTGTGTTTAATAAAGTATGTAGTTGATGTTGATATAGAATTCTTTGATTAGAAGGATAAGTTCTAATGGAGTCCAAGATTAATCAAACTCTAAATAAATTCAAAATTTTGAACCTCAATGTTTGGGCTCTGCGTTTTTTTTTCCTTGTTAAAAAAAAAAAAAAAAAAACACTGTTCACGTTTAAAAAAAAAAGAAAATTTCAAGTTTCAATCAAATTCTCAACTAAACCAAAATTCAAAATTCAAGATTTATCTATTTATTTATTTTCATAATAAATAAATAAATAAATCTTGAGGGGGCATTTGTAGACGTTAAATATATATATATATATATATATATATAAATATTAATTGGATTGGATCAATTTAATTTTGTTTTAACCCAATTAAGTCTATTAAATAAAGTCCACTAAAGCCCACCTAAAATAAGTCCATGGATGAGACCCATCCTACTTTTCAAAGCCCAAACCATTTTATTTATTTATTTATTTAAATAAATGGGGTGGTTACAAAATTTTCTTTATAAATAGGACCATTGGTCCAGAAGAAAAAAAGGAAGGAGAAAAAGAAAAGTAAATTGCAGGTGGAGAATACAAAAATTCTCTCAAACTTCAAGCCAAGTCCAAAATTCAAGAAGATCAAAGTCTTCTTCAAATCAAGCAAGTTCAAATCAATTTCAAGAAGATCAAAGCCTTCTTCAAATCAAAGCAAGTCAATCCGAAGTGCAAATCCAAAGTTCAAATCAAAGTCTCAAGTTTCAAGTGACAAGCAAGCAATCTCTCAACAAATCAAATTTTCCAGCAAATTCAGAAGTCCAGGAATCAAGCCACGTGGCACCTTGTCTTCAAACACGCAGATCGTTAATCAGAGGATTTTGCAATTTTTGCATTTACAAGAGTTGTCCACTTGTATTTTCTCAAATTCAATTTGTAACAATTTCAGTATTTTTAATAATACTTCGAAATTCGTCGTACAATAATCATAAAATGTTTCTGAACATTATTCATTCTCGTGTTATGGAAAAGAAACCATCAATCCATCAATGAAATCAAGCAACTTACTTGGGTAGTTAGGGTTAGAATTGCTGGGAGTTGCGGCTGGTGTACCGGTTGATGAAGATTTTTCAAACATAGGTTTTGAGCGTTTATAGGACCATCAATGTTGTGGGTGGGGGGTAGTGATGGCAATGGTATGGATATGGGTATGGATCGGGGACCACATCCCCATCACGATCCTCGTTACATGTGGGGCGGGGGCAGGCGGGGGATTAAAAATTTCTCGTTTAAATCTCCGTTATTATTATTATTTTTGAATTAAACTTTTTTTTAAAAAAAAAAAAAAACTAAAACTTATTATCTCATGCCTTTAAGTTAGTAATCTAGGTTAGAATCATCCAACTTGATTTAAAAGATTATATAATTTTTCAAAATGTATTGAATTTTTAAATTTTTACTAGTTTTAAATTTTTTAAATTATAAACGGAGCGGGGATGGTCGAGGATCTCAATCCCATCCCTGTCCACATCCCCATACCCGTAACAGGGATAAAATCACTGCCATCCCCGTCCCATTCGGGGCGGGTCCCCACTGGTATCGGGTCTCGCAGGGAAAATTTTCATCTCTAATGTGGGGCAATAATTATAACAATAAGTCTATTTCCACAATGTCATTCACAATGTGAATGACAATACCCTCACATTGGAGTGGGGATGACATTGTGAATGTAGTATCATTGTAATTATAATTTACAAATCAATTTATGGTACATTTTATAGTAATGGTGAAATTTGAGGGAAAAGAAAACGAATTTCGGGAAATTAAATTCTAAAGAATTGAAAGTTTAATGTATTTGATTAATTTAATCTATTTACGTGGAAAAAGTGGAAAATTTTTCAACTTATATTATTTGATTGACATTATTTCTCATAACAAATAAAACAAAATTTAGCTATTTTATACAATTTTTTATTTTTTATTTTTTCATATATTTGTACTTGATAATAATAATAAATGTTAATTTCTGAGAATAAATAAGTCAATTAACAACAATAAAAAAAGATCAAACAAGACTTATGATTTGCCATGTAAAAGTGGAAACTAATTATCATCTATTAACCAAGAATTCATTTGTCTTGAAAACCACGAATTGCACGACTTCCAACAAAAGTAAGAAAATCAATTCCAAAGCAAAACTTGTCAATCAAACAATAGAAAAAGATGAAAGTGGCAAATGAATTCCTACTTCTTGGGCAAATCTATCATATCAAACGCTACCTTATAAACAACACATTTTTTCAAACAATTTTTTAACCACAGACATTTTCTCTCTCTAATTTTTAACCGGGTAAACAGCACAAATAGTCCCCAATCTTTAGATTTCTTGCGAAAATGGTCCCCAACGTTTAGATTTTTGCATTTGTACCCTCAGAATCACCAAACGTTGCGAAAATGGTCCCTACCGTTAGATTCCGTTAGTTTTTACCGTTAAAAACATATAAATAGCACAAATGGTCTCTAACCTTTGGGTTTTTAACGATAATAGTCCCTAACATATTAAGGTCACGTTTGAAATTTTAAGTTTGTAACCTCCAAACGTTTGTCGTATTTAGTCTCTAACATATTAAGCCCTATACGTTTGGCGTATTTAGTCCATAAAATATTATGCCCCTATTTGAGATCAATTATTTCAAATAATATCGTTTGTAATCATAATTTTTTGAAGAGTTTGTTTTAAAAAAAATTGAATTTATTTGTAAACTATTTTATTGATAGAATGTGTGGTTAAAAACGAGTTTTAAAAAATAAAATTCATTTTGGATTTCTAAAATGCACAATAAAATATTTAACAAAAAATCATCGCTTCAACCTATTGAAAAAAAAATAATGAATCCATGGAACATAAACAAACAAATACATTTGACATTATTTTAATAATTGAATAAAAAAATATGTTTTTATCAATTCTATTTTCGATTTTGAGAACTGATCAATATCGATTTTCGAAATTTCATTTTTTTTCCAAAACTCGTTTTCTTCCACACGTTCTATATATATATAATTTATGCATAAATAAAAAAAAATCTTACGTTTTAACCAAAATTCTCAAAACTTACTTTTCAAATCGATCGATTCTCAAAATCGAAAATCGAAATCGAAAGTAGAATTGATAAAATCATATCTTTTATTCAATTCTTAAAATGATGTCCAACGTATTTGTTTATGTATATTCCATTAATTTATTATTTTTTTATCAATATGTTGAAATGTTAATGTAGTGAGTTTTTGTTAAATATTTTACTGTGCACTTTAAAAATCAAGATTTTTAAAAAGTCTATATTTGTTTTTATCAATTCTACTTTCGATTTCGATTTTGAGAATCGATCGATTTGAAAAGTACGTTTGAAGAATTTTGGTTAAACTTAAGATTTTTTTTTTTTTTTTTTTTTTTTATAATTTATGCATGAATTTAAAAAATTTATATATTAATAGAACGTGTGGAAGAAAAAGAGTTTTGAAAAAAAAAAATGAAATCAAAATTGATGAGTTCTCAAAATCGAAAAATAGAATTGATAAAAACAAATTTTTTATTCAATTCCTAAAATAATGTCCAATGTATTTGTTTGTTTATGTTCCATTGATTCATTATTTCTTTTCCAGTAGATTGAAGTGGTGAGTTTTTGTTAAATATTTTATTGTGCATTTTAGAAATCCAGAATAAATTTTATTTTTTAAAACTCGTTTTTAATCACACATTCTATCAATAAAATAGTTTACAAATAAATTCAATTTTTTTTAACAACAAATTCTTTAAAAAATTACGATTACAAACCATATTATTTGAAATAAATGATCTCAAATAGGGGCTTAATATGTTAGGGACTAAATACGCCAAACGTATAGGGGCTTAATATGTTAGGAACTAAATACGCCAAACGTTTGGATGTTACAAACTTAAAATGTCAAACGTGACCTTAATATGTTAGGGACTATTATCGTAAAAAACTCAAAGGTTAGGGACAATTTGTGCTATTTACACGTTTTAAAGGTAAAGACTAACGGAATCTAACGGTAGGGACCACTTTCTCAACGTTTGGTGATTCTGAGGGTATAAATGCAAAAAACTAAACGTTGTGGACCATTTTCGCAAGAAACCTAAAGGTTGGGGACTATTTGTGCTGTTTACCCTTTTTAATCATACGTCTTACCTAGAAATTTTTTTTGCCTCCATGCCACGTAATGGTAATATTTGGTGATTTCAACCGAATCTATCTAAATATAATTACAAAGTCAACGTCAAAAATAGCACACATAATTTTTCTCTTAAAATAATTTTTTAAATATGAAAACTTATGTAAAAAAAATAAAAATAAATATTTAACAATTATTATGGTACATTTGTCACTAATGAATTTAGAATCCGTATTACGTTATTAATGACATAAAGATTTTAATGTATAAACTATTTTTTTTTTTTTTTTTTTATAATTGTTATATTATATTGAAGTAAAAAATTATGAAGTATAAGTATCAAATCGAAGATTTTAACGAGAATTTTAATATAAGTTAATAAGTGAGAGAAAACTACAAAAACATATTGTCATTAAAATCTTCTCAAAGATCAAATGCAATTTTTTTTACTTTTCCTCAATATCTCATTCATTTTAAATTATATCATTTAAGTTCTATAATACTATTTATAAACAATTTTTTGTATTAATTATTATTTTTTTGATATTTATTTTATTATTTTGAAGTCGAAAAAATATGTAGCATGTGTGTCAAATCGAAGATTTCAACAAGAAGTTTAATACAAGATAACAAGTGAGAGCAAACTGAAAAAATATATTGTTCGTAAAATCGTCTCAAGGACCAAACGCAAAAGTTTTTAGTTTATATTTTTTACTTTTACTCAATATCCATTGATTTTAAATTATATCATTTAAGTTCTATAATACTATATATAAACTACTTTTTTATAATAATTATTACTCTTTCGATAATTATTGTACTTTTTGAAGTCGAGAAATATGTAATATATGTATCGAATTGAAGATCTCAAAAAGAAGTTTAATACAAGATTATAAGTGAGAGCAAATAAAAAAACACTTTGTTCGTAAAAAGGTCCAAAATATTAAATATAAAAGTTTATTTTATAGTTTTTACTTTTCCTTGATATCTTATTCATTTTAAATTATATCATTTAAGTTATATAATACTCATTATTCATAAAACCTGAAATCAGTTTGACCCAAAAAGACAACAGGTCAAGAATCAAAAGGTTAGATCGGGAGAGTCGAACCGATTTTAGTTAAAAACTAATAATTATTTCAAAGCTCAAAAATTTTTCTAAAAAAAAAAAAATTAACTCTTTAATTTCAAAATTACCAATTCAAAATAAATATAGATTTATGGTTGTTAATTTTATTTATTATGTTTTATTTTATTTCAAACTATTTTAACATATAAGAAGAAAGTTCAATAAATAAATAAATAATAAAAAAATAAAAAATATTTTTAAAAGAAAAAAATAATTTTAAAGAAAAACCCTATAAAGATCAAAATTTCTAGTTTTGTTTAGTTTTGTACATGTATCTTATTTTGATTAATTTTGTCTTTTTTAAAGTTTTAAATTCGATAATTTTTGTATTAAAATGTTATTGTACTATATTTTTATTTGATAAGATTGTATAATAAACATATTTTCATAAGTTTTGATCGAAATCACCATCACAAACATATTCTCATACATCGTACAGGTGAAAATACTAGTTTTTTAAAATAATCAAATACATACTTGAAGTTTATTAGCTAACAATTTTAAATTGTATTTTAAAATATGTTTATAAATATCAATATTGCAACATTTCATTGATCCATTTCTTTTGAAAGTCAATAATGTTGGACAAAAAATTTTAGCTAGTCGAAATTGTTAAGTTTTAAAAAAAATAGTTCAACGATATGTGCCACGTGACTATAAACAAACTTTTACTAAATAGAGGCTATGTTTTTAGTCATATCTCTGTGGCACTCAACCTTTCTGTATAAATTTTATTTTTGAATAATAATATGTTTTGAAATTAAATAAAAATGATTTTCTATTGATGTGGTATCTATACATGTATCCATACCTATTGAATCTGATAGTCATATTGTAATTCTTCAAGTTTTTGAGTTAATATTTTCTTGATATATGTTAGTGTATATAATACTGAAATGAAATGATTTACATACGGCAAATAATTAGGTAACTAAAATTTGTAAAAACATAATGTTGTATTTATTGATATTATTTCCAGTCTTATTCACCATCCTTTATTTCATAATGTAGAAAAAAAACTAAGGTAACATATTCAAACCACTGAGTCTCTGTCTAAAGTTGGAAACTGAAAATTTTGATAAGTTTCTCTGCTTCACGACAGTTAATTGTTAAAAGTTAGTATTTGAAAATTAGTGCTAAATTCCGTTAAACATTAATATACACAAGTATCGATACTCTCAGAACAGTAATTTTATAAAAACACACATAACCACATATCTATTTATTTTAAGGTCTTATACGGGGTTTTTATATTCATCAAAATTAAACCTCGTATTTTTAACTAACTACATATTCGTAAAAGTAAAAACATCAGTGTATACCAGTTCCAAAGTATTTATATCATAATATTCTACTTTCATCTTCGTGTATTCATAACGGGACAAAGTTTGGAATTCTGGAGGGTAGCTCCATATCTCCGTTTCCATGATATACATGTAAGTCAACTAATTTTTGGAATTTTCCACTCGCTAGAGACAACCTTAAAAGTAGCATGATCAAGCATCTGCAATTTTTAAAACATGAAAAAACTATAAATACAAAAGTATTCAGCGAGTAATATACTTTTCTTTTAAAAATATGAATTTCATGAGGGCCCATATTACAAGTTATGTGTTATCCTGTGCGCATAAGAATTCAAGCAAGACATAAAATCCTGATGCAAGTGTGTTATTTTACACATATCTCAAGCAGGAAAGAACTTCTAGTAAGTCAAATATATCAAGTCAAGCGCTTTGAGGCGTAATATCAAGCGGGATAACATAATGAATGTAATAATGCAAGAAAAATACTTTAATAAAACAAGAACAAGTTAAAATATCAACTAATTTTGCACGAAGTAACATTTAAGACCAATTTCAAAGTTGAGTGTTACATTGTTTAGAATCTGAAAACAAAGAAAGAATCAAAAAACAAACTTCTATTTATTCTGAAAAATTATGAAAGTATCGATACATGTTCAGACCCTGGTTCTTAATGCAAATCGATCTCTGATTTCAATAAAATCTCTGATTTTTCCTTGAATTATTACTTCAAGATCATTGCAGAATTTTCCCAGCATCATGAACATGATCTAAAACATAGTTTGTAAATTGTAGATCAAAATCACAGACTATCTAGCCTAAACTCTCACTCACGTTTTTAATTCGATTTTTTAGTACTTTCCTTGTATTCTAGATTCATGAAATAATCCTTATTTATAACACATGTTTTAGACTTAATCAAATAAGTTTTGTTTCCAAAAATTAATTTCTAGCCTATGATTACCTAAACTAGGCTTGAGGATTCATCTAAGTTACAAGCAAGTGTTGTTAGGGTGCATGAAGACAACCTGTTCATGCAAGACAAGTGACAAAACTTGTTAATTCCAACAAATCATAGATCAGTCACGTGTAAACCCTATCTGGGTTTCTGTATGTATCGATACATGTTAATCATGTATCGATACATGGATAAAAAAAAATCATAATTTTAATTTTCTTTAAAATTGGAGAAAATAGTGGATCATTACAATCTTCCCCTCTTAAAAGAATTTCATCCTCGAAATCACCTATGAGAAGAGTTTAGGATATTCTTGCTTCATTTATTCTTTCCTTTCCCAACTTTCTTCTTCAATTGTCGCGCTCTTCCATAAAATTTGTATGATGACACTGTCTTGTTTTGTAGCTTTTTAACTTCCTTCATCAAGATTCGAACTGGTTTTTCTTCAAGAGTTAAATCAGGTTGCACATCATTTGGAATGTCACTCAAAATGTGAGATGGATCAGAAATGTATTTCCTAAGAGTCGAGATATGAATGACGTTGTGTATCCTTTGCATTTTTTTTGGCAATTCCAATCTATATGCCACTTCACCAATTCGTTCTAAAATAGGGAAAGGACCGATGTATCTTGGAGTTAAATTTCTTTTTTTTTTCCAAATCTCAATAACCGTTTGATTGGTGAAATCTTCATAAATACTTGATCGCCCATTGCAAATTCAAGTGGTTTTCTTCTTTTATTTGAATAACTCTTTTGTCGATCTTGGGCTATTTTTAGATGGATTTTTATTTTTTCCACCACTTGTAACATTTCTTGTGGCATATTAGAATTTATTAATGAACGTTCTCCAGTTTCATTCCAATTTAGAGGAGATTGGCATCTTCTTCCATATAAAACTTCATATGGTGGCATTCTAATAGATGCTTTATAGTTGTTATTGTATGAAAACACGATCAAGGGTAGATAGCAATCCCAAATTTGTCCAAAATCTAGTATACATGCATTCAACATGTCTTTTAATGTCTGAATTGTTCGTTCTGATTGTCCATCAGTTTGTAGATGAAAAGCGGTACTAAAGTGTAACCTAGTTCTCAATTCCTTGTGTATCTCTTGCCAAAATCATGATAGAAAACGAGGATCACGATATGAGGTTATGGACAAAGGTACACCATGTAATCGAAAAATTTCTTGAATGTATAAATTAGTGAGTTGTTCCATTTATAGGTCATCTTGACCGGAAGAAATGGGTTGATTTTGTAAGTATGTCCACAATTGCCCAAATTGTGTCGTATCCTTTAATTACTCTTGGTAAACCACTGACGAAATCCAAAGTAATCTTATCCCATTTCCATTCTGGTATGGATAGTGATTGTAAAGTACCTGCTGGTCACTGATATTCTGCTTTTATTTGTTGACAAGTCAAACACCTAGTAACAAAATATGCAATCACTTTTCTCATCTTTGGCCACCAATATCGAGTTCGAATATCTTGACACATTTTTGTACTTTCAGGATGAATTGAATATGGAGTACTATGTGCTTCTTCCAGAACCTTTTTTTGACTTGCTGTGGAACATAAATTCGAGCATTACATGTAATAACTCCGTTACTTGACATGTTAAAATCAGAGGATCCGTGACTCATTTTAAGTCGTAGTTTATCTGCAAAGGGATCTATTTTCTGAGCTTCTCTTATTAATTCCAACATTGTAGGTTGTACTATTAGAATTTACATTTGAGCTTTTTTAGACTCTAAAACTTCAAGTTGCAATTTTTCCATATCTTTCTAGAGTTCCTTTGGCCTTTTCTTTCCAATAGGTGTTTTCCGACTTAATGCGTCAGCAACTACATTGGCTTTTCCTGGATGGTAGTTGATTCCACAATCATAATCTTTCACTAATTCCAACCACTTTCTTTGTCTCATGTAGGGATGGAAAAACGGCTCGTATGCTCAAGCCGCTCGGGTTGGCTCGAAAATACTCGGGATTAGCTCGGCTCGCGGTTTCTAGTCAAAGCTCAAGCCGAGTTTTTTTTTTTTTTTTTGAGGGACCAGCTTCGGGTTGGATAAAAAAAAGCCCGTCCAAAAAGCTTCGAGCATTGAAATTCAATCACAAGCTTGGATCGACTTGTTGTATATATACCTTTTCAATAAAAAAAAAAACTATGGATTTTATTATAAAAATAAAATAAAATTTAAAAACTCGAGACTCGGCCTGTCTCAGCTCGGAAAAGCTCGAGCCTAAAGCTTGAGTCGAGCTTTATTTTTGGGGGGATGAGCTTTGGCTAGGCTCAAGTGAAAAAAAGCTCAACCCCTAAAAGCTCAAGCCTTGATCTTCGGCTCGCAAGCCGGCTTGACTCGGCTTGTTGATATCTCTAGTCTCATGTTTAATTTTTTTTCAGTAAAGAAGTATTCGAGCTTTTATGATCAGTAAAAATCTCGTAATGTTCGCCATATAAATAATGTCGTCAAATCTTCAAAGTGAACACTATAGTGGTAGGTTCTAAATTATGTACAGGATAATTCTGTTTATACGATTTCAACTGACGAGAAGCATAAGCAATGACCTTTACTTGTTGCATTAATACACATCCAAGACCATTTTTTGATGCATCACTATATATCATAAATTTTGTGTCTCCACGTGGATTAGTTATTATTGGAGCTGTAGTCAGCCTCTCTTTTTCAATTCTTGAAAACTATTCTCACAATCTTGTGTCCATCTAAAAGGTATATTCTTTCGTGTCAATCTAGTTAATGATACTGCTATTTTTGAAAAATTTGGTATGAATCTCCGATAATATCCTTCTAAGTCTAGAAAAGTTTGTACTTCCCTAGGATAGTAGGTTGACTCCATTGAGAAACTGCTACAACTTTACTGAGATCTAACGAAAATCTTCCTTTTGACACCAATTGTCCCAAGAAAATTGCTTTGTTTAACCAAAACTCACATTTGGAGAATTTAGCATGGAGCTTCTTTTCTTGCAGAGTTTGTAAAACCAATCTCAAATGTTCAGCATGTTGATAACGATCTATGGAGTAGATTAAGATGTCATCGATAAATACTATAACAAGTTCATCCAAGAATTTCGAAAAATACGGTTCATCAAATCAATAAATGCTGCTGGAGCATTTGTTAACCCAAATGGAATTTCCAAAAATTTAAAATGTCCATATCGAGTTCTAAAAGCAGACTTGGCAATATCTTCATTTATGATTCTTGACTGGTGGTATGCGAACCGTAAATTAATCTTTGAGATGGCATTGCTCCTTGTAGCTGATCCAATAAGTCATCAATTCTCGGAAGAGGATACTTATTTTTAATTGTGACTTTATTTAGCTCTCAATAATCAATGCACAATCGCATTGATCCATCCTTTTTCTATATGAATAATACTGGTGCACCCCAAGGAGAGGTATTGGGTAAGATAAATCCTTTTTCTAGTAATTCGTCTACTTGATTGCGTAATTCTTTTAATTTTGTAGGGCCCATACGGTAGAGTTTTGGATATAGGGTTGGTGTTGGAATGGTTTCAGTGTTAAATTCAATTTCTCTTTTAGGAGGTAATTCGGGTAATTCCTTGGGAAAAACATCGAAAAAATCTTAAATTGTAGGAATTGTAGATAACTCTGGAAGTTGATAAGCTTTAACTTGATATAGACTCATCCAATATCCACTATGTCTCTGAGAGATCATCTTCATAGCTTTGATTGAGGAGATAATTATCTTGGAAGTTTTTGCTAGGGGTGGAAATGATATAAGTTCATTTTTGGGAAAACTTTGGGTTTTGCCTTTACAATTTAAAATTATCCCATGATTGGATAACCAATCAATTCCAAGTATGATATCCAACATAATATGTTCAATAGGATAGTTATCATCCTTTATTTGTATTTGGGCTTCTGATATAAAATTTTGTGTTTGATATACTTTTCCATCTGGTAAAGTGATTTAACACATACTAGATGATTGTTTAATAGGTATTCGGTGGCATTGTACAAACTGGGTGGATAAAAATGAATGAGTAGCACCAGGGTCAAATAACATATGACCCGTTTAGAAAATAGGTAAGTCGTACATGTAATCACTTTATTACTTTCTGATGCTTCCGGTTGCACTAGAGCATAAACCCGGCCAGATTGCGGCAAAGGTTTGGTCTGATTAGCTTTTTACTTGGGAAACTTCTTAACAAATGTCATTTTTCTCCACATCCATAACATAACCCTAGTTGAGTCTCACAAGGACCTCTATTCAGTTTCCCACAATATGAACAAGATAATGGATTTACCTCCGTGATTTCTATTCCAGGCTTCTTGATGGTTTGTTGAGGTCGAACTCAAGAATTTGTTGCCACTATTGGTAAATCAAGGATTCCATCGAGTCAACGGTCTTTGTGGATTTTGATTATGAACTTCTCTAGCTTTTATTATCTTCATTTCTGCCTGTTCAGCCATTAAAGCTCTTTCTACTATACTCGAAAGGTAGTAGTAGTTGAAGAAGACATTAACAAGTCTCTACTGGCACAGTTCAGGTTTTAATTCCTCGATAAAACGATCTATTTTATGTCGAGGTTGACTAACCATGTGTCTAGAAAATCAGGATAGCTCTTCAAATTTCTTCACATATTCTGTTACTGTCATATATCCTTGTTTCAGTTGAATAAACTCATTAAGTTTCAGATTTTGTATTGATGCTGGAAAATATTTGTTGCAAAATTTTTCACAAAATCTTTCCTAATCAAAAGCACCGGCTCCTTTTAATTGAATTAAAGTATCCCACTAGTAACCGACACTTAGACGTAGCAAAATTTACCTTCTCTTCATTAGGTGTATGCATATATAAAAACACCGATTCGATTGTTCTGATCCAATTTTCAGCATCTATCGGATCTTTGGCATCGTCAAACACTGGAGGTTTTAAGCGTCGAAATCATTCAGTAATTGCTCCACCATCATTTGGAATTTGACTAGGTTGACTATCACCATTATGGTTTATTAGCTGTTCAATTTGTCGAGCTTGCTATCGAACTACTCGAGTCAAACAACTCATTGATGCAACAATTTTCAAGGGTTGAGATGAACTCATGTGCGACATATTTTTAAACCTTGGAATATATCAAAATATGAAAAAATTTCAAAAATTTAAAATTTAACAAAATATTACTCAATGTATCGATACATGCTTAAGCATAATCTATTTACCTCTTCGATGTATCGATACATATAAGTAATGTATTGATACATGGTCGCGATTTAATTGGGTTCCAATCGTCATTTTCATGCAAAATTTCAAATTTTAAACCTCTAATTCTCCCTAAACTCTCTTGATTTTCACCTCATTTAATAAATTTGATCTTAATTTCAGTCTATTATATCACCATGATTAGAATTAAGCATGGGATTTCATTGAAAGCCAAAAAATGGAAAACCATTGGGCAGTTCGATCCCTTCTACTGAACTAATTGAAAAATCCAATTCTTCTTCTGAAAATTCTCAATCTCAATCTCATTCAGAAAATTCTTCATCTCAATCCTCTTCCCAGTCAAATGATTCAGAATCTACTGAAGAAATATTGCCTTCTGAAGTGCATGAGCCTCGTACAAAGCGTTCTCATGATGTTGATGTCAATCCAAGACCTACTCAATGTCCTAGACGTGCTACCACTACTATAACTCGAGGTAGGGATTCTTCTTCATCAAGTCGTGGTAGGGGTAGAGGTAAGGAAAAAGTGGTTGAATCATAAGAACCTAGTGATAGTGAGCTTGATGATTTAACTACCTTTCCAAACATGATTTTCTTTAGTGCGGAAACTCAATCTCGTTTCCTTGCATTAAAGAAGTTACCAATTGTGCCGGAAGGGTGTTAAAAATTTCTTTTATTCGCTTCTTTCAACTTGATTACCTACCATACTTTTGAGCACATTAGTTGGCTTAAATTTTTAGAAAATGGGGAAAAAGTATGTAATAGGCTAATTCAAATGTTTTATGCAAATGTGAAGATTCAAACGGGTTGTGATGAAGAAACTGAGAGTGAGGGAGTGGCTCGAGGTGATGGGATTTTGAAAACGATGGTGAAGGGGAAAACTTTCTGGGATGGTCCTTTAAAGATTCGAGAGATCTTTGAGATGCACAAAAGTGGGGAGATTTATGATTCTACTTTTGAGAAAGTAATTGCATGTAGGTTTTTTTTTATGATCCCACACTTATAGATGTTTCTGATCATGCACCACTTTTACCATTTCATAGAGATTCCTACACCTCATGTTCACACACCTGATTAAGCCTCGTGGATATAAGCATTCGACTTTTACAGGCCGAGGATTTATGATTTTTGCAGAGAGTAGCAAATTTATGTACTCAACATCCTTATTTTCCTTTTTAATTTCAACAGCATAACCCTAATGCTATTGACAAAAAGTTCAATAAAATTGTTCGTAGCTTTTATGTAAGACCAAAATCAAATATGTCATATTATTTTTAAAACAAAGCGTTTTTATCCAAGACTAGTACAAATTCATAATCATGCATTTCACCAACATAATAGCATCTCGAAATACTACCATACAAATTAGTTATTTTACATCTCATGAAAAAAAAAAAACACAGATTCAGAACAATCTCCATCAGTCTTCATCAAATTACAGTGGAGATCGGAGAATTCCATGAAGTCCCAGCACCATCATTCTTCAACTTTTGCTGTGAATAGTAACATTTGTGCGGTCACATTTATCGTTCAAGAAAACAGTGGTTAGAACATTGCTTGTATGTAAAGATGCCTTCAACACCTTCAAAGCCTGAAGAAAAATAAGATTTAAAATCAATTGGATCTGAGTGCAAGGAAAATAAAATTACGACTTATACAAGAGAATGATTCTATCAATAACATAGAAAAACAACAAAAACAGCCTGAACCGTATTCCCCGATTAATTTTTAAGAGCTGGGTCCATGAATTTATTATAGCCATTAATTGCTAAATCTATTGAAAGATCTAAAAAAATAATTCCCTAACTATAAAGGGCCATGTTTGTAGCGACCAAAAATTTTCGTGACTAATTTTGAATAAATATTATTTATTTTTAAAAGATGTGTCGCTATGACCTTGCCCATTTTTTTTTTTAAACACGTGTTCGTCTAACCAATTTAAGTGAAATTAAATTTATTTAAAATCTTAATCCAATTTCAATTTTTCTAAAAGTCTCATTTTCATTTTTATTCTCAAGTCCAAGTTTCGATTATTTTAGATTGGAAAAAATACATATATCAGGCCGTTAAAGAATCACAATTCATAATTACAGAATAACTTGTATTATTTCAATTATCAGGTCTTGATTATATATATATATATCAACAAATCTTCCTTTAATCACGCTATGACCCAATTTTACAACAATTTCAATAAATCTTCCTATAATCACGCCAGAACCCAAATCTTCAGTTACTGTCACTCAAAACTTCACCGATTTCTCATTACCATCACCATGACCTCCGATGAATCACCACCACCACCACTAATTATAATCACCATCTCCGATGCACGACCACACCATCTCCGACACATTACCACCACAATAATAACCATCACTTCACTACCACACAAAAAATACAGAGATCTGGAGAGACGATGAATATGTAATATGTGACCCGAAAAATTGAACATGTTACCTGAGAATCCAAAATGTGTCCTGAGACTTTGGACATGTGACTTGAGTCAATCGTCAACATGTGAATTGAAAAAGTGATGTGACCTGAGAGAAACACGTGTCCTGAAAATTGACATGTGACCTAAGACAATCGTTAACATGTGACCTGAGATACAAATGTGACCTTAGACTTTCAACATGTGACCTCCACCATCGCACCACACCAATCTTCGAGAATCTGACTGCACCCCCACCACCTCCTCCTCCAATCATCAAACCTATGACAAGCTCCACCCTCACCACCAAACGACAGACAAACCACCCCCACCACCAAACGACAGAAAAGCTCCACCACATGTTCACTACATCGTTGTAACTACATGCCACACCTCACCCACACCGCTACTTGCCAAACATCATCCCACACTGTGGAAATGTCGGATTCAATCGCTTTGTTGCGCAGAAGCACAGCGCATTTGCGGCAGCTTCCGCCGCCAATAAACCCTGTTGCGGGCTTGAGATCTGCGTCATCACGCGAATGGACAGGGCAAAAGCGACGACATCGCAGAGGGACCTGCGTACGCGGCACCGTGCTAATAGAGCAACGACATCGCAGAAGGAGATGCGAGTGTGGTACCTCCGTGCGACTGCTACCGCCGTCAGTGCTTAGATGGTCGCCTGCACGTCCATGGTCGCCGCAGTAAGGGAAGGAAAGGTAGCAGATTGATATGCGAGATTTCAGTGAGGGAGAGAGAGCGAGAATGGGGGGATTAATGATTAGGATGTAATTTATTTAATTTGTTGTATTATTTAATTATTAAAATCTCAATACAACCTGATATTTGAAATTTTATAGGTTTAGTCTTATTTATGAATTTGAATCTTAAAAAGTAGGGTTTGGTGTAATTTCCACTTTTAGATTTCCAAACTATTTCGATCCAACCCAAACTTTTAAGCCCAAGTCTCAAAATGCATCTTGATCCATTTCAACTCTAAGCCTAAGTTCTTGAAACCTAACCAATCCTACACATTTTTTTTTCTTCTTTCCTAGCGGTTTCTCTTCCAATTCTCAATCTTGTCTATCCATAAATAACTCCAAGTTTTTCTCCTCCTTCCCAAAATTCTTCCCCCTTACATGCCATAACTAATCTGTCTTATTCCTTTAACCTCGCCTTCAACCCCTCAATCAACCCCTCAATCAGTCCAAATCCCTTCAATTCTCCCCAAGTCATTGCTGCCAAAAACTTACTAAAAATTTGCCAACAACCAGCAGCATATACTCCGCTTCATCCCCATCACAACACACGTTCACAAAAATATAATCATTCACAGCAATTCTTTGCTGAATTATTGGTATACATCCCCTCCCCATCGCCATTCTTCCATAGCACAAAACTCATACTGCACATACATACACCACGAAATCCTTACAGATTTCATTCAACTAAGCCTCAACCAACATCTAGTACCCAAAACCAATCCACACCTCCAGCATCAGTAATGCAAACTCCACGCATCCACCACGACAAGCATCATCGCCAAATCACAATCCCAAATCAGAAACACCAAACCACGCAACCGGCAGAACCACCCATACCATTCACTGCCCATTCCACCGCCACTCCAAAACCACCTCTGCCTCACTTCGATTTCCACAATTCGACACCCAAAACAACCCAAAACCCAAAGAATAACCAAACTCATCAACTTACCTCAGTAACCGACCCACCTCGCCGGATTATTGTCGGGAGATTATCAAAAATCGAGCCTCACTTTTATGCCAAAATCGCCCAATCCCAGTTGCCTCCCACATCACCAAACCGCACCACCTTCAACCGCCTCCAGATGACCGGAATGATGCCAGAATCCCAGCCCCAAATCATGACCTAACAGCTTCAGTTTCGCCCAAAACATCCACCCTATTTACCACCACTTACCCACCTCATCGCCGCCACTAAATGGCGGCATCATCGCCGGGAGATCTCCGGCGAGGGGTGTCCAGTAGGTCTTGAACCGAGCAGAGTCGATGTCCTCCCTCTCTTGCCCTTATCTCAGTTTGTTCGAAATGAGGGAGAAAAGAAAATTTGACATGTATATTGATTTTATAAAATTGCCTTTTCAGTCCCCACTTTGATAAAGTATTTATTTCAGCCCCTAGATTGTTTTTCACCCTAAAGATTTCTGAGTCTTATGAATCAGTCCTTTCATTGTTAAAACTTCTTTAATTCAGTCCCTAATCCCAAAATTTCATATTTGCACGAACAGTCCCTAACTTTTTCAATTTTCACGATTTAGTCCCTAAAGTTCTTAAAACTCTATTTTCGTTTACACAAATCTACTTTTAAAGTTTCTTTATCTAAAAGTCTAATATTAGTCATTTATTTATAGGGCTAGACGAGCCGAGAAAGAATTAAAAAGTTTTATTCCGTTTGCTCAATACTCAAGAAATAAGGTAGACTCTTATTTACAAAATTTATATTTTCAAAAGTGCGCATAAATAATTATTTGGATTATAAGTTTAGCATGTATGATTGTGTTCATGAGAATTACTTGCTTTCTAAGCATGAGACTATGTTATGAAAATTTACTTGCTTAAATACATGAGACTTAAACTTGTATATTATTTACTTGTTCATGAGAATACCGGTGATCGTTAGACACCTGAGACTTGAATATCATGATTATGTGTTTTAATTTATAATGTTAAATGATTATTGTGCGCGAGTCTACTGAGTATTTCTTTGAAATACTCAAGTTTTCCAAAATAAAATTTTTGCAGATGATGGAGTTAGCGGCGAGACGTACGATGGTGGCTATTAATGAGGCTTTAGAATGTTTTATTTGAAATTATAAACTTATTTTATTATGTTCAAGTTATTATTCATGTTCAAACTTTTGGCCGTTTGAGTTAAGTTTATAAAGTTATGTGAATTGAGATTTCAGTTATTAAATTTATTTTCCGTTAAATTAAAATTTTCAAAGTTAATTTGAGACGATGAAGTGGCGTCTCGGGTGTTCAGAACCCGGGGCGTTACATTTGTAGCGTACCGGTCCTCAAGGGCTGCCGACCGTCTACTTATGGTCTTTTCACTCCCCCTTGATCGTCTTGCAATTGGTCTAATGGTACCAGAGATTCCATGAAGTTTGTATTTAACCCTTAGGTACAAGGTTGGAATCCTTAGGGAGGCAAAAATCCACTTCCTGGAAACGAGTCTGCCAGCCCTTGAGGAGCGGACGACCAGGGGAAAGACTTTGAGTAGATGACCGTCAGCCCTTGAGGACCGGGTACGCTACAAAAAATGCACCTTTTTTGTAACGACTCAGCTCTCTCTCTCTGGGCCTTCTCCGAGTCGTACTCATGATCTTTTCACTCCCCCTAGTCATCCTGGTCCTCAAGGGCTGCCAGCCTCGTTTCCAGGAAGTGGATTTTTGCCTTTCGCAGGGATTGAACCTTGTACTTAGGGGTTAAATACAAAGATTCTTAAATCCCTGAATTGGTCTAATGGTATCAGGGATTCCATTAAGTTTGTACTTAACCCTTAGGTATAAGGTTCGAATCCCTGGGGAGGCAAAAATCAACTTCCTAGAAACGAGGCTGCCAGCCCTTGAGGAGTAGGACGACCAGGGGGGAGTGAAAAGATCATGAGTAGACGGCCGGCAGCCCTTGAGGACCGGGTACGCTACAATGTTAGTTTTGATATATAACATTCTCTAGGAAACAAAATGTAAATATTTAAGTTTGTGATCTGAACAATAGTAATTTAATTTTTTTAAATGGGGCAGTTGGAAGAGGGGTACATGTCAAGTACTGTCTTGAGTTCATGTCATCTTAGGACTATTCTAGATGTAACATATTATTAGAGTCATCACTCATATATGAAAAATGGTGCATATGGTTCACAAAAAAATGAATCTAGCTAGTGGTGGAAGGTCTTGTTATCTAAAAAAATGAATTTAGAAAACTTAATCCCCGTCCATGTCCATTTATAAATGATTTATTGTTGTTTTTGAAATAAAATATGTGATAAAAAATGGTATAAAAAATTGTGAAATTTATAAACCAGTTTATAAATCAGTTTATAAATTACATTAAATTTGTCACTGTCGTTTTAATGTTTTATAGATGGGCGTTTGCACATACCTCATTCATCCCCAAGTCTACGTCCTTTTCTTGTAGTGCAGTCAAGTCCTCAACATTAAACTTGTTAAGCAAAGAAATGCTGGATATAGTGGACAAAGGCTTCACAACCAGATCATCCATTACCATGTAAGTCACCACGCCTTTCACAAACCCGCCTTCATTTGGCACGTCTTTCTTTGGGGGAGGAGCAACATATGTCAAAACCCTGGTCATTGGTTGGGTGCATGTGGAGCAAGGTGTATTGGGAACATCAGAAACACTGTATGGACGACTGCCACCGTGAAAACCACCATAGGAATTGTGTCCTTGATTGCACTGACTGCAAGTGTAGTAGAATTTTTGAGTTGGTTTATCAGTAAGCATCGACAAAGATACTGAAGTAATAGGATTTGGTGCCTTTGGTTCCAGGAATATCTCCTTGTCCCTGCCCTGTAATATGTACGCATCGTTCAAGTTCTCAACGCTTTCGTAGAGCTTGCCCAAGCAGCCCACCATTTCTTTTTTGCCGAGTAACCTAATAGCAGTAGCTAATGGCATAGCAAGAATGTGAAAGATGAAATCAACAAAGTCTTTTCCAGCTTCAGCAAATAAAACCCTTTTGTTTTTGCCATCAATCAACAGCTTCAAGTGCACTTTGGAATCCGCCATAATTGCTGCTTATGATATTATAATGTGTCATTACCCACTAATTACGAAAATTTACTTCTTATTTGCCTTACAAAATACTGTAACATAAGCACGATCTTATTAATACGTATCAAGATGACATAAGAATCAACAAAATATTCAAACGCTTGACTAGATTCAAATACAAGAATGGAATTCACTACTTTCAAATACAGGAATAAAATTCTGACCAACAAATTTTGTTCATTCTAAAAATATTGTCTTTCAGAGATGATGAAGAGTGAAAACAATAAAAATTCTTAGGCTTCTCTTCAATTACTGTGTCATTGCAACCTTTTCCTAGGCTACTCAAGTTTAAATGTTAAAAATAATCCTATAATGTTTTTAATGAAGCAAAACAAGTTCGTTTGGCACAGTTGTTGTGAATAGAGCTTTTTGCAGTAGAAGTTTTTTTTTTAAGGAAAAATTACACCCACCATTAGATTCTAACTTATCAATTCAAAAAATCAAGTTGTGAAATTTGTTTTGTTTAAAAATCAGGTGTTTATTCTTTTTAATATTAATTATAATAGTTTTATAAAAGTAACCCCACACATGACGATGGAGTCACCCCGCCTGAGCGAAGCCGCTCGACAACAGCGCCTGTGCAAATGACAGAGATCGCGCAAGCGGTTGCGTGTAATTGCGATGCAACGATCGTTGTCATGCTGTCAGACCCTGCATCGCAATCCTTGTCACATTGGCAGCCAACAATCGTTTTTTTGATTTTACGTTGCCGGAGTTAGGGGTGAATTTTATGTTGTGTTGGAGGTGTAAGTGACGGTGGCAGATTTTGGTATTGTGTTGGTGCGGTGTTTGATTTGGGGATTTTTTTGGTAGGGGTAGTAATTCAGTGTGTAGGCGGGAGGTGGCGATGATGGTGTGGGGTGCAGTCGGTGGTGGTGGTGGTAGGCGATATGTTATGTATAATTTTGTAGATCTATGGACTTGTGTGGTGTTGGCGGTGATGTGGTCGTGTTGCAGCGGTGGTCGTAATCCGCGACTAACAGAGTTGGTGGTGTTGAAGTGCGGTGGACGTGGTTTGTGGTGATGATTGGAGGCGATAGTGATGGCTTGGAATAGGGGATGGAGGTGGTGGTGGCATTGTGTTGTTGGTGGTGGATATGTGGCGGCAGGGTGGGGTGGGGGTGACTTGAAAATTGTGATTGTGACCAATTATTAGGTAATTGAAACCACAAGTCAACTAAATGTTATTTTGTGCAACTTGTGACCAACACGAAATGTGACTATTTATTAGGTAATTGTGACAACAAATATTCACCAAACATGATCAAGAAAGTTGTGACAAATAAATAAATAATCTGGGACTAAATATGTTTGAGTAACTGTAATCAAGAAACGAGTAAGTTGTGACCAGTGAATAAATAATATGAGATCAATTATGGATGACTGTGGCCAATTATATTAGAGATTTTGACCAATCGTGACTTGTGTAACTATTAAACGAAGACGTGATTTGACCGACAGTTGTGTCAAATATGATTATGTGCGATAAAGATGTGATTTTGTGTGACCTAATTGTAACATCGTGTGACTGAATGTGACTTTAGGTGATCGAACTGTAACCTCGTGTGATCAAACTATGACCTTATGTGACCGAACTACGACTTTATGTGATTGAATTGTAACATTGTGTGATCAAACTGTGACTTTGTGATGTGATCCGGACAAGGCATCGAAGGGCGAAGTCGAGACATCGGCAGTATGACGATGATCTACATGGAAAACGGAGCAAGTTCCATGTTGGAATCGAGCCGAGAAGACGAAAGAATCAAGCCGAGCCGAGTACACAAAATTGTTTATGCAGAAAGGGCCTTACGGCCGTAATGGAAATCCTTCACGGCCGTAAATCATATAATCACGGCCGTAATCAACTATCGAAGGAAATGGCAGAATTTCAGCAGAAAAGGTCTCACGGCCGTAAAGTCCAGTCTTACGGCCGTAACATTCAAACCGGAGGAAATTCACGGCCGTAATCATTGTGTCACGGCCGTAAACAATAAATCAGTTTTTGATCAGAAGGGCCTTTACGGCCGTAAAAGGAGTCCTCACGGCCGTAAATGAGCAACGCCAGATTTTCCGAAATTTTGCCAATTATTTTGTTTCCTTTTATTATTTTAGGTTATTTTCCTATTTTAGAATTTTAGTCTAATTAGAATTCTATTTTGAGTAAATTAGATGCTACGTTATTTTGCTTATTTATACGCGTTTTCAATTCATTGTAAACAGACAAGTTGAGTTTGATTAATAAAATTTGTGAGAGGATTCTCCAAAATTGAGAGGTTGAGTTTATTCCCTTTCTCTTGAACTTATCAAAGATCCGGTCTTTGTGGCGTTCTTCCAGCAAACTTATCAAATATTCGCAAGAGTATTTGTGGTGTTTCCAAATTCGATTCTTATCAAGGAAATTGACAAGTCCTTGTGGCGTTCACCAATCTTGGTTCTTCAATCCGCATCGCCATAAATTGCGTCGTGATTGTCGGGTCAAGGCTTTACCGTCGTTCTATCCTTATTTTTCGTTGTTTGTCTTGTGTCGATCTGATCTAGATCTATCCTAGGGTTTTAAATATCGTTATTCCGCGTGTTCGACGAGATTCCCCGACCGGGAACTCATCATCTGGTATCAGAGCTTGGATCTATTTCAGGTTCTTGCGTTTCTTGATTTTTTTTCGTGTTCTTCGTGTCAGTCATATATTTTTCCAGTTTGATCCATAAGAGTCAGTCCCAAAAATTCAAAAGTGTTTTTCTTGTTCGTTTTTCGTTCAAATCCAGTTCCGTTTTTTCTGCCATACTCGTAGTCCAATTCTCTGAAAGATTAAAAAAAAATCCGAAAATTCCCAAATATTCCGAATTTCCTTGTTCGTGTCTTAAAAATGTCTCATAGAGAGGCTTCTACATCTTCATCTTCTGTTGGAGACAGGAAACAGCCCAGGGGTGTGAATAGAAAGGATGAACAGGGTAATGGTGATATTGCAGCAATAAGGGCACAATTTGAGAGATTTATGGCACAGATGGTGAATAGAGGTGCAGGGGTGAACAGAGACCTCGGGATCAGTCTCATGATGGTTCTCGGGTTAGGAGAGGTAATAGACGTGAGGTTGGTGTGGATAATGAAGACATGGGCAGTGAAAGTGGCAGTATATCTTTAGGTAGTATACGAAGGAGGGATAGAGGAGATATGAATGAAAGGAGGCATGATAGGGAGCGTCGTGATGCTAGGAGGCATCGTGGGGGTAGAGATGTTGTTGATGACGACCTTGGAAAAATTAAAGTGAAATTACCATCGTTCCAGGGTAGGAGTGATCCGGAGGCGTACTTGGATTGGGAGACAAAGGTCGAACGGCTTTTTGATTGTAATAATTATTCGGAGAAGAAGAAGGTGAAATTAGCCGTGATCGAATTCACCGACTACGCAAATATTTGGTGGGATCAACTAGTTACGGGTAGGAGGAGGAACCTTGAGGAGCCGGTGGAGAGTTGGGGTGAATTAAAAACCATAATGAGGAAGCGGTTTGTGCCGACTCATTATTATAGGGATATTTATCAGAGGCTGCAGGGTATGACTCAGGA
The DNA here is from genome assembly GCA_963555705.1 of Ligustrum vulgare. Classification (NCBI taxonomy): domain Eukaryota; kingdom Viridiplantae; phylum Streptophyta; class Magnoliopsida; order Lamiales; family Oleaceae; genus Ligustrum; species Ligustrum vulgare. The sequence continues at coordinate 45,979,866 of OY743170.1, read as the reverse complement.
AGCGAGGAGTGTAGAAGATTATCATAAGGATATGGAGGTGGCGATGATTCGGGCTAACGTGGTGGAGGATCGGGAAGCTACGATGGCTAGGTTTCTGAGTGGGCTGAATAAAGATATTGCCAATGTCATTGAGCTGCAACATTATGTGGAGCTGGAAGATATGGTGCATATGGCCATGAAGGTGGAAAGGCAGCTAAGGCGAAAGGGGGCAGCAAGACACTCACCATCTTATCCTACATCACAACCTAAGCAGGAATCCAACATTAAACATGACCCGGAAGGGAAGGAGGAGCCTACAACGAAAGGTAAAAATATTTCTGATTCTCAAACTACTCGGGATAGAAATATTAAGTGTTTTAAGTGCTTGGGTATGGGTCATATAGCATCCCAGTGTCCAAATAGGAAGCTAATGATCTTGCGTGATAATGGTGAGACTAGTTCCGAGGATGAATTTAAGGGAATGCCTAAGTTAGTGGAAGCTGGACCTAGTAGTAGTGATGAGGAAGGATTGACATATCCTGAAAAAGAATCACTTGTTAATCGGCGTGTCCTTAGTGCTAGGGCTAGGGTGGATGAAATTGGTGAGCAAAAGGATAATCTTTTTCATACTAGGTGCTTGGTGGGCAAAAAGGCTTGTGGTATGGTGATTGACGGGGGAAGTTGTATTAATGTGGTTAGTACAATGTTGATTAATAAATTGGGCTTAAGCTTGATGAAACATCCAAACCCTTATAAATTGCAATGGCTAACCGAGTCAGGGGAAATTAAGGTAAATAAGCAGGCTAGGGTCAATTTTGCCATCGGGGGTTATAAGGATGAGGTGGTCTGTGACGTGGTACCTATGCATGTTGGTCATATATTGTTGGGGCGACCCTGACAACATGACAGGAGGGTAGTGCATGATGGGTTTAAGAATCAATATTCATTTGTGAAGGGTGGGAAGAAATTTACACTTGTGCCGTTATCTCCAAAAGAAGCTCAAAATGATCAATTGAAAATCAAAAGTGAGTTTGAAAAAAGAAATAAGAGTGTTGAGGCCACGACCTCAGAAAAAGGAGAGGGTGTGAAAGTTGAAAACAAGAGAGTTGAGGCCACGACCTCAGAAAAAGGAGATAATGAGTGCAAAAAGAAAATAGAGTCCACCCCCAAATTGGGTTTATTTGCACATAGGTTGGTGTACGGGGATCCACACCTTGCACTTAACTGAGCTAACAATTCCCTCCCCAGTTCTTTAAAATCTGTTTTGCAGGGACATAAATCAAGCCATGGATTTAAGACGGGGCAGAAATTTATTGGCCAGAATAAGCAGCCCAAGAGTCTAAAGGACTGCACGAAGCTTAAAAATGATCATCGAGCCCAGGAAAGCAGGAGGAGCTTGAAAAGCCGACCAAAAATGGATTCGAGGTCGAATCCTTTTCAAGAGAGGGAGTACGATGTGATCCGGACCAGACATCGAAGGGCGAAGTCGAGACATCGGCAGTATGACGGTGATCTACATGGAAAACGGAGCAAGTTCCATGTTGGAATTGAGCCGAGAAGACGAAAGAATCAAGCCGAGCCGAGTACACAAAATTGTTTATGCAGAAAGGGCCTTACGGCCGTAAAAGCTATCGTCACGGCCGTAATCAACTATCGAAGGAAAGGGCAGAATTTCAGCAAAAAAGGTCTCACGGCCGTAAAGTCCAGTCTTACGGCCGTAACATTCAAACCGGAGGAAATTCACGGCCGTAATCATTGTGTCACGGCCGTAACCAATAAATCAGTTTTTGATCAGAAGGGCCTTTAGGGCCGTAAAAGGAGTCCTCACGGCCGTAAAAGAGCAACGCCAGATTTTCCGAAATTTTGCCAATTATTTTGTTTCCTTTTATTATTTTAGGTTATTTTCCTATTTTAGAATTTTAGTCTAATTAGAATTCTATTTTGAGTAAATTAGATGCTAGGTTATTTTGCTTATTTATACGCTTTTTCAATTCATTGTAAACAGACAAGTTGAGTTTGATTAATAAAATTTATGAGAGGATTCTCCAAAATTGAGAGGTTGAGTTTATTCCCTTTCTCTTGAATTTATCAAAGATCCGGTCTTTGTGGCGTTCTTCCAGCAAACTTATCAAATATTCGCAAGAGTATTTGTGGCGTTTCCCAATTCGATACTTATCAAGGAAATTGACAAGTCCTTGTGGCGTTCACCAATCTTGGTTCTTCAATCCGCATCGCCATAAATTGCGTCGTGATTGTCGGGTCAAGGCTTTACCGTCGTTCTATCCTTATTTTTCGTTGTTTGTCTTGTGTCGATCTGATCTAAATCTATCCTAGGGTTTTAAATATCGTTATTCCGCGTGTTCGACGAGATACCCCGACCGGGAACTCATCACTTTGTATGACAAACTATGACTTTGCGGGTGTGGAATGAATTTTGCAATTAAATTTGTAATTGTCACTCAACTACCACTTTGTGTGATCAAATGTGACTTTGCTGATGGGGTGGGGTGGGGTGGGTGTAGTGAGGTAGCGTTGAAATTTGTGATCAAATTTATAATTGTGACTGAAATGTGACTGTGTGACCAACTGTGAGTTTGCGGGTGGGGTGGGGTAAAATTTGCCACTAAATTTGTAGTTGTGACCGAACTGTGTATTTGTGTGACCAACTATGACTTTGCGGGGGTGGGGTGGGGTGACTGGGGTGGGGGTAAATGTGGGTTTTGCGATTAAATTTGTAATTGTGATTGAAATGTGACTTTGTGTGACCAACTGTGACTTTGCAGGTAGGGTGGGATGTGGTGGGGTGGGAGCAGGGTGAAATTTTCAACAAATTTGTAATTGTGACGAAATGTGTCCTTGTGTGACCAACTGTGACTTTGCGTGGTGGGGTAGGGTGGATGGTTAAATTTGCAATTAAATTTGTATATGTGATCGAATTGTGATTTTGTGTGACCAACTATGACTTTGAGTGGTGGGGTGGGTGGGGCGGTGCTGGGGGTGGGTTGGGCTGGGTAGTGGGTTAAATTTGCCATTAAATTTATATATGTGACCGAATTGTGACTTTGTGTGACCAACTTCGACTGGGTGGGTGGGGTGGGAGTCGGGGGTAGGGTGTGGTGGGATATTGTGGATTAGGTATTGTTTGAGTTTTATTATTTAATATTATATTAGTTATAATTTAATATATAAATGATAATTATTTTTATATTATATATAATATAATATTTATTAATTACTATTTAACACCTGAATTAAAAAAAAAAAAAAAAAATTAAGTTTGTTAGTTTAAAGAGTTAACTTAGAATCTAAGAGTTGTGTATTTTTCCCTTTTTTTAAAGTATTATTAACAAAAAGTAGTTGACTATTTAGTTGACACTCTAGAAAGTACTGTTAATATTAGATTGATTGTTTGACATCACAACTATAAAAGTGCTTCTGAATAAACAAACACTTAAATTATATCTCATCATAGTTAACTAAAAATTTAATAATTATTTCACCATGATGAAATCTATATTAATTCATAAAATATAAATTTTCACTATTTTCAATATATTTCATATTTTTATTAATTAATTATAAAAAATATATATTTTCGATTTATTTTCAAAATATTTCATATTTTATTAATTAATAAATTATAATATTTTAATAGATTTTCCACAAGAGTTATAAAAAAATATTTTGCCAATAAATTTCATATTTTATTAATTAATAAAATATAATTTCATATTAATCAATAAAATATATTATTTAAATACGAGTTATGAAAAATATTATATTTTCAACATATTTAGCTCCTGTTTGGCGCCCATTATTTGAACATCAAATTTATTCAACACTTAATATCAATCGTCTATCTTTGTTAAGTCTACCATTTTTTACTTTTCAAACATTTTTTAACCACATTCTCCCAAAAATATTATTCAAAATCATATTATTCTTAAAAAATGGGGCCCAAACATACTTGTAATAAAATATAATTTCATATTAATAAATAAAATATAATATTTTAATACGAATTATGAAAAATAATATATTTTCAATAGATTTCATAATAAGATATTATATATTTCAGCTTTTTATGAAAGTAATTTTTGAAAAAGTTACAAATTTGAGCTTCTTTAAAATAGTTGAAAAAATCTAATCAAAAAATATTTTCTCATTTCTAGTCAAACATCTATATTTTTTAGTCAAAGTACTTTAGATCTTCTAAAGTACTTATAGACCTTCCAAAAATCCCTACCAAACACACTCTAAGAATCCAACCTCGATTTTCGGAAATTCCATTCCGATCGTAGGGATCCATATCTATTAGGAATGACTCTAGGCAAATTACTTAGCCTTGTTGATCTTCGGTGCAAGAGCGCTAAATCAATGAGCTATTACGAAACTTGGACCGTTGTATAGGTATGCAATTTCAGAAAGCACAACAATTTCTTTGGATATAGAATATATCTGTTTGACAAATCAAGAGAAACATGTTTTTAAACATGTTTTTTTTACACAATTTCCCAAACCATTTTTTAACCACACATATTTTCTCTCTCTAATTTTTAACCACATATCTTACCTAGAAAACATAATAAAACATGTTTTTAAACAAAAAAAATTTAACAAACGGAGCATACATAATTAAATCCTCGAAACATGGAATAAAACTTCAATGAAATGAAAAAAGAACTTACCTGGGTAATAAGGTTTAGGATTTCTGTTCTTCCACCTTAAAAGCAACAATATCGAAAACAACTTATAGACCTGAAATAGGATGAAGAAGATGAGGAGGATGCGAGTGTTTGTTTTTGCAGAAAAAGGTGAGTGAAATAATGCAAAAGCGTCACATTTAAAGTAAAATGAAAAAGAGAAATTTTAATTGACGTGATGCCCCCAAAAGCATTAAAGTTGATCGTCTCCCAAAAATAGTACTATCAATTACGCGTTTCTCAATCATGTTTGAATATTATGAATTGATATTCGTTTTTTTTACTCCCCGTTTCATGGTAATTAAAATCAAATTTTTAGTAAATTTTGATAAAAATTGAAAAATGTGTGATTTAAAAGTGGTGAATTCCATAAAATATAAGGTTAAAATTAATTGTTCACTTGACTTAAATTAAAATCTAAATTTTAATTTCCACCAAACATAGACTAAAATAATGCTATTTATTCAAGGATGATCAATGTGACGTGGGAAGTGATATAAAATGTTAAGACATACTCTCGCCCTGTAAAAATATGCTCATTTTTATTTTCACATGGATTATAAAAAAATATAATTAATATATATTTGAACTATAAATTTATTTACATTTAACCTAATAAATCCTTACATTAAATAATGAGCAATCTATATTTGTTAATAATAATACATATTAAATAAGCGATCCCGCTACACGTACAGGGGAACACTTACAGATGATGTACAGATGCAAGAGGAAATGACTATTGTACCCTACACTTTCATTTAGAATATGGATCATGCTATTAGGACAGATAGTTGTATAATAGGTGTACAGATAACCTAATAAGGCCAAAATTGTAAATAGTTTTTGATAATTTTATCATTTTATCAAGTTTTATAGAATTAGTCCCTCTATTTTTGATTAATTTCATGTTGTAACTCTTTATTTTATGTTTTGTAATCTATTTTTTAATAGATGTATTTTTTCTTGTATTTCCATAATATTCTCTCGATTTATTTTATCATTTTTAATAAGATAAATTATTTCATTCATTCTTATCTCAATGATTTCAATTTCTTTTTTAATAGTTAATCCCGACATCTATTTTTGTTATTATTTTGAATTGCTTTGTATAAATTCATTTTTCGATCTATAATATCATAATAGTCTATCATAAGTTGATCATAATTTTCTAAGAGTATGTAATATTCTTCAGATGATTCATCTATATTTCTTAAGTGAGATAAAATTCTATCCATTTTTCCTAATACTTTTTCTAAAAGTTTGTTTAATCCTTTAATAGTATATCCTGACATTTTGTCGAATAAAACTGTTCAATTTGGTTTTATAAAGTTTCAAGTAATTTTTCAAATTCAATTAATGTCTAAAAATTAATAATATCAATATCAGTTATGATATCTATACTTGGTTCAAGTGGTATGTTATACTTTGACATATTATATTTTTTCCTTTTTTCTAATTTATCTATTATGTTTTGAATATCTTGTATAATTATAGATCTTATAATTCCTATAGCAAAGTTTTTCATCATATTATTTTTAAAACTTTTAATTATTTCTTGTGATGCATAAAGTTGTTCTTGATATCCTACTTTATTTATTTCATTTTTATTTCCAAATTTATATGTTCCTCTTTTAGATCTGAGTTTTTTCATAATATAATTCATTTTATTCATGATATCAAATTTTTTCAAAAATTGGTAAAGAATGATTCATCTCTTCCATCACTATCATAATCTATTACTGGATCATAATCATTGTCACTGCTAAATACATATTCTAAATACAATTCATTATTTATTTCAGTATTATCACTATAAAGCCAAAAATAAATGATTGACTTAGTAATTTCTATTCCAAATAATTATTTAAATTTAGGATAAACAACTAATAAACATGGCATATAAACATGATATAACTATTTTATTTCATTGTTAGGTCTAGTAAATTGTTTATGCATGAACAAATGTTCGATTATGTTATGATATTCATCTTTGTATGGACTGTTTTGATAATTAAATTATCCTATGTTCTCCCATGATAATTTTCCTTTTCAGAAATTCTTCTTCCAACTAATTCCATAAGACAGATATATTAAGAATACTAACATCTTTTTCCGTTTCTTCGTACCTTTGTATCTTCCTTCTTTTCTTAGTGACCTTCAGGCTTGCAGGTTTCTGCTATCACACCCTTCAACGGCCTCTTGCCTTCACGGGTAACTAGCCTTTCCTGACTTCATGCCTTCACTGTATACCTTTAGTTTTTGGTTATTTTCCTATTTTAGAATTTTAGTCTAATTAGAATTCTATTTTGAGTAAACTAGCGGTTATGTTATTTTGCTTATTTATACGCTTTTTCCATTCATTGTAATTCAGACTTGAGATTTGATTTTGATATAAATAGGGGCGAATTGGACATTAAAAATGCCCCTAATAATATGTATGCCATGTTGAATTATTATTCTTGTAATTCTATTCGAGGCACTTAATTAAATGCCCCAATCATTTAAAACAATAGAAGCACTTATAAATGCATCTATCGTTAATTAAATCATAAATTAATATTAATTATAGAGACACATCTATGTGCCCCTAATACATTTATATTTAATTAAATAAATAATAAATTATCACATATAATTTATAGTAAATATAAATATTGAACATTTAATAGAATCAAATATTTTCAAAAAATAAAATTTTTTTTTTTTTTTTTTTGAAGAGTATGTACATAAAATTCTTAATATCAAATATAGAGATTTTTAATCAGATGTCAATCTGTCCTGAAGAGTATATAATCAAACATTACACTAAATGAAAAAATAGATAACAATTAACTACAAGGTCATTAATTAATAACATCAAAATCTCTCGATGTTACATAAGCTTGCAACCGAGTTCTCGGGTCTCCTCGCCATGTATAGCAACTAGTTGTGTTATCTCCTGCGATATCTTAGGCTACAAAATTATATTTTCCCTCTAATTAAAGTGTGTGCTAGATAGTAATAAGAAATAGAAAATATTACCTTAGAAAAAAACTTACCCCCACATAATGATCAGATGCATCATATCCGACATTTATGTTTGTTCTTTCTCTTCTGAACCAAATAAAATGGCTTAATAGGATCAAGTGTGTTACCATTCTTTTCCTCCTATTCAAACGAAATATATAGAATAAAGCAATGCGAGCATATTCGATTGAAGTTGAGAGGAAAATGATGTGAAGGAAATTGATAAGTCGGGGGCTGGGGACAAGGCAGACGCTGATGAGAACTTACCCCAATTTGATCAGATACATCATCAATCCAACTTTTGTATTTATCCTTTCTCTTGAATGCTTCAATAGGATCAATCGTGTGACCATGCTTTTGCTCCTATTCGAATAAAGCAAAGTGAATATCTTCCATAAAATAAAATATTTAAAAAGATATGTTATTTTTCTTAGATAAACTTGACAAGCGTATAAAGGGGATCCATGATGTCACATAAAGGAGATCCATTCCATGGAAAAAAAAAAATGACCTGCAACAGTAACTCTATCATTGAAATAACGGTTGCAACATTTCTTACAAAGACATATGATCTTATCTTTCAGGGCAGATTTGACAAAAGCTTCATTTAAAAAATAAAATCCAACTTATCTCTATATTCATATGATTTATGGTCTAAATTTACCCAGTTTTTATCCATAGTTTTATTTACTGCAAAATCAACACATCACAAATAAACTTCAACAATTTTAGTATTTGAACAACCTAACAAACTTTCCACCATAAAAGTAGATTCTCAATTCTAGCATGTTTTCCCTATTATTTTATTTATTCAACATTGTTTGTTTTTATTTATTAGTTAATTCAAAATTCAAACCAAATTCATTTTCTAGTTCTGATTAAGGAGAGTTTAATCTAAAATAAATTTTTTTCTCAATCCTCATACAATACTTGAACTCATTATCCACTATATTACTTTTGCGATCCGTAAACTTGTGATTAACAACACTAGTTGAACTTATTCGATCTAAATGTAAGCAATTTATTCAATTCCTTCTAAGTTGGTTTTAACTAAATTGACCTTGCAATCATATTAAAGATCCCTCCCTCCCCCTCCCCCTCCCCCTATTTGTTTAAGATCTCTAACGCCTTTGTTTGATAACACTGTTTGATTTATAAACAGATTATTTATGATTTTGAGATAAAAACTAGTAGTTAAAAATTAAAAAGAAAAAAATTTGAATAATTAAAAAGTAATTTGAAAAATTGTGTAATTTATAAATTGATTTATAAACCAATTTATTTTGTTTACCAAAAACATGTGTTAAGAGATCGAAAAACCTCATCAAACCGTCAAGAAATAAAAAAAGAGCTTAACTTGGTATCTATAGTAGCAAAGTATTCTATCACTTTCTAAACAAGAAAATACTTTGAAACAATGTTCTAAAAAGTGTAAAATACTAAAACTATAAAACATGACTAGATATAGAGTTCAACTTTCAAGTTTATGAGCCTAAGCTCGTAAGCCTAGACATAAAAAAAATTCTTATTTTTAATTAAAAGCCCCAAATTTGTAATTTATTTCTATGCATTTATTTATTTTACCACCAGATTTTTATCTGAAAATAATAAATTAATACTATATTAACTCGTTCAAAAAATGATTTTAACTTTATTTTTCAATATATTTAATTTGAATGTACTAAGTACTCATCTTCGAAATTTCGTTCATACTTTAGTTCAACAGAAAAAATACACTTACGATAATATAAACATACAATAAGTAAAAGCTACTATGAAGTTATTTTATTAAATCATAGAATAGATAGCGGAAGATGGTAAGATTAACTATTTAAAAAAATTTAACTGTTTTGAGAATAAAATAAAGTGTGTTTGGAATTGTTAAAAAAGTTTTTTTTGAAATAAATAGTGATTTTTAGAAGAATAGATGGTTGATATTTAGTTGAAAAGTCAAATATTGTGGACTTGACTTTTAATGGATAGTTAAGATTGAGTACCGTAAAAAAAAAGAGAAAATTTTGAGGAGGATCAAACAAGGGCAAAACTACTTAAAAGTAGTTGTGACATTTTTTTCAAGTTTCCCTAATGATAGAGTTATATGGTCAATACTCAATACACAATGATCCCGTCGTCAGAGAGTTGACACCAACCCTTAGATCGACTACACTCTATCCTCAACTACCATGAAAACCCCCAGCTAGAATATTTCCAAAATTTATAATATATGAAGTTCATATAGTTTTTTTTAAAAATATTTTTACAACCATGCTACATGAACATAAAGTTTGACATCCACACACATGATAACAATCTATTTATTTACCTATCACATCAACATAGAATTCAACGACTCACATCAATTCGGTGCAACTTTCGGTCCATATTTTTGGTTCCTTTAGCATTATTCATATTTTTATACATATAGATTGCAGATACTTGAAATAAACAACCCGGCCCATTCAGACTGATTTTTCATCATTTTTGGACTCTCTTTCTTGAACAAGTAACATTGTTAGTTTTCCATAGATTGTTGAAGAAAACAGTGGTTAGGACATTGTTTGAATGTAAAGATGCTTTCAATAGCTTCAAAGCCTGAAACATAATAAAAATTGGATCAAAATTAAATCAATATATAAAAGAAAGTGAAAATCAAGTATTAATCATTCAGAGATGACAAACAACAACATTATAAGTTATATTTGCATTTCATATAAATCTTTCTTTGGAATTGGAACATATCGTCAAATTTAGATAAACAAATTATTCATTTTGATAATAATAATAAAAGTAAATTACTTTAAATAAATATAAATATACATGCCAGCCGTTACCTCATTCATCCCCAAGTCTGCCTCCTTTTCTTGTAACTCACCCAGTTCTTTCACATTAAACTTGTGAAACACATCAATGGTTGACATAAATAAGAAATTGAGAAAGAGTATTTTGGGGAATATTTCTTATATTCAGAATTAATCAAAAATGAATTACACATTGACACAGATTTATACACCACAAGGAAGGTCCTAGATCTACAATCCAAGCTGTACACGTATTGAGAGTAATCTACGGTAGACCATATAAGAAGTAAACAAGAAATAACAAACAAGGCTACAGTACTATACATATATATCCGGTTATATCAGTACCTATGCATATATCCGGTTATATCCGATTATATGCATAGAACACGTGATAATGCCTTTTAATAAAAAATGTGTTATCTTCTTTGGAGCTTTTTCTTTCCCGCTTCAGTTTAATTCGTCTTCTTCAACTCCTTCCCTTAAACTGAAGTGGCCTTTTGTCACTCCAAGTTTATCTTTCAACATTTGAAATCTGGAATTGTTGAGCGCCTTTGTAAGAAGATCTGCTGTTTGATCAGAGGTAGGTACATAGCCAATTTCTAACTCCTTTTTCAAAACTTTATCTCGCACAAAGTGAATGTCTATTTCGATGTGCTTAGTCCTAGCGTGAAAGACTGGGTTTGATGCCAAAGCACTCGCACTTTGGTTATCACACCATAGAATAGGTGTTTTGTTTAGCTCCAATCCCAGTTCTTTGAATACGGACTGCATCCAGGTGATTTCAGCAACTGCAGATGCAAGGGCTCTATACTTTGCCTCTGTGCTTGACCTGGAGATGAAAGTTTGTTTCTTTGATGACCAGGAGATGAGGCTGTCTCCGAGATATACACAGTAAGCACCTGTTGACCTCCTGTCATCTGGACAGGAGGCAAATCAGCATCTGAGTATGCCGTTATTCCATTGATCTCATTTATTCTGAGCCAAAGTCCTTGATCAATGGTTCCTTTGAGATATCTGAAGACACGTTTCAAGGCTGCCGAATAAGTTGTGGTTGGCTTTTGTAAAAACTGATTCAGTTCGGTCACTGCAAAGCTAATGTCTGGTCGTGTATGTGATAGGTATTGAAGTCCTCCTACTGCACTTCTGTAACTTGTGAAGTCCTCCAGTGGTTTTCCTTTCTTTAGATAGAATAACCTCTGTGCTGCTAGGTGTAGGACAAGGTTTCACATTTTGCATCTTAAACCTCTTGAGAAGATTAGCAATATACTTTGTTTGAGTTAGGTGAAGCCCAAAATCATGTCTGACAACTTCCATTCCCAGGAATTCACTGAGATCCCCTATGTCTTTTAGTGCAAAGACTTCATTTAGCCTTTTAACAAATTCCTGTAACTGAGAATTGCAGCTTCCTGTGATGACAATGTTATCAACATAGATTAGGATGAAGAATATAGATTTCTGTGACCTTTTGAAGAACAAAGAGATGTCAGGTTTTGCTTGTTGAAAGCTCCAATCCAGAAGAGTAAGCTTGAGCTTGTCATACCAGGCCCTTGGGGCTTGCTTTAGCCCATAGAGTGCTTTTCTCAGCCTGCATACATGAGAAGGATTGCTTCTATCAATGAAATACTCTGGTTGTGCCATATAGACAACTTCTTATAGTTCACCATTCAAAAAGGCATTGTTGATATCAATCTTCCTGATCTTCTAGTCCCTTGACATAGCTAAGGTTAGGATTATCTTCAAAGTTGTTGGTTTGATGACAGGGCTGAAACTTTCACCATAATCTATCCTACGAGTTTGGTGGAAACCTTTTTGTTGTTGATTAAAGCTTGATATTCCTCCTGTATAGCCTTTTTCCATCTAGGATCAGTCCAAGCTTCTAGTGTACATTTAGGTTCCCTTCTACTGGTGTATTCCAGTGTGGAACCTGTGAAGAGCTTTGGTTTAAAAATGCCAGCTTTTGCCCTTGTAACCATGGGATGTGGATTGGCGAAGGTTCACTGATTATGTCATCTCTAGCAACCAAGGGAGATTGAGTTTCAGAGGCAACTGGTTCACTGATTCTATCATGCCCCTTGAACCACTGCCACTGGAATGATCTGTTGCAAAGAGGTGAGAATTCTCTGGCATGTTAAAAGGAACTGAAGTAGAGTGACCATTACCTGGACTTGGAGTTGAAGTTGGTGATCCTGAGGTGACAAAAGTAGGTCTTTGATCAACTGATGCAGATGCAGATGAGGCAGTTGAATTAGAGGCTGGGTGAAATTGAAGAGGAAAGATAGGTTGAGGATAGTTGATAATGATATTGGGTGGTGAGACGTCTTGGGGGGGGGGAATGACTCATAAGGGAAATCGTTTTCATTAAATACTACATGCCTTGAGATGTACTGTCTTCCTAATGCACTGAGACATTTATAACCCTTTTGAGTGGCACTGTACCCTAGGAAAACACACTTGGTAGAATGGAAACTGAATTTGTGCTTTTTGTAGGGTCGGAGGCATGGATAACATCCACATCCAAATAGTTTGAGAAGGTTGTAATTTGGTGTTTTGTGATACAAAAGTTGAAAATGGGACTGATGTTAAAGAACAAATGTAGGTAGTCTATTAATGAGATAGTAGCTGACTGAAAAGAATCCCACCAAAATTTTAATGGAAGTTTAGCTTGTGCAAGGAGGGAGAGACCTATTTCAACAATGTGCCGGTACTTCCTTTCCACTCTCCCATTTTGTTGAGAGGTATAGGGGCAGGTATACCTGAATTCAATTGCTGGATGTAGGGATGAAAGAGGTTTAAACTCAGCTGCACCATCAGATTGTAGGATTTTTTATCTTTTTGTCAAATTTATTTTCAGCCATGGCTTTAAATTGATTAAAAAGACTCAGTGCTTCAGATTTTTTCTTCATAGGGTAGATCCATGTATACCTACTCTAATCATCTACAAAGGCAATGTAGCACTTAAATCCAAAGACAGATTGTATGGGAGCAGCCCCCAGATAACTGTGAAGATAAGATCAAGAGGTGCAAGTGACTTAGACAAGGAATGAGGAAAAGGCAGTAAATGCAATTTACCAAACTGGAAAGCTTCACAGAAAACGTTTCCTTCATTGTTTGATTTGGACATTACATTTTTTGAGAACTTGGGTTACAATTTGTTAGGAAGGATGCCCAAGTCTCATATGCCAAAAGCTGAAGAGGGAATCATGGTTTTTATTGTTGCTGGAGGTTTGAAGAGTCAAGTTGTCGATGGTTGAGTGTGAGTTCCTTTTATTTGAATGCTGGTTTTCTGGGCTGCAATTTGCCTTTTGGCTGTAGTTTGCTAATAGATCTAGTTGATAAAGACCATTCTTAAGCCTCCCTTTCAGCACCACCATCTTCGTTCCTCGTCCTTCACACAACAAAAATTAGAATGAGATTCCATAAAAACATGATTATTAAAAGTGAATTGTGATACACTTAACAGGTTTTTCTTTATATTAGGTACATATAGTAGGTTTTTCAGCCAGAAAGGTTTTCCAGATGTTGTATGAAATTTAGTTTCTCCAATCTTTATATATATTATAATAACAAAGTTGCCAAATAAAACACCACATAGTTTTCCGCCTTTTTTACACTTTCCTAAAATGGAAATTCATGGTTTATAGAGATTAAAAAAAGTAATTATATATATACATTTAAAAATTGCTTTTATCTTGAGAATATAAAGAGTCACTTTGAAAATGATTTTATCTCATTATTAGTAATGTTTTATATTCAACTATTAATTAGTTGGTATTTTCAATATATGTTTATAATTTGGAATTATGGTTTAGAGTTTGAATATAAAATTATATTAATAAAAGAATACAACCACGTACACTTTTAAACGATGTATTAATAATAACAACATAAGTAAAAAAGTATTGCTCTAAAAAATTTATTATAATAATTAAAACACTATTGAAAAGAACATAACTTAATTATGTTATGAAAAGAATATAATTAAAAATTTAAATTTGTAAAATAGTATTAAAAAGTAACATAATTAAAAATGTATGTTATTTTAGTTAATAATAATAATGCTGTAATAATAAAACAATATTTAAAAGAACGTAATTTAATTATGTAATTAAAAAAGAATATAACTAAATATGTGTATATATTTTTTTAATTAAATACATGTTATGCTTATAATAAAATAGTATTGAAAATAACGTAATTAAAAATGTATGATGTTTTACTAAAGCTATAATAATTAATCAGTATTGAAGATAACGTAATTATTAGAGAATTTTTTAGTAAAATAAAACAGTATTAAAAAGCATATATAACATGATACACATAATACACATTTTTTTGATATTTCGTTTAAATGATGGATTAATAATAATAACATAACTAAAAAAGTACTGCTTTACGAAAGTTATTATAATAATTAAAATAGCATTGAAAAGAATATAACTTAATTATATTATGAAAATAATATAACTAAAAATTTAAATTTGTAAAATAGTATTAAAAAGTAACATAATTAAAAATGTATGTTGTTTTAATTAATAGTAATGCTGCTCTAATAATAAAACAATATTTAAAAGAATGTAATTAAAAAAGAATATAACCAAAAATGTGTATATATTGTTTTAATTAATTACGTGTTGTGCTAATAATAAAATAGTATTGGAAATAATTTAATTAAAAATGTATAATGTTTTACCGAAGCTAAAATAATTAATCATTATTGAAGATAACATAATTGTTAGAGAATTTATTAGTAAACTAAAACAGTATTAAAAAACATATATAAATATAAGCAAGAAACGATATATATATGGAAATATTTACCTGACAAAAATACTATTCTTGAGTTTGTAGGACGTTAGATCGATGCAAAAAGTTAGTAGATTTGAGAGAATAAATTGTACTTTCCTTGATCTACTCTTATTCTACCAAGAAAACATGCAAAAAATAAATTTTCTTTTACAAACGTGGTATGTAAAGAAGTCTTTCAAAATTTTTTGATTAATGGTTTGTGTGTTTTGTAATCCTTTAACGACAATTATAAATGATTGTCGTCTTTTTTAGGCAATTATTATCACATTTTTTTTTTAAATTTCATATTTAATTAGTAATCACTTATATGTCCTGTGCATCGCATGGGGGCAAATACTAGTTTTCTATAAAAATGATAAGTCATGTGACATCATTGTAAAAGGGTGATAGGTCAAACGAGGTCTTATATTGGAGTCTGAATCGCGCAAAATGAGTTAGATGATTGAAAGGGATTGGACTATTAAAAAAAAAAAATGATATAAAATTTATTAGTTCCAATTGCTTTTATCTAGAGAATATAAACGGTCACTTTGAAAATGATTTTACTTCATTATTAGTTTTGTTATAAATTCAGCTATTAATTAGTTGATATTTTCAATATGTTTATAATTTGGAATTATAATGTAGAGTTTTAATTAATTATGTGCTATACTAATAATAAAAAAAGTATTGAAAATAACGTAATTAAAAATGTATATTATTTTACCAAAGTTATAGTAAATAATTAGTATTGAAGATAATAATATAGTTATTAGAGAACTTATTAGTAAAATAAAACAATATTAAAAAGCATATACAACATAATTACAAATGTGCATTGCTTTACCAAATAATAAAACAGTATTAAAAATGTATATAACATAATTAGGGTTTTTTTTTCTTTTGAAAAACTATTTTAGAGCGTCTACATTTGTAAATGCCTACGTAAAGAAGTCTTTCAAGATTTTGATTAATGGCTTGTGTGTTTTGTAATTCTTTAACGACAATTATAAATGATTATCGTCTTTTTTGTGCAATTATTACAATTTTCTATGATCACATTTTTCCATTTTTTTTAAATTTCATATTTAATAAGTAATTATTTACATGTCCCGTGCAGCGCACGGTGGCGAATACTAGTGTGAGAAATAGGAAGTAAGTTACCATTTCCTATCATGACTTGTTGCTTACCCACATATTTGGTACCTTTTTGTAAGTTTTCTGCCTCATTTGTTACATGGTTGTTGGCACCACTATCAGCAAACGAAGCTGAGTCATTTAGTGTAGTGGGAGTAGCATTGAGTGGACTCCTGAGTGTTGTGATGTGGGTGGAGTTCCAGTATAGCTTTCGTTATACCTGAAGTAGCATATGTTAGCTGTGTGGCCAGTCTTACCACAGACTTGACAAAGTCAGCTTGTTTGAGTTGTTGGTGTTTGATCTTCCACCTCCTCTGTAATTTCCTCCTCATCTGTTTCCTCTATTTCCTCTGCCAAAGCTGTTAGCCCTTCTTCCGTAAAAGCCTCTGCTAGGAACGAAATTTTGCTGTCTTTGAGTGAAGTTTTCTGAACTTAAGGTCATGGCAGCAATCTCATTTTTCATGGAATGAATATGATCTAATCTGCTTTCAAATGTCATTAAAATAGACTGGAGCTTACTCCAAGAGATAACGTCTCTATTGTTGAGTTGAACCCCAATCGATGTATATTCCTCATCCAGTCCGGCCAGCACTTGATTTACCAGGTCCTCATGACTTACTTTCCTCCCAGTTATTTCCAAACTATCAGCCAATAGCTTAACTGAGCTTAAATACTCATCCACACTGAGATTTCTTTTTCTCACTTTTTGAAGTTCGCTAGCGAGAAAGGTTACTCTAGCCTTATTTTGTGCTCCAAAACTTTCATGAACTGACTCCACACATCCTTGGATGTCTGTGCACCCATCACCTTCATTGCAATGTCAGGAGAGATTATGGAATAGAGCCAACCCATCAATAGTTGGTCAGTTGACTTCCACTGGTTGATTTTCTAAGTTATGCCTTCAGTAGGACTTTCAGTATCTTCACCGGAAGTTTGTTGAGTTTTGATGAACTCAGCTAGACAGGCATATGTTCCTGTGAGAAAGCCCTCCAGGTTGTGGTCTCTGATCACAGGGAGTGATATATTTTTTCACAACAGAAAATTATGTTTATCTAGTTTGACTGAGATATTTTGGGAGAGGTTTGCTCTAAGAGGTGTGATTGCTTCCCATCGTTGGAAACATCACTGAGGTATTAGAGTAGCTGGAGTTGGTTGAGTTGTTTGCCATTTTACCGAGGGCTCTGATACCAAAATAAGAAATTGAGAAAGAGTATTTTGGGGAATATTTCTTATATTCAGAATTAATCAAAAATGAATTACACATTGACATAGATTTATACACCACAAGGAAAGTCCTAGAACTACAATCTAAGCTGTACACGTATTGAGAGTAATCTACAGTAAACCATATAAGAAGGAAACAAGAAATAACAAACAAGGCTACAGTACTATACATACATACATACATACATACATACATACATACATATATATATATATATATATATATATATATATATATATATATATATAGTTATATCAGTACCTATGCATATATATTGTTATATCCGGTTATATTCATAGAACATGTGATAATGCATTTTAATAAAAAAACGTGTTATCTTCTTTGGTGCCTTTGGATTCACATCAAGCAAAATCGCAGATAGGATATGTGTTTACACGTGGTGGGACGGCTATATCATGGAGATCCGTGAAGCAAACTTTGACGGCAACAACTTCAAATCATTCAGAAATTATTGCAATCCATGAGACAACTCGAGAATGTATATGGTTGAGAAACATGACTCATCATATCCAATCATCATGCGGATTAGCTTCGCCAAAAAATAGCCCAATGATATTGTATGAAGATAATGCAGCTTGTATTGTACAACTTAAAGGAGGATATATCAAAGGAGATAAAACAAAGCACATTTCTCCAAAATTCTTCTATACACATGAGCTTCAGAAAGCAGGTGATATCGATGTTCAACAATTTCGATCAAGTGATAACGTGACGGACTTATTCACTAAAGCATTACCAACATGTACACTCAAGAAATTGATACATGAGATAGGAATACGTCGGCTCAGCGATTTACGATGACTAATATCAGGGGGAATAACTGTACTTTTTTTTCTTCGTCTAGGTTTTATCCCACTAGATTTTCCTAGTAAGGTTTTAATGAGGCAGCATTTATTTTTATACTCCACAATGACTGTACTCTTTTCCTTAGCTTAAGTTTTATCCCACTGAATTTTCTTAACAAGGTTTTTAACGAGACAAGCATTGAGTATTAGGCCATTCAAGGGGGAGTGTTATAAAATATCTTGGATGTGAATGACCTCATGCCCATGTAAAATTTATATTATTACAATTGTACCATTATCTACCCCTATAAATAGGGTACCTCACTTCTTCATTTAACACACAATTGGAATAAGAAGAATTCTCTCCATCTCTAGATTTTCTCTAATATTTTGATAGTCTTGTTCTCTCTAATATATTGTAAATTAATATTAATAACTAATAATAATAAGTGTATTTAATAAAATTAAATGAAATATTAATGGTTTATTGACCGAAAAGCTTTTCTCTCACCTCCACGTTTTGTTATAAATTTAGAAGATGTGCATAAAGAAATTCCAATTGATAATACACGCCAATCCAATCAGTTTTCTAAATGACACTGATTAGAAGAGAGACGACAATATCAAAATTGACATAATTTGTCGTGGTTGTTAAAGTTCACAGACTAATGGAATAGAATTCATATAATATCAGCAAGATTTCTTATAGTTTATTTTATTGCAAAAAATAGTTTTAGATGAAAAATTCTTTTATTTTTAATGCCCCCACGAAATTATTAGCTCCTATCAACAATGATTTTCAGCAAACCATTCTGGATTACGTACTTGAGCATTTTCAAAATACAACATGATAACTCACTTACCATTAAATTAAATTTTTCTTGAGTTTGTAATATATATATATATATATATATATATATATATATATATATATATATATATCTACTGGGTATGACACTCAGCAACTTGTTTTACAAGCGTCTCAACAGCAATATCTCATTCCTATATATATTTTGCTGGAAGAATTTCATGACAAAAATAGACTAATTTGGCCTTCTTGTTGATTGATTATACAGTGTGTCCCACGGTAATATTACAATTAAAAATAGACATTGACAATCATTCCTTCGTCTTTTAACAAAAAATTCAATTATTCAGGCCCTTCATTGAAGCCATCAATTTCACCCACTTATTTGACCTTTAAGAATCTTGATTGTTCACACTTTTAATCAATTTTTAGCCGTGATTTCCTCCTACCCTAAAAAATCTCAATATTCAAGAATCAAACAAGAAGTATATATTCACAACTGTCAATCATATTATCATTTTTATTCCTCTTTAATCCTATATTTATATTTATTTATTACTCAAATCTTTCTTAAGGTCTATCTCAGTTTAAAAGACGAGAGAAATCAGCAGTATAGAAAATCAAAGATTAAAAGAAAATCTTCAGGATCATTCATATATCACAATGGAACTAGCAGTTTTTCATTTCTTTCTCCCTCTACTTTTCCTTCTCCTTTTTCTATCCACATTTTCAGTTTCAGAAACTATGGAATTCCCAAAAACACAAGCAGAGAAGATCATTAGAGAGATGAACTTGTTCCCTGAACTTGATGTGAACATTGTTGAAGATGATCCTACATTCACAGCACCAAAAATGGTCGAAAAAAGTTTTCGATTTCCCAGCTTAAGTAATCCGGGAACCAGCGTACAAGATTTGGGTCACAAAGCTGGATATTTTAGACTTCCTCACACCAAAGGTGCAAGGTATAACATGTACCAAAATTCCAGTACTACAAAATTGATTCATGCATCTGTTCTTCAGGAATTGTCGAATTGAGACCTTTTTCTTGCAGTTTACCGAATTAGGTGAACCACTGTATGTTTAGTACAGAATTCTTAACCGATGACAACAGTAAAATAAATCCTTCAATTAATAGGTTTCATTTTACGTCACTTCTAGCTTGACACAAATTGAAAAATGAAAAGTTTCAATAGGGCCATCTGAAGAGCAAACTTAAAAGTTAAAACTAACCACATAACTTCATCTTCCCTGATTATATCATGTCAAACTGCTGGATATATTGTTGCAGGATGTTCTACTTTTTCTTTGAGTCAAGAAGCAAGACGAATACTGACCCGGTTGTTGTTTGGTTAACGGGAGGACCTGGGTGCAGCGGATCGTTGGCCCTATTTTATGAAAACGGCCCTTTCCACATAACAGACAACTTATCTCTTGTATGGAATGATTTTGGTTGGGATAAGGTACTCTCATTCTCCCCAATTCTCATTAATGTTTTTTCCTCGGACTCCCAACAGATAATTCCTGAAGATGAGTCAATGTCTTGACTCGACTCAATGGGAAGGGCTTTATTGGACTAGAATTTCTCGTGTTACCCATATCCCGATAAGGCAAAACCAAAGTTCTTTTGTGTATTTTTCATGAATGACATGATGTGACAGGTCTCAAACATTATATATGTCGACCAACCAACTGGAACAGGTTTTAGTTATACTTCTGACAATAATGACATACGAGCGACTTCTGAAGGAGCTGCCGGGGATTTCTATGACTTCCTGCAGGTACGTTCGCTTATCCCGTCAGCTTCAGGACACACTGACAATGCACTAGACAGATATTAGTTTCTTTTTATTTTTTTTTATTATTATTATTATTTAAAAATTCACCACAATCATAAACTAGCTTAAACTGAACTAAAATATAAATAATAAAATTTTAGGCATTTTTCCAAGCGCACCCTCAGTATGCAAAGAATGATTTTTACATCACTGGAGAATCATACGCCGGGCACTACATTCCTGCTTTTGCTGCTCGGATACAAAAGGGAAACAATAATAAAGAAGGGATTCATATTAACATGAAAGTAAGCATTGAATTTTATCTCCATTGTTAATTAATCTATAGTTTTCTCGGTTTGATTAATGCACCTGACCAATGCATAAACAGGGACTAGCTATTGGTAATGGAATGACAGATCCACAGATCCAGTACAAAGCATATACTGATTACGCTTTAAACATGAAATTGATCACCAAATCTGATTATGACAGCATGAGTGAGGCAGTTTCTGAATGTGTAGAGGCAATAAAAATCTGTGGTAATTTTTTACCCTAAGCTCGTATTTTCTAACATCTACTTCCTAAGTCCCGCGCGTAAGGTCACTTATAAGCACATTGGAAACACTCCGGTGACACCCCTTCTTGTGGGACCTACGCTATGGACACGACAACCTCAGGAAGGGAACTTATAATGTGCTTATAAACCCACAAGTCTAACCCTCTGCCCCCAACTCTTATTATCACTTGGATTCTGATAAAAAGTTTCTTGACAGACGGTAGTAATGGTTCATCATCAGAGTGCTCCCAAGCTTATGCCAAGTGCAACAATATTTTCAATAATATCCTTTACATAGCTGGTGATATAAATGTAAGAGAACACATTATTCAATCATCTAATTTGACAGAAAATTAAAATTTTTAACCTCGTATTTTTATCTGTAGTACTATGATATTCGAAAACCTTGTGTGGGCTCTCTGTGCTACAACTTCTCGAACATGGAAGATTTTTTGAACCAGGAATCAGTTAGACAAGCACTTGGCGTTGGAAATATAGAATTTATTTCATGTAGTACTGTTGTGTATGATGCAATGACAATGGACTGGATGAAGAATTTCGAAATTGCTGTTCCTGCTCTACTAGAGAATGGAGTCAAGTTACTTGTATACGCTGGGGAATATGATCTTATTTGCAACTGGCTTGGTAAGATTTTACTTGAGATTGACTATGGAAAAACATAGGCAGGGTTTTTAATTTCACTGCTATAACTGAGTTAAATATTATCAGGAAACTCAAGATGGGTTGATGCCATGGTATGGTCTGGACAGAGAGACTTTGTATCGGCTCCTTCCTTTCCATTTAGCGTAGATGGAGTGGAGGCAGGATTACAGAAAAGCCACGGACTACTCACCTTTCTTAAGGTCTATAATGCTGGTCACATGGTTCCTATGGATCAACCTAAGGCATCACTAGAAATGCTAAAGAGATGGATGCAAGGTATATCTCTGTGAAGAACAGCAGTACATTCACCAAATTTGTAATGATTTAACACTCTTCTGATTCATGTTTAGGCGAAAGGATTGGTGTTCTTATTATAGAATCCTGAAAGCGATCACTAATAGGCTAAATTTATGTGTAATGAGAATTCACAACAATAACAAAGATCTCAAGACCTCAGCAGCTTATCATTGAAAAAGTTTTGATTCCTCACATGGACTCTTCTATTATTTATTCTTAACCTTAAAGCTTATAAAACATCGCTCAATCTCTTTTGTTTCGATATGAAATGTATAAAATCCAAGAGAAACAGAAGCATGTTATAGAAAGGAAAGTAGACTAAAAGTTCACTTAGGCTTGAGCACCTTAACATTTTCCCAGGTGAAATCTGGATCATCTCGTCCAAAATGACCATAGGCAGCAGTCTTCTGATACCTGAAATTGCCGCCCCTTTTCAGGTCCAGACTGATAGCAATCATTCCCGGCCTGAAATCAAACTTCTCCTTAATAAGTTCCTGTATATCCTTATCCGACAATTCCCCTGTTCCATACGTGTCCACAAATATAGACAACGGTTCAGGCATCCCGATTGCATATGACAACTGCAAGGTACAACGACGTGCAAGCCCAGAGGCCACCACGCTCTTTGCTGCTTGCCTGGCAATATAGGCACCACTTCGATGAACCTTGGTTGGATCCTTTCCAGAAAATGCACCACCTCCATGCACACCCAAGCCCCCATAAGTGTCGACAATAATCTTCCTGCCAGTCAATCCAGCATCCTCATGAGGGCCTCCATGTACAAACCGACTCATTTGGTTAAAATGCAATATGGTCTTATCATCGAGATATTTTGACAGAATGACAGGCTTGATTACGTGCTCTTTTAAGTCTTTCGATATCTGCTCATTTGTCACAATCTCCTCGTGTTGAGTCGAGATGAGAACAGTATGGACTCTAATTGGCACCACAGACCCACCTTTCTGGTATTCGACTGTTACTTGAGTCTTTCCATCAGGCCTTAGCCAGGGACAAGTTCTGTTCTTTCTCACCTCGGTTAATTTGGCTGCGAGCTTACTAGCAAGGACATGCGTCAACGGCATCAGCTCAGGGGTTTCGTATGTAGCATAGCCGAACATGTGTCCCTGATCTCCAGCTCCAATATCTTCGGATTTTTTCATTAGGTGACCATGGACAACCTCAGCAATCTCGGGGCTCTGCTGTTCGATGTTTATCAGAACTTTGCATTTATCAGCATCAAGTCCGACTTCAGGCGACGAATATCCAATTTCTCTGCACGTGTCGCGAACAATTTTCTCGTAGTCCACATTAGCCTTGGTCGTGATTTCGCCTATGACTGTAACCATGTCGGATTTTGTACATGTCTCACTATCAACTTTACTTTCGGGATCTTGTTCCAAGCACGCATCTAAAATCGCATCAGATATTTGATCACAAAGCTTATCAGGGTGACCTTCAGTGACAGATTCCGACGTGAAGAGGAAAGTATCCATGGCTGAATTTCAGTCAGACATAAAATCAAACAGATCTCAATCAACTCCAGTGTGTACATCAAAACGATACAAGATACTCCTATCCTATCATAGCATTACATTTAGTTGTGCACATCACAATTATACATTAATGGCATGTTTGCTAAAGTGAATTAGACAGTAATTAGAACGTAGAATAGACAAATTGGATGATATCTAATATAAGATATGTATTTCCCCATGTTTATTGTTTAATACATCTCTATAGGTACTTCAACTTACTCATCTCAATTAAGATTTTGCACTTTAATTCTGTTCAACATCAATTTAAAAACAGTAAATCATGAATTTCTCAATCTATTATCTCAACCAAAAGCCCATTATGAAGATCAGACCTTAATATTGTATACCTCCGTTGTCCAATTAACCAATCAAACATACAATAGTGGCTCGTGGCGAAACCGATAGAGAAGAAGATTGCAAGAGCTGCACGATGACGGTACCTGAGGCAGAAGCAACTAGTTGAAGACAAAATATTGTTGTACAGTAGAGTCCAGCATGATGAAACGTATATAGTTTCGGAGCCTGCAGTGCTTACTCAACTTGCGAGGATTTTGGAGTAACTACAGTGTAGCATCTGTAAACTGACTTGTCCATTTTGCATCAATTTCACAGTTTTTTTATCAAATATAATTTCAACAACTAATTTAAACTATAATTAATTCTCATATTTTAAACATCAACTTCACAATTCAAAAATCAAATTTAGAAACTTCTAATAAAAAAATTACTAGACGCTAATCCAACCTTTTAATATTATATTAAGAAATTGTTTGATTTTCATCAAAATTTTCTCATTTTTCTACGGTACTCAATCTCAATTATCCATTAAAAGTTAAGCCTATAATATTTGAATTTTCAACCAAATCTCAATCCTCCGCTCCCCTAAAAATCACTATTAATTTTTAAAAAACTCATTTTAACTAAAATCAAACTCACACTAATAATAATATAAACTAAGCCTTTGTTTGGTTCGCATTATTTTCATCTCATTTTTGTACAGTACTTAATCTACACTACGCATCTTATTCTTGGCCTACAATTTTTTACTTTCCAACTCAATCTACACCATATAATTCCCAAAAACTCATTTTTTTTCCAAAAACAATGAGATCAAACAAGCACTAAAGTAAATCAATTTACCTCTCACCGCACTTAAACACCACCTCCCTTCCACTTCCACTTCCACTTCCACATACTTTGTTTCATACTAAAACACCAAGGGTCTCTTTGATTGCAAGCATAAAGATGAGCGGAAAAAAAAAAAGTTCTAGAAAATTAATTTTCAAAAAATAAAAATAAAAATAAAAAATTCATATAAAATAAATGAAGGAATTAGGTGTGTTTAATGGAAAGTGAAATTAATATTTGGAAGTATGTAAATGTGAAAAGTGAATTCTCGACTAAACTTAAGGAAAATATTTTCCTTATTTTCAAGGAAAATCACGAAGATCGAGATAAGATATAAAATATTTTACACCCAACAAAAACGCAATCAAACATTACACTTCCATTTTCCATTTTTCATAAAAATGTGTGTATCAAATGGACCCTAATTCAATTTCATCCATTTCACAATTCTATCGACGACGTCACCACGTCACTTTCTGACAAGAGTGGTGATGTCGTGCATAGCTGCTCAAGGTGGCAGCAGATATCACGTGACGTCCGAAGCGACTGTGATGCGATATGATGTGATGCAACAACCGCCTTTATGCTGTCACTATCGCGAGTCGTTGTGATGTTTTGTGGTCACCACCACTACGCAGGAATCACCAGTCAAAACTCTGTTGGTCTAGTGTGGTGAGAGAGGGAAGATAGAGGCGGTGCGCTGTGGTGTGGGTAATGTGTGTGGTGCTAGTTGTGTTGTGATGGTGGAAATCAATGGTGGTGGTGGTGGCAGTGTTGCAAGTA
Source organism: Ligustrum vulgare (assembly GCA_963555705.1). NCBI lineage: Eukaryota > Viridiplantae > Streptophyta > Magnoliopsida > Lamiales > Oleaceae > Ligustrum > Ligustrum vulgare. The sequence continues at coordinate 45,953,876 of OY743170.1, read as the reverse complement.
GTGTTTGCATGGTGGTGCTGAAGGTGTTGCAACGGTGATTGTCTTTGTAGATTCCAGTGGTGGTAGTGGTGGTGTGACTAGGTAGCAAAGGTGGTATTGTTATGGTTGTGGATTTGTAGCGACAGTAGGTTGCGAATTTGTGGCCAGTAGTGAAAGGTGATGAATTTTTGGCGCCAGTGGGTTGTGCTATGGTTGTTGTGGGTGTTTGTGGTCATGGGTGCAGTTTTTGTTGAGTAGTAGTGGTGGTGGTGGTGAGATAAAAGGGTGGTAGGGTAGGGTAGGATGAAGAGTGTTTGTTACCAAATATTTGAGTAGATGTGACTAATAAATAATATGTGACCTAAAAATTCGAGATTATGATTAAATTTATAATTGTGACTCACAATTTTTTTAGTTGTTATAAAATTCGTGATTTGTAACAGAGAACCAAGTTGTGACCTAAGAGATTTGTACATTCTGATCAAAAAATAAGTTGTGGTCGTTATTTTCATAGTATATAATAATTTGCGATTGAGAAATAAGTTGTGACTTATAAAATTTGTAATTTGTTACTGATAAATAAGTTGTGGTAGATTAATTTGATAATTTGTTATCTAACTAAAAATAAGTTATAACCTATAAAATTTGTAATTTATAATCGCGAAATAAATGGTGATCAATTAATTTGATAATTTGTGACATATAAAATTTGTTATTTGTGACCATTACCAAAAAATTTATGTTATTGTAACCTTATCATATTTAAATAATAAAATATAATTATTTAATTAAGTATTTATTAATTTTGACCTATTTTTTGTTTGAATTAAAAATTAGGTTTCTTAAATTTTAAAATGTATCTTATAATAAATCCCTTAATTATGTAATTATTCCATTTAATTTAACTACTAATTTGGGCTTCAACACGACCTTGGTACAACAAGGCCTAACATAAAAGTGCTAATTCAGGCCTATCGTTAGCCAAGTCCGTTTCACACAATTAATTGAAAGGGACAGTTACACAAGGGGAATTCGGACTGATACCTCATATTGAAACTTATATTTGAGTATTGCAACCATGTATTTTAGATTTTGAAAAATGGAACCATGAAAAATATAAATTGTGCAAATACCACTGAATCTAAAATGAGCAATTATAAGAGTAAATATATTCACCAAACATAATTTTGGCAGTTACATTTCAAAAGCAATCTTAACCGACCAAATAATGAATCTAATCCTTATAGCAATGACCCCAAAATGGAAGGGGGACCATCCTAGTGGTCTAACAAATTCAGTTACAAAATACCACTTTTGAAATGAGTTGGCATATGAGAGTAATAGACAACCCTCCGAAACCATTGATTTCCTCCTTCTTGCAGATTCTATGACTGTGTAATACAATCAATCGGCGTGGAAAATTTGTTGACATAAGAACGTAATTCATTTAAATTCTACCAGCACCGAATTCAACTTTTGGAACATAATTCATTTCCACGCTATCAGCATCGAGACATCTTGGCTGCGTACGTGAAGAGTGTAAAGATAGATGGTACCATTGAACCCCCCCATCCAACATGTCATGTATAATACAAACTATTAGCATGGAAAAAATCCTTGATATCAAACCAATATATTCAACAGATACTATTATCTGTTCTCTCGACGCGGGTCACAACACAAGAACCAGTCGTAATTCCATAGCAAGCGAAGGGAAAATGAACACTAAACGAAAGAGGGGATATCAGAATGCAAAATGAGTTGTTTGACTTAAATATTGATGTGTTTTACCATGTTATGCATAACTTTTTTTTTTTGTGTTTAATAAAACTTATATGAAACAGGTGAATGATCGAAAATATGTTAATGTTCTACATTCACATAACAGATGGATTATATGGCTTGATTGCTAGAAGCAGTAGTGTAATTGTAATTTATTTTTTCTTATGCAGACTATGGATATTATCTTGTCCTTTTAAACTATAATATTGATTTTTTTTTTGGTCTAATTACTAATTCCATCTGTTATTTTACACAATTGTTTCATCATATTCGATTTATTTGAATTCATTGTATACCTATATCCTAGTTACATTATCCCCCCCCCCCAACAAAAAGAGGTAGGTCATTCTGGTGTTTCCAACATGAATCAAACATATAATGTTGGTAGATGGAGACTATTAGGTGGAAGATTAGTTGGTGAAAATAATTAGGTGAATGTTGGTAGGTTTTGGTAGTAGGTAAGGATGGTGAAATTTGTTATTCCCAATTCATCCTAATTCTTCCTATAAATAGAGCTCAAGTGTTGAAGAGAAACACCACCACAACAAAGAGTGTTTGTAGAGAGCAACACAAGAGAGGCATTTCACAAAATAGTGAGAAAAGTGAGTTGGAGAGAATAGCCTTTGCATAAGCAGATAAAAATACAGTGTTGTATTTTGTACTCCTCATTTTCGAGTTAGTGAAATATATTGGTGTGGGTCCGTGGACGTAGGCAAATTGCTGAACCACGTAAATCTTTGTGTTTCGTATTTGCATTTTATTTTTGCGTATTTATATTTTCTCAGTCCAATTTATTTGTGTCACATCGATCCTGGACGGGATTAGTTGCGTCCTAATTCCCAACAATTGGTATCAGAGCCTTGGCTCATTAAAGTCTTTTGAAATTCTTAGTATGCTCTGTGGTTGCAGCTTTGACTGATCTTCCACATCAGAAAAGATTTCTTTAGACTGTTTTGTGATCGAGTGGGAGCAATGTCGACAGATGAGAAAATATCCAAAATTGATAAATTTGATGGTTCAAATTTTGGATTTTGGAAAATGCAAATGGAGGACTATTTGTACCAGAAGGATCTATACAAACCACTAAAAGAAAAGCCAGAAGATATAAGCCAGGGGGATTGGGAGTTGCTTGATCGAAAAGCACTCGGCACAATCAGGCTGACGTTGTCAAAGTCAGTGGCCTTCAACATAAAAAATGAGAAGACGACAGAGTCTCTCATGGCAGCCCTCTCTAGCATGTACGAACAGCCATCTGCAACAAATAAAGTCCACTTAATTAAAAAGTTGTTCAATATGAAGATGGCCGAAGGCGGAAGATTTGGGGAGCACCTAAATGAATTCAATGAAGTGACGGACCAGCTAAACACAGTCGAAATCACTTTTAGTGATGAAGTTCGAGCTCTGTTGATTCTTGGGCAGTTGCCAGACAGCTGGAATGGTACAGTCACAGCAATTAGTGGCTCTGCCGGAAAGTCAAAATTGAAGTTCGATGATGTCGTAAGCATGATCTTAACGGAGGAGATCAGACGACAGTCAGAAGGTGTCTCAACTTCAGGATCGGCGTTGAACGTGGAAAGCAGAGGCAGGAGTTCTAACAGAGGAAATGGGCGGGGCAACGGCAAATTCAGAAGTGGTAGATCGAGGTCCAGAAATCCAAACAATCCTAACAAGACAAAGGTTGTGGAATGTTGGAAGTGTGGCAAGACCGGTCATTACAAAAACCAGTGTCCAACACCTCCAAAAGAAAAGGAGAACAGGACGGAGGTTAATGTTGTGGAAGAGGAAGCGGACGATGCTTTGATATGCTCTTTGGAGAGAAAAACGGAATACTGGGTGATTGATTCCGGAGCATCTTTTCATGCTACCTCAAACAAGGAGTTTTTTGTAAACTATACGCGGGGTGATTTTGGCAGAGTATATCTCGGTAATGATCAACCGTGTGGCGTGGTCGGAAAAGGTGATGTACAGATCAAGATCAATGGATCTGTGTGGAAGCTGAAGGACGTGAGACATATTCCAGAATTGAGGAAGAACTTGATCTCCGTCAAGCAATTGTCGGGAGAAGGACATGTCACCACCTTCTCTGGTGATAACTGGAAGATCACCAAGGGCGCCATGATTATCGCTCGAGGCAAGGATACTGGCACCCTTTACACAACGACGGATGCTTGTGTGACAATTGCAGTTGCTGAAAGCAAGGAGGGCCCAAACTTGTGGCACCAGAGACTTGGGCATATGAGTCAGAAGGGACTCAAGTATATGCATGCAAAGGGGAAACTACCAGAGCTTCAGTCTACTGATATAGACTTATGCGAGAGTTGCATCTTTGGGAAGCAGACCAGGGTGAGTTTCAACACTAGTGGCAGAACTCGGAAGCAAGAGAAACTTGAGTTAGTCCATACAGACGTCTGGGGACCAACCGCAGTTTCATCTATTGGCGGAAAGTCATACTTTGTGACTTTCATTGATGACCACTCGAGAAAAGTGTGGGTTTATTTCTTGAGACACAAGTCCGAAGTATTCGATGTGTTCAAGAAGTGGAAAGCCATGGTGGAAAATGAAACAGGATTGCGAGTAAAGAAGCTGAGGTCCGACAACGGAGGAGAATATACGGATATGGCATTCAAAAAGTTCTGTTACCAGAATGGCATCAAAATGGAGAGGACGTTGCCAGGGACTCCACAGCAAAATGGAGTTGCAGAACGTATGAACCGGACATTAACGGAGAGAGCCAGAAGCATGAGGTTACATGTAGGCTTGCCCAAACAGTTTTGGGCAGAAGCAGTCAACACAGCGGTGTACTTGATCAATCGAGGACCCTCGGTACCGTTGGAGTACAGGATACCGGAGGAAGTGTGGAGCGGAAAAGAAATAAAACTTTCCCACGTGAAAGTTTTTGGATGTGTCGCATATGCACATATAAGTGATCAGGCAAGGGGCAAGCTAGACCCCAAATCACTAAAGTGCACATTCATTGGATATGGCGGAGATGAGTTCGGCTACCGCTTATGGGATGACCAGAACAGAAAGGTCATCAGAAGTAGGGATGTCATATTCAACGAGAAGGTTATGTACAAGGACGGAAATGCAGTGCAGTCCGATGACACAGTACATGATGATCCAACATATGTTGAGTTGGATGATGCTCCAGAAAGTAGTACGTCGCAGCAGACAGAGGAGGATCTGCAGTTACAGGAGCCTGTTCTAGAGACTGATGCATCACAGTCTCCAGTCCCTGTTCTTAGAAGGTCAACCAGACCTCATGTTCCAAATAGAAAGTACATGAGTTACATGTTACTTACTGATGCAGGTGAACCTGAATGCTATCATGAGGCATGTCAAGTCGGTGATTCTGGCAAGTGGGAGCTTGCAATGAAAGATGAGATAAAGTCTCTCATCTCTAACCAGACGTGGGAACTAGCCGAGTTACCTACAGGAAAGAGAGCTCTACATAATAAGTGGGTGTACAGAATCAAGGAGGAACATGATGGATCAAAGAGATACAAGGCGAGGTTGGTGGTCAAAGGTTTCCAGCAGAAAGAAGGAATTGACTACACGGAAATATTTTCGCCAGTTGTGAAGCTGACAACAATCAGATCAGTCTTGAGTATTGTTGCAGCAAAGGGTTTGCACTTGGAGCAGTTAGATGTAAAAACTGCTTTCCTCCATGGTGACCTTGAGGAGGAAATATATATGCAGCATCCAGAAGGCTTCTCAGTCAAAGGAAAGGAGAAGCTCGTTTGCAAATTGAAGAAGAGCCTGTATGGCTTAAAGCAAGCCCCGAGACAGTGGTACAAGAAGTTCGACGGATTTATGCAGAAAAATGGCTACTTCAAATGTAATGCTGACCATTGTTGCTACTTCAGGAGATTCGAGTCCAGTTATATAATTTTGCTACTTTATGTCGATGATATGTTAGTAGCAGGCTCAGATATGGACGAAATCAAGAAGTTAAAGATGCAGCTGTCAGCAGAATTCGAAATGAAGGACTTGGGTACAGCGAAGCAGATTCTCGGAATGAGGATTTTCAGAGATAAGCAGAAGGGTATCTTGCAGTTATCTCAGGCCAAGTACATTAGTCAAGTTCTGCAGAGATTTAACATGTGCAGTGCGAAGGCTGTCAGCACGCCACTAGCTAATCACTTCCGTCTATCTAGTGATCAGAGTCTTAAGACAGAGGACGAGATAAACTTCATGGCTAAAATACCATATGCCTCAGCCATTGGAAGTTTAATGTATGCCATGGTTTGTACCAGACCAGATATTGCTCATGCAGTGGGAGTTGTGAGTAGGTTTATGGCAAATCCAGGAAAGCAGCATTGGGAAGCAGTAAAGTGGATATTAAGATATCTACGGGGAACTACTGATAGATGCTTATGCTTTGGACGAGGCGAGGTGACTCTACAAGGCTTTGTAGATGCAGATTTTGCTGGCGAGGTAGATCGCAGACGAAGTACTACTGGTTATGTTTTCACAGTAGGTACTACTGCAGTTAGCTGGATTTCGCAGATACAGAAGATTGTTGCTCTATCCACTACAGAAGCAGAGTACGTGGCAGTAACCGAGGCTAGCAAAGAAATGATCTGGTTACAGGGTTTGTTGGCAGAATTGGGATTCAGTCAGGAGAAGAATGTTTTGCACAGTGATAGTCAGAGTGCGATACATCTGGCAAAGAATTCAGCATTTCATTCTAGAACCAAGCACATTGGACTCCGTTATCACTTCATCAGGTCTCTTCTAGAGGATGAAGTATTAACACTAGAGAAGATCCAGGGTAGCAAGAACCCAGCCGACATGATGACTAAGACGGTAACTAAAGAAAAATTGGAGCTGTGCTCAGCTTCAATTGGTTTTCTAAGGTGAAGACAGCAGATGATTCACACCATATTTCAAAAGGAGTTGCAAGGAGGAAATGTCTCAAGGGAAGCCACATTAGTCTCCAAGTGGGAGATTGTTGGTAGATGGAGACTATTAGGTGGAAGATTAGTTGGTGAAAATAATTAGGTGAATGTTGGTAGGTTTTGGTAGTAGGTAAGGATGGTGAAATTTGTTATTCCCAATTCATCCTAATTCTTCCTATAAATAGAGCTCAAGTGTTGAAGAGAAACACCACCACAACAAAGAGTGTTTGTAGAGAGCAACACAAGAGAGGCATTTCACAAAATAGTGAGAAAAGTGAGTTGGAGAGAATAGCCTTTGCATAAGCAGATAAAAATACAGTGTTGTATTTTGTACTCCTCATTTTCGAGTTAGTGAAATATATTGGTGTGGGTCCGTGGACGTAGGCAAATTGCTGAACCACGTAAATCTTTGTGTTTCGTATTTGCATTTTATTTTTGCGTATTTATATTTTCTCAGTCCAATTTATTTGTGTCACATCGATCCTGGACGGGATTAGTTGCGTCCTAATTCCCAACATATAAACCATACACAATTGTGCATTGGAGCAACATTTCACATATGAAAGTTAGAAGATTGCTATGATAATATTATGCTGCATGTACAAATTTTATGCGACTGGTACGTCTAGTTTGGCTATTACCTGTCCCTTGCATTATGTCGCCCTTATCAGCATCAGTACTAGCATTTGGTGGGTTTGTACATTAAGTCATTATGAGGGTACTGGTAGTTTTATCAAGGAAATCCAAATGAAGCATTACTACACAATCTCAGAAGTATTTCAATGGATATTAGGGGTGATTCAATCGAGCTTTGAAACTATAAATATGCAATCCAAGCTATAATGGTGAAGTTATAATATTCATCAGTAAGTTAAAATAATGGTATCTTATGACGAGAATCAGTGGTCTGATATTACATTCAATTGAACTTATTTGCTAGAGTGAATTAGACGAGCTGCAATGTTTAGAATAACAGGAAACAAACAGATTGCTCACTGAGATATGATGATGAATTCGACAAGGGTAAAAGCCCTCATTTCAAAATTATGCATCCATAATTGCCTTTATGTGATATGCATGCCCTGCCAACATGTATGGTCATGGGGATATAGCCAATTTGAGGGGCTTTTCAATGGAAACATATAGCCAATGGTCCATGCAACTCATAATTGAAATGATGTGGAAAAGGGGATGACTCGATTAAGGTTTAGAACCTATTCCTACGCTGCCCCATCTATAATATTCAGTCAATACTATCCATGATTCCATATCCCTGATGTCCTCTTCAAATTATTGTAGCAGAACAAAATAAAATTCTGATATTTATGTGACGGTCATTTCAATTAGATTACATATGTGCATGAACACCACCAATGTCCAGAGCCACTGAAAACAACGATTGTTGGTGACTGACATTTTATAAAACACAGTTACACAATCTGTTATGTATTATAAGTCCACTATACATAACATACCATTCATCCATCACCTTCTCTTCTTGGAGAGATTATTGACTTCAATTTCATCCTCGTTGGTTGTTTTTAATTGGTGTTCTTGGTTGTACTTTACATGACTAGACAATGCGATAGAAAAATAATAATCTTTATTTATTTGATAGTAGCGTTCATGCTATCAAATTTAACTTAACAATTTGAGAGTTCCCTTGACTTATAGTGCGTTTGGCAACCTCGCTTATAAATGATTGTTTATAAATAGAGGTGCAACAACATTTTGTTGGTTCATATTTTTTAAAGTAAAAAATGATAGGTGAATGTTTTTTACTAATCAAAATTTTTGACTTTAAAAAAAAAATGTCCAAAGAGATGTTGCAAAGAGATTGTTTATAAACGAAAATTTATAAATAAAAATTTCCAAACTGTGACTTTTTAACAGTTTATGTGGTAACGTGGTAATCATACCTTGATTTTGTATTGGAACATCTTTTGCGAGGCATACTTACACATTTAATAGTGTTCTGAAACATGTTGAAATTTGATGCTTTCCTAGCCACCTTTACAGCTGAACCAGTTTTTTTTTGCCGTAACTATACTTCCACATCATCGATCAATATAACTTCACAAGAACTGATTCTTTTAACAGTTGAGAATTTCAGATTTTACAATGATCAATATTTCTATTTACATTGATGGGATCCCAATAAGTTGGTAATAACACAAAAGATTTATCTCAGTATCAATGGACAAACATTAAGCATCATGTATGTAAATTGCAAGACCATAGCTTAATTTTTCATAGGACACCGTGTAGATTTGGGTTTCAGAAACAAATGGCATGTATTTGTATATTGTGAATCGACTGTCGAATATGTATGCAAAAAATAAGTTAAAATATGGCTGTTTTTCTAATCTACTCAACTGTGAATAATGATCATCGATCCGGTAGGACTTCGATGACGGCTGGTACATTGCTTCAGTTCCTGATGAGTGATAGTTTGGATACACTCTTGCATGAGCTAGAATCTATGGCTCAATCACTAGGTCCAGATTCTATGCTGGAAATCATAGCTTGTAGTATAGATTGATATGTGGATATGAATTGATGATGAATGGTTTCTCGTTGATTGGGGTTGGGGAGGGGGTGGAATAAGATAAAGACGACCTACTAGCATTAAATTTTGATTTCAAATTATTTCCATATCAACATAAATCATCTTGAGAGAAATCAGGAGCTGTTAATGTGTATGTGAGATTCTCTGAATTTAGTTGGAGATTAATATATGAAACGTATATCTTGGAAAATATGAATTTTGAGGTATATATCAGATTTCTTTGAATATGAAGGGCATATTTCAAAACTTTGTGTAGTTGGGAGTAAAAAACAGTAACTTGTTTCATGGGAGGGTGGATGGACTAATTTTCACTACACAAATATTCTTACTTTCGATGCTAATTTGAAAAAAACATTACAAACTTGGGTTAAATGACAAATGCACTTATTTCATCCCAAAATTGTTACAAACTTTGGTTCAATGGAAAATACAATTATTTCATTCATAATAACCGTAAATATTATGTTCAAAACCTACATTTTGAATAAGCTAAACTAACAGTGAAAACTTCGTGCTTTTTCATGCTAGAAATCAAGGAGAATTGAAGTTTAAAGAGGGAAGTCTTACATAAACTTTCCTCAATCTACAAAAAAAAACAACAAAATCTACATGTTTGTATATTTCTGATTTTTAATTAGGGTGTATTTTATTTAATTTTGATGTTATTTAGATTTCTTAAACTACCTTAAACCTTTTGTTTTATTTTCAATCAGCAACTAAAATTTAGACTTCTTGATTGGATTGAGTCAATATTTATGAAAAATCAACTTTGGATCCATTCAAGTAATGAATATAAGGTGTGTGAAAATGAGAATATGAAAAGTGACATTCTATCACTTCTATAAGAAAAAGTTGCAGTTCAACTCATGAATACAAATTCAAACCATATTTTACATTGGAAAATGACATGATGTTATGAATTCAATTGAATTATTATATATGAAAAACTAACTTAGGATCATTTCAAGTTATGAATGCAAGATGTTTGTGAAATTGAGAATGGAAAAAGTGACATTCTATCAATTTTCTAAAAACAAAGTCGCAGTCTATCTCATGAATATAAATTCAAACCTTGTTTTACTTAAAAAGTGAGGTTATGTAATGAATTGAATTGGATTAGTATGTATAAAAATTCAACTTTAAATCAATTCAAGTGATGCATGCAACGTGCTAGTGAAAACGAGAGTGAGAAAAGTGACACTCTTTCACTTTCTGAAAAGAACGCAGTGTATCTCATTCAAATTCTTTAGAAGCAATTGAATAGATGCATACATGCGTGTTCGTAAAAATTTAAATATGAAAATGAATTCAAACTTTGTTTTACATTAAAAAATGACATGACATAACACTTAATTTAGATTTTTGAATATGAGTTAATTTGATGAAAATTAAAAGTGACACTCCGTTTCTTTTTTCTTTTCTTTTTTTTTTTTTAAAAAAGTCTCACTCTATTTTGTGGTATGAGTAAAATTAACGTCTTTATATGATATGGAGGTAAATGAAGACAAGATAAAAATAAATAAATAGAAATGACAAATAATTGTCCAGTAGATTAATGCATATGCAACAAGCCAAATTATTGTTGGGAACCCGGGTTGCTCTAATCACAAAAATTGATTTCTTGTGATAGATTATCCCGTTACAGGATTTTCTGTTCTATGTATTTAACTTGGAATAAATAATTTCGCACACAAAAAGGATTTTGAGAAGATTACCTTTGTAGCGTGCTTTACAATAATCTTCATCAACTGCTTCTTGATTCCACCAAAGCTTCAAACCCTCAAGCTTTCCTCGGTGTTCTCCAATGGCAGTTGTGCAGGTGTGTGGTCACCTTTCTCAAGATCTAGGTTAAACTAGGATTAGGGTTTCTTTGTAAAGAGGAAACACACACTACACACTTTAGTGTGTGTCTCGCCACTTTTCACATTAGGTTAAGAAAAATAGTCTTAAGAGACTATTTGTAACCTCTTTACATTCCAAAACCCTACCAGGCCTAGTACCATAACCCAGGCCCATTTCTGCACAACCCAATACAGGTAATAAGCCTGTATAAACCCATTATAGTGAAGCCACCGAGGGAACCTGATCGGACCCAATTAAACTAAGCTCCAATAAATTAATTATGACCCGATCAACTCTTGATCAGTCAAAATTAATTTATTAATCACGTTCTATTCCACTAAAAGAACGAGATTGCACTCTTAGTAAAATTGAAATTACTGAAACAACTAATCAATAATTATATCCTCTGACTTATCGTTCTTACATGTTACCCCCGTCGATCAACTCGAATATTCGGAGCAAGTTAAAATGACCAAAATGCCCTTCTTCGAATATTCATAAATTCTCAACTCTCATCTTCTGTCTGACAGTTCGATGTGATCCCATCACATCATAGAATTCAACAGTCACTGTCGAATTACTGAGCTCAGATTCAACTGTCCACTAGAAGAACCAGTGAGATTATGATCATACCTAAAAGGTGACGGATTCCATAATACGAATATATGTTCCTCGTTAGTTCACTTTAATTCCCAAAGTACCGAGATATTGATCAGCAATTTGATCTCACCCATTGATACCTCAAAGAACTTCAAGTTAGTAATCGAAGTCCATTATCCTATTAGGATTAAGGTCCCACGTACAATAATCAAGTGAAATTAAATTTGTATGGTCAATGTCACAAATTAATTTCACGTGGTCCCGTCCAATACGTTCCAAACGTACTCTCAATTTTATTACCAAAGTCAAAGACAGACTTTAATAAAATCGAGACGATCTTATCAAAATAAATCGTCCATATTTATTTACTGATCGTGAACGTTAATTTTAGATCGAATCACAAATTGAATCTTTCTGTGTTTAACAACTTAAACACTCAATTTGTAATATCAAATCGACCCGTGGACAAACACAACATCATATTAATACAATCAATTAATATTTTACTTTTAAATGTCGTGAATTATACTCTATGGGCATATATAATTCCAACAATCTCCCACTTGCCCTTAGAGTATACATGAAACATCGAATCATTCATCTTGTCAACATCATCATTACATTAATGATTATGTTCTCAACAAAGATGATAACTCCTTTCGATGTAAGTCACGGTTGTATAACAAACAATCCAAGATTGTGTTATTCTCAACCAATTAACCACAATATCTCCCAGTTATATTCCAATTTTGACGACTCTCGAGAATCCTAGTCAAATCAGATCTTAATTAGTTTTATTCCATCAGATCACCAACTGAATAGATAAGCAAATATTTACTCATTTTTCGAAAACGCTTCAGTATATGCTGTACCTCTATTCAATGATCTGATCTTGGATCAAACTAATAATCACCAACAATATCCCCAGCATAAGATATGACCTATCTAGTGCAAAGTAAGGTTTCCTATAGCCGGAGCATAAGGAACCTTCTCTATCTTACCATGAGTCTTAGGAGAATACTCATAAGATAGATAAAGTCCACAAAGAATATTATTCCTTTCAAGACTTCAATATTGCAAATGTAGATAGTATCTTATTATTACATGAAACTTGAGACTTTCTATTTCATTTTTCTCCCACTCCGAAAAGTACGGATGTCTAGAAAAAATAGACAGTCATCTACAAGTCCTTCATATCTAATTGCTGGTACCAACTACTATTTAATGAAAATACTCTCACACATAAGTAGAGTGTCATTCAAATAAATAGTCGTGAAAACTGTCTCATCTTTCTGTATACACGAGTATACTTAAGATATATCAAGATTTTGATCAAGAACATGTATCACAATCGTTCGATCAAATTTCTATGTTCCATATCTTGAACAATTACCCAAATCCAAAGTTGGAAACTTGTAAGTCATGAATGTTACTTTCATGGTCTTTAATATGAACTCATTAGATTACACTTTGTAAATGATTTCCTCAAGATGCATTCAAGAAACAACATCTTGATATCCATTTTTCGTACCTCATTTTCACAATGAACGACAATGGATAAAAGATCCAGGTAAACTTTTGCATGGCTATTGGCGAAAAGGGTTTCACAAACCCGCAACCATAAGCCTTGCACTAAAGGTATCAACCTTTCCATCTACCATTCTTTTATCATCTTAAAAATCATCACACCCTATAGGTTTGACCACATTGGGTACGTCTACAAAAATCCAAACTTGTTGGATTACTAGGAATCTAATTCCGAGTTCACATCCACCTTCCATGATTTCAAGTCTATAACTTCTACCACTTCCCTAAATGAGGAGTCCTTCTCTTATTTCAGTAGAGACTGTCTAAAAAGACTCTCCGTAGAATAAGCGTCAAGAAGGTGGTCTTACAACCCTCCCACTCCAATTAGTCGTTGGAAGTGTATTTCCATTATGTCCAAACAGAGTTACTTCCTCTTCTCCCACTACTTGGTTATATCCCTAATTGGGATCAACCTCTTCACTACCTCTTTATGAACATAAAGAAGAGGCAGAACAGTGAGAACAACTTCAACTACAACCTTTGGTTTTTCCCTGTCCATTGGGATCACCAGGCAAGAATAGTGGTTAAACCACTTGCCCATTCTCCCACTAGGATCAGCAACCATCGGTTCCGTAGGAAGTCCCAAACCATCAAGATTAATTCTATGCGGAAACCTGGAATCAAGTTGTTTGAACCACGTTCTAACATCTTATCCAATAGAATTTTACTTGTGGATTTGTATTCTTCTATATGCCTTATCCTCTAAGAAAGTTACATTTGTACTGAACAAATACTTTCTTGACCAGAGGACTATAGAAGAAATAATTTCTAGTTTCGCTGCATACCTTATAATCAAACCTTCATTATTGCCTCCATCTCGTCAATCCTGGCTTTCAACTTGTGTGCCAAAAGTCCCCAAATCTGAATGTGGTGTAAACTGAGCTTGCACCCATGCCACAACTCTAGGGGTATTTCAGGAAACGAATCAATGGTACTAGGCTATGAAGGAACCTGACTATCTCCGGTATACATTCCCAAATGAAACTAGTAACGAGGATAACTCATCATTGATTTGGTATTACCTTGTTCTCCTTTTCCGATAAATGGTTCATAAACTCATATGAGAGATACACAAACCTCAATCAAATCGAAGTATCTCGATTCTCTTAATTACTTCTCAACTTCTGTCCAAAATTCTAGAAACATTTCAGATCAATGAGATATTAAGTATAGAATCGAGATCTGGAGTGATCATCAATAAAAGTGATGAATTACTCGTACTCTCTCATATCTTGAGCACCAAAGAATCCACACATATCGAAAGTGTATTAATCTCCAAACTCTTAAGTCCATTTAATGTATAAGGACTCTTGGTTATCTAATCCACTAAACAAGATTCAGAAAACAATATAGATTCCACCTCAGATCCTTTTGAGGTCCATCCCTTACTAGTATTAGAATCGAGTTTTGGATAAGTGTAACCAAGCCTAAAATCTTAATCATTTTATCCTCTAAATAAAATTCAAAAGCCCACATAGATTCCACCTCCAAAATACTTAGAGGTTATCTTTACTAGTCTTTCAATCTTATTTAGATAAATATGATTATCTTAAGATCTTATCAAAGAGTTCATTAATACAAGGAGTCATCTATCCCTTATCACTTGTGGTAATATTAAACTTAGAACCATTTACAAGGCTTTGAGATTGTTAACCATTTGTCTCGCAACAATAAGAGCATTATTTAACTTAATTCCAACTAATAACTGGAGATTAAGCGCTAAATAATTCCGCTCAAATAATAAAGAGACAAAATAACAATCAAATTGTTTCGCAAACATAAAAGCCCAACGACTCTTTCCATATTACCGTACTGTGCTTATCCTTATAGTATACTCTATCTCATTGTGTCATTTGGTCACCTAGGACCATATTGCAACAACTTACAATAGTGATTAGTTACCCTAGAATCTATAATCAAGATAGACTCAATTACTAACCATAACACAATGAATAGAGTCTTACTCCATTATAAAGTTTCCAAGAAAGGCTACTTCCTCATTAATCCTATCTTTGCTCAAAAGCAAAAAGGTTAGAGGGCCTACCATACTATCCGTTGCTTTAAAATAATCTCTTCTCTATGAATAGCTTACATTGAACCTTTCAGGGACACGTTCATCCTGGTGAATATAGTCCACACTGAACCGCAAGAGATCATCTTAAAAGATTTCTCAAGCATTATGTCACATGAATCAATGTTTGCAAGTGGAACCTCCACCACGTTAAAGTGACCAATCATGTTTTACCAAATGGTCTCTTGCAAAAACGTGATCGGCTCATAAGTAGAGATATATTATAGCTTGATAGCATATTTTGTATAAATCCATAATTAAAATGTTCAAATTATCATAAATACCCTTCCATTGAGAAAATAAATATGGTATCCTATTTTGATGTTTTTATTGCAAAATACTTGATATGAGAATCAAAACTATGCAATAAACCATCTCATCAAAATAAAACCATTTTCATTGGAAGATTTATAATTATTTTGAACAAGGATCTTCTAGCACGAACAAATGTCATAAGTGGAAAGAATTATAACGAGACATGTTACAGTTTTCGCAAATTAGTTGGTGATGTCTAAATATATAACTAGTTGTGGGAATACGACATTCAAATAAAATAAATGTATTAAACACGAGTTGTATAAATGATGAATACTTTCATATATGATGCATGAATAAAAAAAATTATGCACAAGTAGACCCAAAACTACTATAACATGACGACAACCTAAAACCCCAAAATCTTAAACACATTTCTCTATAGGAGAAATAAATGTGATTTATGGCTAGGCTGGGACCCTCCCACTAAATTAAATATATCTAGCATCTCATGCAATATTTAATTTATAGTCGTTAAAATTTGGCCATCATTGACATCGTTTGGATATTCTATAGGAAGTCCCCACGATGTCATTGATTTAAGTGTCTAACCCCTATATTAATAATATTTCAAGTACCAAATTAATTATGTCACCTATAGGGTAATCATGATTAATTCACACTTAAAAAATCATCACCTAATTGGACCCAATCTAGTAACCAAAACAGTGCAGCCCTCCTATAGGGAGACTAATTAGATTAGCACGAGGCATACACAAATTTTTACTAATAGGCTAATAGGGGAGGCCGTGGGTTCAAAATATTTTGCACCCTCACTCACTTAATATTTTGAACTGTTGGGTTTTTAATTTAATAATTGTCCAATCAATTTTAACTCTTAAAATCAATTTAATTATTAATAAATATATTTATTTTCTAATCTAACATTTAGAAAAGAAAATAAAATATATAAAACAATGCATGACAGTATAGTACCTAGAGCGGTGTATATGCGATCTACATGACATGTTATTAAATGACATTCATTCACAATTTAATTAAAGCAATAAATAAATGCGATAATAAAATAAATAAGAACATAATTTATGGCCAAACCTAGACACACAATTACAAATTAATTAAAGAGTCTATTGAACCACAAGCCGGCCCAATTCTTCAATTCCCATTTGCAAGTGTCCAGCCCATTACTTGAACTCTTCAAATAATATTTCTCAGCCCATTACCAAACTGGTCCAATTTGTAAAGTTTCAATCTTCAGCCCAAATGCCAAATTCCAAATGCAGTGATCCAATTAAATATTCCAGCCCATTGTAAAATTCAACCCATATTGCAATGGTCCAGCTAAACAATTTAGCCTACATTGCAATTAATCAAAATAGACTAATTTTACAATTCTGGGCCATATTTAATTTTACCAAAATCTGATCCAACTGATATAAAACCAGTCCAAGTGCCCAATCTTTAATTCTGGCCCAAAAAACAAAATCTGGCCTCAACTGATAATTGGATCCGGCCCAAATGAATAAGAGTTCTTCTTCATTTCTGCATGTATCATATACAATAACCAACGCCGCCGCGATTAGTGGAAGTGCCATCGCCCGAAAACGCCTGGAACCATATCACCACGGCACCAGTCTCCGTGTGCCGCCGCCGCTACCGCCATCAAGGTGGTATGAACCACCACTCGCAGCAGCGGCAGCACCACAGTGGTGCTGCTGATCGACCGAAACCCTGCACAGGCAGCAGCACTTGTGGTGCCGATGCTGCCGCCATCCAGGTGAGGTCACGACGCGAGAGGTGACGCGATGAAACACCCATCGCAGCGGTAACACCCACAGGTGTTACCGACTGTGTGCAGCGGCACCTGTGGGTGCCTCTGCCACCGCGATCGAGGCGAGATCGCAGCACCAAAAGCGCCGCCATCAACCGCTGAACGTAGTGGCAGAACCCACGAGTGCCGTCGAGTCCCTTCATGTTGTTCATGGCTGATTTCTGAAAATTGTAAGCCAAGTCCTTCATGCTTTGGAGATGGTGAAGTTGAGTTCGAATTCTAAAATTGCAGCAGTGGTCCTCCAAATCCGAAACTGCAGATCCGGTCCTTCAATATAGAAATTGCATTGCCTGGTCCTCTGAATTTTGCAACAGCAGTCCATGAATCCGAAATTGCATAATTGGTCCCTATATATGAAATTGCAAATCTGGTCCTCTGATTTTATAATTACAACAGAAATAACATAAACCCTAATTCTATTGCAAAAATAAAAAAAATTTAAAATCAAAGGGGAAAACATGGAGTCGTAATCCACCCCCTTTGTTACAAGACTCGATAATACAAATACAAGAATTTACCAAAAAAAATTCTATGGCCATAAATTTGTTCAAACAAGAATATCATTCATCCATAACAAATAATCACATAATCCTAACACCGCTCCACTAACACATGCAAAACAAAATTATTTATTCCTAAATACACAAAACAGTATCAAAAAACTGACGCTCTGATACCAATTGTTGGGAACCCGGGTTGCTCTAATCACAAAAATTGATTTCTTGTGATAGATTATCCCGTTACAGGATTTTCTGTTCTATGTATTTAACTTGGAATAAATAATTTCGCACACAAAAAGGATTTTGAGAAGATTACCTTTGTAGCGTGCTTTACAATAATCTTCATCAACTGCTTCTTGATTCCACCAAAGCTTCAAACCCTCAAGCTTTCCTCGGTGTTCTCCAATGGCAGTTGTGCAGGTGTGTGGTCACCTTTCTCAAGATCTAGGTTAAACTAGGATTAGGGTTTCTTTGTAAAGAGGAAACACACACTACACACTTTAGTGTGTGTCTCGCCACTTTTCACATTAGGTTAAGAAAAATAGTCTTAAGAGACTATTTGTAACCTCTTTACATTCCAAAACCCTACCAGGCCTAGTACCATAACCCAGGCCCATTTCTGCACAACCCAATACAGGTAATAAGCCTGTATAAACCCATTATAGTGAAGCCACCGAGGGAACCTGATCGGACCCAATTAAACTAAGCTCCAATAAATTAATTATGACCCGATCAACTCTTGATCAGTCAAAATTAATTTATTAATCACGTTCTATTCCACTAAAAGAACGAGATTGCACTCTTAGTAAAATTGAAATTACTGAAACAACTAATCAATAATTATATCCTCTGACTTATCGTTCTTACATGTTACCCCCGTCGATCAACTCGAATATTCGGAGCAAGTTAAAATGACCAAAATGCCCTTCTTCGAATATTCATAAATTCTCAACTCTCATCTTCTGTCTGACAGTTCGATGTGATCCCATCACATCATAGAATTCAACAGTCACTGTCGAATTACTGAGCTCAGATTCAACTGTCCACTAGAAGAACCAGTGAGATTATGATCATACCTAAAAGGTGACGGATTCCATAATACGAATATATGTTCCTCGTTAGTTCACTTTAATTCCCAAAGTACCGAGATATTGATCAGCAATTTGATCTCACCCATTGATACCTCAAAGAACTTCAAGTTAGTAATCGAAGTCCATTATCCTATTAGGATTAAGGTCCCACGTACAATAATCAAGTGAAATTAAATTTGTATGGTCAATGTCACAAATTAATTTCACGTGGTCCCGTCCAATACGTTCCAAACGTACTCTCAATTTTATTACCAAAGTCAAAGACAGACTTTAATAAAATCGAGACGATCTTATCAAAATAAATCGTCCATATTTATTTACTGATCGTGAACGTTAATTTTAGATCGAATCACAAATTGAATCTTTCTGTGTTTAACAACTTAAACACTCAATTTGTAATATCAAATCGACCCGTGGACAAACACAACATCATATTAATACAATCAATTAATATTTTACTTTTAAATGTCGTGAATTATACTCTATGGGCATATATAATTCCAACAATTATAACCTCAATGTACACATCTCATGTTACTTTTTAAAGAAATCAAGTTTCAAATTCAATACTGTTAGGAAGATATTAAGTTGTCATTGTTATGCAATTTCACAATAAAACAGTAGATATTTCCATTAGCGGACATGGAAGGGGCATGTGGGTCAATTCGCCGCCAAGTTTTATTATTATTATTATTATTATTATTATTATTATTATTATTATTATTATTATTATTATTATTATTATTATTGAGAAAATGAGAGAAGATTTAGTTGAGTGTCCTAACAGAATAGTTAATGACAAGCATAAATTGTCTTGAATATTAAGAAATAATTTGGAATGCTTCACTTTGACTAAGCTAGATATATGACCCAAAATGCAGCATCAATTCATGCAAACTTTTAATTTCATAAATCAATAAATTGCCATATTTTCATCTCAAATTTCAAGATTATCACGGGTTACCAAATGAAGTTGAGACGTGTTTTTGATATCATTTCGAAGTGTTCACGATCTAGTTTTCAACATCGTTGAAGGCATACAAAACGATCAATTGAAACAAAAGTCACGAAACGTTAAAGTAGGTCGATATAATATAGAGTTTCGAGATTTTCAATTACTAGTTAATTTTAAAAATTCATCAATTATCATATGCTAGTCGAATCCATGAACCGCCTACGCCATCTTGAAGTTCATTTCTAGAACTACATCATAAATATATTCAATGATCCAAACAGAAATCGAAAATAGTCGAATGTGAGTCTCGAATATTGTCTTTTCTTTATAATTTTCTTCAATTATTTCATTGATGTTAATTATTTTCACGCGACAAATTTTTCAATATAATTTTTATCATTATAAGAAATTTTACATGGGGTATGAGGTCAATTTTATTTTATTTTTTTTCCTTCATTATACATGATGTCAATTTCTTTCACTTAGTTACATTAAATTTCACAAAAATTGATTAGGCTCAGTAAAACTACAAAAAAAAAAAAAAATGTAAATATTTTATATTTGAATAAGTACAGAGATCAGCTCATGATCACACACACACACACAACAATTTTGCTGCCCCCACTCAAAATAGTTGTGCCTGCAACTATCTAGATATAGCATTATAGATACAATCTTGTTCTCCTGCGCGTAGGAGAACAAGGTGAAAAAGCCAAGACAAAGCTCAAATGTTGTCAGCCGCATTATGCGGCTGACAACTTTTATATATATATCGTCAACTCTATTTTGTAACTAAAATAAATTAATTTATAAATTATACAATTTTTCAAATTACTTTTTAACCATAAACATTTTTTCTTTTCGATTTTTAACAAATACTTTTTTACCTCAAAATTATAAATAAATCAATTTATAAATCAAACAATATTATCAAACAAAGGCACATTTACAATGTTATTATGAATATTAAATGAAATTTAATATATGTATGTATATTGAAATTTATTATGACAAAATAAAAGATAAAAATAATATATGACAAAAAATCAAATTATAAGATAAAATAAGTAGAAAAACATTCGTTTCATAAATAAAAAAACTGATTTATAATCAGTTTATAAATTACATAATTTTTTAAATCATTTTTTAACCACACATATTTTATCTCTCTTATTTTTAACCACTATTTTTAACATCAAAATCATAATTAAACTAATTTATAACCTAAACAATATTAGCAAATAAAAGTTACAATATAATCAAATAAAAGTCACAATATAAAACAAAAAATAATAAAAATTAAAGGGGTCAGCCAAAAGGCTGACACCATTAAAAATGAATTTCAGTTCTCCTGCGTGTGTAGCACACGAGAACTGATATATATATATATATATACACACACACACAAAAGTTTATTTTGTCAACAATTTAACGAAGTTCGAAGTGTATGACAATTTTTCATGTATTATGATTAACTCTCAATTTTGTAAAAAGATAAAAGAAAAACTATCAAACGAAAAATGATAGAAATTATAAAAGTAACCAAAAAAAAATAATAATAATAATTGATAAAAATAGTTTATGGACTTTTTGGGCGTAACTAATACTGGAATTTGCATTTTAAATTAATTTGAAGTGTATTAATGTAATTAATTCCATTTTTAGTGTATTATATATATGTGTAATTTCCTCTAATGGAATTGGGTATTTTAGGTAGGGACCCAACCCATTTTCAAAAAAGGGAAAACTACGTAACTACAAATCTGAAACTGTCACTTTTTAAAACTAACAAACTTAGGAATTTTTTTCTTAAAAAACTCAAGTGTTAATTAGTAATTAATAAATATAATATTGCATAATATAAAAATAATTATCAATTATATATTAGATTAAAACTAATATATCTATCTATATATAAAAATAAAGTCTTTACCAAAAATAACACACACATACTTTCCCGCAAGAATGTACTTTCTAAATTTGGAAACGTTTTGCAAAAAACACAAGAATTAAAAATTAATTAAAAAATGATTGTATTTTGAAAAGTGTAATGCTTGTAAATTTAAATTAAACTTTTGAGCACTACATGCATTTGTTTTCAAATAAAAAAAATAAAAATAAAAATCGTTTTGAGTACTGTTAAATTATATAAAAAGTAATGGTAATTAAAATTTTTTATTTAAAAACATAGAATGTAATGTTTTCGAGGTAAAAATTAGTGATTGAAAAGTGGAGAGAAAAAATATGTGTGATTAAAAAGTAATTTAAAAGCTTATTTTTTAAAAATATTTTATCAAATAGAGATGCTTCGTTCCAACTTCAAAAAAGGACAATTAAATTTTTTTTAAAAAACAAATTTGTTTTTACTTAATAGAATGATCGATTTTAATATTATTATTAATCTTATTATGTATCCTAACTTCATTTTTTATTTTATTTTATTTTATTTTATTTTATTTTTGTGAAAAATGTGAAAAAATTACATCAAAAGCATGATAAGTCTAATTTAAAAAATAAATAAATAATTCTCTATTGTTATAAAAAAAATATTTAAGATCCGTAATTTAGAAATTTTGTTAAATTAATTAACAAAAAAATTATTCAAAATTATTCTGTTTAATCATAGTGTAACTAATTTGGTAAAGTGACATTAAATTATTTCTAAAGATATAAAATTATATTATAAAATGTGTTGAAAAAAATTAAAATAACCCAAAAATGTTTTAGTTTAAAGAACGAAAAATCTTTTATTTTAAAGAACTTAAGAACATTTCTTATATTGTATATTTTTTTATAAGTTTTTCAATTAGATTATATAAAAAAAAAATTAAATGACTAATTAATAATTTTTCTTTTAAATCAAGTAATTTCATACTTGATTGAATATAATTTTCCGTCATATGTAAAGACAATTAACAAGAGTTAGAAATAATCACTCTTGCATGTTGAAATGTATTTGAAAAATCCTATAGATAACTATTAGTATTAAAATTATGTTTAAGCATGTGTTTAATAAACTTGCATAAATGGTTTATAAACCACAAAATTTTTCAAACCACTTTTTTAAACATACACATTATTGTATTATTTTGAAGTCAAAAAATATGTAATATAGACGTCAAATCGAAGATCTCAACAAGAAGTTTAATACAATATAATAAGTGAGCAAACTGTAAAAACATTTTCTATAAAATCGTCCAAAAGATCAAATGTCAAAGTTTTGATTTATATTTTTTACTTCATTTTAAATTATATCATTTTAAGTTATATAATATTCTGTATTTAGAAAACCTGAATTGGTTCAACCTGAAAAAGGCAACAGGTCAACGGTCAGAGAATTGAATCGAGATCGAATCGATTTTAATTAAAACTAAATAATTATTTCAAAGATTAGAAAATTTTCTAAAAAAATTATTTTACAAATAAAAAGACATTTACTCATTTGGAGTAAAATTAAATAAACAAAATATATGACAACAATATTCTTTACCAATTTAAAGTAAATATAGATTTATGGTTGTTAATTTTTATTTATTAAATTTTATTTCAAATAATTTAATATATATAAAAAAAAGATAAAAATAACGTTTTGTAAATATTGTATTTCCTATTTTGATTTTTTTTAAGTTTTAAATTTGATAATATTTTATAATAAAATGTTATTGTACTATATTTTTATATGGTATGATTGTATAATTAATATACTTTCATAAATTTTGATTGAAATCATTATTACAATTATATTTCCGTGCATCGCACGGGTGAAAATATTAGTATAATATTTAAATAAAAAAAGTAATCAAACAACATCTACACGTCCATCACCCCACCCCACCCCATCCCACCCCACCCCACAAAAATGCTCTCTCTCTCTCACCCCACCCCACCCCATCTAAAAATAAGTTTTTTTCTTCTATTTTTCCACACCCCACCCCGATACCATCCCTACCCACCTCAACATACTCAACTCAAAAAAAATGAGGTTTTTCTTTTTATTTTCTCTCTCAATGTTTTTCCACCTACATCACACCCCACCTCACCTCACCCATAAAAAGATATTTGATCACAAAAAATCACAAATCGCAATTACAAATTTAATTGAAAATTTCACCCTAATCCCACCTCACTCAAAAATAAATTTTTTCCTTCTACTTTTCCACATCCCACCCACCCACCCTACCCTACCCCACCCCCCAAAAATGAGGGTTTACTTTTTATTTTCTCTATCGATGTTTTTCCACCCTACAACCCCACCCCACCCAACATCACCTCACCCATAAAAGTGACAATTGATCACAAAAAAAATCACAAATCACAATTAAAAATTTAATCACAAATTTCACTACAATCCCACTCCACCCAACTTCAACCCACATGCAAAGTCATATTTAATCACACAAAGTCACAATTCGATCACAATTACACATTTAGTTACAAAATTTACCCCACCCCACCCCACCCCACCTTACATCACCTCACCCAACATGCAAATTCATAACTAGTCACATGAAGCACAATTGGGTCATAATTACAAATTTAGTTGCAAAAACATCACCCCACCCCTCTCCACCTCACCCCAAAGTCACAATTGGTCACAATTCGGTCACAAAAAATCGTAATTAAGTCATATGAGATCACACCCCACCCCAAAAATGAATTTTTTCTCTATTTTTCCCCTCCCCTCCCCACCTAGACCCAAGATGATTTTTTTCTCTATGTTTTCCCACCCCCACCTCACCCAACTCACAAAGTCACAATTGGTCACACAAATTTACATTTCAGTCAGAAATCACAATTGTAAATTTCACCGCAACCCCAACCCATCCACCCACCCCATCCAACTCTACCCCCACATGCAAAGTCATATTTGGTTACACAAAGTCACAATTGGTCACACAAGGTCACAATTAGGTGAAAATTACAACCTCCCTCACCCCCTTCCCTCGACCCCCACCCCACCCCGATCCCACCACACCCACCACACCACACCCAACCCTAAAGTCACAGTTGGTCACGCAATGTAACAATTTCGTCACACAAAGTTGCAATTAGGTCAAATGAGGTCACAGTCAATTCACCCATAGTCATATTTGGCACAATTGCAGGTCGTATCACGTCATCGTCCAATGGTCACATAAAGTCACAATTGATCACAATCTCTAATATAATTGATTACAATCATCCGTAATTTATTATATATTATTTATTTATTGATCACAACTTACGTGTTTCTTAATCACAGCTAGTCCAATATTTTTGTCATAATTACTTAATAATTGGTCACAATCATCCATACTTGGTCACATTTAGTTAATATTTTGTCACAATTACCTAATAATTGGTTACATTATGTATTCTCACGAGTCACACAAAGTCACTTTTAGTGGACATTTTAGTTACAATTACTATTCAATGTCACAATTACCTAATAATTGGTCACAATTACTATTCAAAACACCCAACACCCCACCCCAGTCCCAACCCCAACCCTCACCACCCAACCAGCCTCCACCACCCCATACAAACCTCAAGACCCCAAACCCAACACAAAACGGACTGATCACTTGCATTTTCGTCTCGTCGCTACCGTTGCCGATGCTACCGACGACCACTACCACCACCTCCACTATCACCTTCACCAACACAACCATCATCACACCACTGTAAACATAGCACCACCATCGTAATCAATATTCAAGTCATTCAACCTAACCCTATCTCACCCAGGCGCCCCCACCAAAACTTATCACTCTCCTCCAAAACGTCCCTACACCGAGACCGGTCGCCACCACCACCACCACCAACCTCTTCACCACCTCTCTGCCACAACCAGAAACACGTGAGCATCAATGCCCCAAATCACCACCACAACCACCTCTGTACTAAAAAGCAACCACAACAAACAAAAAAATGGAAGTGATGCAGCACAAATCATTACACTGCCACCACCCTCCTCCACTACCTACACCATATCCACCACCAAACCTGCACCAAACCACCACACAGTGAATTGTTCCACCGTCGCAACCACCAGTCGTTTTGTAGAGTGATTGGAGTTGGGAGATAAAATCGTCGCCACCATCACACACCAGATCTAGAAGCGACTGCGTAGGTAATCTCCTCCTACTGTACATCGTCGGTGCTCGTCGCTTGATGAATCCACCGACGAGACCGTTGAGGGACAGAAGCTGAGCTGCCAGTGGGGGAGATAGATGGGGGTAGAGAGAGGAGAAGAAGAAGAAGAAGAAGAAGAAGAAGAAGAAGAAGAAGATATGCATTTGTTTACGCTGCCAGCGGGGGAGCTTGACTGAGGCGATCTTACCGCTACTTCACCGATGACCTGGGTGGGCAAAGGGGGTCGCCGGTCTAAGAAGTTTGGGAGAGAGAGAAAGTGCCCCTGGTTGTGAGAGATCGTTGAGAATTGAGAGATGTGTAGTATAATTTAATTTGATTTTGAATGATAAAATATTTAAGTAATAATTGTTAATTAGGTAATTAATACCTGATTTTTAAAGAAGTAAACTTCATCATCTTATTTTTAAATTGTGATCTTTAAGTGTAGGAGTTGGTGTAATTTTCCCTTTGAAAAAAATGCTCTAAAAATCCATTGAAATTTTAAAAAGAAATAAAGGAGGCCCAACTCATTTATTTGGGAGGCCCACCCCATTTATGTGGTCTCCTAAACAACAGTGTTTCCAACCTTTCAAAAATAGCCATTATGCCGGCATATATATATATATATATATGCTTCTGATACCACGTATTCACAAAATCGTATATTTCGATTAAAATTGTTGGGAATTAGGACGCAACTAATCCCGCCCAGGATCGATGTGACACAAATAAATTGGACTGAGAAAATATAAATACGCAAAAATAAAATGCAAATACGAAACACAAAGATTTACGTGGTTCAGCAATTTGCCTACGTCCACGGACCCACACCAATATATTTCACTAACTCAGAAAAATGAGGAGTACAAAAATACTACACTGTATTTTTATCTGCCTATTCAAAGGCTATTCCCTCCAACTCACTTTTCTCTCTATTTTGTGAACACCTCTTGATTGTGTTACTCTTCTACACAAGAAGACTCTATGTTGTGGTGGTGTTTTACAAGTGAATTTTAGCCTTCTATTTATAGGCAAAATTCACAAGCATGCATGACAAATTTTCAACAAAATTAGGCCACATTTTAGCTCCATGTCTTTTGTCAAAAGTTGGCTCCTTTTGACTAGCTTTTGTCTTCCAATTTCAACAAAATTAGGTCACATTTAGCCCCATTTTTCAACAAAAATTCGATCATAAATGCATATACTCCGGATTTCTGATTCTCATGGTCACTACAATCAGCCAAGATTCGAAAATTATTTAAGCAAATATGATGTGTGATCTGTAGTTTTAGGAATAGATCGAAACATAGTCTATATTAAAAAAAATGATGGTCACAAGATGAAACAAGCATCCCCATCGTTTTACAACACAAATTATGCGATTGTCATGACCTGTTGGTTTCATTGATGCGAGCTTCTTTTTAATATCAGAATTCTCAATAGAAAACTGCCACACTAGGGGTTAGTATTCTATCCATGTCATATACAACATTATTCGGTGTTCCCGGAACGTGCTTATACGAGAATTGTCCGGTGCAGGGGCAATGATATGAATTCTTATTACTGAAACTTGAAACTTGTTGTTCGAGTTCAACAAAGACAGCGTTCTATACAAATTCAGTCCATGAACTTCACTTAAGAATTTCAATATGCATGCGCTTATTTTATTTTCTGTATTCGTGAATTAAGTCAAATTGAATCCTCGCCAAGATGAGTTTATGAATTGATGTCTTGTATCAAACCATGGACAGTGTTCCCGTGTTTTTGTATATTGGAGGTAAGTGGGACGAATCAATCAGATGTGTTGATTACTTAATTCGTGGAATAATTGTACCATTAGACTGCTCATATGATCAGCTACAGACAACGATTTCCAATTTGTATGGATGTTGATGTTTTGAACCGTGATTCAGCTGCTAAATACTCTTTATTAGGTTGGATACAAACTATGACAACGACACATATAAAGAAGTGAGTCAAATTCCCAACAATGACAATACTTTAGTTAGCTTAGACGTGATATAAGAAAACTCGTCTCTATCAGAGATGGGAATGGAATTGGCTCCGTATGTGACCCCCGTAAATATTATCGCAGAAGATGCGTTGTGTCTCGTAATAACAAAGCCAAATCTTGGACGAGTTAAAATGGGTAGTGTATTCAAGATCAAAGATTTGGTATGGCCAAGATTGTGTGGTATATACATACATGTCAGATTCAATTTTCACATTTAAAAAAAAAAAAGGCAACTTGATGTGTTTGTGTGTGAATATTATAGATGTGTAACGGTAACCAATTGTACGAGGTATGTATAAATCAATGGAGTCTAATTATAAATTGGAATTCGTTAATGCCGAATCTAACATTATCGTTGCCGATACGAAACGAAACCACATCTCTTGGTCATTTGGCTGGCTAGGCTCCCACGGGAGAACTTGATGAATTAACTGTTGATTGACAGAAATCTCTTGCAGGTAAGAAAGATCCGAAACAAGAAGATCTAAATATTTTTTTCTATTCATCAGTAAGTCGCTGCCTCAGAGTAACAACGATAAGATCCCATGACTTCATGTTGACCTTACCCTAGAACCAATCATCTGGGTTAACCATGGGAATACCATGAATTCCCATGGTTGTATATATGAAAAAAATTAAAAAAATCCGAGTTCCTTCAATGGGGAAACACAAAAATGTAGCATTATAACAAGTCGTAAAAGGAGCCAGTCACGACAAAGAAATAGTTTCCTCATTAAGATTGTTGGATCGATTTGAACAATAGAACAAAAAAAATCAACATGTAAAATGCAAGAACACGAAGATTTTTCGGCCAAAGGCCCCGGAGGTTCGAGAATTCAAAATCATCTACATCCCCCATTGAGCAATTCATCAAATTTGGATTTCACTCAAATTCCACTAAGCACATCAAGAAGTTCATCGCATTACAAGATTGATATCAAGAACACCTAAAATATTCCTAAAAGCGAATCCTACGCCCCCACCAAACAACCAATCGGATTTCACCAAGAAAAGAGATTCTCTAATCACCAAGAAAAGAGATAATAAAGGGAGAACTACAATTAAACATCACCAAGAAGTTTGTTCAAACCATTAACCTAAAATTGTCCCACCAAAATGAGAGCAAAGAAGATAAGAGTCCGATTCTATTGTGTTGGAGAGAAAATGGGATGACTCCTTCACATTTTCTTGTGTCCCATCAATTCTATTATTCATCCCCCAAAGACTAAATGCAAGGAGTGTATATATAGAGAAATGACCAAGTTTTGTGGGTCAAATTCCATTTTAGGCCCAAATTGGTAAAAATGTATTTTGGCCCTAGAAAGTGAGTAGCACATTTCCAACATTCTCCACCTTGCTACGAACTTGAGTGCACCAATAGTGAATTTGAGCAACCAATTTAATATCATCTTGCTCCAACCACACCTGAAAAACAAGTTATGACTTTAGGCTTTATTCACCATATGACATATCTCAAATAAATGCGCATTTATTCAAGATTTCCTTCACACGTGATACCTTAAACAAAATGTATCAAATTTTCTTTATGTATCGTGAAAGTGTGAATAACTGGATTTTTCATAAAATGTATAACATGCTAACAGTCAAAGTATATATCATAGCACCAACAAAACCACAAACTTTATTTAGAAGACTTTAAATAACAAAGATCATTTAATGACTCATACGATGTCAATATACTCAGACTCGGTCATGGATAAAAGAACTATGTGCAAAAAAAAAAAAATAATAAAAAAAAAAATCTGTGATTTGCAACTCACATAACCATCACAAAAGGTGAAAACACATAGGAGGAAAATAACATCCAATTACCAATATCCCTTGCATAATATACACCTATAAATCCTCACAATATCACATTGTGTATAGCACTTAAACATAAGACCCATATCATAGTATTCCCTCAGATTCAGTGTACATATTTCAAAACTTCTTATTTATAAGTATTACTGATAAGTGTATTTTATACACTTATTTATCTATTAAAATTAGGATATTATAATGTTTTTCATGAATAAATTCTATTTAGTTTGTGTTTATTTGTCATTATTTCAGGTTTTATCCCAAAATCAAGAAAATGAGAAATTGAAGCAAATTCATGACAATTGAATGAATATTGAGATAAAACGAAGAAAAATGACTAAAGTGTACACTCCCAAAAGTTGAAGACCGAATGTGCAATTAACTCAAGGACCAACTTATCATATTTAAAAGAATTGAGAGGATTAAATGAAAATTTATTTAATTTGAGCCTTAGGGCTAATTTGTGCGTGTGTATATATATAAACATACACATTGCTGGAAGGGAGAGGGGCCGAGAGTTCAAGAGAGACAGCCGTGTAGGGGGATTATTATTCTTGACTTGTGCAGCCGTGAAAAAAAGACAAGCAGCCGTGTGGTGGTGATACAGCCGAGTGAATAATAATTAGGGAGGATAATTAGAGCATAATAAATTGGTGGAGGTTTGTGGTTGGCAGCTTGTTATTGGAGACAAGAATTGGAGACGCAAAGTTGGGGGCTGTGGGAAGGAGAGGAAAGTGACGGCGGCTGGTTTTAATTGAAGTCTAGGCTGCTAGAATTAAAAAGTTGGAGGATATACAAATTGAAGTGGTGGACTGTGTCCCTGTACAATAAAAGAATATAGAGGATTGACATTATTCATAAATCATGGAGCCATATTTTATTTACCTCATTGACTTTAGTTGAAAGCCAAACAAGAGACATTTTTATTGGCTCCAGCCAAAATGAAGTTGCAAGTCCAAAAAAAGACGTATTTTACCTCTTCTATTTGGAGCCGAGCGGGTTTAAATGTTTAGCCGATTGAATTGTTGACTAATCCCTATACAATAAAAGAATCTAGAGGATTGACACTATTCATAAGTCATATTTTATTTACCTCATTGGCTATAGTTGAAAGCCAAACAAGAGACATTTTTATTGGCTCCAGCCAAAATGAAGTTGCAAGCCCAAAAAAAGACGTATTTTACCTCTTCTATTTGGAGCCGAGCGGGTTTAAATGTTTAGCCGACTGAATTGTTGACTAAAAGGTAAAAAATCGCATACCGTCTACATAGCCTCTCCATACCCTTTCTTTCCATAGACCATTGATAAGTGTGCGTTTTACACACTTATTGTGCTTTTAAATAAACAATTTAATTGATAAATTGAGCAAATATCTACTTATATATTGCGTTTATCTTGTACAATTAGGTACAAACTCAATTGAAAAGGAAATAGACAAGATTGGAGAGTAATTGAGCTAAAAGAAGAGCAATTTTGATGTCCAATGACCTAATCGAAAGAAATCAAAAGTTTGGGGACTCAATTGCAACATCTCAGAAAGATGGAGGACCTACTTTGCAAATATTTCAAGGGCATATTTGTAATAAAAGTCAAAAATTCGAGGACTAAATTGAAGAAGACCAGAAGATGGAGGACCAAATTGCAAATCATGAAAAGACAGAGCTACCAGATGAACCACGCGATCGCGTGGCTCTTACAAGTAGCGATCGCGAGAAAGGCCAAAAATCTAACCTGAGAGATTTCAGACTAACCACGCTATCACGAGGCACTCAGCCACGCGATCGCGTAGGCGACTTTCTGGCCAATTCCTGATTTTATTTTCTGTTTTTTTTTATTTTGTAGTAAGGGCGTGTTTGGCTCGTTTTGGGCGCGTTTTTTGGACTATTTTAGGTCAGATTTTTGGGAGTATAAATACTCCAATTTCTTGACTTCATCACATAACTCACCTCACCAAACCCTAGCCCCCCTTCTCTCTTTTCTTTCTCTTTTCTTTTCTTTCTTTTTCTTTTCCTTTCTTTGTTTTTAATTTTGTTTGTAATTTAGTTTTAGTTTATTTTTGTTTCTAAGTTACTAGCAACCATTGTAGCAAAGAAGCAAGAAGTAAGTGAAAATACAAAGTATTGTTGAAAGATTCTTGGAGCAAAAATCAAGGGAAGTGTTGTATTTCATTTTTCTTTTATTTTTATCCTTAATTTCTATATTTTGTGATGTATTTTCATAAACCTTATCTTTTGTGAAATATTTATATAATGGGCTAGTTGTTTTATGTTGGGATGATTGATGTAGCTTAACTTAGTTTAAGTAATTTTAATGTTTGTTTATTAATGTTGAGCTTATTTCATGTGTGTTTGTTGTTGAGATTATTCCATGTGTTTGATTGATCACCAAATATATGTTTTGTGAAGTGTATGATAATCGAGAGATATTATGCATTTTAGATCAAATAACAAATGCTCTAGGTTCTTGTTAAG
Source organism: Ligustrum vulgare (assembly GCA_963555705.1). Lineage (NCBI taxonomy): Eukaryota > Viridiplantae > Streptophyta > Magnoliopsida > Lamiales > Oleaceae > Ligustrum > Ligustrum vulgare. The sequence continues at coordinate 45,921,469 of OY743170.1, read as the reverse complement.
GATAGAGATATACCTTAAACCCTAGATGATCCATTGAGCTATTTTCACAAAGAGTTAATGCAATTGATTGGGCTTTAATCGACATAGAGATATAGTAGGTTAGACCAATTGATTAGGGTTGATTTCACTCGAGAGAGGTAATTAGCTAAGCTTGGAAAATCGGGTCTAACATTGTAAATGAGTAATTTATTAATTTGCATGTGTTGAGAAATTACTTAAGCAAGAGTTAAGTGAAATCATGAATCCCAACTATTTTACCTTCCATTTTCCTTATTTTAATTCGGTTTAGAATTAGTTTCGTTAATTTAGAATTTTCCAAAACCAACTTTTTAATTGTGTGTTTCTCTTTGTTGTTAGAATTAAATTAATTAAAGTTATATAATTTAGAGTATACATTCCTCGTGGGATCGACAATCCGAACTCAAAAAGTCCACTTTATTACTTGTACGCGACCCGTACGCTTGCGGTACACTATTTTGAGCGAACAACCATACTGTGCACAGCATTTTCGCTGCATCCAATTCTTCTTCGATTCTTCCCATCCGAAAATCGATGCCGCTGCTACTCTATTCAAACCAACCTTCTATTATCTCACCTTCGCCATCCATTTTGTCCGGTTGACCTATTTCCTATGTTACCTCGATCGCCCATTTTGTCCAACGGTTGCATCCTGTAGATCGTCTTTAGATTTTTCCACATCTTGTACAATCTGTTGAAGTACTTTTGAGTTGTCGAATGGTCAATTTTTTTTTTTTTTTTTTTTTCAGATTTCCACGGTTCCTTATCGTCTCAGTAAATGTGTAAATATTGTTGACTTGATCCATTTTTACTGCTTTACTGCTTGGAATTTTACTAACTACATCTGCCTTTTCTGTTCTTTGTTGAGGTACATAGAAGGCGACCTGGATTTTGAGGTATGTACTCGAAAGGTATTTCATTTGATGTGCTCTTCATTTTTTTTCTCTATGATGGCAGTTGTGGAGTTAGATAACTATTCATTATTAGTTTTGATTCTTAGTGTTCCTTCTTTGCATTTCTATTGACTGATTAGGTTCTGTTCCTAGCTTGAGCAAAGACTATAATTTAGTTTTCATTATTTTGATAATTTCCTTGCATTAGCTTGCAACTCCATTTGAGATGCAATTGCAAAACATTATGTCCGCTAATGCATTTCGAGTAACTTACAGGTAAATATATGTGTAGCAATTTTTTCTGAGGCAGTGGGTATAGTTTGGCTTCATGTGTAAATATTGACAAGCTAGAATCTGATGAGTGCTTCAGTGTTTTGCAGGTTTTGGATCTTCAGTAGAATCGAATTGCTAAGAAATTTCTACCATTTTTTACTAATATTCTACATTGACAAACCTGGATATTTCAGGTAATTTATTTTTCAGGTTCCATTCCGAATGAGATTCAAAATTTGTGGAGATTGGAGAAGTTGTAAACTGAGAAAAAATCATTCAATGATTGGGTTCCTGTTGGTATAAAGAAATGTAGTAATTTACAAGTTATTGATCTTGAAGGTAATTTATTCACAGGGAATTTTCCTCGATTTTTAGTTCAGTTAAAAAAGTTTGAAGTTTCTATCCCTTGGTGAAAATAACTTTTCAAGTTCCATTCCTTTGAGTTTTGGTAATTTGACATTGCTTGAGAGTCTTAATTTAAGAGACAATCACTTAACTAGAATGTTTTTCTGGGCCTATTCCAGTGAGCATTGGGATTTTGAAGCAACCTACAATTTTGAATCTGAGTAATAATGGTTTTTTTGGGTATGATTCCAGCAAGTTTTGGTCATTTTTTTAAGTTGATGGTTCTTGATTTGAGTAAACAGAATTTATCAGGAGAGTTTACATTAGATCTTTTGGGTTTGCCTAATCTGCAAGTGATTTTATTGCAGGAAACATGTTTGTGGGTGTAATTCATGAAGGTTTGAGTAGCTTGTTGGGCTTAGGTTACTTGAATATCTCTTTCAATTCCTTTTCTGGTCATTTACTGTCCACTTTTGGCGCCTTGAAGTCTTCATTTGTTCTTTCATTATCAAACAGTGACATTTCTGGCTCAGTTCCTCCGAAGCTAGGAAATTGTTCAGCTCTTGTAGTTGTAGATCTTCGCTCAAATTCTTTGAGTAGGCAAGTTCCAGTTTCTCTTCTGCATCTTTCACGTTTGAGCGTTCCTCATCTGGGATGGAACAATTTAACTGGTCGAATCCTTGATGAACTATCAAATTGCTAGTCACTAAATTCTCTTTTACTTGATTCAAGCAATTTGACTGGATATATTCCAGCCAAACTTTCATTAATTTCCAGCTTGGTGAATTTAAATGTGTGAAAGAATAACTTGAAGGTGAAATTCTAGTAGTTCTAAGCTCTAGATTTAACAACCAGTCATTATTCTTGGGTAATCAAGAATTGTCAAGGAAGCCATTGGATAGAAAATGAGAGGGTGGTGGTATGGAAAATAAAAAAAACAAACTGATCCTCTTTATTGTTGTGTCTGATGTAAATAATAATGATGTCAGTCATGTTGTGCAAGTTCTTCATTGTCCAAGTTTTCCTTCTAATGTGCTCATCATGTTTGCTTTCCAAAGGGTATGCCCCAAAGCCAAAGCCAAAGCTATAATCAAAACCAAAACCCAAAGCTTTAGCTTTGATTTGCAGAGAGAATCCAAAAGATTTCTCTTAACAATAAAAGAATTCAAGCTTCGGACTCTCTCTTCCCTTCACAATACACACAAATATACACACACAAATACAGGTAGAAACATACACCAAAATCATTTATATACGTGCATACATACAAATAGAGACACAGAGAGGAGGAAAAGGGATTGTTCCATTCAAGTAATTTCAATTAGGTCCTCCTCTTCTTGCTTCTTATCCAATATGTAAGTCCCCTCTATTGCTAATTTATTGCTTATGTATTATTTCTATTTTTTATTTTTTATTTTTTGTGAAGTTAGTTTATCTGCTTCATTACTTATACTTATGATGCTTACTTGTGATGAAGTTTGTTCTTAAACAGTATTAAAAGGTTCATTCCAAATTAATGTTATTGGAAAAAACAATGCAAGATTACATTTTTTATTTGGTTTCACATTATATTTGTTCTGAATTTTTGAGATCCGGGTTTCTTTGTTGAGTTTGCATGATTCATTTGATTAGAAATTTTATTTTTTGTGGTATTTATGAATCTTGTTGCTGTTAGTATTGATGAATTATTTAGTTTGAGAAGTCTTTTTGAAGTGTTGAGTTGTTGAATATATTGAAAGACTGTTTTTAAAAATTGTTAAACTATCTGATTTGGCCTATTGCTACTGAATTCAGATCCGTGAGTGTTATTTGTGTAACGTTCGATTTTCCCAATACCGGTTAAGGGAACTTGCTTTATTGATTCATTGGCCTTTCTGATTGAAAAGCTACTTTGAATATTGATGGTTATGAAGACAATGAATCTAGATAGACTTTTTTTTTTAATAAATCGATAAATTCTTCGTCGTGTTTGAATTGCTATTTTCTCTATTTTAACGTTTTGTTTCTAGGTTTTTGAGCATATGGTCACCTATTTTTAGCAATAAATTATGGCTAGTCGAAGAAGAAAGTGTGATATAGATTGGTTTTATTTGAAAAAGGAGGTTCTCCCTTTGGTTCCATACGGAACATGTTGGAAGATAGAGCTTGTTTGGAATCAGGGGACATGTCGGAAGGTAGAGCCTGTTATTTACAGTATGTGTTCTTCATTACTATTGTATTGAATAGTATGAAAGTGGTCCTATTTTATGTGTTTTCGTGATTTTCTAAAGGTAGTGTGAAAATCTAAAGGTAGTGTGATTTTCAGCGATATTCTTGTATTTAGAATGATCATGATTTGTGCATATGTAAAAAGAAAGAATCTAAGAAAGGGGTGGATTTTTTTATTAACATTTAAAACCCCTGTGAAAGTGTATTTTTATTTTTTATCCAGCAAAAATTCTAAAATGTGTAGATTTGTATTTAACTTGTTTAGCTTTGATTTCTTCGAGTTGCTTTGTTTTACATGAATGCAAATGTATAAGATAATATAAAAGACAAAAATGATGAATTGATTTCTCAAGAGAATATAAAGTTGGGGTAAATCATGTTTTTCCAAGCAGGAGAAGTCAATGTACATTTCATGATAAAATCCTATATAAAGATATTAGTGGTGAACAAAGTAAACAAAGTCGGGTGGTTGGAATATCAACAAAAATTATATATATATATATAATATACGCTATTACGTACTCAACTAAAATACGGCACGTGCATTGCACGTGCGTCAAACTAGTATTGAAAAAAGTGCAGCCGTGGAGACCTGGACTAGGATTGGTGCTGGAATTAAAAATTGTACACGACTGGCAGATTTTGTGCAATTCTTGGTGGTAATGTTAATTTTTTAACTCTTTAAACTTCGAGTTTTGTTCGCATTATTTATTACTTTTTATTTCAAGAACATGCGTAGCTAAATTTTATAATCGGGGTTGACGATAGAGATTTAATGCTTTTAGTTTGATTTTAATTCTCAAGTTGGTACTTTATTTTTATGTATTGATTTTATTATTGCATTTAATACTTGAGTTGCTTGATCACCAATTCATAAATTAATGATTGTTCTCATAATTTGAGAGGTGAGTTAACAATTAGATCACGTAATAAAATTCGACAATTTCAACAGAAAGATAGAGATATGAATTTGTGGTTGCTTATTGTCACTTATGAATTCCTATGTAATTTAATGCATTTAGCTAAGAAGAACTCTGACCCGCTATAGAGATACAAGGTTGATTCAGTTAAATAGGCCTAATTTGAACTCGAGAGAGGTAAATTAGATATATGCATGAATTCGACCAAATACAATTTTAGAAAATGACTTGAGATGAGAAATTTAGCTAGAACATTAATTCGAAATCGTTAATCCCGATATTCATTTAATTGTTCGAAAACCCACCACTTTATTTTGCTTTCGTTAATTGTTTTAGTTTTAGTTTTAAATTTCTACTTTTATTTTAATTGCATTGTTTATTTAATTTATTTTCAATTATTTGTCATTTTAGGATTCTCTTGCAATTTTATTTTCTTAGTTTGTTTTTGATTTAGTCTAGGATATTTAGAATCGAAGTAAATTTATAACGAATTAACTTGTCCTTGTGGGATCAACAATCTGGACTCAAAAGTCTACTTTTACTACTTGTTAGCAATATCTTGCACTTGCGATTTCTAACCAACAAGTTTTTTACGCCGTTGTCGGGGACTATATTAATTTGTTATTTATTTATTTTGATTTTTAGCATTCTTAGCTTTTAGATTTAGTTTGCCTTTATTTTTTAGTATTTTAATTCATAAAAAAAATAATAAAAAAAAATTCAAAAATTCTCTTCTTTTCCTTTTATGCTCCGTTCGCAAAAAGGAAATCTTCTACCATTCCAACCTGAAATTGAAAAATTATTTAGAGAACGACGTAGGGAACAACAAAATCTGAACCAAATGGTTAATCCTATTAATCCAAACGAAAAACTTTGAACTTGAGTTAAATGCCTCTGCAAGAGCTCTTGCTCCTAATGCAGCACTGCAAAACAATCAAGTTTGTGAACCTAATGTACAAGATGACAACGTAGGAGACCTTCCTATGGGTCAATTCTTGACCCCTGTTGCCACTGCAAACCGTTCTAGTATATTATATCCGCCTTTTGGAAGGAATAAAAGCAGATTTAATAAACATTTTCAGTAAAAATCTCCAATTTTTTGGAAAGGCACACGAGGACCCCAACGCACATGTTGCAAGATTGGGGAGAATGTGCCAAAATTTCCAATTTCAAGACATAAACGATAATGACATTCGTTTGAGACTATTTCCTTACACTTTAAGAGATAGTGCATTTGACTGTCTTGATTCTGAGCCTGAATTTAATATAGCTACATGGGATGACTTAGCTAGGAAATTCTGTAACAAATATTTTTCACCCGCTAAAGTAGCTAAACTAAAATTGGAAATATCTACTTTTCAACAACTAGACGGTGAGAGTTTTCATGAATCTTAGAGTAGATTTAAGGATCTCCTTAGAAAATGCCCATATCATGGATTTAATAAAAGCCTTCAAGTTTAGTACTTTTACTTTGGGTTGTCACTACAATACAAATCCATAGTGGACTCATCAGCTGGTAGGTCCATTACCAATAAAAGTGTCAACCAAGCATGAGACTTGGTGGAACTCATTGCAAAACACACACACACACACACACACTATGTTCCCTTCTGAAAGAGTAGTGCACAAGAGAGTTGCTGGAGTGCATGATGTAGATGCACTGACCAGTACAAATGCGCAACTTGTTGCGCTAACAAAAAAGGTTGACATGTTGTTTTCACATCATCAAAGACTTCACGCTATTCAATCACCAGTAGTGTGTGAGAATTGTAGTGCAAATCATTCAACCGAAAATTGCATGTTGTTGGCTTTGAAAGAGGAGCAGGTCAATTTTGTGCAAAACAATCATCAACAACAGAATGACCCATATGCTCCTACTTACAACCCTGGTTGGAGACAACACCCAAACTTCAAATGGTCTAACAATCAAAATGAGTTTAACCAACCAATGCAGGAGAGAAGACCAAGTTTGGGGGAAATGTTTCAACAGCACATGCAGAAGACTGATAAAATATTTGAACTACATCAAACAACCATACAAAATCATTCTGTTGTACTTAAGGGGCTTGAAACTCATATAAGTGAAATTTCTCAACAATTGTCTGAGCGAGCACCTGGAACACTTCTAAGTAACACAGTTAAAAATTCAAGGAAGCAAGTGAACATGATCTCTGCAGTAGAGATGGGAAAAATCTACACTCCAACTTCTGAGGTAGCTGTTGAAGGTGAATCACACATTCCCACAGAGGAATATTTTTCACCAAATGGATATGTACCTCCAATCCCTTTCCCTCATACACTCCTAAGAAATAGGATACAGAAGGATGTTCAAGCTGTCAATATTAAAAATGGTGTTCAATTGCCCAAAACACATGAAGAAAGACCTGAGAGGGAAGACAAACAAGTGGTTGGAGAAGTAGAAAGTAAATCTGAGGTACCTAATCAATCTACCAAATCTGAAACTTAAAAGAAAGAAGAAGAATCAAATGACAAAGTACGAAATCCTGTCAAGACCTATGTCCCACCAGTCCCATTCCCCCAACGTCTGCAAAGTTACAAAATGTTTAAGAAGTTTAGTAAATTTTTGGAAGTATTTAAAAAACTGCATATCAACATACCATTTGCAGAGGCACTAGCTCAGATACTAGCTTACCTCAAGTTTATGAAAGAGATGATTTCTAAAGAGAAGAAGTTTAGAGAATTTGAGACTGTGTCCTTAACTGAGGAGTGCAGCGCAATTCTGCAAAATAAATTTCCTCCAAAACTCAAAAATCCAGGGAGTTTCTCTATCCCTTGTGATATTGGCAATTTCAAATTTGATAGAGTTTTGTGTGATTTGGGAGCAAGTATCAAATTGATGCCTCTCTCAGTCTATAAGAAACTTGGATTGGGGAAACCCAAACCAACCAAAATCATATTACAGTTGGCTGAAAAATCTATGAAGTATCCATATGCTGTCATTGAGGACATTTTAATTAATGTGGATAAATTTATATTTCCAGTAGATTTTGTGATATTGGATATCGAAGAGGACAGTCGAATGCCCCTTATATTTGGCAGACCTTTCCTGGCCACAGGACGAGTTTTAATAGATGTTGAAAAGGGGGAGGTGATCTTAAGGGTTCAGGATGATCAAGTGACTTTCAGTGTTACTCAACACCCGAACAAATATTATCAAACAGAAAGTTGCTTCAAACAGGAAAAAGTGGTACAAGAACTTGGTAATAATTTGAAGCAAGAGGAAAAACCAGGTGACACTCAGATCAACAATAAATAATTCAAGAAAGTGCACAAAAAGGTTGAGAAATGCAAGGCCGAAAATTGCAAGGAGTGCAGGGCATTAAGAGCATCTTTTAAGCCACCATAAGAAAGTGTGCAAAAAGTCGGGCTTTAGACTATAAACAGAGCGCTTATTGGGAGGCAACCCAATTTTCTATCCATTTTTTTTATTTTTCCTTTATTTGTCACTTAAAATTTTTAGTTAGTACTTGCATTTTTTTTCTTGAAATTTTTGTAATGTTAGCATCCCTAGCACCATTCCCTATTTGATTTCATCTTCATGTGCATTTTTAGTTTAAATTCATACATCATCCATGAGCTTATAATTTTGCATCACAATGTGTTAAATTCATTGCTCTTATCACATCAAAAGCAAATCATAGGTATGATTTTGCACACTTTGATGAATTATGCATGATAATTGTAATGTTCATGATGGTAAACCATGTTTGAAAATTCAAAATTTTTACTACGTTGGGATTGTTGTGTTGATGTATTTCAATTTATTAATGGTGTGTATGATTCTAATGTTGTTTATTTTTTTACTTGCGAGGAACACACCGCTTGTAACACTTCCAACCAAACATGAAAACACAAGAAATAGGTCGAAATCATCCAAGCGAGATCAAAACAAAGCTTCAAATTATCACATCTCTCCTTGTTACACTCCGCAAGTACACGGGTCGCGCAAGTAATAAAGTGAACGTGAGTCCAAGTATCGATCCCACAGAGATTGTGTTAAATTGTATTTTAGATTACTACCTTAACCGGAACTAGAGATTTGTTTTGATTTGAGAATTTTGATTTTGAAAACTAAAATAAAGATTAAACTAAAAAACTGACAAATTTGATTTTAAACGAATGAAAATAAATGCGATAGAATTATGAATCCATTTTGAATCTATCATCCATATCTTAACCAAATTATTTAAATACAATTCACGTGTTTTGAAAATCTATATTCCTAATGTTGTTAAAACTCCCATTCGGACAAGCAATAACGTCTATTCCTACACACGACCCAACTATATTTCTATATTGAATACGAATGTGCAAGAAAGCATTAAAATAACTATGAATATTATAGCAGATAACATAAAGCATAGGGGTATATTTCTATCCCCCATCGGACTTTGTGGCAATCAAAACAAGTCTAATGAAATCCTAATCTTTCGAACTTAAGAAATCACAACCTAAAATCATACAACTAGTGATCAAGTAATTGCATGATAGAAAAAGCATGATTCAATTGCTCAAACCATGAATTGCATAAATTAAATAATAGATTAAAATATGGAGTCAAGAAATCAAAACTTCATCACAATTCCAACACAATTAACCTAGCCTAAAAACATAATAGAAAATAAATAACAAGAGATATGAAAATATGTAACCCAATTCATCTCCTTGCAATTGTATCTTCAATCTTGATCTTGGCGTGGTTTGGATCCCTCGGCACTTCAACAACGTTTTGGCATGAATTGAGCAAGTTGAGAAACCCCCAAAAACGTGCCTAAGGTCTGGTATTTATAGATTAGTTCGAAGTATAGTTACTTGGAAGAGAAGAATGCTGAAAATCACGTCCAAATTGGCTTCCAAAAGAGTTCTAACTGAACAAGGAAAGTTACCTTCGCGGAAGATCTTTTTGTCACTGCACAGCGTTTAGTATTTTGATCATATTTTTCTATTTTCTTCTCCGATTGAGGTGATTCAAATTCCGTTAAAAAGATAACTTAAAGTGATACAATTCTTCCTGAAATAGAATTTTTCCAATTCGAACTTTAACTTCCCCGAAATTAGGTTTCAAAGTCTGACTAAAAATCTGCCCGAAAATCTTGTATGATTGGAATGAATTTATGGTAATATTCTTATCATATTCATTCCTTTTTAACTTGTAATTGCATCCAATTGAATCCTACCAATATTCAAATATTGTATCATGGTCCGAATCAATCATTGAGTATTTGCAATTTGGTCCTTCTTCTTTTGATTTGTATACTTTAGTCATTGAACTTCTAATTTCTTCCAATTTGGTTCTTTCTTTGACTTTTCTTCCAATTAACCATTTGATTTACTTCATCAACTCTTGGTTTTCACACTTTAGCTCCTTTATTATCAAAATGACTTGTTTTTGCTTCATTTCCTTTGTTTTCTCGACTTTGGGGTTTTTCCCCTGAAATACAAACAATACTAATTAAATAAATAACAAATATTCTTAAACAAACACATAAAATCATACTTTTAGGATAGAAATAAGTGTATAAAATACACTTATCACTCCTCTAAACGTGGGAAGTACCTAATTCCTCTTTTATGTATTGTTGTCAATTGATATATATTTTCTTTTCCATTGAGGATAATGTAACTTTCTAGTTTTTTGGGGGGGGGGGGGGGTGATATCTCATTTCTTCATTTTGTTAAAATTTTTGTTGATTTATTTATTACTTATGACATGATTTGAATTGACATTTGTGCTTTAGTTTGAAAATTTGGGCAACATGTGAACTAAAATTTTTCTTGACATTCATCCATGTAAGACGTTAATCAAATTTGAGCACATAGCCACTTTCGAATAATAACCTGTGTAGGGAGATGCTTGATACTTGTGGGGTAAACTTATGCACTTTGAACATAGAATTGACTGAAAAATCCCAAACCTTAAGAAATTAGATCCCAACCTGAAATGTAGAACCAAGGACCAGTTTGGGGGTGGAAAGGTTAAGTACAATTAGGCATTGATGGATTGAGGGTCTGAAGTTTTTAATGATCCATCTTTAGTGTAAGGAGTTTTAATCAACGAGTATAAACCATTACCAGCATAAAAATAGAAAAATGCTGAAGGTCTAATTCTGCTCTTCAAAAGCCTTTTCGACTTGAGTAACTAAGTCCGAGGGATCTTTCAAACCTGGTGCCCTAAAGTCGTCTGGCTTGGGAGTCACCGACCTAAAGCTCGCTACAGGTGTCAACTAGAAAGCAAGTACGGAGAGTGGACTAACACATAAGATACTAAAACACCTTTAAATTTTTTGTTTAAGCCTTTATGACTCGGGTAATTAAGTCTGAGGGGTTCTATGAACCTGGTGCCCTAAAGTCGTTTGACTTGGGAGTCACCGACCTAAAGCTCGCTACAGGGGTCATATAGAAAGCTAGTATGAAAAGTTCTGCATAAAGATGGTAAAAGATAAGGACATTAAAAGAAAAAGTCATTCATATAAAAGGAAAAAAAAAATGAAATGAAAATAGTATAAGCTTTGTTGATTAAAATTTCTAATACTGGAGTGTGGGATTGGAGATGAATTATTCTTGGTCTGTCATGTATACTTGTCAAATCCTAACTGCCTTGTGTGGAAAAATGCAATTTATACATCCATAGGAAAGATCTCGGGATATGAGAGAAAAGCATTAATGTTGTGATCATCCATGAGAGTGTAAAGAAAATAAAAAGAAAATCATTGTTGACCACATGAGATTCAGGCTTATTTCTACATGATTAGTCACACAGTGTCAAGTATATTTTTACATGAGTTTGCATTCGATTTTTTGGCTATTCACACACACGAGATGAAGTTGAGCATTGGATGAATGAAAATAATTTTTGTTGTTCATATTTCCTCTCTAAAGTGAATCGTCATTTTGGATTATTAAAGTGCATGGTAAATAAATTGACAAAAATAAAAAAATAATTTATGTTTGCATTTTTATTTTTATAGTTTAGTTTTATTTTTGTTCGAGTACAAACAAATATTCTAGTTTGAGGGGGTTTGATAATTGTATTTTATACACTTATTTATCTATCAAAATTAAGATATTATGATGTTTTTCACGAATAAACTCTACTTAGTTTGTGTTTATTTGTCATTATTTTAGGTTTTATCCCAAAATCAAGAAAATGCGAAATTGAAGCAAATTCATGACAATTGGACGAATATTGAGATAAAATGAAGAAAAAGGACTAAAGTGTACACTCTCAAAAGTTGAAGACCGAATGTGCAATTAACTCAAGGACCAATTTATCATATTTGGAAGAATTAAGAGGATTAAATGAAAATTTATTTGATTTGGATCTTAGGGCTAATTTGTGTGTGTGTATATATATATATATATATATATATATATATATATATATTGCTGAAAGGGAGAGGGGCCGAGAGTCCAAGAGAGACAGCCGTGTAGGCGGATTATTATTCTTGACTTGTGCAGCCGTGAAAAAAAGACAAGCAGCCGTGTGGTGGTGATACAGCCGAGTGAATCATAATTAGGGAGGATAATTAGAGCATAATAAATTGGTGGAGGTTTGTGGTTAGAAGCTTGTTATTGGAGACAAGAATTGGAGACACAAAGCTGGGGGCTGTGGGAAGGAGAGAAAAGTGACGGCGGCTGGTTTTAATTGAAGTCTAGGCTGCTGGAATTAAAAAGGCGGAGGATATACAAATTGAAGTGGTGGACTGTGTATTGGAAAAAGAGCAGCCGTGGAGACCTGGATTAGGATTAGTGCTGAAATTAAAAATTGTACTGGCATATTTTGTGCAATTTTTGGTGGTAATGTTAATTTTTCAACTCTTAAAACTCCAAAATTTATTCGCATTATTTATTGTTTTTTATTTCAAGAACATGCGTAGCTAAATTTTATAATCGAGATTGACGATATAGATTTAATACTTTTAGTTTGATTTTAATTCTCAAGTTGACACTTTATTTTTATGTACTAATTTTATTATTGTGTTTAATGCTTGAGTTGCTTGATCATCAATTCATAAATTAATGATTGTTTTCATAATCCGAAAGGTGAGTTAACAATTAAATCACGTAATAAAATTCGATAATTTCAACAAAAAGATAGAGATATGAATTTGTGGTCACATATGAATTCCTAGATAATTTAATGCATTTAGCTAAGGAGAACTTTTACCCGCTGTAGAGATACAATGTTGACTTAGTTAAACATGCCTAATTTGAACTCGAGTGAGGTAAATAAGATATATGCGTGAATTCGACCAAATACAATTTTAGAAAACAACTTGAAATGAGAAATTAAGCTAGAACATTAATTCGAAATCGTTAGTCCCGATATTCATTTAATTGTTCGAAAATCCACCACTTTATTTTGCTTTCGTTAGTCGTTTTAGTTTTAAATTTCTACTTTTATTTTAATTGCTTTGTTTATTTAATTTATTTTCAATTATTTGTCGTTTTAGGATTCTTTTACAATTTTATTTTCTTAATTAGTTTTGATTTAGTTTAGGATATTTAGAATCGAAGTAAATTTATAACAAATTAACTTATCCTCGTGAGATTGACAATCCGGACTCAAAAGTCCACTTTTACTACTTGTTAGCGATATCGTGTACTTGCGATTTCTATCCAATAGTTAACAATGAACTAATCAAGAGCAATATCATCAATATACACTAACAAGAACACCAAGTTACATTTATTTCAACATGATGATATACAAGCAATTGTCAAACTTATTGCTTCAAAAGCCAATAATAAGAACAAATAAATCAAATCATTTATACCACAACCAAGACAGCTTTCAAGTCATACAATAACAATTGAAGATAAAAGATACACATGCACATGTTAAAAAAAAGAGGTTGAAACATAGAAATTTTTATAAAAAATGTAATTTCACACCAGGTTGTTCAAGTTATCATGACTAACTAGACAACCAACAAAAGTTTTCATATAACCAACACCTCCTTCTATGTGTGTATCCATGTATCTAGTAATCTAAAAAGTTCATTTATAGTGATCTCGTTTGATTCATAACAAGACAACTTATGTCTCCTATCATTGCTTATCCACTCTATCGATTGTTCATCCATACAGTTTTGTCACTCTACCATACTAGTCAACACAAGAATATGATATAACGGGTGTATTCCTACTACTCTCTCACCACTATCTTTTAACTTCAAGGCGCTGAATATGGAGTCTCCACCTCACTTGAGATATCCTAGGCCTGGGTGTAGTACTCTCACTATATCTAACTTCACTTGCAACTGATAACTAGCACTACCTTGTTATTTTTCTCTTAATTGCACCAAAAATCATGTCCTAAACATGACATATCAGCCCCATTAACCGTGATCACATTACTCCACGATCTAACCACCATTTTGGCTTCTAAAGTACAACCAAAAGTCTAAAAGCAGAAAATGATCAACACATTTATCATGCAATCTATCATGAGTAGGATCACAAGTACTGAAGTAAAAGAAACATGTCGTTACTTGCAAAGCACACGACGATCACTTAAAACCACATTAGACATATAATCTTTTCCAAGCATGTCATCTATGAAACTGACCAAACACACAATGACCACATAAATGTATATAAGACACACAGTCTATATATAATTTGCATTTATCACAGAAAGGAACGTACGACACATAGTCTCCAATAACTGTCCTTCTATCACCACGAAGCATGTCATTTGTGCTAGTAAAAGAAATAGGGGAATCAACATCTCTAATCATATAATCAGTGGTAACAAATACACCAATTCTTATAACCCCCTTACAAGTTAAAAGAACACCCTTAATTATTATCATGATCTTATGCTCAACTTTACCAGCCAGCCTCATCTTGTGTTGTTAAACCAAAAAAATCACAGTTCACATTGAAACGCAATGCGTAGACATATTTGGAACAAAGATTAACACAATAAATACACCAAGTAATGACTCAACCAAGTATTTCAAGTATAACACAGATTATGGCATAAAGGCACAATCAAGTAAAACCTAAATCAAGAAACAAGCAAAGTCACAAAAAAAAGTTATTCCTTTATTCTAGGTCACTATATACTAGGTATGTCTCATTTGAAGTCCGTTAAGCTAACTGTTTCAATAAAGTGATCAACCACAACATATGGGAATTATCAAATTTTACCAATTAAAATCAGCAATCACATTTCCAAAGCAATTAAAACATATCAATATAAAACATATCAATATCGAACACAGCTAGCAAAAATAGGTTTCCACCAACAAGGTGACTATTTTCAAAATAATAATTAACCTAAACAGGTTGCTACCGGCAAGGTAGCAAATTCATAAAACAAGAAAAAGTTAAGGTTTAGGAATACCACCGAGAGAACAATTCATGTTCGTATATATGCGTTTTGGAATCTTGTAAAAGGGATTGCGAAAATGAACTCAGCAGGCCGGAGAGTCGCGGGCCACCAGCCGGAAAATCTACCAAAATACCCAAGAAACTACAAAAGCATCTCCTCATCTCACGATCTCAACTCCGTTGACCGTTCGACGATCGGAGTTCGGGTTTAGTAAGTTTCTGTCAACACTCCTTTTTGGGGCTAAAATTGCCGCTGCCACCGCCAAAAACTGTGATATTACACTAGCCGAGGCATCACCATGGCCTCATGAACCTACCAGTGATTTTAGATTGATGAACGAAGCAAGAGTCTAGCCGAAATCTTGACTTATAGTTCCGGTTAGATTCTTGAATCTACAAGTACTGCCTCCGTTGATACCACTGTTGCCAGTGACACCATTTTTCTTTTTCTTGATTTTTCCGGCCAGTTGCCTGCTGCCAAATGAGTAAATGGTTTACATATGGGTTTTGAAGCTTCTACATATGAACATGGATTTTGAGTAGAATTTTTTCTTGATCTGAGCTTCCGGTCAACTTCCCAATTTTGCAATCCTTTTTCTCAATCTTAAATCTGGCAGTAGCAATTTTCTGATTCTCGGTCGGTGGCCTTTTTCCTCTTGATTTCTGGTTCTCTACTTTCCAATTTCGGTCGGTTTGTGGTGGATATCCTTGCCGTTCCAGTCGCTCAAACAGCTGCAGTTTCTCCTTCCAGCCGGTTGATTCTTGCCTTTTTGGAAGTTTATTTCTTCTGTTGCTACTACTTTCCCCTTTTGGAAAGTTTTTCTTCATCCAGCTAATATGTTTATTTCTTGCCAATTTTGTTTCTTTGATCCGACCAATAGCAACTTCACCCAGAATTGCTTCTTCCCCCTTTAGGAATGATGATCCCACATGCAAGAACTTTCCCTTTTGGAAACTTCATTTTCCTTTTTAATTTTGGCCAACTTTTTGGGACTAATTCCATTTTCCAACTTTTCTTCGATTCTTGATACCACACAAGACTCTAGATTCAAATCACAAGGCTCTGATACCACTGTTGGATCGATTTGAACATCAGAACAAAAATAATCAAAATGTAAAATGCAAGAACACGAAGACTTTTAGGCCAAAGGCCCCGGAGGTTTGAAAACTCAAGAATCATCTACATCTCCCGTTGAGCAATCTGACAAATTTGGATTTTCACTCAAATTTCACTAAGCACATGAAGAAGATCATCGCATTACAAGATTGATATCAAGAACACCTAAAATATTCCTAAAAGCGAATCTTACACCCCACCAAAACAATCAATCGGATTTTACCAAGAATAAACTCCATCTTCTATGTTTTACACCTATTGTAAAACCACTATAATCACCAAGAAAAGATATTCTCTAATCACTAAGAAAAGAGATAACAAAGGGAGAACTACAATTAAACATCACCAAGAAGTTTGTTCAAACCCTTAACCTAAAATTGTCTCACCAAAATGAGAGCAAAGAAGGGGAGAGTCCGATTCTATCGTGTTGGAGAGAAAATGGGATATGCCTCCTTTACATTTTCTTGTGTCCCATCAGTTCTATCATTCATCCCCCGAATACTAAATGCAAGGAGTTTATATATAAAGAAATGACTAAGTTACGTGGGTCAAATTCCATTTTAGGCCCAAATTGCTAAAAACGTATTTTGACCCTAGAAAGTGAGTAGCACATTTCCAACAAAGATGCCATTTTATGAAGGTTATATTCATTTCGTCCAATCGTGCCTTTTTTAAATCAAGGTTTAAAATAGAGGAGGTTACCCTGATTAACATTCATCTCAAATTAACTGACTTTACTTGTACAAATGTCCATTGACTCATTAAGAAAAAAACATTGTACTTTAAACAGTGTGTTTGGGGACGGTACGTTGGCCACAAGTATCGGGTTTTAAAATATGTATCTAATGATATCGTTTACCTACTGCATATATTAATCCAGACACAGTCATGCAAACCTCCATTCATGCCCACTGAACCAATATTTTGGCAGCAAAATGGGAGGAATTTTTTTAAAAGCAAAATAGAGCCATTATTATAGCATATCTTGGTTAACCAAAAGCCCGACCAGTTCATGAAACAAATAAAGAAAAAGTAAAAGCATAGTAGTCAATGCTATGGGCAGCTTCGCTACAAGAACCACACTTTAAAATCCACCACAAGTGAATTTAATCCAACAAAGAATAGGGCATTAGGTCTGAAATCATAGTTTCCTTTAAAGCTATGAACAATTCACAGACAACCACTTTCAACTTCACAGATCAGAAGGCCTAGTTTTTTAGCATGTTGTAGTCCCTTGAGTAGAGCAATTGCTTCTGCATCCAACATCCTCAGCACTGAACCTCCCAATCTCTTTAGTTGATCGTGCACCCACAATTGTATCCCTACTGATAGCTGTAGTAGTACAAAAAATCGTATTCTCCCGAATAGTGGATTTAGCATTCATTTTCTTTTCTTTTTCTTTTTTTAATCAAAGATGTAAATATATAGATCAAAAGAATGGTACAAATACGCCGGGCATACTCGAGAATTACAAAAGACCCTGTCCAAAAGTATCACAATGACCAAAATAAACTTGGACGCAGCCAAGTGAGATCAAAAGGAATGCATAAATGCAGACAAGAAACCGGGCATACCTGGTTGAATCATATCAAGGATCCGTCCCTAGTGAGCATAAGTACATGTATACGTTGGGCATACCCAGGAAACAAAACAAAATCAAAGATACTAACGCACCCGGCTTACCCGGGTAGAACAAGAAACAAAACGATGAAAGTAAAGTAAGCTAGACACCATAGCCAACTATTCGAAAATGTTCAAAACATGAGGATACAAGGTAAAAAGTGTCTTGTATGCATGTGTTTTGATCCTTCTTACAATGGTGTCGATGTTGGGGCGAAGTCCATCAAAAAGCAGTCGGTTCCTAGCTGTCCAAATATGGTAAACAATGGCTGCCAAGGCAATTCTTTTGGATCTGCCTTGCCAAGTTGTTCCACAAGCCTCTTTCTTCATCCATTTCATTGCACTTGCTAGAGAAGTGTTGGAAAGTCTGTGATTATGGAAAAATTATAGGGAATATTTGATTGTAAATTATTGGGTAGATATTCTATTTTTAGGAGTATATATTTTTGGTTATTTCTGTCCTTTTCTACTGATTACTTTGTATTATAAATACATTGGTTTGTATTATTGGAGATATAGAAAAATAATTCCACAATCTTTGTGTCCCTCAAATCCTATATGGTATCAGAGCTGGACTTGTCCAATCCAGGCCAACCATGACAGAATCCTTCAACAAAGAGTCGGAATTTACAAATAACCTCAAAAACGAAACCGAGGTCATCTCTAGTATAAGTTCAAACGGAGCAGAAAACTCATCTTTTCAACTCACCTTGGAGAAATTAAACGGAAGAAATTATCGTGAATGGGCTCAATCCATAAAATTGGTAATCGATGGCAAAGGTAAACTGGGGTTTCTTACCGGAGAAACGAAGAAGCCCGAAGTCACCGACGTCGTCGCCTTGCAAAAATGGAAATCAGAAAATTCATTGGTGACTGCTTGGCTCGTCCATTCCATGAAGCCCACCATCGGGAAGACCTATCTGTTCTTGCCCACTGCAAAGGATGTTTGGGATGCTGTTAAAGAAACTTATTCAGATTCCGAAAATGCCTCCCAAATTTTCGAAATCAAGACTAAATTGTGGAAATTGAAACAAGGAGAAAGGGAAGTCACCGATTATTATATGGAGATGTGCAACCTTTGGCAAGAATTAGATTTGAGCAGTGAAGAAGAATGGGAATGCTCAGCCGACAGTGCAAAATACAAGAAAAAACTCGAAACAGAGAGAGTTTTCGAGTTCTTGGCCGGACTGAACAGCGAGCTCGACGACGTAAGGGGGAGGATTCTTGGCCGGAGACCGCTACCTTCAACGCGTGAAGTCTTCTCTGAAGTGAGAAGAGAAGAAGCTCGCCGACTGGTAATGTTAAAAGGTGACCCAGCTATTGGACCTGAAACCTCAGCACTATTATTTCATAAGCCCACTGGGTCAAATTCACGAGGGCCCGGTTATGACTTTAATAGTCGTGGGTTTAGTTATGAGCCTCGTGGGCCTCAAACTGGATCAGGCCCAAATACAAAAAGGCGCCCCTATTGTGATCACTGTCGCAAACCCGGTCATGAAAAGGATACATGTTGGGATATACATGGAAAACCCGCAGATTGGAAACCGAGGCAGGGTAATAAAACTCGAGGATTCAAAGCAACCTTTGATCATCATACAGAAAAAAATCAAGAAGGAGATGTAAAAAATTCTTCAGGAGGAGCATTTAACCCTGAGCAGTTAAATCAACTCTACAACATATTCTCTAGTCTCCAAACATCTGGTCAGTCCTCAAATTATGTTCCATCCAGTTCACTGGCCCACAAAGGTAATTCTGTAGCTTTAAGCACTCTTCCCAAAATTAAAACACCGTGGATTTTCGATTCAGGTACTTCAGATCACATGACTAATTCACATTCCCTTTTTTCGTCATATTCCCCTTGTGCTGGTAATCTTAAAGTAAAAATTGCAGATGGTACACTATCACCAGTTGCTGGAAAGGGGATGATTAAAATATCTGATCCTATTACTCTAGAGTCTGTCCTTCATGTTCCTAAATTATCATGCAATTTATTATCTATCAGTAAACTGACAAAAACATCAAATTGCTCAGCTACTTTTTTTCCCACTCATTGTATTTTGCAGGACCTATCATCGGGGAAGATGATTGGCAGTGCTAAGGAATGTGATGGACTTTACTACCTTAATGAAGCTGAAGTGAATAAACGACATCAACTAGTTGTTTGTGATTCTGCTTCTATCCCTAGAAATAGTCAATTATTATTATTGCATTTTAGAATGGGTCATCCCAACTTTCAATACATGAGACATTTGTTTCCTTCCATTTTTTCGAATAAAACTATCTTTGACTTTCAATGTGAATTCTGTGAACTTGCAAAACATAAACGTACAGCATTCCCAACATCGAAATACCAACCCACCAAACCATTTGTCCTAATTCACAGTGACTTGTGGGGTCCGTCTCGAAATCCAAATCGAACTCACACAACATGGTTCATCACGTTCATTGATGACCACACTCGAGTTTGCTGGGTTTATCTGTTGAAAGAAAAAAGTGAAGTTCGTAACATATTCATTGAATTTCACCAAATGATTCAAACTCAATTCCAAACACAAATTCAAGTTTTGCGAACCGACAATGGCACTGAGTACTTCAACTCTACTTTGGGGAATTACCTTAAACTACATGGGATAGTTCACCAAAGTTCATGTGGTGACACGCCCCAACAAAACGGGGTCGCTGAGCGCAAAAATAGACATCTTCTTGAAGTAGCCCGCGCCTTGATGTTCACAACAAATATGCCAAAAACGTTCTGGGGAGATGCCATTTTAACATCCACATATCTGATCAACAGAATGCCTAGCCAGATTCTCTCTTTTCAAACACCTCTCGAAAAACTTCATAAATATTTTCCTACATCTCGCCATATATCAAATTTGTCTCTTAAGGTATTTGGGTGCACCGCGTTTGTTCATGTTCATACCCATTCTCGGAACAAACTAGATCCTAGAGCTATTAAATGTGTCTTCATCGGATATTCCCCTACCAAGAAAGGGTACAAGTGCTATGACCCATCACAAAAAAAGTTTTTTGTTACCCACGATGTCACATTCTTTGAAAACACACCTTATTTCCAAAAAACTTCTCTTCAGGGGGAGAATGTGGAAGAAGATCATTTTTGAGACTTCAACCTTTCTCTCCCTGAACCCGCTCCAAAACCCAAACCTGACTCAAAAGAAATTTCTAACTCTGGGAGAGATATTGAAAAGCAAAATGGCAAAGACATGATTGTTTATTCACGAAGGCCAAAATTAGGGAACGTGGAAGACCTCACACCCGAGACTCCAAATAAATTGGACCCGATGATAGCTCCTAATATCCATAAGTCTCCTTCCAGGTCAGGTAATTCTGAGATCCCCAGTATTGATTTACCTATTGCTCTAAGAAAACAACCCCGGTCATGTACTCTTCATCCGATTTCAAAATTTGTGTCATATAATGCCCTGTCTAGTGGATTTCGTGCTTTTATTTCTAACCTTGACAACACAGAAATCCCAAAGAACATTCAGGAAGCATTGGTGGCTCCTAAATGGAAAGAGGCAGTACTGGAGGAAATGCGAGCCTTGAAAAAGAATGAAACTTGGGAAGTGGTAGATTTACCCAGAGGAAAAAAACCAGTTGGGTGCAAATGGGTCTTCACCGTGAAGTATAAGACTGATGGAACGGTGGATCGATATAAAGCACGACTTGTAGCTAAGGGGTTTACTCAAACATTTGGGATTGACTACACGGAGACGTTTGCACCGGTAGCCAAACTAAATACCATCCGAGTACTCCTGTCTCTGGCAGTAAATTTAGACTGGTCTCTTCAACAACTGGATATAAAGAATGCCTTTCTAAATGGCAACCTGGATGAAGAAGTCTATATGAAATTACCCCCGGGCTTTTGTAAAGGGGAGGAAGTAAATCAAGTGTGCAAACTCAGAAAGTCAATTTACGGACTCAAACAATCTCCACGAGCGTGGTTTGATAGATTTGCGAAAGTGTTGAGAAGTCAAGGATACAATCAGGGACAATCGGATCATACTATGTTTTATCGCCAAACTCAAGATGGGAGGAAGACCATTCTTATTGTGTATGTGGATGATATTATCCTAACTGGGGATAATGTAGTTGAGATGGAGAGATTAAAGAAAGCTTTGGCAAATGAATTTGAAGTCAAAGATCTGGGACAAATGCGATATTTCTTAGGAATGGAAATAGGTCAAAAAGAAGTATTAGTGTCTCCCAAAGAAAGTATATCTTAGACCTCCTAACTGAGACAGGTATGCTAGGATGCAAACCAAGTGACACTCCTATTGAGACAGGAAAAAGGTTGGAGGATGTTGGAAAACCCGTCGAAAAAGATAGGTATCAACGACTAGTGGGAAAGTTGATCTACCTATCACACACAAGACCTGACATTGCATTTGCAGTTAGTATGGTGAGTCAACATATGCATTCGCCAAAGGAAACTCATCTGGAAGCAGTATACAAAATCCTTAGATATCTCAAAGAGTCTCCAGGCAGAGGATTATTCTTCAAAAAATGTGAGAATAAGGGAGTCGAAATCTTCACAGATGCAGATTGGGCAGGTTCATCAGAAGACAGAAGATCGACTACTGGATACTGTACCTTCGTAATGGGAAACTTGGTAACTTGGAGAAGCAAAAAACAAAATGTGGTAGCTCGAAGCAGTGCTGAGGCTGAATTTCGAGCAGTAGCTCAAGGAATTTGCGAAGGTTTATGGTTAAAGAAACTTTTGGAAGAACTACAGGTCACATTAGAGTATCCACTTAAACTTTATTGTGACAATAAAGCAGCTATTAGTATTTCTCTTAATCCGGTACAACATGATCGAACCAAACATGTAGAGGTGGACAGACATTTTATTAAGGAAAAGGTGGAAGATGGAATTATTTGCATTACCTATATTCCTACAACAAAACAAACTGCCGATATCTTCACCAAAGGGCTACCACGACAAAGTTTCAATGATTTCATCAGCAAGTTGGACATGATTAATATCTATGATCCAACTTGAGGGGGAGTGTTGGAAAGTCTGTGATTATGGAAAAATTATAGGAAATATTTGAATGTAAATTATTGGGTAGATATTCTATTTTTAGGAGTATATATTTTTGGTTATTTCTTTCCTTTTCTACTGATTACTTTGTATTATAAATACATTGGTTTGTATTATTGGAGATATAGAAAAATAATTCCACAATCTTTGTGTCCCTCAAATCCTATAAGAAGTCATTGAACTTTTTATGCGTAACCAGCTCCTGATTTTGTCCCAGATTTGTCGGCTGAAAACACACCCGAAGAAGAGGATGTTAAGTCTGTACTTTGTGAGAATTCTGCCCTTAACACTCAACCATAGCAAGAAAGGGTGTTTAAGGGCAGATGAAGGATTCTAAACAACAGTAAACAAAGCTGTTCGAACTCCCCTGGTCAATTTATCAGTCAGAGGGACATGTCATCCACTAGTCAACTTGGTTCCATTACCCGTCTAGTGTCCAACTTGCCATTATCGTGGTCCAAGGTCACATTACAAAGCTCCACAGTTAGATGTGGAGGCCTAGGATGAGAGTCGTGTAGTACCTTATTTCTTTCTTTCCAGATCACCCATATATAGGCCATATCAAGCATATGATCACTCTATCATGATCATTTGGCATGCACTGGGTAGTAAGCTATAGAGGATATCTTTAATGTTAGTCCAAGTCACAAGAAGTCTAAAATTGTCCTATAATACCTGCAAATATTCCAAATCATATTTGCAGTATTACACACAAATAGCACGAGTTGTATTCTCTACACATCTTCACCTTAAACACCTATCAGACACCATTAGCCCCCTCCTTAGAGTAATGTGAAATTTTTTATTCTTGTGAATTTTTTAAGTTTTTTTATGGATGTGTGATTTAAAAATGTTTGAAAAGTCAACAATTGTGGGCTTGACTACGAATGAATGGTTGAGATTGAGTTTGAAAAGTTGTGGTGAATTTTTTATCATTACCAAACAAGCTCTTAAGAATAAGTTAATAGCATTCAGGATAGCCTCACTATAAGCCCGCCACTAGAATACACAGGTTTCTGGGAGTCCCAGAGTTCCAAATCATTCTCAACCAAATCGATGCATCAAGATGTCCAAATGGTGTATCATCCAAGTATATTGATATGATACATTTATAGCCAAGGGTCATACCTGTACAGAGAATGAAGAGGCCACTCCCTAAGAGCAACTGCAGCCCTGCACCAAAATGGCGTTTTCACGCCATTTTGGCGTAGGGTACACCTCCAGCCAGGTACCATTTCCTGCTACAGTGCAGCGCCATAGATGGCACTGCGCTGTAGCAATGCCGATGTTCACGGAAAATGGGTTTTCCCATTTTTTGATTTTTGATTTTTGATTTTTTTTTTTTGTGGTTTTTAGAATATTGGTTTTGTAATTTTTTGTCCATATTTCATTTATTTATTGTCCATTTGGTCCCCACAATTTTGTTTACCTTGTTTAAAATATTGAATTTGTCCATAATTTTTGTAGTCAAATAAATTATCATGTTTATTTATATTCAAATGTGGTTAATGATATTTTTTGTGACAAACAAGTAGTAAATAGAAATTGATTACAAAATGTAACACATTAAAATTTGATTGAAAAATGCGACACTTGGGAATAATTAGACCACACCAAATTTTAATTAAAACACAACAAATACATAATGAATAGAAATTGGCTATTTCAGTAATCTGGCAAATTTCCTCCAGAACCAATTAAACCATCGAATAGCGGACTGAATGAGCTTGAGTCGGATTGACTTTCATTCAGTTGTTGTTGGGTTCTCTTTCGTATAATACGTTGTTGTTCACTCCTTATGAACTCACGGGTCATCAGATCTGATATTAAATCCAAGTTTGTTAATAATATTTTGTTATCCTCTTTATACATTTGTAACTGATAAAAGTTGTCTATCAGCCGCTCCCTTTCTTACCAAGTCCATGAGTTCTTTGTTTTCAATCTTCATTTCATCCAATTCCTTTCTGGTCTCATCTTCAATCTTTTTTTTTTTTTTGGCCTTCTTCACACCCACCGGCCTTTCAGATGAAGTACCCCCAGCATTCACGTCCTCCATGTTCAAAGAAAATGATGAAAGTCCAGGGGACGAGGGAGAGCCGGCTAGTGGGCAGTCTGGTTCATAAGATGTAAAAGCATTTGGGGATGTTTGAAAATCATTTCGTGAAACACTCGGCGTCGGAGAGAATTTCACAATATCCTTTAGTAGGGGCCACAAATGATTAAATTTGAACATGCCCTTATTAGCAGGGTCTTGTGCGTATAGCATTTTGGTTCTGTCCAGCTGTAAGACATGTTATGAAAAAGGTTAATCAGTAAAATATGAATTTAAAATAAAGATATATATTAAATATGAATGCCTACAATGTCTTGCTCTGATGTGCCACTCGGATGTAAATTTTCTACTTGACGAACACAGCCTCTGTAATGACCCAAAATTTCAAGCATTTTTCAAAATAATAATGCTGTGATACCACTCTTGTAATGACCCAAAATTTTCAAACCTTTTTCAAGAATAATAAAATTCATTTATTTAAGAAGAAACGATATTAATTTTGCAAAATGTTAAATAATGAGTTTAA
The DNA here is from genome assembly GCA_963555705.1 of Ligustrum vulgare. Classification (NCBI taxonomy): domain Eukaryota; kingdom Viridiplantae; phylum Streptophyta; class Magnoliopsida; order Lamiales; family Oleaceae; genus Ligustrum; species Ligustrum vulgare. The sequence goes on along the minus strand of OY743170.1, from coordinate 45,896,069 downwards.
TAAAAGAGTGGCAGTTCAAACACAAAAGTCCTTATTCGGTGGCAAGTCCACAACTCACAGGTCGTCACCTAGCGCAACACTCTCTGTCAAGCTATCTGAAAATCCCAGCCAATTCATCGTATACCAATAGATTCAAGTAATCATATTCAAATCACATATAATGAATCATATCAAATTTACATATTATTCAAATAATCCAAATAGCATATCTCACTCACATATTATTCAAAAAATCCAAATAAACACATCCCACTCACAGTTTATTGGATGAATATATCCATAGTGGCTCTTAGAATAATTTCTCTTGGAATAGAAGCCTTCCTGGGCATGGAGTAGGTGGAGGAACAATAATATAAATCCTAGCACATAAGTCTCCATGAGTAGCATAATATATTATTGGAAAGACCATCGAATCTGGAGTTCAACGCACTTTACGGATTGCAAATCGGAGTTGTACATCAAAAGTTATGGTTGGATGAAGTTATGTTGCCCGGCAGTCTGTCTGGTGTTGACACCACCTGATTTGGTGTCTACACAAAAGTGTTAGAATTATCGTTTTAAGTTCAAATGAACATGGTGTCAACACCAACCCAGTAGGTGTCGACACCAAACGTATCTGAAAGTCGATTTTCTTGGTTTCTTTGATCTAAAACCATTTGTTTTGATAAAGGACTTTGAGAAAGCATGTTTGCCAATAGAAAGGATGGATTATAACGGATTGGAACATGATTTTGGCATGAAATCAATACTTAGGGTTTGAAAGAGAGCAAGTTGATTCAGCGACGTTTTGGATCTGATTTCTGGTATATTTCTTCATTCAAACTCCTCCCTATTTATAGAAGAAGAAGGATGCATGAATGGAAGGCTAAAGCTTGGATGTAGAGGATTGGAGCTTTCCTTCAAGGTTAAGAAAACATATTTTAATGGCTAATCTTGAGGTGGCACTCCATTTTCATGCAGTTGGACGTGTCCTAAGTAGGAAGAAGATGACTCATGTGAGCTAAAACCGGATATGGAGGATTAATGTACAGCTCATGCTTCATGCTTTCCAGATTTTATAGTTTCAGGGTTCCATGGTTGAGGTTCGGTTCAAGGTACCAAATGAATTCCAAATTGGGTGTTCTTGGTATCATTTTGAAAGTACTCATATAGTACTTTCATATGAAACTGGTTTCACACGATTTGGTTAAGTGAGGTAAGAGTTATGGCACCTCAAATTTGACCCTCCGAAGCTGTGTTTCCGGGTCGTACGGTTGCAGCGCCAACTTTGAAAATTCACCACGAGCTGTACATGAGTCGGAATGATGAACGGATTTTAGATTCTCAAGGTTCACTTCGAGTACTTATCTGTACATATGAGATATGCAATTATCTGAGGTCGGAAGAGTTCAAACGAATTTCCTAAAGATAGGCGTTTAAATACGTTTTTCGTAACTTTTCATTTAATTAAAAACCCGTTTTTATTTATTTAACTTCCAAAATAATTAAATAAATTCTAAAATAATTTATTACGTCATAATAGAAAACTAAGGACGTCATAATTTTTCGGGTCATTACAATCTTCCACCCTTAAAATAATTTCGTCCTCGAAATTCGATGAAGGATAAATTAGAGCTTGTATACTTGGTCAATGACGAAGTATATCTTTAAGATTTCAAATAACCATATTGAAAAATGGAATATTTTTGTGCAAGGGAAAGAAATGTTCGATGCAGAATAATCGAACACACACTTTTTGGAAATAATACTTTGAACCCATGTCTTTCGCAATGGATGATAAACAAGTTCAAACTTTATTTCGATGTGTTTGAAAGAGAACTTTCAATAGGTTAACGCTTCTGCTGCGCACTCTAATACTATTATCAATATTCAATTTTCAAATTTTTCAGCTTAAGACCTCTTAGATCGATTGGATGACAAGAAGAAAGAGAAAGATGATCTTTGTTTAGAAGATTTTAACTTAATAGTCATACTTGTAAAAAAATAGTACGATAGATTCCCTAGATACCTCACCTAAAATAGAGATGTGGTTGCTTCTGCGAAGCTAATATTTAGAAGTTAGTCAATCATGCAAGTACATATATCTTTGAAATTGATTAATTGTAAAGGCTTCTAACAGAGCATGAAACTAGTCCAAAGTAAATGCATTAAATGAAACAAGTATTTTGACCGAAAAGTGAAGCATTTACTGACATTAATGCATATCTTTTCCAAAGGAGTTCCAACTATGTGGCAATTTCTTGAATTCAACTTCAATCTCTTGAAAAGTGTTTGTTTAAAATATGCCAGTCACAACTCGATATATGGGCGGAATATTCGTATATCCAACATAATTGACAATCAAGATCATGATGTGTTGTTGGTCCGTATCACCGGTTGCTCAAACAACAGATCCGTATCGTAAAAGCCAATTATATATGGTGTAGGTACCGTATCATTGGCGATCCATACATCATAGGTAGTTTCCAATATTGATGACTGCATATTGTAATGCATAACATGATGGGTCCCCTACGGTTCTCATCTCGTACCCCGAGAGCTCCATAACATATCATAATGGGTCACAACCCATAATTCCATCGTTTACATCCAAGTTCATCCCATCTGGGATCTCAATATACCGCTATACCTTATCATTAGGCAGCTCAAGGTATATAACAACATATCTAGAATCACGAGCGGGGTACTTTGGAGAAACCATAGTTTAATATGCATGTGATGAATACTTTTAACAAGATAAACCATAAGATATCATATATTCATGTAGGAAAAATCATTTTTCGTGGGAACCTTACCATGATCACAATTTCTATCCCAAGTGCTCAATATAATTAACAATTTGAGATGGAAGTTTTGCCCGAAATAAGATTTCCAAACTTATAGGACCACGTACAGCTGAGATAGGACTTTTACCCGAATTAGGGTTTCCAATCACGAAAATTATGCCCTAACTAAGGTTTCCATTTCTCACAGGACCACGTCAAGCCAAGATGGAACTTTTGCCCAAATAGGGTTTCCAAATCTCACCAAAGTAAATGAGATTAGCAAGAAGGATAGAAATGCAACTCATGATACATGTAAGAAAATCAGTTTATACAATTTACAAGAGCATGACTTTACGAAAACATTACTTTTACAAGAAATTTTACATATGCATACCTTTACAAATAAGTTTATGAAAAGATAACTCCTCAAAGAAGTTTACAAGAAAAACTAGTTATGCAAGTTTTCACGAATACGTAATACCACAAGTATAATCACGCAATTGGAGTTCATAGGAAGAAAAACTTTTCAAAAATGTCTAAATTTGTTTAATACCATGTTTGTGATGACTCCAAAACCCTCCACTTAAAAGATAGCATTTAATCGAGGAATTTGGATAAAATTTAAAAATATTGGCGCGCAGAACCGTAGGTTTGACACTGGTGTTGACACCAAACAAACTGAGGCTACACTGTTGGGTTGGTGTCGACACCAATACAGATGGGTGTTGACTCCAGCACTATTTTCAAGGTAAAATAATTTTGTTGAGGTCTAGTGTTTTGATTTTGACACGCAATAATCAGAAATCAACATTAAAATGACAACTTAATGAGTATATTTGTTTCGGGATTGATTAAAGAATCAAGTATCGACATCAAACCTTTGATTGTCGACATATCGTGTTTTACATTTAAGTATATTACTTTTAAGTTCTACTAGTGTTAACACATGATTTATCCGATCTCGACATTATAGATACTGAGACTTCCGTCTCATTAGCATCGACACTTGGGTTCACAAGTGTTGACATCTGAAAAGAATACATATTCTCTTTAACAAGGGAGCTTGTTTTATCTACTAACATCATACCAAAATATCTATATCATATTTTATATTGTAGGCTCTAAATTTCCTAAGTTGAACTTCCATATCAAGGATAACTAACCAAATACAAATCTAGATACCGAATCAAATATCAATTTGCAATTTAGGTAATCTCAAAATTAATTCAAGTATAACAATTAATCATTTACTTGATTGGCGGTACTTCAGATGACGACTTGACAGATATGTGCGCTGGCAGTCTATAGAATCTTAAAACCAAATGCTCTGATACCACTCTTGTAACGACCCAAAATTTCAAGCATTTTTCAAAATAATAATGCTCTGATACCACTCTTGTAATGACCCAAAATTTTCAAACCTTTTTCAAGAATAATAAAATTCATTTATTTAAGAAGAAACGATATTAATTTTGTAAAATATTAAATAATGAGTTTAATAAAAGAGTGGCAGTTCAAACACAAAAGTCCTTATTCGATGGCAAGTCCACAACTCACAAGTCGTCACCTAGCGCAGCACTCTCTGTTAAGCTATCTGAAGATCTCCGCCGATCCATTTATATCAATAGCTACCTGAAATGTTAGATGGCGTGAGATGATCATACACTTTCCCAGTGAGTAAGATATGGTGCACATGTGTTATTGCACATTGAAACATAATTCAACATTACAAGTAATTGATGCACATGCATGTTCTTTTTAAAACTCATGTTTTCAGGGCCCGATTATAGATTATCTCCTCTACCCCAAAGCGCTTAATATATACACAACCCGGATATCGATAAATGGCCATAATCATAAACATGTTACTCGGGATCCCATATCCCTTAGGGCTTCCACATCCCTGTCATCTTTCCCCCTATTTGACTCCAATAGGGTTACTAGATCTCCATGTCGTTCGTTGGAGCCTTGGAGTCGCAAGGTCCTCACGACACACATCGATATCCAACAATAAACATTTGATTACCGAGGGGGCTAGAGTTCAAATCTATAATCCACATGCACAAAACTCTTCTTTATGCATAAATCTTTTTCATGATTCATCATCTATCAAATGCCAATGCATTTCCAAAACATCATCAATCCAATGCCATTGCATTTCCAAAACATGAACGAATGTAATTTCAACATATCATGTTATCACATTATATCACATAATAAGGTATATCAAATGTTTAGTGCTTTAATCCAAATAGATTCAAGTAATCATATTCAAATCACATATAATGAATCATATCAAATTTACATATTATTCAAATAATCCAAATAGCATATCCCACTCACATATTATTCAACAAATCCAAAAAAACACATCTCACTCACAGTTTATTGGATGAATATATCCATAGCGGCTCTTAGAATAATATCTCTTGGAATAGAAGCCTTCCTGGGCATGGAGTAGGTGGAGGAACAATAATATAAATCCTAGCATATAAGTCTCCACGAGCGGCATAATATATTATTGGAAAGATCATCGAATATGGAGTTCAACGCACTTTACGGATTGCAAATCGGAGTCGTAGGTCAAAAGTTATGGCTGGATGAAGTTATGTCGCCCGGCAGTCCGTCTGGTGTCGAAACCACCTGATTTGGTGTCAACATAAAAGTGTCAGAATCATCGTTTTATGCCCAGATGAACATGGTGTCGACACCAACTCAGTAGGTGTCGACACCAAACTTATCTGAAAGTCGGTTTTCTTGGTTTCTTTGATCTAAAACCATTTGTTTTGATAAAAGACTTTGAGAAAGCATGTTTTCCAATAGAAAGGATGGATTATAACGGATTGGAACATGATTTTGGCATGAAATCAATACTTAGGGTTTGAAAGAGAGCAAGTTGATTCAGCGACGTTTTAGATCTGATTTCTGGTATATTTCTTCATTCAAACTCCTCCCTATTTATAGAAGAAGAAGGATGCACGAATGGAAGGTTGGAGCTTGGATGTAGAGGGTTGGAGCCTTCCTTCAAGGTTAAGAAAACATATTTTAATGGCTAATCTTGAGGTGGCACTCCGTTTTCATGCAGTTGGATGTGTCCTAAGGAGGAAGAAGATGACTCATGTGAGCTAAAACCGGATATGGATGATTAATGTTCAGCTCATGCTTCACATGCTTTCCAGATTTTATAGTTTCAGGGTGCCATGGTTGAGGTCCGATTCGAGGTATCGAATGAATTCCAAATTAGGTGTTCTTGGTCTCATTTCAAAGTACTCATATAGTCTTTCATATGAAACTGGTTTCCGTCGATTTGGTTAAGTGAGGTAAGAGTTATGGTGCCTCAAAGTTGACCCTCCGAAGCTGTCTTTCCAGGTCGTACGGTTGCAGCCCCAACTTTGAAAATTCGCCACGAGCTGTACATGAATCGGAATGTTGAATGGATTTTAGATTCTCGAGGTTCACTTCGAGTGCTTATCTTTACATATGAGATATGCAATTATCTGAGGTCGGAAGAGTTCAAACGAATTTCCTAAAGATAGGCTTTTAAATACGTTTTTCGTAACTTTTCATTTAATTAAAAACCCGTTTTTATTTCTTTAACTTCCAAAATAATTAAATAAATTCTAAAATACTTTTATTACGTCATAATAGACAACTAAGGACGTCAAAATTTTTCGGGTCATTACAGCCTCGCAATTTCGAGACGGCCTTCGTAATTTCACCCATACGTGTTGAGATGGATCTTTCTGGTCGAGGATTCTTGTGGGCTGATTTAGTGTTATTGTATGCCTCGGCCACACGTTGCCACAGCTTCGAACCTTTTTGGCGAATACCGATAATGGGATCCTAGGGGATGTCTAAGTACACATGAGTCAAGTGTATGTCCTCATCCACTGCGTAACTAGCAGTTCGTTTGCTTGAAGACATTTTTATGTTGCAGAAACAATCTATGATATTGCACAATTTGAGTTGCTTGTTTAAACTAGTTAGCCCAGGATTTATAGGCAAATGAGTAGTGCTTCATACAGATAAATTATTGGTACTTATCGCTACAATTTTCAAAAAAGGAAAGAATAGTTTACTTTCTCTGCAAATAGTGTTTCATGCATAGATTTCTAATAGGCTATTTTCATAAAGGAAGAGAATCTATTACTTTACCTGCAAATAGTGCTTCATGCAGAGATTTTAGCTAGGCTATTGTCAAATTGGAAAAACATATATTTTTTTTATGCAAATAGTGCTTCATACATATATATTATTGATACATTATCGCTGCAATTCGTGCTTTACACAGATACAAGTTTCAAAAAATGAAGAGAATCATATCCTTTGTCCTGCAAATATTAATTTATACAAATAGATTATTGATACAATTCTGAAAAAGGAAATAGTGCTTATACAATTGTTCTACAGGATCTTGCTTTTTACACAAAAGAGTAATTGATTAGCAGTATAAATAGGCCATTGTTAATCATCTACATACCGAGTGTAAATCAAACATTTAACAAACATGAATTTTAATTTAGGTGAATCCTCATCATCCATGCCCGATCACGATAGTGATGAAGAGTTTGTTGAACATCTTAAATACATTGATGAGCAAGAGGAGATTGTGCTTTGCATTCGACAAATCAACATCCGTCGTCGAGCTCGTCTGCTTGAGAACCATGCACCTCGTAGGGGTTCAATCGTTGGCTGTCTTGTGGTCTAACGTGATCGCGAAGCAGCAGATCAACGCTTGTGGAATGATTACTTCTCTGCAAATCCACAGTTCGATGAAAAAAAGTTCTGTCGACGTTATCACATGTCCAAAAATCTATTCATGCATATACTTCAGGCGGTGTAAAGTCATAATGAGTATTTCGTGCAAAAACGCGATGGTCTTGGAAGGCTAGGCCTGTCTCCGGTTCAGAAAATCATGGCAGCAATGAGGATGTTGGCATATGGAATTGCAGCCGACGCCACTAACGAGTATGTGAAAATAGGTGAGTCAACTTGCTTGGAGAGTTTGCAACGATTTTGTCGAGCAGTCGTAGAGGTATTTTCACCACGATACCAACAGGCACCAAATGCCGATGACATTGCGAGATTGTTGTATATTGGGCAACAACGTTGATTTCCAGGTACGTTAGAAAGCCTTGATTGCATGCATTGGAAGTGGAAGAATTGTCCCACTGCATAAGCAAGACAATATACGGGCCGTAGTGGGTCTCCTACAATAATTCTCGAGGCTATGGCCGATTATGATCGTTGGATATGGCATGCTCACTTTGGATTGCCAGGGTCAAATAATGATATTAATGTGTTGGAATTGTCTCATCTATTTTCTAACTTGGCAGACGACAAAGCTCCACCAGCAAACTATGTTATATAAGGAAAACAGTACACAATGGGATACTATTTAGCTGATGGAATATACCCAAAGTGGTCAACACTTGTACAGACGATCCATGATCCTCAAATTTCGAAGAAATTTTTTTTTCAATAAGGCAAGAAAGTTGTAGAAATGACATTGAACGCACATTTGGAGTGCTTCAATCAAGGTTTAACATTATCAGGGGACCGACTTCGTCTTGGAAGATAAATGTGTTGCATGATATAATGACAGCGTGCATTATAATGCATAACATGATAGTGGAGGACGAACGAGACCTTAGTGCACCAATTGACACATTTGTGGAAGCGCCGAGTCCCACAGTTGAGGTCGTCGTAGACGAAAATCAACGTTTTCAAGACTTTCTTGCTCGACATCGAAAGATTAAGAACATGGAAGCACACATTGCGCTAAGAAATGCATTGATTAAGCATTTGTGGGAAGAATATAGCAACTCTCAAGACTAAATTTTATGTGTTATTTCTACTTGTTTCATTGCTACGTATTTCGTATTTAAAATTTTCATGTTTCTTTTTAGAATTCGCAGGTAATAAAAAGTTTAATTTTAATTAGTTTATGAAAAATTAATTTTTAAGTTTCAAAATACTTAATTATTAAATAATTTTAATTTCTAAAATATTAATTTTTATAAATATAAATTGACTTTTAGTATTTAATTATCGAAATAATTTAATGTAATGAAATTGTATTTTTTTAAAAATAGAAAATAAGGAAATTTATGAATAATGTATATTTGGTGTAAGATTTAGTGTTACTAAGTTGGAGTAGAGAAGTTGGAATAGTGTAACTATAATTTAAATTTAGTGTAAAAGTTAAATTTTGGTGTAAAATTTAGTGTATTTAAGTTGGAGATAGCCTAAGGCCCAGATTTAAGGAGCTCAATTTCTGATTCATTTAAGAAAAAAATTCCATATTTGAAGATGCAATTAATTCCATATTTTAAGATGCAATTGATTTTCCTAACGTACGCAAACTTTAAGCCCCTTATTGAGGTCCATTATTTTAAATAATTTGACTTATAATAGTAATTTTTTTGGAGAATATGTGGTTAAAATATAGATATTTTTTTGTTTGTGTGTTAATTATTTTCTTGATAGAATATGTGATTGAAAATAAATTTTAAAACGGATAAAATTTTAAATGATGGGCACCACACGTGGACTATATCTAAAAGGCCCATAACTGGACTATATCTAAAAGGCCCATAACTACCTACCAAATCAAACACAATCACAAGTGATTTTCCTCACAAGAAAGATTGAATTGATCGACCATGTTATCCATTCAAAATGAAATATTTGAACAACTGGACTATCCAAATTTGATTGACATTTTTGCCTTTAAAATCGTATGCGGGTTTTATGTACGGTATAATTTGGAACATTTTGTTATTTAGTTATAATAATATAAATATTTTGAGTATTTTTTTATTTGTTATTGATTTTAAGTTAACGAGTTTAGCTTCGTACAATTTTTATGAATGAAAAAAATTATTGCTTGTAGGGTTCAAAGTGTCATAAGTTTGCCTTTGGTTATGCAAAACACATGCCTGAGCACTGGGATTGAGTATCGGAATATCTCGGCCTGGCGCAACAAATAGCTCAATTTTAGGTTTTTTGCCAAGCTCCCGAAGCTATGAGAAAGCATTATATTGCACAGTAAGGTCACGTGTGAAAGATGGAATCATGGAACTCGGGATAACCATGGGTAAAAGAAGATCCGTATAGACATATCATTACTCACTAGTTCTGGGGCCCTAGATCAAGTATTTCTCTACGATAGATGATGCTACGCCATACATATGAATCATCCCTACGACACTACGCTTCCAGGAAATCCACGTGGAAAATACTTGACCTCAAGGATACGGGGAGCTAATGTCTCAATATCATAAATTAGGGCTCTAAGCAAAAATCGTCAAACCGGAAAATCGAACTGAAACAGCATTTTAGAAATCGTTGATTTGGTGCTACGTGGACTCGTCAATGAAATTGTTTTGAACCGGACCAAACCGATAAAAAATGGGTTGGTTTTGATTTGAAAATTCTTTGAAACCAATCGGGCCAATAAAAAAAAATTGTATAAAAAATAAAAAATAAAAAAATTGTTCCTAAATGGTATCACCACATAAGTTAATCTTGAAAAAAAAATTAATGTTTAATGATACTCTTAAAGAATTTTAACACATTCAGTGGTCTTTACAATGAAATAATCATGATTTATCATGATTTCAAGAAAAATATTATCCATGCAGAAATAATCATCGGACAATATATTAGAAAAAAGTTTTCATTTCGTTCTCTCATTAACTCTAACAAATAATGAATAATATTTATTTATATTCAAGAGCAACAATTTCAAATACATCTAGCAATCACGAGGCTTAGACAAACAATGTCTACTGTTGGAATACACTTTTTGGAAAGCCTATTCTCTCAAGGACAACTATATGTAGCAATTATCGCAGAGTTTCAATGCAAACAACAAAAGTCCTGATAAAAGTAGAAAATAAAAATAAGGAAAGTTGTGGAGGTTGACCAAAATATATTGTGTACAAAGAATTATTATTGTAATCAAAACATTACATTTCAATTTATTCCACAATTTCATATATTCATAATTCAAAAAAAAATTATATATATACACTTTTTAAAAATAATTTTTTCCTTTAACAATATCAGTTATCTCAACTTCTTTTAAAAATAGTAGTATTTTAAAAATATTACGCATATCATTTATCATTTACACAAGACGTCCAATACACGCGTTTTTTTTTTTTCCTTAACGGAATGCAAATAGGTTCACAACAATTTTGACATTGGGTAATTGGCGCATTTCGTCCCTACCTTTGGGGTCTCTTGCGCAATTCGTCCCTACCTTTGATCTTTTGGCAATTTCGTCTCCACCTTTAACTTTTGTTGCGGAAAAAATCTCAACCGTCTAATTCCGTTTAAATTTCTGTTAGTTGACCCCAAAATAGTCCGTTGACCATTATAATGAAGGCTATAGTCATCTTTTTATACCTTTTTCATTTAAAATTCTAAAGAGGACGTCCCCACTTCTCTTTTTATATGGCTGCATCCTCAAAACACGGCTGGTCATATTTTCAAAAAAAAAAAAAAAAAAAAAAAAAAAAAAAAAAAAACACGACTACTCATTGCTGGAGATATATTCGAAAAGGTACCAAACCTTTGTAGTTAGTAGAGCGGGAGTGAAGACACCAGGGAATATGCAGAGGGCGGTGTCTATGGCTAGGAGGCGGCCGATGGTTGTGGAGATGATGGCATCGAATGCAAAGAAGATGTTGGTGAATCGATGAGTTTGTCAGTGTCATTCCGACGAGAATTGATTTCGGTACTAGTGAATTTGAGTCCAAGTAAATGGCAGAGGAAGTCCACAATTGATGAAAATAGTAGAAACAAAAATTGTGTTAATTTGAACCCTGATTGATTATTGAGACAAGAAGTGTGGCTCAATTGAGAGGAGGGCAACGAGATTTTTGGTCTGTGCACCAGTATTGCTTTGGTTTGTGCCCTTAATATCCCAATTTCAAGATTTTGGTCAATTTGTATGTACATACGATGGTAGTTTTGACAATGAGGATAATGCAATAGAATATTGGAAATGATTTTCTATGGAAGAGCTTCTGATTAGATGATTTTGGTATTTCCGATAACAATGAAATGCAAATGACCTGAGGCTATTGAACAATCGAGCTTTGTCATTGATGCAAGGAGAGGAATTTTGGTGGTGAGTTGGATTTTTTATGCACATGACCTTAGGCTACTGAACAACCGACAGTTGTAGCGGTGGAGAGGAGTGGAAATTCAATTGCAGTGGTAGAGAGGAGAGGAAATTTGGGGAGAGTCAGATTGTTGATTTAATAAAAAGACGATTATAACATTTATTAAAATGGTCAACAAACTATTTTTTGGTCAACTGACAGAATTTTAAACGAAATTAGACGATAGGGACGTCTTCCACAACAAAAGGTAAAGGCGGGGATGAAATTACCAAAAAAATCAAAGGTAGGGATGAATTGCGCAAGACATCCCAAATGTAGGAATGAAATGTGCCAATCGACCCACGAGCCACAAGCTCAATCAAGACAGAGCCAGGAATTCCATAATGTGGAGGCGAAAATTTGGGGGTGGATTTTTTTGTTTTTTGTTTTTTTTTTTTTTTATAAAAGTGATTGAAATTGACAATTTTTAATATCAAAATAGATAAATTAGATTGATAGATCAAAAATCTATTTAAGAATTTAATGAGCAAAATGAAGTTCAAAATATAATTAAAGAAAAAAATGAAGTTCAAAAATTCAAGTAGCCTTATTTATTCGGGGATAAGTTGGATTTTAAATTTGTAACATTGTCTTGATCTTTAAGGTTATAATTGACTGGCATTTTATGAATTAGTATTGAGACTTGCTACGTGGATATGAAGATTGACAAAAAAATGTGACATAATACAAGGTAGCAAAATTCTAATAATCCACACATCACATCAACCCACATATCAACAATCACAATTTTGCTACCTTATTTTTGGTCAACTTTTTTTGTCAATCTCCAAGTACACAAAACATTAAAACAAAAATTAATATATCAAAAGAAATTATTTCGGGCAGTGGGGGGCAACTAACCCCGCTGCCCTCAAAGTAAATCCGCCTCTGAGCTCAGTGGGCCAAGGGTACATACGAGTAAAGGACCGAGCAGGCTGGGCTCGAACCATTACCATCTCTAAGATTGGTCAAATTGAAATCTGACCACGTGAAATGACCATAAAAATATTTAACCAGCTCAATATTTTCATTTGTGTTTAAAGACATGTTTTTTTATATTTTTGAAATAAAAATATGTAGTTGAAAATGGAAGAGAGGGAATGTGTATTGTCAAAAACTAGTTTAGGAAATTGTATTGTTTAAAAACATATTTTAGAGACCGTTTGGTAATACTGTAACGATTTATAAACTGATTTATTTACTATTTTGAGATAAGATGTGTGGTTGAAAAGTGGAGAGAGAAAATATGTGTGGTTAAAAAGTGGTTTGAAAAATTGTGTGATTTATAAACTGGTTTATAAACTGTAATGATTCCGTTACAGAACACATTATAAACAACTTTGCAAACAAAGGAGGGTGTGTTTGGATGCTCTTTTAGAAATTATAATGTGATTTATTTGTATTTTTTAAGTAAAATATATGGTTAAAAAGTGAAGAGAGAAAGTGTATATGGTTAAAATGTAGTTTGAGAAAGGGATAAATACATATGTTATAACTTATAAGGAATTTAAAAGATGAATTTTAAAATTTAAGAAACTTGTAATTTTAATAAATAAAAAAAAGTATGTTTTATCATTAAAAATATTGATTAAATAGGTTGAGGTCACAATTGTACAATTTATGGTCACAGACAAAATTAAAATTTATAGGTCACAAATTATGAAATTTCTCAGTTACAAATTATAAAATTGTTTGGTCATGACTTAATTTTCGATCACAAATATTAAATTTATAGGTCAAGACTTATTTTCGGCCACAAATTATCAAATTAATCGATCACAAATTATTATTCGGTCACAAAATCACGAATATTAAAGGTCACGAGTTATTTCTTGGTTACAAATATAGCTCACGACTACTTTCTTGGTCACAAATATTTGATTGCGGCTTATTTTTCGATCACAAATTAAAAATATATACATCAAGACTTATAAATTTAGAGGTCACAACCTATTTTTCGGTCACAATTTATTACCGATCACAAATCACAAATGTTGTTATTTCTTGGTCACATATTATAAAATTATTTAGTCGCGCCTTAATTTTTTGTTACAAATTGCAAATTTATAGGTCACACTTATTTTCCGATTACAATTTATAAAACCTTTATTTGGTACCCATTAAATTTCAATATATTTTTCTCTCTCTTACTTTTAACCACACATTGTCCAATAAAATAATATTATAGTTTTCTTTCTCTTATTTTAAACTACACATTCTCCCAAAAATCACTATTCCAAAATACATTTTTCCAAATACTTTGATTATAATGAGGTTCAAACGAGGGCAAATTAACCGATCACAAATCTAGATTTGCTAAGTCACAATTTATACAATTAATGGTTACAATCACAGATCACAAATTATCAAATAAATTAGTCACGATTTAATTTTTTGTCACAATTTATTAACTTAATCAGTCACGACTCATTTATCGATCACAAGTCACAAATTTTATTAATTGTGACATCTTTCTCGATCACAAATAATAAATTTTTCGATCACGATTTACAAATTTCTTATGTCAATCTTATTTATCGGTCACGAATTTCAAGTTAATTGATCACAAATTAACAAATTGTGGTCACAATTATCTATAATTGGTCACGAACAAATAACTTACACACCCAACCCCACCCCACCTCAACTACCCCCAAACTCAACCCAAGTCAACTGAACCCTAATTCTACTCAATCATCCGTCGTCTACACCATTACCATCGCCCACCGCACCACCACCACCTGCATAACTCACCGACTACACCACCACTCCACCAGAAAATAGACAAATCACCACCAACAAAAATCATTAGTGACATTGAAACCTTCATCGCACCACACACAAACACCCACCCCACCCCACCCAACACTGCCCCTCCTCCACCACCTTCGACCGTCGGCAAAGCCATCACCCAAACCACCTCCAACTAACCTACATCTTCACTCACAACAACAGTTAGCAGTACCACCTCAGCGTCACTACCACCAACAAAAAAAAAAAAAAAAAAAACCAACAACAATAAAATATCTCAAAAGATAAATGAAAAGAAAAACAGTTTGGCTGCACACTCCGACGGCAACAGCGTCATTGTACCAGTAGCACTGCAGTGGAGTTGACCGCTGCAACAGAGACGCGGCTCGTAGTTAGTGAAGCTGCCGTGTGGCACGTCGTCGTGAGGCATAGCACCGTAGTAGTGGTGCCACTCACAGTGGCCTGTGATGTGATCGCACAGTGCCGCTCACAGCGACGACTGCACTATTAATCGTCCCTGTGAGTGTCGACCACTACTCTTGCACCAACAAGCTCCGACCTCCGGTGGTCGTGTGAGATATAGAGAGAATGGGAATGAGAAACAAGTTAGGGTTTGAACTGAAATGGGGTTGAGGGTTATGGGATGGATGTGTAAATTATTTTAGTATTAAAAATTGATTTACAACCTGATTTTTGTACAAAAAACTTCTAAATCTAAAGTTTGCAATTGAAAGTTTAAATACATGGGTTGGTGTAATTTTTACTTTGAGAAATTATGTAGTACATTATAAATTGAGCCACCATTCGGTGGCCCATTAAATGGGTGTTTTAAATCAAAATTTAAATTACACAAATTCTCAAATCACTTTTTAATCAAACACATCTTTTCTCTTCAATTTTTAACCATACATTTTACCTTGAAAATCAAAATAAATCTTCTCTCTCCTATTTAATTGGCTATCAAACAGAGGATTATAATTTGTATTGATGGATCTAAGCTTGTGTTTGACCCCCATTTTTTTCACAATATTTGACTTTTCAATCAAATTTCAACCATCAATTCTCCTAAAAATTACTATTCATTTCAAAAAAACTCTTTTTAAACAATACCAAACACACACTAAAATGAATTGTTGAGATTGAATGTTGAATAAATTTTATTTAAAAAAATGGGGAGCCAAACAGGTGCTAAAGAACACATCCTTAAGCCCTGTTCTCTTTAATGTTTTAAGGTTATTTTCTATTTTTATTTTCGAAAACGCTAAAAACGCGTTCTCTTTACTATTTTCGAAAACTCATTTTGGAAAATAAAAAAAAATTGTACACAAAACGTAAAATCCCTAAAACCTCGTTTTGGGCGTTTTGTGTGTATTTCGACAAAAAATGTCCAAATGTGGAACGTGTTTTGGGATTTTTTTTTAAAGAATTATCTTAACTTGGAACTAAGCTTAATATAAAGTTTTTATTTATTTATTATTATTCTTAGAATTATCCTAACTTGGAATTAAGCCTAAATAAATATATATATATTTTTTGAGAATTATCATAACTTGGAACTGAGCTTAAATAAAATTTTATTGAATTCAATATCAACATTACAAAAAAAAAATTAAGTGAGAATTCTTGTTATATTTCAAAAAATGCACTGATAAATGGATTATGGTGGCTTTGAAAGAACTTGCATTTTTTGGATTTTAATAGAATTAGAGTTTTCTCAAATCCCGAACATGACCAAGCTGTGTTAATATAGACTCTTAATGCTCACATTAGTGTGTTGCACGTAACCATGTTTTCAGTGTATTGTGAAATGAAATTTGAGTTTGAATCAGTAGTATTCTGCAAGCAAATTAATTAAAAATAGTTTAAGTAGTATTCTGCAAAACTTCAAGCAGAACGTGTTTTCCAGTTTTTCATTTTTAAAAACAGTTTTCAGAAATGACAATCCAAACGTGTTTTCAGCAAATTTGAAAATAAAAATGAAAATACAAAAATACAAAACATTTTCGAAAATGAAAATACAAAATAAAATACAAACAGAACGCTATCTTAGTTTTTTTTGTGAAAAAAGGTCAACTCTAATTGGACACCTTTGAAAATTGATAATCATTAAACATTGGTTAATGATTATCCAATCAATTCAAGGGACAGTTATTTTTTATGTGCCTCGATCCCGGAGTCTGCAATGTATGATTGTTTTATTTTTATTTTTTTTTACTTTAAATAAATTACTCATGCACATAGATTAATTAGTGGATGTCTGTTCTTCTTCTGCGCATCACAAGGATCCCAAGTTTATTATTAAAATGGGTTTTGAAATTAGAGTAAGATGTGATTATATTAATTAAATGGTTTTTAAATTAGAGCATTGTGATTACTTTTTGTCATTTTCTACATCAACATTTTTATTTTTTTATTTTTTTAATTTAAATAAATTACTCATGCACATAGATTAATTAGTGGATGTCTGTTCTTCTTCTGCGCATCACAAGGATCCCAAGTTTATTATTAAAATGGGTTTTGAAATTAGAGTAAGATGTGATTATTTTAATTAAATGGTTTTTAAATTAGAGCATTGTGATTACTTTTGTCATTTTCTACATCATCATAGCAACCATGGAAATCAAGAACCACTTGCATTATTTATCTATTTTCTTAAATTCACACACAAGTTTGCATGATACGAATTGGGCACTCATTGTCCTCAGGGCACATCTCCCAGCAGTGAAAAAGATGATAATTTAAAGATCAATCTCGCTTGGTCAGGAGTTCGAATCCGGCCCTTACCAAGTTAAAAGATAAGTCCTCACCCTATATTCTGGGAGGCATAACTTGCGATTTACATCCTTCATCAAGGCCCAAGGTAGGGCAGATGGGGACCCCTAAGGTTAGGGTTCAATTTTTTTTTTTTTTTTGAATTGGGCACTCATTTAAATAGTAAAGATTCTTTTATAAATTATACCTAAGGTTAGGGTTCATTTTTGCAATGGATTGGGTCCAAGCATGAGGTTTTTTTTTTTTTTTTTTTTTTTTTAACTTGGCTTCTATTTAGTAAATGGTTTATAAACAAGTTTATAAAAAACACATTTTCTCAAATCACTTTATAGCCATGCATATTTCTTCATAAAACTTTTCAATCATAAATTTTACCTTGAAAACATAACATTTTCTGTTTATAAAAAAAAAAAAAACCAAATGGAGGCTTTATTTTGAGGGGTATATGGTGGATTGTATTTGTGTCATGAATTATAGTACTTGGACAAATGATGGCAATACCTTCAATCATCATGTTTGTATCAAAACTAGAGGTCGTGAATTCTAGTCGAAAATGGAGATAATGCGGGAGCAAGCTTAAAATAGAAGTGGACTTGAATGGATTCTCGAGCTTGATTTTGGGTGATATGAGGTGAATTATTGTTGTGCCCTGAAATATAGCTTTTGGTAACATTCTACATTACTAAATTTACTTTGGTAGTCTTAGTTAGAGAAAGGTCAATAAAAAAAGTTTCACAATTCAAAACTTTAGGGGCATGGTAGGATATATATAAGTATTGTCTAAATTTACAAAATATAATGGATGGTACAATGACTGTATCACAATCTTGCTATAACTTCTAAAACCATTTCTTAAAATATTTCCTAGTTAATAAGCAAGTTTTTAATTACTTTTCTTTTAGACACTGTTCGGTATATTGTTATAATCAGTGGCGGACGCAGACATTTTGTCTTAGTGGGACACTGCGATATATTTCTATGTTTTTGTGGTGGACATTACGAGGGCTGCCCCCGAATTTTTTTTAGGAAGAGATCAAAACTCCATCCATTTCTTCACCAAATTCAACCATTTCCTCTCTATCTCCATTTTCATTATGTTAATCATCACACAAGGAAACGTGAATTTATGCTTAAAATATTTATCTATAATCGATACAAACAAACAAATAAATAATTGTAAAACTATATTCAATCCTCAAATGTAAATTTCAAAAGAGATCAATAGCACAAAATATTAATTTGAAAGTATAAACTCCAAATAAACAGTACATTCTGTTTGACAAACTATAAAAAAATATGTTTTTAAAAAATACAATTTCTCAAACCACTTTTTAACTTCACTTATTTTCTCTCTCCACTTTTCAACTACATATTTTATATTGAAAACATAAATTTTTTTTAACAAACTAAAATCTCAAATTCTAATTTCTTTAAAAAAAAAAAGTCAGATTTTTTAGTGGTGCATGTGCCCCTACAAAGACCCACTGTAGGTCTGCCACTGGTTATAATTAAAGTTTATAAACTAATTTATAATATACACAATTTTTTAAATCACTTTTTAACGTCACATCTTTTCTCTCTCCAAATTTTTACCATTGATCTTACCTCGAAATCTGTGAAATAAACCAAAAAAAATCTGACCAAACTGATCCGAACGGAGGCTTAGCCCTTGTTTGGTTCACATTAAATTTTTCTCTTTTTTCTACAGTACTCTATCTCAACCATCAATCAAAAGTCAAGTTCACAATCTTTTAGCCTCTGTTTCTTAAATTTTTTTTTAAAAAAAACATGTTTTTTTATGTTTTCTAGGTAAGATATATGGTTAAAAATTAGAGAGAGAAAATATGTGTGGTTAAAAAGTAGTTTGAGAAATTGTGTAAAAAAAAACATGTTTAAAAACATGTTTCTCTTGATTTGCCAAACAGATGCTTACTTTTCAACTAAATCTCAACCATCTATTTTTATAAAAATCACTATTCATTTAAAAAAATTCTTTTTAAATAATATCAAACACACAGTGATAAATTTGGTAGAAAATTTATTTTTAAACAACATATATAATATATAATATACTATATACAAGGACAGTAACATTATCACTTTCCTGAAGAAATGCACAAACATAGAGTCAGTAAGTCAGATCTTACAAGAAGAAAGAGGAAAAAAGAGTAGATTTCATTCAATTCCATCACATACACCAAATCCCAGAAACTGAAAAAACTTTCTGATTGTACTTGCAGTCAGTTATCGTAATTCAAGAAGAACATATTGTTGTCACTACATCCATGTCCAGTACTAGTTATTTCCTTAACTTCCTCGAGATCATATTGTAATTGGGAGTTTCCAAGAATATCGTTTCCCTTTTGATGATCATCAGAAAAAGTACCGAGTGGATCATCACCGTTGGTATTTCCATAATCAAGCATGAAACCCTGAAAACAGCCCATTTCTTCTTGTTTTACATCTTTGCTGTAGCTGATCTGATAGCAACTTACATCAGTTGAAGAACAACTTGCTTCAATGCCACTAAACATTAGCATATTCTGATCTTTCAGTGGGTAATAATCCTGTGAATCCATCAAATCCTCTTGATTCTGATGGTAATAGGAATATTGGTTGATAAATGAAGGAATATTGGTATTATTGTAGAGAAAATTTTGTGGGATTGAAGAGGATTCAAATCCTGAGAAGGATTTTGTTGTGATGTAAAATGAGTTGAAAGTGAAACAATCTTTATATAAGGATGAAAGATCTGGGATTACTGATTGAGAGAGGGTTGTAGAAAATGGTAATGTTTTTCCTTGGTAATTTGGGGTAAATTTGCTAATGAGATTCTTCTTCAACTTGGTGTTCCAGTAGTTCTTGATATCATTATCGGTTCTTCCCGGTAACCGTGCAGCTATTATTGACCACCTGCGCCATTTTTCAGAAACAGTTTTAGAAGAAACCATTAAATTTCCTTGTCTAAAGGCTTAAAGAACTAGAGGCGGCACTTGTCTTTAAATCTTGTCATTCCTGAAAATGAAAATGTATTTTTTAAACATACCTGCTTCCAATGGTTGCATATAGATTGCAGATTATTCTATCTTCTTCATCAGAAAATTCCCCATGTTTAATGTTAGGCCTCAAATAATTAAGCCAACGCAATCTGCAGCTTTTTCCGCATCTCTTCAGACCTGGATTTAACACCAATCCATCAACATAAAATGCAAAACACAAAAACATTAGAGAGAGAGAGAGAGAGAGAGAGAGAGAGAGAGAGAGAGAGAGAGAGAGAGAGAGAGAGAGAGAGAGAGAGAGAGAGAGAGATTTGAACACGTATATACCAGCTTTATGAGGGAGAGCAATCCAATTCCCACCAGTCCCATATTTGTCGATAAACTCTTTGAGCTGTGCATCTTCTTCAGGTGACCATGGTCCCTTCTTCACATTTGCTTTGTCACAACAAGGAGCCCTTCCCATCTCTCTCTCTCTCTCTCTCTCTCTCTCTACAAGTACATGTATTCTCTCTCTCTCTCTCTCTCTCTCTCTCTCTCTCTCTCTACAAGTACATGTATTTTGGCTGTTTGAGAAACTTCTCTCTCTAAATCGACTTGGTTGTGTTGTGGCTTTGGAGTTTTTATAGAAAATTGTGGTTAAGAAACAGTGAACAATTAATCACTAGCTATTTCTCGAAAAGTTACATAAGTCAAAGGGTTAGGGTTAAACTTGTTAGAAGTTTCCATCCTATAATTTTACAGTCAAATGATGCATACATCCGTGATGACCGGCCATTCTCTCTTGTATTTCAGATTTCGAATTCTTGAAAGTTCTTATTACAGAGGTCGATTGTGTTCCACATAAAATAAAATAATTTAATTTTAGTGCTTGTTTGGGAGTGGTAAAATTTTTACCACAATTTTTCAAACTCAATCTCAATCATCCATTCTTAGTCAAGCCCACCATTTTTTACTTTTCAAACATTTTTAAACCACACATCCATCAAAAAACCAAAAAAAAACTACAAAAATAAAAAAATTTTACATTACCAAACATGCTAATAGTTTATTTTTTAAGAGTTAGTTCAAACAAATATTATCAAAAGTCCTATATGTCGATTATATGTATATTGAGAAGTAAATTCAACGGACGCATATGTGAGTGAGAAGTGTTGAAGATTAATCTTTTATATTGGAAGTTGAACGATTATTTTTCCTTTGACGCATTCCCTAAATTGGAAAAAATGTATTTGTATCCAGTCCCCACACTGTAGATGCTACAGTGATTTGTCACCGTAATTTGTCACTGTAGCATCTACAGTGTGGGGCCTGGATATCCAGGCCCCTGTACAGGTAAAATGATTCCTCCAAATTATGCATTCACCATTCGACTTTAAATGAATGGAATCGTGTTGCAAAACATCAATTTACGTGCAAATAGGCCATCCTGTTCGGATACTGTCTAGGGATGGCAAGGGGCGGGGCGGGGATGCCAATTCCCGCCTCCGCCCCGTCAGAGATTTACCATCCCCGCTTAGACAGAGACGAGACGGGGATGTCATAATCCCCTTTTATCATTATATATATATATATTTGTCCATTAATTTTTTTTATAATGATTATTTAATGAAATTCATCAAAAAGTTTAAAGGTGTACCACAAAAGTATAATCAAGCAGATTAATAAAGATATTTATAGTTATCAAATGATGATAATGCATAAGAGAACAATTCATTTTTCAATTTGATATATGTTCATGATTTAAAGAAAATGATATAAAAATAATTATTTCATTTTCTATGAACATTGATGCTTTCGAGCAATAGTTAGTTATACAAATTCTTTTTTTAAAATATAATTATTTTACAAAATTTCCATTTAACAGTTCTAGAGAATTAATTAACATTAATAAAAAAAAACTCATAATAACTTTTATAGAGCAATACAAATTTAATTTTGTTAAGAAGTACGTTTTGAAAGAATGAGATGAGACTTGAGAGTGAGAGATGAAGAGTCTTAGAGTAGTATAGACTACAGAGTTGAAATGTAGGGCTTGATTTTTAAATTATATATTTGGGTGTCCGGTGGTTTTTAACACTTTTAATTTGTTTTGATTTTTTTAATGAACTTATTAATTGGGGATGGTTTCGAGACGAGTTTGGGTCAAGTAATGGGATTTGATAGCAATCGACATCCCCGATCGGGGATTAGAGCCGGCCCTTAGCATAGACGAGCAATGTCGTCGCTTATGGCCCCCGACCAACTAAGGCCCCCCAAAATTGTAAAACTAAACCCATTGTTTTACACACACACACACATATATACACTATGAAAGTAGAATAAAGGATAATAATTTGAGTTTAGTACAATTGGTACAATAGTGGAATGTAATTTTTGCTTATACTGTAGGTCACTAGTTCAATTCCTTAGACTTCCAGATTTATTCTTCTTTTATTTTTAATGTTTTAAATATCAATATCACATAAAAAATTTGTGAAAAGATAGTTGTGATTAAATGTCAAAAATGCTTTAAAAATTTTAGTGGGTCTTTCAATATTTAGTTATTAATTATTGGACCTTTGAATATGTCAATGAAATTTTTTTGCTTGGCTTAGGGCTTTAATAGATTTTGAGATTCAACTCTCGCTTAGGGCCCCTCAAAACTCAGGACCGGCCCTGTCGGTGATACTTTTCATCTTCATCCCAATTTCCATCCCCATCCTCGCCCCATCCTCATCATTATTGATGATTCCTCGCCCCATTCGAGACGGGTCCCAGTCGGATACGGGAATTTCCCTCCCCTTGCCATCCCTAATTTTGTCAATGAGCCTACAAAATAAAGAGTCATGTGTGGTGACCCAACCGCGAGGGAAATGAAGTTCTTAATTATACCTTATTTTGTTTTCGCTAATATATTAGTTAAATGAACAAATATTTATTTAAAATATATTATTCAAATTTTAATTTCACTTAAAACTAAAATTATTAAATTACATGTAAAAAGATATCGTCAAAAAAAATTTCGACGGTATCTAAATTCCGTCAAAAGCTGTAAGGAATCTCCAACAGACTCCATTTGCCGTCGAAATTTTTTTATTGCTACCAATGACGTTGAAAATTCCCAACGGTCGTCAGAAATTTCCGATGAAAATTAAATGCCATCCATCGTAACTTTTCGATGGCCGCGACCGTCGTAAAAAATATTCCATCAGTAAAACTAACTATTCAAATAGTGACAATTTTGCCACGTCAAATATTATTGCACACTATTTTGATTTTTCAAAAATGTAGATCAAACAAAATGTTCTTGCATCGCTATTTATAAAAAAAAAAATATTTATAAATAATCGTATATTAACGATTTACCAAACAAAGAAATAGTAAACAATTCAAGGAAATGAGGCATTATAAGAGAAGATAAAGCCGTTAAAATATTAAAATCAAACTAGGCAGACAACCATTATTAAAGGAAATATTCATCTTCAAGATAAAATATTACACAAAATATATTTTTTATTGACCCATAAAAATTGAAGATAAAATTAAAACTTTGAAAAAAAAAATATATCTAATATGTTATTTAAGATACAAAAAATTGTTTTATAAATTATACAATGAGTTAACTACTTAATCGTCATCAAATAATTTTCAATGACGGGTTATAAAAACTCTAGCGGAAACTTTAATTTGACGATACTGTTCGTAAAAGTATTCTGATTCAACTATGGTAGTATGTAATCCATGTAAGGTTAAACGTTGAGTGTATGGTATTATGTAATACATGTAAGGTTAAACGTTGAGTATATTAAAAATTATCATAGATTGGTCAGTAATCATCATAGAACAATCCTGATTTACTACTGTTTATGTGATTAATCTGCACAATCTACTATTGAGAATGATCATTTTTCATTTGATAGGGTGCATTTTGGATGACTAATCACTGGTTCCTTTTGAATTGTCACATATACAAATAGTCTGTTTAGTAATGTGTTTTTTAGAAATTTTTGTATTTTTATTTTTTATTTTTGATGAATGTATGGTTTAAAAATGTTTGAAAAGTTGATGTGAAAAAAATTTCGTTACCAAAGCTTGCAATTTTACTGGTCCTTGTCCATTGTAAATTTGTCTCGATGAATATTTCAATGTGTTAGGTATGTTTTGTAAACAGGTAATTTTTGGGGGGGATTTTATTCAAATTTTCTTAAATAAAAGAATACTATTATGAAATATAAATAAAACCTATGCTTGACAACAAAAGTAGAAAAGGAAAAGATTAAAAAATAATATTTCACAACCAGAAAATCGATTTTTTACAGATGGCCTATTCTGTTGGTAAAGGAGAAAAATCTGTCTGAAATCTGTCGGTGAAATAAGCATCAGTAAAAAATTTCGATGACTAAATCATTCCCGTCAAAAACTTCCGACGGCTTGAAATCCGTCGAAAAATCCACTGTTTGTCCGTTTCCGACGACTTAATTCTGTTAGAAATTTCGAAAAGATTAAAAAATAATATTTCACTACAAGAAAATTGCCTTTTAGGCTTATACAGACGGCCTATTCTGTCGAAAGGAGAAAAATCAGTCGAAAATCTGTCAGTGAAATAAGCGTCGGTAAAAATTTTTGATGGCTAAATCATTCCTATCGGAAACTTCCGACGACTTGAAATTCATTAAAAAATCCACCGTTTTCGACAGCTTAAATTTCGTCAGAAATTTTGACTCCGACAAATTTTAAGCCGTCAAAAACTAGTACTGACGAATTTTTCGACGGTAATATTACGAGTTGTTCGTGATTGACTTAGCGACGACTTTATTTTCGTCGTCAGTAATTTCTCCCACAGATTCGAAGTTTCCAATGAATGATATAGCCATCGAAAAATTTTGTAATAGTATTTCCCAAGCAAACTTTTTAAAATAAGCATATTTCATTTCTAATATGTTAAGATTGAAATACAAAAATAGATAACATATATTAACATCTAAATTGTCGTGTTTTGAACTACTTAGTTCCAAATCCTAAAGGGAAGATTGAATTTGGTAAATTTAGTTCGATGAGCAATTCTTTGATTTGTGCCTGCACCGTCGCTTGAAGTGTGACTCTGAAAATTTCCATTTCTGTCTAGATGTGACATTTCTCCATGTGTTCTGCTATGCGTCTAGACATGTATAATCTCTAAAGTCTTGGAGTTAGAGGCATATACATCAATACCTCGTGAGCTACCTTACGTCTAGAACGAGATATTGCATCTTTATACCATTGCATGTAAGGCATTGGACCAACATCTCCGTCTCTCGATAATATAACATACAATCATTAACACATGCATCAATCTTCAAACACAAGCCCTAAGCTAGAAAGCATCTTCTTTATCTTATAGAACGTGTTCTCTAACTGGTTATCTTCTGGAAACATATCCTTTACAATGGACATCATATGATCGTAACAAGTTGCAAACATATTATATTCAGACATACAATTCAAAAGCTGTGACATAGTAGATAATTTAGTATGCGTATTAAAACCAGGTCACAAGGGTGTGTCAGCTTCTTGTAATAAAGTAAAAAAAAATTGTAGCTTCTGCATTTGGGACTTGTTCATCTATCTCACCCTGGTCGGGATTGGAAAATTAATTGTATATGTGATGACCAATTGCATCCATTACCATAGAGTGATATTCTCATTTGTCGTGTAGACGACGATCCACCCAAATGTAAAGAATTGTCATTATGTTCTTCACCGTGTTGAATCTACTTAGTATATTCACCAATAAATCCATGTTTGTACACATGCAATTTAATATCTTACTTCAGAAACTTTGTATTGTCACATCGAAAACATCCGAGCGTGAGAATACATATTCAACAAATATATCAACACCAGCAATAAATTTTTCTAAAAGAAATCCTTCAACTAATCATGCATACATCCAACTACGCTCGATTGACATACTGCACGCTGTCAATTGAGATACACATTATCATATTTAACAATACGTAACCACTTTTAAGCAATAAATTGGTATATTCAATGCACTGAAATCATACTTGTATATGAGTAATACACAATCTAAAATACATATGAATAACTTAATCAAATATATACTTACTCACATATATACTAATTATTATATATATGCAATTAAGAAACTAAATTAATCTACAATATATATTCAACCTAAACTAGAAATTTATTTTATAATACAATGTTAATAAAAAAATTGAGGAATGAATACACACACACACACACACACACACACACACACAAACTTTTAAGGGGACATTTCAATATATTGTACGAATAATATATAAATAGAACTATTTAATGATAAAATCAAAACTTCAACTATTAAACTTGCAATATGTAGAAAAGAAAAACAAAAGTTCGTAGTTACCTTCGGTCAATGAAATCAGAAAACTATTTCCAAGCCGTTTGATTACTTTTGCTTTTATATCCGCAACGTTTTTTAGTAGCATTATTTTTCATAACATTCAATTAATTAACATATTTTATTTTTAATCACGATTTTTATTCAAATATTCTGTTAATTTGCATTGAAAAGATATGCAAATATTTTGTCTAACTTTTGTATTAGTTATTTATTTTGATTATTTAAAAGTATTAGAGATAAATAGTATTTTTCGCTCTCATAATAAATATTTTGAACGAAAATCCTCTCGGAAGACAAGATGTGAAAATTAATAAAGAATTGATAATAAAACAAATTATAAAAAAAAAACTTGGCAGGGGTAAATGTAAAAATAAGTAAAAATTAGGGATCTTCATCGTAATTAAAATGTGGTGTGATTAATAAAAAGTGTGGTGTCAATATATTTACCCTAACTAATTTAGAAAGAAAACCCCGTGGAATGGAAGAGAGAATTTGGAAATGAAAATTTTTGGTAAAGTTCTTGTATGGCTCGGATTCTCAAATCTACGTTACATAAAAGAATATTTTTGATGGAAAGTAAATTCCATCGGAAACATTTTCGACGACACGTCCTTTCGTCGGAAATTCCATCAAAATATTTCGAACGGTTAAGCTCTCCATCGAAATATATAATAATTTTCGACAGAATACTATTTCCGTTGAAAATCCCGCCAACGGTCAAAAAAATCGTCGGTGTGCTCGAGGGTAGCGACTATCGTCGAAAATTAAAAGTCGATTATGGTATTATTTTTGTAGTGATTGGAAAGGAGAAGGAAACTTACCAAAAGATTTCAAAGGTATTTTCTATAAATTCATGGCATTTCATTGATAATAATTGGGGATAGATTATTTAATTTAGATGGTAAAACTGATTTTTACTATAAAAAAAAATTGAAAAATACTTCATTGTTACTAAAAAAAAAAAAATGAAAAGTATCATAAATATCATATTATGATACTAACATATTTGAGAAATATCATATGTTGATATTGTGATACTTCATGTGATTATATGAAGTAATTTTCGATTTTTTCGATTTTATTATAAGTAATTTTAAAATTTTATAAAATTCAAGTAAATTGTGTTTCACACCAGCGTGATGGGAACTCGGACAGAAAATTACGTGGGTAAAAAATTGTAAAGTTTAGTTAGAGAAGATTGTTGAAGAACGTAATCAAAAAAATTATATAGAACAGTATACACATGTTTGAGGAGTACTTTGATGGTTGTTATTGTTGTTGTTGTTATTATTATTCCGAACACGATGTCGAATATTATGTATGAATCATAGTTCAAATGTTTCGTAATGAAAAATTGTGAAATAGAGGAAAATATTGTATTGTGGAATTCCCTCAGCCAATAAAATTAATTATCAATGTGAAAAAATTAATTTCAAAAATTTAATACAAATAGTAGAGTCTTTGACTGTTATAAACTTAATGAGACATCTATACTTACCCGATCATACTTTTGTAGAGAAAGTATTGAATTATTAAAAATTTCACTATATATAATATGTCTTTTAACATTCCATTCCCCCCCCCCCCCCCCCCCCTCCACCCAAAAAAAAAAAAAAAAGAGTTGCCTACCTCCCTTTATATGAAAGCTAATACATGTACAATTTGAAGGACGAAATTTGAACTTAGTAACTTTTTATGATCTTAGACCGTACATGTATTTTAATCTCTTCGTCGCTCATTTATGAGAAATTGTCATGTGTCAAACATTGTAGAGTATTTATTTTAAACGTCATAAATTCTTAAACAAGTTAGTTAACGTTACATTAGCAGAACATGAAGACATGACTAGTTTATTTCTCTTTGGATAAAGGGTCGTATAAGATTAAATTTGTGACGAGATCATTTGATATTTGTGTATTCAGCGGCGGTTTAAACAGGAGAGTAAAGATTTATTTGTATTTTTTAGGTAAAATGTGTGGTTAAAAATTGAAAAGAAAAAAATGTGTGTGGTTAAAAAGTTGTTTGAAAAATTGTGTAATTTAAATTTGGATTTAAACCACCCATTTAAACCGCCGTGGAACGGAAGCTTAATTTAAAATTTAAAAAAAAAATGCGGCTATAGTGTTGTTCATCAATCTATTGGAGCACGACACTAAGATTCTCAAATATTATAAACAAAATATGGATATGAATTTTGAAATATTATAGCAATTCATTATTTATGCAATATAAATGTTAAAAATAATTGTTACATTTTATATGTATGCATGGAAAGACTAGTTCTTTTAATATTTTCTAATATATATATTTTTTTCTCGTTCTCTTCTTGAATGGTTGAAACATGCTCGCTGGATCTATTTTATTTTCATTTTGTTTAAAAATTAAAAAGTTTCAATTTCATTCAATATCAGCATAGATACAAGCAGCAATAGATTCTAAGGGATCATCTCAATCGAACAATCCATAGCTGTACCAAAGCAAACCTCCTCAACAATCCACAGTCACATCGAGGCTGTTTCTTCCATAAGGTTCCCGTGGTTTGACCGATGATTCATGCTTTGTCGAGCCATTCCAATTGCTGGGATTTCTAAATGATGGGTTTCTTGCTTGAAGTTTGTGGTCACATTACTAACTCATTTCGTTCCAATGGATCCAGTTCTCCGATTATTAAAATCGTATTATTCCGACACATATCCTCTAGGGAATCTAAAATTATTGCAGAGTCGTCCTCTCTCTTTGCTAGAACCTCATTGAGAGTATTATTATTTTCTTTATCCAAATCGAGTAAACTCTCCATTAAGTCATTTAGCTTTATACTTGGGATGTTTGCACTATATTCGGCTCCGGAGTCTTTCACAACTAAATCTCCTCTATTCGAATTCAATTTTCTTCTACACCTCCACTATATTTGCACAGAGTCGGATCCGATAGCCGCCTGCATGTTATGGCTCATAATCTGTGGCACTCTGCTTTCAGTTTCTTTATTTTCCTTATATTTTCCAAATGTTGGGAGTGGGGGTGGGAGATTTGGGGAAAAAGATATTTTTTTTATGAAGTGATGGTTTTACCCTTCACTTAATTGGTCGAAAAGTTTTTTTTTTTTTTTTTTTAATTGATCAACTAAAGGTTAAGTCAATGGATTCCGTCCATTTGGGCCTGTAAGATGAAAGGTATAGGGTGATGATTGCAACAAACAAAGATTTTTGGTAAAATCTACAAATATTTGAAACGTTTGGGGCCTCAGTTGCAATTATCCCTAATAAGTTTTTCATCCATAAATAAATTTATTTTTTCTGTATTTTCTTCTGCAACATCGAATCTTTCATTTAAAAATTGAAAGGTACCTCGAAAATTAATAATTATTGTGGATCATTGTCATATGATTAATTGTTTGATTAATAAAAGTAGACGAGTGTCGTAGTCCCCATTGACTTTTGGGACAGCATAGATGCAGATTCCTATTTTTTTGCTAGCTTCGAACTTTATCAATGGTAGGCAAACTACGGTAGAAAAATTTTTGACTTTCGATTTATAATTTAATCGCTCGTTCATAAACCATTTTGATAATGATTTGTCTGTAATTTATAATCCTTGTTTTAATCTTACCTACTAGTCTGTACAACCTTCTTGCTTCTTTGCTTAGCTTTCTGACAAAATAAAAAATAAAAAATTGCGCCGTGATTTGTACGTAAGATTTAACTATTTTCGAGTATGACTGTCAATAAATTTGAAATAATCCCTCTTATGATGACAATGTAGACATAAGTAGACATAAGTGAAACTAGAGAAGAGAGTCCTCACCAATCCTGATAAGGCGAAGAGACAATTCTAATTTGGAGTAATCTAATAACGTTATTACTAGGGTTACACAAAGAAAACGCAAATTGAACATATATAACTCGTTGATTTGAAAACGTAAGTTTGAGACCGCATGAATCCGTGGTTTCTTTTCTCTCAAACCGAATCAAACCGTTTCAAAATGGTTTGGTTTAAGTTTTGATTTTCAAAAATCGCAAAAAATCAAACCAAACCGCTTTTAATTGTTAATTAAAAATTAATTTTATTAATTTGAATTTATCATTTTTCCGCTAAAAAAAATCAAATTTAACTATGAAAATAAAATTGTCATGTATATATTTTCTAGTTTTCAGTGCATTGTAATGATCCCAGAAAAAAAAAAAGTATAGAATTTTCCTACCTTGCAGTTTGGGCCATGCATGCACTGAATGTAAAAAATTGTACTAAGCAAGAAAATTGACAAAGATAATGCAACAATAAGCCGCAATAACAATTAGCTGCTGAAAATGATGAGAAAGTCAAATCTTTGACTAGTGCTATCAAATTTTCGAATGATGTGTAGTACCTATCGACAATTAATAGTCTGAAAATCATACTCCCACATTTCAGTGAAATTATTCACTCATCATTATACTTTTATTATCAATCTAGTATAAGGGTAACGAGGTAAAGATTGAATCAAAGAATGTTAACATATTTTAGCTTATACTAACTTCTAATTTAGCTTTATATATTAAAAAATATGAATTAATTTGACATCTTAAAAATATATTATATTATGTCGATAGGTAGTGGATTAAAATCGAATCAAACCGCAAAAAATGGTTTGATTTGGTTTGATTTGGAAAAATGTTAAACTGCTAAAAATAGTTTGATTTGAAAATATGTCAAAAACCGCACAAATCAAACCGCATTCACCCCTAGACTTATTACTTGAGAAAAGTATCCGACGATCAATGACTATGAATAGTAAATAGAATGTGGCTAAGTGTTTCTTTTTATTGAAAAAATGTGGCTAATACCCTATTCGACAACTGTTATAAATAATAATGATTGATGTTATTTGTGTTTTCTAGGTAAGATGTGTGGTTAAAAATTGGAGAGAAAAAGATGTGTGATCAAATATTAATATTGAAAATTGTGTTTATTATAAACAAAGGTTCCCGAACGCATTGTAAGTTGATATGGCATTGTCCAATACGACACTGAAGTTTTGGATGGACGAGATTCGAGCTTATGGTGGCATAAAGTTTTTGATAGAATTCTATATAAATGCATTTATCTTGTCTATATCTATGGTTTCTAAGATCGCATACATTTTTATAAAACTTATACTAGAGAACAGTTTCGCGACAATCATGTTGCTAACAATTAAAAAGAAATAAAACGACGCGTAAGGAACAAACCTAGCCCTTAAGACAAAGCCTCTGTTGAGAAAATTCCTTCCTCGTAGTAAAATATCTGCTTTGTTGAAGTAGACACAAATTTAAAGGAACCAAGAAGATAATAGAAAATAATGAAAAAGAAATTAAAGACTTGAATCGCAATGAATGTTATCCTAAAAGTGAAATTTACGTCCTCTCGTAAAGAGAATGTTAAAGGGCCTCCAAGCAAATTACTTTAGCGGATTCAAGTCTCAAACCAAGTACCAAATAGCACAATTGAAGAACTTGGAGAATATGAATAAGAAGAACAATGAAAAGATTCTAAGTATGAAGAATAAGAATTTGAGGGTGATAATCTCAATGTAAAATGTTAATCTTGTGTTGAAAATCATGAATTCTATCCCTATTTATAGAATTTCATCACCCCTATTCTTTGTTCACACAAATTTTTACCAGAGAGTGCAAAATATTGATGAAAAGGTGCATGCAAAATTCTGCCAACGGTCGAATTTTTTAACCATGTGATCCCTTGGTTTTAAGACCAAATAATTGCTTGACGTCAAATTTCTTAAGCAGATTCCAAATCTCCTATACTAAGCCATCACCAGACTGTGAACCAAGCGATCGCTTGGTCCATTTTATTTACCAGACTGGTTAGTCTGGTCCGGTCCAACCGATCTATTTAGTCCCCTTTTTGCTCTTTTTAGACCGACATCATTTTTATCCATTTTTTTGCACCTTTTTTTTATCTTTATACTTAGGTATATATATTTGAACATTTTTACAACAGCCTCAAGAAAAGGTGTTTATATTAAAAAAAGCTTAATGTACAATTCCAAGAGGCGCAAGTACGCAAATTTAAGTAAGGAAAGTTCTATAAAAAATCTATCTAAGATAAGAAAATTACATATTCCTAGTTAGAGAGTTGATTTTTTTGTGGTCTTCTAAATGTCTAACTTTTTACAATATATACAACTATTGTCATGAATCTTCCAAAATTGATTTGTTTGATCCGTAACTAATATGGAATGTGAAACTTTTAACTATTGGCAACTTCTTTGCATTAATTAACTTCCTCCAGCAACTTTTCATGATGATAAAACTTGAGTCACCCTCGTTCTTCACTAACTGTCAACACCGTAATAGTTGCTCATGTTCTCAATAAGTGCCCATGTTATGATAACTTCTCACAATGACTTTGTTGGATAATGTGTTGAGTTGTAGAACTACTTCTCGGGTATCGCTCAACATTCCTTCGCCCATGTACTGCTTCATGTGTTGAAACGTCTAACTCCTTCGTATCTCTCTAGTATTTGTAACTTAAGTTCTTATGCTTTGGGCCTCCATGTTGGGCCTATTAACTTCGGTATTCTTGTGTGTCAAAAATTAACCATCCCCCCAATATGACTGGATTAATATGTAATTATTAATTTTGTCATAGTCAAAGTATTTACACATCTTTGTAGTCCCAGATTCCAAAAAATGCGAAACCCCCTGTCATTCTCAGCTTTCAGCTCCAACATGCATCTCCCTTTTTTTTTTTTTTTTTTGCAATTAATCATATAATCACATCACCTATCAGTGCTAACCTCAATTCTTTTGCCTTTTTCTTCTTCACTTCTTATTTTCTTTTCTTGCCTTTCGCTCGCATTGCCCATGTTTCTCTTTATGCTTTTCCTCTATTTCTTCAAGCAAGTATTTGTCTTTATCTAAATGGACACAAGATATAATTCCTTCAGTGATTTCTAGGCTTTCCTTTGGGAGTCTTTTGCTGACTATGGTTTCCTGCTGCCGATGAATACTGGAAATATCCATTTTTATCTTGGTCCTGCTTTCAAAAATCCTGAGGCTATTGGTTGGTCACCCATTGCTCAATTGTTCCCTATGACAACCATCCATTTTCTTAAGTCGTTACCTTTGTCCCCAATAGTTCCAGCATAAGGGCTTGACCAAAGTCGGATACCAGCTTCCAAGATTGGTATAATTGCATGATCACCAATAGCCCTACAAAGGCGCTTTTCTCCAAAGGTCACATTTTAGACCCGTTGAACACTACGTGAATGACCCTATGTATGACCTTACTTTGTTTTCAATCACTTTTCATTTTTAATTTCCTGTCGATAGTACCTTTGTCTTTCCACTTTGCTCTTTTTTAGTTACTCTAAGGGACATTAATGCCCTAACTACTCTTCCCCCTATTGGTTCCACTATCTCTCCTGCTATGATAATGTGACACCCCGAAAATTTATGACGTCTCTAATTATATTTTAGAATTAAATTAAAATTTGTGAAATTTAAAGAACGAAAAACGAAAATATTATGAAAATGGAAAAGTCATGAAAAACGTGTCTAATCGCTTCTCTTTAGGACATTCGTTTGATCACTTTCGACCTCCATTGGTTGTATAGGATATATGTACATATAAGTTCTTGAAACAAACTTCGAGAATTTGAAATCCGTTTTCAAGTTCGATCAACGGATAGCCTTCGGCGAATTTTAAAAGTTGGCTCATTACCGCACAGTAAAGAAAAACTATTTCACGTAGCCAATTTTCTCAAGCCATTGCATGTTAAATTGCACGTGAAAGTACGATGTGAGTACTTTGAAATTGTACCAAGACCTCTAGATTTAATATCATTTGCTATCTCGAATATGAGCTCAGACTTAGCTTCTTGAAACTGAAATTTCTGGGAAAGAGTTGCCATGAGGTGGCTCTAGACCTCCACCACTGCCCCTATCTAGCTTGGCCAGCTCCTCTTTGCATGGAAACTCATTTACACCTCCAACTTCTATAACTATTGAGTCAAATTAACCTCCAAGCTAAATTCCCTACAAGATGAACTTCTTCCATCTTGTGCAACCAACTGAGCTTATAAATAGACTTGATTTCGAAAACAAAATCTCACACCTAAAAATAAAAGCTGAAACGCTGCAGAAATCATTTTCCATACTTTCTAAGTCCTATGTAAGAATTCTATACCAAAATCATGTTTCAATCAGTTTTTAATCCGGTCTTTTTATTGAGAAAAAGGGTTTGTCAAAGCTTCTTATGGAAACAAATGATTTTGGACCAAAACAATCAAGATTTTTATATTTTAGATTCTGAAAAACACACTTGGTGTTGACATTTGGTGTTGACACCAAATGAAGTCGATGAACATGGTTTCTACACCATGTCGACACCCATGTGAACACCAACCTGAGTTTTAGTTCTGAACTTAGTTTTTGTTTGTTTTCATGATTTACGGTTGATTTCATATTATAAAACACGGTGAGTATTCGATACACCCTTGTATTTGGCATAATGTGTTAATGTGCTTTAAATGTGATACATTTGATATATCATGAGTTATAAAGGAAGGTTATGCATAAAGAAAGATTTGTGCATGATGATTATACTTTTGACCTCTAGTCCCCCTTAATAATCAATATATTGTATGGGATATTGATGTGGGTTGTGAGAACATTGCGATTCCAAGATTTCGATGAATGACCTGATGATCTAGTATTCTTGTTGGAGTCAAATAAGGTGAAAGATGACAGCATACAGAAGTCCTAGAATGTGAAATAATATTATTATGATGACCATTGTATCTGTTACAACCCTATGTAAATGAGCTTGACACGTCATCAAATTAGGGGCTATGTAGAGCCCATAAGCCATAAATAGAATTGTGTGCTAGATGAGGTGTACATTCGTTGAGGCTCCCATCTGTCTGAGGCTACCTGTGTCCGGTCTGTTGCTGTTTTCTGAGGCTAATACCCCGAACCAACGACAAGGCAGGACAATGTGTCAGAAACATCGCCCTTATACAAGTGGTGACTTGATGTGATGGCTCCTTTAGGGAAGGATGTGATGGTGGCCACTCCCCTACAATAGGCAGTAATTATTATAGCCAATGGTTTGGTTTACCTCATGAGTGGACAAGAGCTTGACATGTGTAAAGCCCGATACATGCCACCATCTAAGATGATAACTCCTTCTATAAATAGAGCACACTTGCTGTAGCGACCAAGAATTTTTACGCGATTAATAATTATTTTAATAGAAAATCGTGTCGCTACTATTTCACCCATTTTTATTAAGTTAACGCCACGACGTATTCGTATAGCCAAATCAAGAAATAATCGAGATCGTTCGATTTTAAATTAAATTCCGAATTTCTAAAAATATTTCCATTCTCTTGATTTAAAGTATATTAAGTCCAAGTACTTAATTCAATGTTATCCCAATATTTATTTATACAAAAATTATTTTTATTATTGAAATTAAGAAAATATATGCAAGCATGAGAGGTTCCATTATATATAATAATTATGAGAATCTTAATTTAATAAATATGGAAAAGTATATGAATGGTTGATAGACTCCATTATATGTAATCATGAAGAGCATAATATTTGTATAAATATGGAAAAGTATATGAATGAATTATATACTCCATTATATATAAACATGAAGAGCATAATATTTGTATAAATATGGAAAAGTATATGAATGATTGATAAGACTCCATTATATGTAATCATTAAGAGCATAATATTTGTATAAATATGGAAAAGTATATGAATGATTTATATACTCCATTATATATAATCATGAAGAGCATAATAATTGTATAAATATGGAAAAGTATATGAATGATTGATAGACTCCATTATATATAATCATGAAGAGCATATTATTTGTATAAATATGGAAAAGTATATGAATGGTGCTTTACTTTAAGAAAATGATGTGTTAAAATTAATAGAATTGAATGATTATGTTTACAATATGCCAACTTTATACATCTATTTAAACCCATCTCTTTTACACACAACTCTACACATATACACTTATTTCCAATCTCTTGACAAAATCCACAAGTAAGAGAAATTCAAGGTGGTCAAGAAAGTTTTGGTCCATTTACTACTACACTTCATTTTAATCTTTTAAAAGGTAAGTATATCTTATGTTTTTATGAAAAGTAAGTATGTTTTTATGAAAGGTAAATACACCTTATGTTTTTATGAAAAGTAAGTATGTTTTTATGAAAAGTAAGTATGTTTTTATGACAAGTAAGTATATCTTATGTTTTTATGAAAAGTAAGTATGTTTTTATGAAAGATAAATACACCTTATGTTTTTATGAAAAGTAAGTATGTTTTTATGACAGGTAAGTATATCTTATGTTTTTATGAAAAGTAAGTATGTTTTTATGAAAGGTAAATACACCTTATGTTTTTATGAAAAGTAAGTATGTTTTTATGACAAGTAAGTATATCTTATGTTTTTATGAAAAGTAAGTATGTTTTTATGAAAGGTAAATACACCTTATGTTTTTATGAAAAGTAAGTATGTTTTTATGACAAGTAAGTATATCTTATGTTTTTATGAAAAGTAAGTATGTTTTTATGAAAGGTAAATACACCTTATGTTTTTATGAAAAGTAAGTATGTTTTTATGACAAGTAAGTATATCTTATGTTTTTATGAAAAGTAAGTATGTTTTTATGAAAGGTAAATACACCTTATGTTTTTATGAAAAGTAAGTATGTTTTTATGACAAGTAAGTATATTTTATGTTTTTATGAAAAGTAAGTATGTTTTTATGAAAGGTAAATACACCTTATGTTTTTATGAAAAGTAAGTATGTTTTTATGACAAGTAAGTATATCTTATGTTTTTATGAAAATGTTTGGATCATTGCTATGAAATCAATCTCACAAGATTGTTATGGGTTCCATATGATATGTTTATGATTATGCTAAGGGGACCGGAGTTTAGTAGCGCTACACATAAGAATTCTTGCCATTTAAGTTCGGTAAAATTCTTGTGTCTCCCTATGTTTATGAGTATTTCGATCCTATCCTATGTTATGATGAAAATGATCCATATGCTTTCAAAAGAAAATTTATGCTTGGTATACTTACTGGGATTTTATAAATCTCACTCCACGATATTTACCATTTTCAGATAATTGAAGGTTCGAGGCGGTCAACATGGAAGTGGCAAAAGTGGTTAAGATTGATGAGATAATTATGTTGAACTTTATGTAAGAAAATTATGTTCTATTTTTATTCACAAATAAAATTATGGGATTCTAATTATTCTTTTGAATAATTTTACATTACTATTTAAGTCTCGATAATATGATATGAGTCACTTTTAGTGGCACTCGAATGGAAGAGAATTCGGGTCGTCACACTTGCCTCCAAGAAAAGGTTAGAAACTCAATACATAAAATCTCACTCCCTTTTCTATCTTTTACACACTTATATTTCCCGCACCCAATATACATTTACTTGAAATGAGTACTAACTTAGGCATCGGAGTGCAAACAGGAGCCACTTAGGCCCCCTTTGCAAGCTGATTGTTTGTCTTAGTGCGCAGGAGATCCACGTGTTCAAGAGGGAGGAGCTGAGACGTGTTGATCCAAGGTTCTACCAGATTTTGTGGTCAACATTTTAGCACCGTCTGTGGGAAACCACACCTCTAACCACGAAATCGCATGGTAAATATCTATCAAAGGCCTTGAACAAAGGCAAATAACCTCTTGAAAAATAGTGGAGAGTCACAAGAAACGTTGAAAAAAGCTTAAAACTTTGAAATATAAGTTC
This sequence comes from Ligustrum vulgare, assembly GCA_963555705.1. Taxonomy (NCBI): domain Eukaryota; kingdom Viridiplantae; phylum Streptophyta; class Magnoliopsida; order Lamiales; family Oleaceae; genus Ligustrum; species Ligustrum vulgare. The sequence continues at coordinate 45,857,451 of OY743170.1, read as the reverse complement.
ATCTATCCTTGAAGAAAGGACAGTGCAAAACTCACTATAGCCACGAATGAGAGTGATAATGATGTTAACCCTCGAAGAAGTAGGAAAGGACAACATGGCGATGAGAATGCCCCCAGGGACCACATGAGGACGCTGATGAGGGGGTTTCCCAATCTAACCCTCCGCGCAGGTACCGAAAACGTCGCATGCTACGGGATATGACGCGCATGCCTACCTAGATGTTGGAAATGTAAAACAACAAATAGAGTAAAATGCTGTGATGAACGCCTACATGGCTAGAGGGTACGTGGTAAACGAACCGATGATGCCACCACAATACTCGCAGCCACTTTACTCACCATCTGATGAAGGCACTGCATCATATTATTACAACGAACCGCCGATGTAAGCCGAGGTGGACTCTGTTCCCTACGGCGAAGATGACCCAGTGCATGCAGCACCGGAAGAATAAGGTCAGCCTCCTAACTATTAGGGAGAAAGCTCACCCTCAAGGTCAGTCAGCATCTTTAGCCTCATAGGGGGATTATTTAGGGGCAAACGAGGAGACCGGGCTGAACAAGCTCGGCATCAAACTCGAGTGCCTAGGAATAGTTGGGAACGGAGGGCTGAAGAAATCCTTTCGCGGAGCCGAATGCCTAGAGATAGGTATGAAGTAGGGGAGGTAGAATTGCACCCCACACATGAGCCTAGAAATAAGCGGGAGAGCAGAGTAGAAGAGGCTCGCTCCCAAACCCAAGGGCATCCACCGACCTATCAAAGGCCAAATTACGGTCGAGCTTTATTACCATGGAGGTGGAGCCATATTCGGCCACCCTATGATCGATATCATAGCGTAGTGGATTCCGACCACGACCAGAACAATGAATTACCGTCGTACGAGTTAGACAACGATGAGGAAATAAGCCCTTTTACAGAAGGCATTCAGATGTGCCCAGTGCCCCCTGACTTTGAAATGTCAGAGATAACGAAGTACTCTGGGAGAGGTGACCCTGATGATCACCTATTAAACTAACATGTTAGCATGGAAATAGCTGGAGCCACTCATGCGCTAAAATGCAAAGCCTTTGCCTTGACACTTTAGGGAAGTGCAATACGGTGGTACAAAAAACTCCCTCCCGGAAGCATCCACAGTTGGAGAGATTTGAAAATGGTCTTCAAGAACGGCTTCGTCTCCTCTAGGCTGGGTCAACCCCCGCTCCAACGTCTTCAAGATCTGAGGCAGGGAAGGGATGAATCTTTGAAAGGCTATTTAGCCCAATTCACGGAGGAAATGCATAGCTATGAGAACATCACAGAGGTGGAAATGTTTTCTGCCTTAAAAGGAGGTTGAGACATGACCAGCATGTTTTGGAGAGACGCCCGAAGCAAGAAGCCAAGAGACTACAACGCCCTTGTAGATTTAATGAAGGAGAAAATTGTCTCAAAAGAAATGGCGAGATCCAGAGATAATCATCCTCGGTAGAGATACAATACTGGTACCCGTCTGGAGCTGGTCAGAGAAAAGGAGGCAATAAAGACCGGTTCGGAAATCACAGCTGAGGTATCCCACGTCCCTTTTCGAGGACTGGATCCAGTTACGAGGCTGAGATCAAGAAAGCCATTCCCAATCTGCACTCCGCAATACCTTTGGCAAATCCCACTATTGCTCCTAAAGGAATAGGTGGAAGCTGAAGTGGAAAACAACCCATGACTGGGGCATATTGTGCTTACCATAGACACTATGGGCATGCAACGGAGGATTGCAGGGAAATTCACATGCTGGCTGATCAGAAGGCCAATGAAAGAAAGGGTGGCAACTTTGTTCCAAACAGAGGAAAACCACACAGGAAAAATGACCAAAAGTTTAGCCGAGCTGACAGGCGAGACCCCTAGAAGAACCCTCCAAGAGGGAGGAATGACAGTCGTCAGAGAGATCGAATCCAGGACCCGAATAAGCCCCCTACGCATGATAAAAATGTGAGAGAGCAACCTTCGACTATAAATGACCCACCAATCTGCAAGATCGACACAATATTTGGAGGCCTCCATCCGAGAGGGAGTACGAACAACTCCCAAAAAAGATACATCAGAGAGGCCAAAGAGCCCGCCAATGTGAACTATCACATCAATTCACACCCTGCTGGGACTTCCAAGACATAACCCATCACCTTCACCCTAGACGATGCGATTGGGGTCCATTTCCCGCATAATGATGCATTAGTAATCCGGGTGTGGTAGCTCAGAATGGTCTGTCCCGGATGTTGTGGATGACAGTACCTCGATAAAAGTGATTTAGGGGGTAACGTTTGAAAAGATGGGAATTAGTACCCCACTCATTCTAGTCCCAGATCCCATATATGGGTTCACCAGGGGTAGGATCACTACCATAGAATCCATAATCCTTATGACCGAAGTAGGATAGGCTTCGACTATTTCTAGGATGCCAATGGAGTTCTTAATTGTGGATAAAATCTCTTTCTATCATGGCTCGATTGGGAGCCCGGGCCTAATTGACCTGGGGCTGTAACTCATACAAAGTACATTTGTATGAAATTCCCAACTGAACATGGCATAGCTACTATTAGAGGGAGTCAAACGGAATCACGGTCCTGTTACACAAACGCTATCCGAAAGTTCCAAGATCGAACTGTCAATATGATTAGCGATGTGGCAATGGCTGAGGCTGTTTCAGACCCTGAAAAATTGGGTGCAGGACTCTTCACGGATGAAGATGTCACAATGGTGCAAGAAGAAGATCTGGATCCTAGAATGACAGGTGATAATTGTTACACTACCCCTGCTGAAAAGTTGGAATGCTTCTGTGTTAATCCAAATGACCCAATAAAGGAGATACGATTGGGCAGGATTCGTCAGTTGAATACAAAGGGTAGCTAAAAAGTTTTTCGCTCCAAAACCTTGATTAGTTCACATGAAAACACGATGACATGATTGGAATTGATCCTGTCATAGGCTCCAACTTGACCCAAGACATCCTAGGCATAGACAGAAGAGGAGGTCGATGAGTCCAGAGAAATATGAGACCTTGAAAGAGGAGGTGACGAAACTATTGAAAAATGGCTTCATCAGAGAATCCCGTTATCTGAAGTGGTTTCGAACCCTGTTTTGGTCCCCAAGCAAAGCAAAAAGCTGCGGGTATGCATTGATTTCTCAAATTTAAACCAAGCATGTCCAAAGGACAGTTTTCTACTGCCCCAGATTGATCAATTAGTTGACTTCACGACGGGGCATGAGATGCTAAGCTTATGGATGCATACTCTGGATACAATTAGGTCGCCATGCATAAATCAGATGAGGAGCACACCTCGTTTATTACAGACAGGGGACTCTATCATTATAGGGCAATGCCATTCAGATTGAAGAATGCAGGGGCCACCTACCGAAGGTTAGTGAATCAAATGTTCTCAAAACAACTCGGGAATACTATGAAAGTATATGTGGACGACATGCTAGTAAAAAGTATGGTTGCCTCAAAACATGTTCGCAATTTATCAAAGACTTTTGATATATTAAGGAAGTACCGGATGAAGCTTAATCTCGTAAAATGTGCCTTTGGGGTAGCGTCTGGAAAGTTTCTTGGTTTCATGGTGAACAGAAGTGGAATTGAGGCCAATCCAAAAAAGATCAAAGTTTTGCTCGACATGCGATCACCCTGAAACCCTAAAGAAGCGCAAAGCTTAACTAAAAGGGTTGCTTCCTTGAGTCGATTTGTCTCCAAGTCCACTGACAAGTGTTTACCATTCTTCAAGGTCTTAAAAGGAGGAAGATGGTTCCAATGGACACACGAGTGTGAACAAGCTTTTTCCAAACTGAAAGCATTCTTAGGGCAGGCCCCCTTATTGTCCAAACCAAAGACTGGCGAACCGCTCTTTATTTATTTAGTCGTTTCCAAGGAGGCAGTTAGCTCCGTGTTGATTAGAGAAGAGAATGGGAGTCAGCTTCCGGTATATTATGTGAGTAAAGCCATGCTAGACATCGAAACGTGCTACCCAGACATGGAGAAATTGCTTTAGCATTAATCACCGCGGCTCATAAACTCCGCGCCTACTTTCAGTCACATTCTATCAGAGTACTCACATATTTCCCTATGAGACAAGTCTTACAAAAACCAGAAGTTTCTGGAAGGTTAATAAAGTGGGCAATAGAAATCAGTCAGTACGACCTCCATTATATACCACGGACAGCTCTAAAGGGCCAAGCGTTAGCAGATTTCATAGTTGAATTCACGCATCCACCTGAGGTCTAGATGATTGAGAACATTGGTGACAACCTTGAATCAAGGCTATTTGTTGATGGGTCCTCCACTGAAGGGAGATCTGGGGCGGGAGTAATACTAGTAAGTCTGGTGCTTCAGCTTTAAAGCTTCAAACAATGTAACAAAATACGAAGCACTCTTGGCTGGACTAAGGCTTGCAATAGCTCTGAAAATCAAGTCATTGACGGAAAACGGTGACTCACAACTTGTTGTAAGCCCAGTTAATGGGCAGTTTTCTGCCAAGGAACCAGCTATGCTTGCATACTCGAAAAAAGTGAAGGATCTAGTGGCCTTCGAAAAGTTCGAACTGCTTCACATTCCTAGGAATGAGAATTCCAATGCGGATGCCTTGTCTAAACTGGCAAGTAGCAAGAACGCAGAGCTCCTCAATATGGTACCAATCGAACATCTACCGACCTCCTCCATTCAACTGTGGGCAAAGGTGTTGGTGATAGAAGAAGAGGGTTCTTGGATGACTCCTATTTGGGCCTACTTAAAATATCAAACTCTACCACACGAGTCAGAAGAAGCCCAAATATTACAAAGGTATGCCACTAATTTTGTCCTTTTTGATGGTACTCTACAAGCGGAGCTACACCTCTCCTCTGATGTGATCGATGTGTTGGACAGGAGGACGGACATCATATAATGAGGGAGATTCATGAGGGCATTTGTGGTAACCATGCTGGAGCCTTATCTTTGGCTCGGAAAGCCCTGAAACAGGGGTATTTTTGGCCAACTATGCGAAAAGATTCTCATGACTTTGTTCGAAGATGCGAAAAATGTCAAAGGTATGCTACCATACTGCATCGGCCGCATCGCGAGTTGACGGTGGTAACCAGCCCCATTGCCCTTTGCGAAGCGGGAAATCGATATTATCAGTCCCATGCCCCAAGGAACCGGTAACAATTGCTTCGCAATCATTGCGATACACTACTTCACCAAATGGGTTTATGCAGAACTCCTGATGAGGATTACTAAAGCCAACACTTCCAAGTTCATCTGGAAGAACATTATCTGTAGGTTCGGGGTTCCACACTCTTTGTTGAGTGACAATGCGAAGCAGTTCAAAAATAGAAGGATTGACGAGTTGTGCAATGATTTGGGATCTTCAAATTATTTTCATTTCCACACCATCCAAAATCAAATGGGTAGGTCAAAGCTGTGAATAAAACCATAAAAACCACTATGAATAGAAGGCTGGAATCGAAGAAGGGTGCGTAGGTAGATGAACTCTCGCAAGTCTTATGGGCACTTCAGACTACCTATCACATTGCAATATGGGAAACCCCCTTCTCCATGACGTATGGATCCGAGGCAGTATGCCCAGTGGAAAAAAAGTACCTTCCCTTCATCAAATTCATTATGATGAGGCGACAAATGAAGAAGCTCAAAAGGCAAACCTGGATTTTCTCCTAGAAAGAAGGAGTGATTCACAGGTCGTATTGGCCCGTTACCAAGAAAAAATGGCCTGCTACTATAACAAGAAGATAAAGAAACGGTTCTTCAGGATTGTGGACTTGGTCTTCAAGAAGGTCCTTCCTTCAACCCAGGAACCATGAGTAGGGACTTTGGGTCCTAATTGGGAAGGGCCTTATAAAGTCATTGTTGAAGTGGTACCAGGCACTTACAAGATAGAAGATCTATCTGGAGCCCCCTGCCTAATCCTTGGAACACCAATCACCTTCGTCGCTATTTTTAGTAAAGGAGATTTCCCTTAGTTTGTAATATCCTTGTCTGACTCTATGGAAATTATATAATGAAGGGCTACCTTATCAAAATTCACACCAAGTAGACTCGTCAGCATTTCCTAGTTAAAACCAACATGAAGCACCAAGGCACCTAGATGAAGAGACTAATGCCTTTGTCTTATTTAAAACATATCTTTTCTTGTGCTAAACAAGCAACAGTGAAAGACCGGATTACTATACTTAGAATTTCTACTCGAAGGACTCTTGCGAACCTGCTAAATAGTTATCGCACCTTGGCCAAAGGCGACAAGCCACCAACGTCTGTGCCGCTCTATTAAAATAGCTAAGTTAATAAAATGACCTGCACTGGGAACTGTAGTGTAGTTGGAACCAAACACTTATCAGTCAGACCTAACGAGTGAACATGAATATCTTAAACTGACTAGGTCCAAGGAACTATCATTTGAATTCACACATACATAAAATAGAATTCACACATACATAATAATTCGAATTCATACATAAAAATTCATACAAACGAAGGTGGCGAATGTTGAATTTCACAAAATATTCAAAACATTGAATTAGTAAAGAAGTTACATTGTTTGAGGGAGAATCATATAATAATAATAATAATAATAATAATAATAATAATAATAATAATAATAATAATAATAATAATAATAATAATAATAATAATAATAATAATAATAATAATAAAAAATTGGAGGGCGTCGAAAATAAGAGAAGAATCAAGAAGGAGGAGAGGCATCCTCTACAAAGTTGCCCCCGGAGGTAACTTAAGGATTAACAGGATCATCAGAGGGATCACCTTCTTCCATGTCTTGTGGCTAGGGGTATAACGCCTCAATCTTGGAGAGATCCAAGTACGGGAACTGTTCTTTTACGTCCCCCAAAGTCATCCTGGCACCAATGTTGCCAAAGATCCTCTGCATAAGCCCATATTCTTCAGTATTCTCGAAGGTGTCCTAAAAATTCTGGATACCCTCGGCTACTTTGACTTCTATTCTCTGTTCCAGAAGCTTGAGCTTTTCCTCTTCCGAAGCAAAGGATTCTGCATCCTTTCGTCGAAACTCATTCCCCACCTCTAAATCTTTCTTCAGATCGGAAACTTCATCAAGAAGTTTTCCCTCCATAGCATTAGCTTCTATAAGGGCTTCAGTAGTCACCGTCTGGGCCTAGCATGCATTATCATATTTTTTGCACAGGTTGGTCACATCCGCCTCTAAAGAGAGAAGATCCTTCTTCAGTTGTTCATTACGCTCCTTCAGAGCTCGCGAGGAGTTCTTCTCTTCATGGAGAGATCTCTGGGCCGCAGAAAGGGCATCTTTCAATTATTTAATCTCTTGCACCATGCCATCTGCATTGCACAAAAACACGTTGACGCTTGCCTCCCTCTGCTCCAATTCCACAACAAGCCTCTCCAACTCATCAACAAGGGCTAAAGTCCTAGTGCTTAGTGCCTTTATAGCAGTAAGCTTCTGGCCTGTTGAACTTTTTTTAGCAAAAGACTCCCAACCTTCCGACCAATAGATGTCCATAGCAGTTAATGCTTTAGTGGTGTAATCTAGGAGGGAATTTAGAGCATCATAACCCAGAGCAGAGGGCTTGGGAGTGAGGCCTTCTTTAATTTGAGCCAACTCAGAGGTGATTTCCTATGCCATCGTCTCTACATGTTCTGGAGGCGGAACATCTAATGCCTCTGTGCCTTGGGCGGGAGGAGATTGGTCTGCAGATGAGACACCTAAAAGGGCCTCTGCCTTATGTGACATTCCTTTTGGACCCTTCTTCAACCTTTTTAAAAGCGATTGTTCCGCTGCGGACACTTCCACCACCTCATCATCGTCATCGACCCCCTCGGACAAAGCCTGTTGAAGTTTCACTTCTTCCTTCATTCTGGCTTTTTTATCCTTCCCCCGACCCTCGGAAAGTTTTCGGCCATGTTCCTCTTGATGGCAAGAAGCTGTGGCTCGGATTGAATTAGAGCTGGTGGAGGCAGAAGGGTTGGGGAACGCTGAGATTCAGAGGCAGAGGCATCCTCAAACGCCTCTTTTGAAGCCTCAGTAGCCTTTTTGGTCACTCCCAAATGGAAGCCCGCAAAGACAGACCTCTGCTTCTTCTCTTCAAAACTTCCAGCAGCTAGAATGGGAGGGATTTTCTTGGCATTCAGACGCTTCAGAGATATCTTTGGGAATTCCTTTGACCCTGCAAGGAATATGTTGAGTTAAAAGAGAGGGGCAGCATAGGTTGATATGTTAAAATAGAAGAAAGGTGTGAACATACCCATATCTCGCATTAAACTGTGCTTTACGTAGAGCCTCTTGGAGGATATGATTCTTTAGAAATCACCGCAGTATTCGAATAGTTTTCTCACAACCTCCAAGTCCTCTTCAGGAAGCTGGTGGGCGTGTCTGACCTGCAAGGCCAAAAGAACGCAAAGCACAGGAGAATAGACAAATGCACGGTTTAGAGCAGTTGTACACCCACAAGAAAGCGTAAGGACTTACAAGGGAAAGAAAGGGTTCGGGGAACCATTATTTCAGGAACTGGATCCGAAGGAGTGCATTGCCAGTCACCGTCGACCCAAAACCACTGGGTCCTCCAATTCTTGAGGGAGGTGGGATGCCCTGTGATGATGGGAGGGTACTGACCCCAGGGAGTTAAGTAGTACCAGTCCCTCACGTCCGATCTCTTATCTTTCTCCCACCTTGCGGCTTATTTCAGCACATATAAAGTTTGTATGATGTGAAGAGAAATTGGATGCTCTGGACTGACTTCTTGCCAAATCAGCCACGTTCCGACTACTTGAGTCCAGAAATTTGGGGCCACTTGGTAAGGGCATACGTTGTAACTTCGGAGAAGGGCTCTAAAAAATGGATGGAGAGGCAAGCGCATCCTGCATAAGAAGGCACTGAGGAGTACAGCCACTTGACCAACCGGAGGACAATAGGGTCTGTACGAAGGACTAGGATGTATAACTCGTATCTCCCTCGGTAGCCTATATACGAGGGATACTTTGGCGATCCCATTACCCCTCACCTCAGTTATCACTTCATTAGACTCCCATAATTTCGGGTGGGGCGGTGGATCCACATAGTACCCCGAGGTCTTGTGGACATAATCCACCCATTCCTCAAGTTGAGCAAACTCTTCTTCCGTCAGACCCAACTCTTCCATATGCACCCTAAAAGGGTCCCTAACCCCAAAACTGACTCTTGGGGCCCAGATGAAGGACCCACTATTTCTTCCCCTCTCATATCCTTCTCCCTCTTGCTCCGAATTTCGTGCAACAACGCCTCTTCCTCAACTGATAGGTTAGCCATATACGGTTGATCTCTATCTTCTTGGCTATCAAAATCACCCAAACATATTATACTATAGAATTTCCTCTCTCGTCTTCTCCTACGTTCCCTAAAAATGTGGGAACTAAAGACTAAGCAAGACAAAGGGAAAAACTCCCTTATAGGGTCAGCCGCCACCACCAACTCCTTCGAATCCACTTTCCCGGATCTTTCCATGTCCCCCAAAATCAAACTTACCCACAAGCAAAATACATAAAAAGAAAGGCACTCAACACACTCCCAAAAGGAAATAAAAATAAAATTAACAGAATACACAAATGGAAACAAGAAGTTACCTGTCGAACAAGAGACAAGGATTCCTTGGATGAGCGGCGTAACCGAAAGAGTGACAGTAAACGATAGTTTATGGCACGAGATTGAAGAGCTCACAATGAAGAAATCGGAGAAAACGCGCACGGAATCGCTAAGAGTATGTTGGGAGTGCAAGAAGGAAGAGTTTCGCTAAAGCACACCGCAGGGTTGAATCGTTGGATAATAAAGTTTTACTATAATCCCAGCTTCACATGTGTCCTCACTAATGAACGATTTTGTTAAATGAAGCGCCAAATAATGGGAATTCAAAAGGAAAAGACCGCCTGCCTTCTCAAGTGCCACTCACACGTGCCGTAAAGACTCGGGGCCCAAGAAGCATTGGTTGCTTCCTATTCCCCAAAAATCTGCATGTCGCATCCACACAGACACTCTAATCACGCGACTTCACTTACCCCCGCATAGAAGCTTCGCTCCAGACTTTCAAAGATACGCCTTGTCTTCAAACATGAACCTTTGCGTACAGCTCCCCCAAGAAAACCCATCCACCATTCTCGGCAATTATGGTTCGCACATAAATGAACCAACCATATTTGAGGGACTAGTGTTACAACCCTATGTAAACGAGCTTGATACGTCATCAAACTAGGGGCTATGTGGAGCCCATAAGCCATAAATAGAATTGTGTGCTAGATGAGGTGTACATTCGTCGAGGCTCCCATCTGTCTGAAGCTATCTGTGTCTGATTTATTGCTATTTTCTGAGGCCAATACCGCGGACCAGCGACAAGGTAGGACAATGTGTCAAGAACATCGCCCTTATACAAGTGGTGACTTGATGTGATGGCTCCTTTAGGGAAGGATGTGATGGCGGCCACTTCCCTACAAAAGGCAGTGATAATTATAGCCAATGGTTTTGTTTACCTCATGAGTGGCTAGGAGCTTGACATGTGTAAAGCCCAACACATGTCACCATTTAAGATGATAAATCCTTCTATAAATAGAGCACACTTGCCTCCAAGAAAAAGGTTAGAAACTCAATATATAAAATCTCACTCCCTTTCCTCTCTTTCACACGCACTTATATTTTCCGCACCCAATATACATTTACTTGAAATGAGTACTGAGTTAGGCATCAGAGTGCAAACGGGAGCCACCTAGGCCCCCCCTTTACAAGATGATTGTTTGTCCTAGTGCGCAAGAGATCTAGGTGTTCAAGAGGGAGGAACTGAGACGTGTTAGAGAAGATAATTTATAATCGGGCCCTGTAAACAATGATTTTGAAAAGAATGTGCATGTGTATTGTTTACTCATTGAATTATCAATTCATGTTTTCCATGTGTTTTATATGTTGTAGATGTTTCACTTTGATACGTTCGAGGTCATCTCTCTGGTGTGGATAAAGTCAGTTGATGGCCAGCATTATATGTATGTGGTGGAAGTTCATACCTGACAGTCTTATCGTGATTTCCTATTTTGACTCGTTTCCTATGGTCCCACTTCTACATAGAGTTATATAATAGTGAATCTTTGGAGTACGAGTACTTCAATGATTTTCTCGGTCGAGGAATTGTGAAACTACGTAAATTTATATTAGTTATGTTAAAATGGGAAGAAGTATGTTTTTGTTATGCTTTTGTAAATCCTCTTTCCATAAACATGTTGTAATCTAGCTCGGGAAAGTATGTATATAGTATGTTTTATGTTTTGGAAAACTTGTGTTCAAAGTTGCTTTTCAATACAAAAATTAGGTTTTTGACTATTATGTGTCGACGCCAAAACTCTATATGTCAACACCAAAAATATTTGTCTTGAAAATATTGGTTTCGACACCCTCTATATTGGTGTCGACACCAAAGTTCCTGCAACGCCTAGTTCATTTTGTGTGGACACCTAGGGCTTCCTTGTGCCAAGAATTTAAATTTTATTCATTTTTCGATTTATTATTGTTATATGAAGTATGGGAGTGTGGGGTCACCATAGATAACTACAAGAACCCCTTCTAAAATAGGTAAACAATACTTTGGTTCATATAAACATCTTCAAAATCTCCGTAACAAATCTAGAGGTGAGCCTTCCCATCTTGAACATGTTGCATTCATTAATTACTGGTTATGTAAATTCATCATTTGTGTCCCAGTATCAAACCTGATATCGGTGAGCTTGCTTGTGGGGAGCCATTGAACATCTGTTTGTTCACATTGGCCACGCTTTATGAAGGTATGGTATCTCTTAAACATCGACTTGAATGTTCTGCTACCCCTAATGGTTAAGGGCATCTTTGGCTTGCCCAGTGTGGCTTGGGGGTATTTACAACTCTTTGGTGCCCACCAGTGTTCTAGTCGCTCAATTAGTTGTTATGGGTTGGTAATCAATCAACTTGATCCCATCGTACAACCTCCTAAAAAAGTTTTTACTTATTTTTGCAACGTCTATTTTCTACATTCTTTCTTCCATTTTGCCGCACATCAGGTGCTTTCATATGTCTAACACCCTCAATCTCTTGAAAAAATAAGAGAAGCTTCACCCATTTGGGCTCAATTTTTAGTTGGACAAGAACTTTTTCACAACCTGATTACTAGTACTAATGGTAAGGCAGGGATTGAAATTTATGTTCCCTAATTCTTTGTCCATCTGTTTGGGCTTAGCTAGGCTTGGCCAATTCGTTCTTTCTATTCCAAAAACCTCAAAGAGCATTTTCACGTCATTTCTCAACATGATGCCAAACTCATTGAGAGTCAAAACAATTCCCGACTATCATGTTTTTCCTTAGTTTTGTTTAATCCTTCTTTTGAAAATCATCCCTTGTTTGACTAATTTTGGAAAAATGTTAGGAATAGACATTTTGCTACCTACAGTTATCAAATTCTTCGTTATTTTAAGTTTGATCATCTTACTTCATCGAAATATCTCAAACATGTTCCTCTCACAATTGCATGAAATGATGTGAAATCCCCAATGAAGTCTTCTGCTGGTCTTTCCATTCAGACAAAATCCAAAAAGATTTCTACTAAAGCTTCTGGAAAGAAATGTCCAGTTAAAGACCAAGCTTGTGGTTTTGATGAAGAAGTTGATAAAGATGTTGTCCCTCTCGTCGAGAAGAAGGTATTCTTGTTTTTATGTGTGTAATTATCCTTTTGAGATACTTACTTCACATATTAACTGTTTGCTTCACCATTGCAGAGATCTTCTATTCCTCCTACTCCTATTGCCATCCAATCAAATCCTTCTCTTTTCGAGATTCTTCTTTTATCTAAGGATCTCACAGTCTTAGTGCCTTCGATCATCCCTATAATTGAATAACCATCACCTCGGGATGAAATTCTGCTTGGTGGCTTATAATTCTAAAATCCATCATTCTCATCCAGTAGTATTGGAGCTAGAAGGTAATATATTCTTCAATTTGCTTCTTTTTTATGTTTCCTTCTTATGCTTGATGTTGATTCTTTGCAACATCTCTTGCTAACGTGTCTACTATGAGAGAACCTCCTCGCCAAGATATAAAGGGAAAAGATTCTGTTGAAACTTCTTCTGCCACATAGCTTCTTTGCTCGGGCATTGAAAGGAAAGCTTATATAAATTTTGAAGACCCCATTTGGATTGTCACTTCCCCTTCTTCACCCAAGGATGCTGAAGTATACTTTGCTTTATTCCTTTTTTATTTCCTTATCTTTCTTTCGCTATATTAACTATGCCTTGATGATTTATGTTTTCCTTGTAGGATGTTGATGATGTCTTTTGTTCCACCCAAGATTTATTTTCTTTAGGAAACAATCCAAAACTAGTTATGTACAGTGCCCTACAGCTCGTCCTTCCTCTTCCTTTGTGCCCTCTTTAGAAGACATGGCTATCCTTAAGGAAGTCGTGTTGTCTTACAACTCGTTCATGGATTTGGATGTAGCTAGAGCAAGTATGCTTGATCATGAGGAGGAACTTACCCACATTAGCTAGAGCAAGTATACTTGACCATGAGGAGGAACTCACCCATATTAGTGAAAATCTGGCTAATGCTCTTGAACTCCCGTCCCTTTTACTTCTAGCTAGTAGCAAATTAACTGTAACAACCCGAAAATTGTGTATCCTAGATAATTTATTCAGAAAGTTAGAATCAAGTTTTTTTCTAAGAGAAGAGACAATTTCACGTGTTGTATGATGAGATAATATAGAATTTATAAGAAAATGGGAGAAATTGATGTTATTTGTAATTTTGGAGACTAAATTGGCATAAAAGAAAGTTGTATATGATGTTTGAACTCAATCAGATGGAATTTCGTAGTTGAGGACTAAGCTGGAAATTTTAGAAAGTCCTATTAATTATAGTTTTGTCATTGTGATGAACACGACTTTAGGATCATTTTGTGGATTATGTAGTGATCTTTAGTCATTGCAAGTTATACCATTTTATAGATCATGATGAGATCTAAGTATTGGTATCAAGTTTGGTCATAATTAAGGTCTAGAAGTGTTTCAAAAATGGAGCTAAAGTTGCATTAGAAGAATAGTTAGAATGTTGAAAATCTTCAAAATAATTCTCTGTGTAAAATTGTGGTCGAGTAGCCATGTTTGAGAGGATTGTACGGGCAACATGGTAAACCGATATCTTTGCATGTTATACTTTCTTATAGTACACGGTGAGATGTACATATTCGTATCAAATTTGAGCACAGTTGAGGTCGAGAAGTGCTTCAAATATCGAGTTGAAGTTGCATGCTTGAAATGGTAAAGGGGCTGAAAATTTCAGAAATTTGGCTAGGTGTAGAAACCCAGCTGAGCAGCCATTTTTGGACGAATGGTAAGGGCGGTATAGTGATCCGATTTCTTTGCATGGGTAACCGTTGCAAAACTTGAAGTATGAACTTTACAACGGTCTAAAGATTGGCCAAAACGGAGATCGTATTAAACTTCAAATATTGACTCGAAAGTGGCACCTTGAAAAGAAAAAGGTTGGGGTTTTGTATTAAAATAATAGAAAAGTGAGACACTTGTCATACTACCTTAAGGACATGTTTGGAACCTCAACTTATTTTGGTGAGAAGTAATTATCTATCATAAGTTATAGGGCTTGGATGATAGAAAGAAAGCTTTGAGGACTTAGTTTGCAATTACATAAGGACCAACTTGTACAAACTTGAAAGTATAGGGCTGTTTTGTAAGATTTTCATATATGTGTATATAGAGAATGAAATTCAGCCCCTTTCTCCTCTTCAAGTCGGTGGAAAACAGAGAGAGAGAGAGAGAGAGAGAGAGAGAGAGAGAGAGAGAGGCCGAGAGGAGGGAAAGAGAGAATTGAGAGATGAGGAAGAAGAACTGGAGAGGTTGAAGCAATGAAATGCTACCTAGTTGAGCAATGAATGATTCTTTGAATCCCTATTTCAATTTTTAAGGAATGATTTAAAACCATTTCTCCTTCATTTTTCGATGGAAACACAAGAGAGGAACCATGGGTAGGCTGCTGGACGAAAAATGGAAGGAAAAGGAAAAGAAAAGGGGAAAAAGAGAAGGTAAAGAAAATTCTGCTGTACCGAGGATACTAGTAGCATTGGCAAAGGCAAAACGAGAGGCTTCTAGTAGCCTTTTCCAATTCTAGGCAGATTGTTCCAAAGTGAGAAACCCTCACTTTTGGATGGATTTATAAGTTAGAGGTGGGTGAAACTTAATTTGTGTAATATTGTGTTAAGTTTTTCATATTGTGTTGAAATATTATCTTTAAATTTCTATCCTAATATGGTTCTTATTGATTATGATTGATTGGATAAACTATGTTTAAGATTGAAAGTTAAGAACATAATTTCCTAAGTGTTTGATGAATTGTTTGAGTAAAGAAACAATGGTTTTGTTGAGTTATGTTGATGTTGTGCTATATTTTAGATGTTGGGGATTATGTTTAAGGATGATAACAACCAATATTTATATTTATGAGTATGATTATAAGTGGAGGAATACTTGGATGAAGGTTATGAAGTATTAGAGGTTGAACTTGACAAAAAGCTTAAGTGGAGATTTTGACATTTAAATGAAGGTAATCTCTTGTTTATATGGGCGTTATTGATACTATAAATCTAATTTTTGAAAGGAGATATTAAATCTTGATGATGATGGCATTATGTGAAAAGTTTGAGTAAAGAAGATGTATTTTAATGACTTATTCATAACTTATTTGAAACTAATTTGTTGTCCTTATGATATATGAGCCTAAAACACCTTTAAATTAGAGTTATTCATAGCTTAAAGCTGATTTTAAGTTGGGATGTTGATTTAGGCTTGATGGTGAACTCTTGATGTAGCTTATGCTATTTATGGTTGGTTGTGATGATGTGTAATGATTGAATAAATATTATGCCAAAACTAAGGTTAGATTTTGCAAGTGCTTTTAGGTGTTTGATGAAATGTGTAAATGAAGTATGCCTTAGTAAGTCCTTATGGAATTTTATCTACAAGTTAGATTTTTAACTTAAAGAATGTGAAGATGCAAAGATGAGGATTAACACGGAGTTTTAAGCTGCTGATTTTGTGTAAAGAATCTTAGAATTTAATGTGGCGTTCTGTTTGTATTTTATTTTGTATTTTTATTTTCGAAAATGTTTTGTATTTCCTGTTTTTATTTTTGTTTTCAAATTTGCTAAAAACACGTTTGGTTTATCATTTCTGAAAACTGTTTTTGAAAATGAAAAGCTGGAAAATACGTTCTGTTTGAAAATTTGCAGAATACTACTTAAACTATTTTTAATTAATTTGCTTGCAGAATACTACTGGCTCAAACTCAAATTTCATTTCACAATACACTGAAAACATGGCTACATGCAACACACTAATGTGAGCATTAAGAGTCTATATTAACACAGTTTGGTCAGGTTCGGGATTTGAGGAAGCTCTAGTTCTATTAAAATCCAGAAAATGTAAGTTCTTTCAAAATCCACCAAAGTCCATTTATCAAGGCATTTTTTGATATATAACAACAAGAATTCTGACTTAAATTTATTTTTTTTGTAATGTTGATATTGAATTCAATAAAACTTTATTTAAGTTTAGTTCTAAGTTAGGATAATTCTTCCAAAAAATATATTTATTTAGGCTTAGTTCCAAGTTAGGGTAATTCTAAAAAAAAAAAAAAAAAAACTTTATATTAAGCTTAGTTCCAAGTTAGGATAATTCTTCAAAAAAAAAAAATCTCAAAACGCGTTTTCCGCGTTTTGAACATTTTTTGTTGAAATACACTTGGACGTTTTGCGTTTTGTGTACAATTTTTTTTTTCCAAAATGCGTTTTCGAAAATAGTAAAGAGTACGCGTTTTTAATGTTTTCGAAAATAAAAACAGAAAACGACTTCAAAACGGTAAAGGGAACAGGGCCTAAGTCTTTATGTCAAGTATGATGGCATATGAAATCATATTTTAAGCTGGTATGTTGGTATAAGAAAGAATTGAAGTTATGGACATTTAGTAATGAAGTTTCATGACTTATATCCATGCTTATAAAGTGTAAAATTCAGAATTGGATATGTTTATTCTTAAGGTATGAATCTAATTTTTGAGGTTTTAGATATATGATGTTAATATCTTATGGATTAAACATACTTTTTGGGTTACATACATGTAAATTCAGATTTGGAAACAATTATGATTAAGTATAAATCTAATTTTTTTGAGGTTTTAGACATATGATGTTGATACTTTATGGTCTAAACATATTTTTGAGGTTGTATGTATAAGAATTTCAGATTTGAAGATAATAGTTATGGAGATAAGAATATGAAATTATGAAAGTATGTTAAGATGAGATTTGTTGAAGTTTTTAGAAATAAATAATAGCTAGATATTATATCTTAAGCTTGTGAATTGATATGCCCTATGTTAGAATCAATCCATATAATTTTAAGTATTCAAATATGTATACTTATGGATGAAAAATCTGATGGGGTTGATTGGATTAATTATGACCACAAATATGTTTAGAATGAGATTTTTTGAAGACTTTATGATATCAAACTTATAGCAGTACTTGGGTTATAGGTTTGGATTGTATTTTATGTTATTACACATGATGGAAAGAAATAAGATGTGACATTAGTGATGTAAAAATCTACTTGGTTTACTTTCTTAAGTTGTGATCACCTACAAATTAGAATCAAGATTTTGATGAAGCTAAAGACTAAATTTAGCATCTAGGAAGTAACTCTCAAAGGTTGAGATGCTATAAATTAAACATAAGAAACTTTATTCTATAGTGAAAGACTTGATCTTGATCCTTTATGTGTTAAGGATAAGATATTATGTTTCAATATGTGATTGAATATTATTATGTAAAGTCTCTCATATGATATTTGATGAATAACAATTTATCTCATAATCACACAAGCATGCATAATCATTTCACATAAAAGAGAAAATTAAGTGTTTTCCAAATGTGAAGAAATGATTATGTATAAGATCTTTCAAATTATATTTTCAAGAAATGATTTTGAAACTTTAAAAAATCCCTATTTAGGTTGTACACTTAGGGAGAAAGTCCCTATTTGTGGTCACGGGCTATTAGATTCCCTTAGAAGAAAGAAAGATTCATTTAAAACAGGCAACATGACTTTCGGTCTTGGTTACACTTAGGGTGTATGGGCGCCTGTTTGACGTGGATGTTGAGTCGAAAGTATGGATGTCTTCTATGGGAGTAATTCCCATTCGAGCTAGCATGCTCGTGAGCCAAGTACTCTAAAAAAGAAGAAGAAGAATCAAGTTAGCAAACTCGTGAGTGTAAAAGAATACTCTTGTGACTTTGTACTATAGAAAGGCACTATTGCACATGGTGTACGATCCTAATATGGAAAGGGCCCCTAAAGAAAAAAATAGAAGAAATCTTTTGAAAAGAAAAATATTGTATTTCTCATTCATGTCATTTTTCAAAGAAAGAATGAAAGAGGAAAGAAAAAGAAAGAAAAGATTGAAAAAATGATTTTCATATCATTTATGCATATCACACCATGCATTACATTCATTTCATAAATATGATATTGTTTATTTGAATGTAGTAATATGAAACTAAAGGTTGTGAATGAATTATGTGGTTCATATGACTGTGATTTTATTCACTTATATGAAATATAATGTCAAAGTTAAGAGATAAATTGTATGATTATGTTCAAGTTAAGGTTTGACGAGAAAATATTTAGAATGAAAGAAGGTTTTATGACTTAATACGCTTTATGTTGAAATTAACCTCTTATTACATTTATCAAGTTTTATTTACTGAACCATATGGTTCATAGTTGTTTCACATATTTTTTTTATAGGCAATGATGCATTTATTTAATGGGCGTTTGAACTCCCCATGGAGAATGCAGCTAAGAATGAAGAGTACTTATTGGTAACCAAAAGAGAGGAAAGATTAAACCCTTTTGTATTATAAAAATGGCTTTATTTTGAGATATATATATATATATATATATATATATATATATATATATATATATATATATATATATGTATATATATAAGTAGATTTTTATGAAAAGAATTGGGCTTTATATTTTAAAGTTCCACTTAATGTTTAATTATCATTTATATGAAGTATTGAAACTATTTTTACTTGATTGTTATTAAAATGTTAAATTCAAAGTAAGGATGATTATCCTAAATGCTTAACATGGTGAATTTATTTTTAAGAACAAGTAAAATGATTCTAAACAAGTTTAGAAAGAATTTTTAATAAAGGTATTAAAGCTGCCCTACTTCAGAATATACGCTACTAATAGTCACATGCAGTTATGTTTTCAGTTCAAATGAAGGCTTCTAGTAGCTGTCAGCAGAATTTAAAAATAATAATAATAATAATTAGATAGAATTTTGGGGTCGTGACATTAACTTTACGAGGGATCCATCAAGAGTTTAGTCTGTCATTATCTAAAAGCAATGAGCTAAGGAGTAAAAAGATCAGGTTAAGGTAAGCTACAGCAGTAAAAGAGTCTAAATCTTAAGACTGGTAAGGTTCAATCTACTTTGATACAGCTACCGCCGCCGCCAGCACCACCATCCTGCCTATACATGAAGAAAAGTTGGATCCGACGGACAATGTAGAGTCGTTAGATGATCTTTAGTCTTTCTCTATTTGTCTATTTTGTGTTCATAGAGACGTAAAAACTTGTTTTTGTGCACGTGTATGATAATATAATTAATGTTATTGAAATGTGTTTTACATTATTTCTGTATTTTTTTCCCACAAAATCATTTTTATTATAGAATTATAATTAGTATTGCAAATATAGTATTTACTAGAATTAATAAATTTATTAAAACAAGTATTTGAGACGACAAAAATTGTCCATGTAGATGTTTGTTCTATTGGGACGACTATTATCGTCCTAATATATTCATCTACCAGGACGACAAATACATCCTAGTAGACTTTTGAAGACCAAATATAGGGTAATATTTAAATATAAAGTCAAGCTTATAGGAATGACACAATTAATCTCTATAGGTCAAATATTTATTGAGACGACACGCGATCATATTAATAGATTAGTGGAATGATTATCCTCACGTAGCTGAAAGACGGGAATCATGGTTATAGTCATAGAGAAGATATTGGGGTCACTGTAAAACGTGAATCTATTTGGACGAATTTTGTTGTCTCTGTTGACTTACAGTATGGGCCTATTATGATGACCATTATGGATAACATTGTCGTCCCTTTAACCCTATAGGAATGACTTTTCACTCTTAGGGAAGACAAAAGTATTTCCTATAACCCACTTTTCTTGTAGTGCCATATAAGGACCTATGTAAGTAATCCTGAAAGTAATATATCTGATGAGTACCTGAGTGGCCCAACGAGTAAGGACCCGTTGCATGTACCAGTGGGACCAATAACGAGGCAGAGGGCTAAGAAGATCAAGCAAGCAATGCAGGGGTTTATGCAAGCTTGGGTGGATGAATATTCAAATGCATGGTCAAAGACTCCATTTTCAATGCATGACAATATGGGGGTGCGCCAAAACCGTTACAAGGCATTTGGGTCAAAGAACAAGGAGAAAAGAATTCAGAGGACCTTTTACGGCCGTAAGGTCTGGGAGTTACGGCCGTAACTTTGCTATCACACGGCCGTAACAATTAATTCACGATTGTAATGGAGTTATGCAGTTTTTATTCAGAAGGTGTCTTACGGCCGTAAGAACCAATGTCACGGCCGTAAGAGTAAAAAGCAGTTTTGGACCCGAGGGACAATTACGTCCGTAAGGTTGATTTTCACGGTCGTAAATCCCGCCACGTTTTAATTTGTGTTTTGCGGCTAGGG
Source organism: Ligustrum vulgare (assembly GCA_963555705.1). Lineage (NCBI taxonomy): Eukaryota > Viridiplantae > Streptophyta > Magnoliopsida > Lamiales > Oleaceae > Ligustrum > Ligustrum vulgare. The sequence continues at coordinate 45,836,595 of OY743170.1, read as the reverse complement.
TTAATTTTGGACGCGTTTTTAGGTTATATTATGTTTTCTTTGTCATTGTAAAGAGACAACTTTGATGATTAATGAGATTGCTTGAATTAGGTGAGTTTATCCCTATTCTTTTTCGTTCTTAATTGAACCCCTTGAACTTATCAAAGGATTTGACAACATTTGTAGCGGTCACCCCTTTATGGTTCTTCATTCCGCATCTTAACGGGTCTTGGATTTGATACATCCTTGGTTCTTGAGTCGTGAGTGTCGGGTCATATTGTTATCGTCAATTAATCTGGATTTGGAACTTTCCAAGTGTTTAATTCAATTTCCGCGAGATCCCGTGATTCCCCAACAAGAATTACATCATTTGGTATCAGAGCTTGGCTCTAAATCCAGGTTTTGGTATAATTCTTGTTTTGTTTCATTTTTTTTTCTTCATTAGATTTCATTGTTCTTGAGCCATCATTGAATCGATAATAGATTCTTGGGTTTCTTGAAATTCTTCACTATTTCAAGATTGGTCGTAGTTTCAATTTTGTTATTATTGATTGTTCTTGATTAGTCAAAAAAAAAAAGTACGAAATTCAGATAAAAAAAAAAAGTGATTATTATTGAAGAGCATGATCAAGAACACAATTCCATATTCAAGAAGACCTTTCTTGATACCTTTTATTTTTCCCACATTCTTAGTAGTTTTCGTCATCCATCACTACTTTCAAATTCTTTCAATCCCAGTTACATCAATTTTCTTGAGTCCAATATTCCATCAAATCTTCTTTTCATCTGTTTGTGTCTTGCACCTTGGGTTAATTCCACAAGGACCAAGTCCGTGACTAGTTTGGTGGGTTCTTTGAGAACTGGAGAAAAGGGATAGAGAGGAAAAAGGCAGAGTGGTGAGATCAATAGAGGGAAAAAGCCAAATAGAGTGAAAACACGAGTGCTAAACACGTGAGGATATATTTTCTTGAAAATTATTTCTTTTCTTTTGATCACTAACCATGTCACAGAAGGACGCATCATCGACAGAGGAGGATAACCAACAGTTCCACTTCCTTGCAATGCTGGAAAAACGATTCGAGAGGTGGGATGCGAAGTTGGGGGAGATCAAAAACTCCGTGGACACGCATAGTGCAGCAATTGCCCAACTACGAAGAGAGAAACCGCATACGGCTCCTAATATCCGGAAGCCTCAAAGGTATGAAAATAATCCTAGGAATAGAGTTTGGGATGATGATGATGTTGAGATAGGAGATAGTGTTGACGATGATAGTGAAAGTGTATCAGTGGCTAGCTTGGGTAGGAGAAGAGGTCGTGATGGTCGGCGTGGAAGAGGAAATAGGCGTGAAAATAGGGATGATGATGGGATGGATAGAAGCTTAGGAAACATTAAAATGTCCATACCAGCTTTCCAAGGGAAAAGTGATCTGGAGGTGTACTTTGAGTGGGAGAAGAAGGTAGAACTGATTTTTGAGTGCCATAACTACTCAGAGGGGAAAAAGGTGAAGTTGGCAGTTATAGAATTCACAGACTATGCACTTGTGTGGTGGGATCATTAGTGACAAGTAGGAGGAGGAACCGTGAACGACCTTTTGAGACCTGGAACGAGTTGAAGGGTTTGATGAGAAAAAGGTTTGTGCCCAACCATTACTATAGGGACTTGTACCAGAAACTCCAAACTCTGTCTCAGGGTTTGAAGAGTGTAGAAGAATACCATAAAGAGATGGAGATCGCTATGATTCGAGCAAATATTGAGGAGGATCCGGAGGCCACAATGGCCAGGTTTTTGAGTGGTTTGAACAGAGACATTGCAAATGTTATAGAACTGCAACATTATGTTGAGCTGGAGGAGATGTTGCACATGGCGATGAAGGTGGAAAGGCAACTGAAGAGGAAAGGGACAGAAAAATACTCTTCGGGATCTACTCCTTGGAAACCTACGTGGAGTGGAAATAACAAAACTGAAGGAGCTGCTCCAAAGGGAGAACCAGAACCACCGAAGGCTCGAGAGGAATCTGCCAATAAAGGTAACCCCGCTTCTAACTCTCAACCTCCTAGAAGTAGGGACATCAAGTGTTTTAGGTGTATGGGAATCGGACACATTGCATCACAATGCCCGAACAAAAAAATAATGCTTGTGCGAAATGGGGTGGTTGTATCGGAGGATGAGGTTGAGGATGATGATGAGTTTAAGGATATGCCTGCCTTAGAAGAAGCTAGTGATTGTGACGATGGAGATTATGCTGTAGCTCAGTCCCTCATTACTAGGCGTGCTCTTAGTACCCAAATTAAGATGGAGGAGTCGGGTGAGCAAAGGGAAAACATATTTCATACTAGATGCTTTGTTAATAATAAAGTGTGTAGTTTGATAATTGATGGGGGGAGTTGTACCAACGTGGTTAGTACCACTCTTGTTGAGAAATTGTGTTTACCCATAATCAAACACCCTAGGCCTTATAAATTACAATGGCTGAATGAGTCCGGTGAGATCAAAGTGAATAAGCAGGTGTTGATCAACCTTTCTATCGGGAAGTATGAGGATGAGTTAATTTGTGATGTAGTTCCAATGCATACTGGACACATCCTGTTGGGTCGGCCATGGCAATATGACAGGAGGGTGGTACATGACGGGTACAAAAATAGGTACAGTTTTACAAAGGATGGAAAAAGTATCAGACTTATGCCATTAACTCCGCAACAAGTTTACGAAGATCAGTTGAAATTAAAGAGTGAGGAAGAGAAGACAAAGAGAGTTGGGACCCCGATCCCAGAAAAAGGAGAGCTGAGTGTTCAAATGAGAGTTGGGACCACGATCCCAGAAAAAGGTGAGCTGAGAGAAAAACAGAGAGTTGGTGGTTCCGCCCCAGAAAAAGGAGAGAGAGTGACGAGTGCCAGAAAAGAAAGAGGAGAGAAAACCAAAGTGAGCTTTCTTGCCAAAAAGTGTGAAATCAAAAGAGCTGTCCTTGACCACCAACCGCTGGTCTTATTAATGTACAAGGAATCCTTCCTTGCAATCGATGACACTAACTCTTCCCTCCCCCATTTAGTTGTTTCTCTTTTACATGAATTTGAAGATGTATTCCCAGACGACATACCTAGTGGGCTGCCACCAATTCGGGGCATCGAGCACCAGATTGATCTTGTTCCAAGTGCTGTTATTCCAAATAGGCCTGCATATAGGAGCAATCCGGAAGAAACAATGGAGCTTCAAAGGAAAGTCGAGGAGCTGTTGAGCAAGGGCTATGTTCGAGAAAGCATGAGCCCGTGTGCTGTGCCGGTCTTATTGGTGCCCAAGAAAGATGGAACCTGGAGGATGTGCGTGGATTGTAGAGCTATCAACAATATCACGGTAAAGTATCGCCATCCTATACCTAGGTTAGAAGACATGCTTGATGAATTATATGGTTCATGTGTCTTTAGTAAAATTGACCTTAAAAGTGGGTATCACCAAATACGCATGAAAGAGGGGGACGAATGGAAAATTGCATTCAAGACCAAATACGGGCTTTATGAATGGTTAGTTATGCCGTTTGGCCTCACCAATGCACCTAGTACATTCATGAGGTTGATGAACCATGTCTTACGGGCTTTCATTGGCAAATTTGTGGTCGTGTATTTTGATGACATTTTAGTTTATAGTAAAAATGTAGATGAGCATGTTGATCATTTAAGGTTGGTACTTGAGGTTTTACGCACTGAAAAATTGTATGCTAACTTTAAAAAGTGTACTTTTTGCATAGATAAGGTCATATTCCTTGGTTATGTTGTTAGTAAGGATGGTATTGAGGTTGACGAGGAGAAAATCCGAGCTATTAGAGAATGGCCAACACCTAAGAGTGTAACTGAGGTAAGGAGTTTTCATGGGTTAGCAAGTTTTTATAGGATGTTTGTGAAAGATTTCAGTACAATAGCCACACCACTCACTGAGGTAATTAAAAAGAGTGTGGGTTTCCATTGGGGGGATGCACAGGAAAATGCCTTCAAATTGCTTAAAGATAGGCTATGTTCTGCACCAGTCTTAGCATTACCTAATTTTAACCAGACTTTTGAGGTTGAATGTGATGCATCAGGAATAGGGATTGGAGCCGTTCTTATGCAGGAAAAGAGGCCGATAGCTTATTTCAGTGAAAAACTGAGCGGGGCAGCGTTGAACTATCCAACGTATGATAAGGAGCTTTATGCTCTTGTCAGGGCCTTGGAAACTTGGCAGCATTACCTCTGGCCAAAAGAATTTGTCATCCACACGGATCACGAGTCTTTAAAGCACCTCAAGGGGCAAGGTAAGTTGAACAAAAGACATGCCCGATGGATGGAGTTTGTGGAGACTTTTCCGTATGTCATTCAATACAAACACGGTAAGGAAAATATAGTTGCCGATGCGTTGTCAAGAAGGTATGTGCTCCTTAATTCATTGAATGCTAAATTGTTGGGATTTGAATATGTTCGAGATTTGTATGCTAACGATCATGATTTTTCCACTATTTATGTCTCATGCGAAAAGGGAGCATTTGATAAATTTTATAGACACGATGGTTATTTGTTCAAGGAAAATAAATTATGTGTGCCTAACAGTTCTGTGCGTGAGTTGTTAGTATGTGAAGCTCACGGTTGTGGTTTGATGGGTCATTTTGGTGTTTTTAAAACATTGGAAACATTAAGGGAACATTTTTATTGGCCTAGGATGAAACGTGATGTTCACCAAATTTGTGATAAATGCATAACTTGTAAACATGCTAAGTCTAAGGTTTTGCCACATGGGTTGTATACCCCTTTACCTGTTCCTAGTGAACCTTGGGTAGATATATCCATGAATTTTGTTTTAGGATTGCCTAGGACAAACAAAGGTCGGGATTCCATATTTGTGGTGGTGGATAGGTTTAGTAAAATGGCACACTTCATTCCTTGCCATAAGACTAATGATGCCGTGAACATAACAGACTTATTCTTTAGGGAAGTTGTCAGACTACATGGGGTGCCTAGGAGTATAGTATCTGACAGAGATGTCAAATTCCTTAGTTACTTCTGGAAGGTTCTGTGGGGGAAAATGGGTACTAAACTATTTTTTTCCACTACATGCCATCCTCAAACAGATGGCCAGACAGAATAGTCAATAGGACGTTAACACAACTCTTGCGTGTTGTCATAAATAAAAATTTGAAAAGTTGGGAGGAATGTTTACCATTTGTGGAATTTGCTTATAACAGGGCTATACATTCTACTACTACTTACTCTCCGTTTGAAGTTGTGTATGGCTTCAATCCACTAACCCCTATGGACCTAATTCCTTTACCTGTAGATGACAGGAACAGTTTAGATAGCAAGAAGAAAGCCGAGCTTGTGAGGTCACTCCATGAAAAGGCCAGGCTACAAATAGAAAGGAAGAATGAGCACTATGCGTCCCATGCGAATAAGGGCAGAAAGCAAGTGATTTTTGAACCCGACGACTGGGTATGGGTTCACATGCGAAAGGAACGTTTTCCAACACAACGGAAATCTAAGCTGCAGCCTAGAGGGGATGGACCATTTCAAGTCATTGAGAGAGTCAATGACAATGCTTATAAGTTGGATCTCCCAGGTGAGTATAATATATCGGCTACTTTTAACGTTGCTGATCTCTCTTTGTTTGATGCAGGTGATGATTCGAGGACGAATCCTTTTCAACAGGGAGGGAATGATGAGTACCTGAGTGGCCCAACGAGTAAGGACCCGTTGCATATACCAGTGGGACCAATAACGAGGCAGAGGGCTAAGAAGATCAAGCAAGCAATGCAGGGGTTTATGCAAGCTTGGGTGGATGAATATTCAAATGCATGGTCAAAGACTCCATTTTCAATGCATGACAATATGGGGGATGCGCCAAAACCGTTACAAGGCATTTGGGTCAAAGAACAAGGAGAAAAGAATTCAGAGGACCTTTTACAGCCGTAAGGTCTGGGAGTTACGGCCGTAACTTTGCTATCGCATGGCCGTAACAATCAATTCACAGCCGTAATGGAGTTGTGCAGTTTTTATTCAGAAGGTGTCTTACGGCCGTAAGAACCAATGTCACGGCCGTAAGAGTAAAAAGCAGTTTTGGACCCGAGGGTCAATTACGGCCGTAAGGTTGATTTTCACGGCCGTAAATCCCGCCGCGTTTTAATTTGTGTTTTGCGGCTAGGGTTAATTTTGGACGCGTTTTTAGGTTATATTATGTTTTCTTTGTCATTGTAAAGAGACAACTTTGATGATTAATGAGATTGCTTGAATTAGGTGAGTTTATCCCTATTCTTTTTCGTTCTTGATTGAACCCCTTGAACTTATCAAAGGATTTGACAACCTTTGTGGTGTTCACCCCTTTATGGTTCTTCATTCCGCATCTTAACGGGTCTTGGATTTGATACATCATTGGTTCTTGAGTCGTGAGTGTCGGGTCATATTGTTATCGTCAATTAATATGGATTTGGAACTTTCCAAGTGTTTAATTCAATTTTCGCGAGATCCCGTGATTCCCCAACAAGAATCACATCAATATCTATTTATATTCATTTTCTCTATCAACACTTTTAGACTTGGATATTAGATGATCTTTGTGGAGACCACACGCAACACACCATTAGATGCTTTGGTTGTGGATTCAAAATCTAAACAAGATTAGAATTACTAGATTCAAATGTGATGTTTATAAACAAGTTTACCAAACACATTGTTCAATAATGTGTCTTTTTAATGATTTTTAATATTCTATTATTTTTATTTACAATTTTCCTACGAGATTGACAGAATGCATGCGTAACATGATTTTATTATTTCACATATTGCGTCAACTCTTAAATCAACACCTAAAGGTTTGCAACATTAAGAATGTGTTCTTTACGCAATAATTATAAATTATAAACCTGTTTATAAAAAACACAATTTCTCAAACCACTTTTTAACGACACATTGTACCTAAAAAATATTAAATAATCCAATTTATAATTAATATAGTGTTAAAGAACATAGCCTAATTTTTTGTCATGATTTCGATTGATATTTTTGTACAAGTAGCATTACACTGTTTAATCAATTAGTCTGGTGTTCAATGTTTGCCCTTTGTTAACATCGTCATTCACTGTGCAAGCATATTGACCGTCTGATCAATTTACTGGGATTTGTGATTATATTGAATAAATCGAATCAATCACATTAAAGTTAATTTCTTGTTGGATTATCATTAGCCTCTGTTCTTTAACACAATCATTAAAATTTATAAATTAGTTTATAAACAACACAACTTCTCAAATCACTTTTTAATCACGCATATTTTCCCTATCTACTTTTTAACCATACATTTCACTTTAAAACATAAATAAACCAATTTATAATTGTTACAGTATTATCGAACATAGCCTTAGTAACATTCGTTTGGTGGACTTTTGGTTTCCATTGATGACTGGATGTGTTTTGTAGCATTCGGGTCCATGTCTTTTTTAAGTGGGCAAGTTTTTTTAAAGTTCAAGACAAATTTACACTCGTTGCAACAACACAAATTTGTCAAATTCCCGTTTGTATATCACTACTATATATAGCTCTATTTGATATACATTATTTGGTAAAAAATTATTTTGAATAATAATTGATGTGATATTTTGTGATTGAAAATTAAAAAAAAAAAATTGAATTTACTTATAGAATATTTTATTTTTACAATGTGATTAAAATTGAGTAATGTAAAAAAATGAGTTACTTTTAAGTTTTAACATGAATCAAACACCCATTTCAAAAAAAAAAAAAAACATGAATCAAACAGAAGCACGATAAAGAGTTTCTACTTCACGGAGAAAGATATTATACATTGGGTCGCGCAAAATATCATGTTCCAAATGTCAAAACAGATCAATCCATACGATTTCTAAAATAATTTGCTTCATGCACTCTGTAGCTCGAGCAAGAAGTCTCGTTCTCATCATCCTCAAGAATGAGTTTTACACCATTGTTCTTAAGGGCGTTTATGATGGGCCATACTTTCATGCTGTTCTTCAGAGCTTTCCTCTCAATCTATTTGTTCATGACGCGTCAACATGGATACCTCGCCTCTGGCCATGTTCAAGACCCTCCACGTTAAGTCTCATCGCCAAGTTGGGCGGAACCAGCCAAAAAAATTGAGCTGGGCCATCTTTAATAAATTTTTTTTTTAATGGTATGGACTTTTGAAGAATTTTCCCAAAATGAGCAGGGGCCATGGCCTAGTTGGCCACCCCCTAGTTCCACCCCTGTCGCCAACACTTCTCCCACAAATTGCAGCTACTTTCGCATTGCAAGACCGTCCACATTCAAGAGAATTTTTTAGAGAACGTTCAACCGTTGATGCTGTTGCAACTATTCGTCCATTGTTCCTGTCTACTACCTACATTTGCAGTAATATACTTCAACGATATGAACAATCTCAGCACATATCTCTTCAGCAGTGTCATCCGAAAAGATTTAGAGCCTATTAGGTAATGGAAGAAAAAAAATTGATTGAAATGGGTGAAAAATGATGGGTTCTATAGAAATATGTGGTTTAAAATGAGTTTGAGGGAAAAAAAATTGCAAAAAACTTTCATTAGCAAACAAGCCCTCAGTCTGTTAAAAGTAAAGCAGGTAATTTATATTAATCAAATGCAACCTAGATCAAGTAATTTACACATCCCAAGCACATAGGCTGATTGGCAATATCAAAATCATCTACTTTATCCTGTTAATCCATTGAATAACTCCTTCGAAAGAAGAAATCTTGTACATTTAATGCCATTTGATTTTAAAAAAAAAAATGCATACAACATATAACTACTTATTGATGTTCCTTCTCATTTATTTTCCTTGAGCTTTAGAAATTCTACCCAATTCAGGTAGCTGCTTGCCTACTACATTTTCTATGGGGCTTTTTCAGCAAACATATGTACAGATGATTTAAAAAACTGAAAAAAGATAATTAGTAATCATTCAAATCACAAGGAAAGGACCTGAAATCTAGCCTTCAATCTCCTGGTTAGGTAATCCCTCCATCATCAACATCATCATCACAACAAAAGTGCAGTTAAAAACTAGATTTCAAGCTCAAAACTAGTAACAGAACATGCATTAACATCTAAAATGTCATAGGGAGCAGAATAAATTAACATATGTAGAATGCAAATGAAACATAAGTACATAGCTTCTAATTCCAATGCTTGTAATCAAGCGCTTAGAAGGAAACATGAGGAATATAGAAAGTGAAAGTAACGAGCAAAAGGCATAGTACTCACTTGAAGTATTCAAGAAGAGGGATCACAAAATTTTAGGAGTTCTATGCATTGCAAAGGATTCATGCTTGTTAAGTTTAAAAGATAACAGATATAACTAGATTTGTTAGCTGACAGTTAGTAAAATTAGTTTGCATGGTTAGAAGTTGTTGTACAAATTAGTTATAAAATCTTTTTGTTTCCTTTTATATATATCCATGATGTATGGCACACGGAAGAGAAGATGATACATAGAAATTCTATGTTCAATATGGTATCAGAGAATTTTGCTTCCCTTTCACCATCTATTCTATAAGTAATTCTTTAGAAAATCATTTAAGAAACTTATGGATTCAGAAAATCCAATAGTTGCAGATACTCCAACAGAGCCAGCAGAGAACTCTTCTTCTTCAGTGAGCAATTCCGCCATTGATGATGGATCTAGTCCATACTTTCTTCATCATTCAGACAACCTAGGTTTGTTGCTCGTTTCCCAGCCACTAACAGGAGACAATTATGCCTCATGGAGTCGAGCTATGATGATATCCTTGTCTGTAAAGAACAAGCTAGGATTCATCAATGGATCCATTACTCGACCCGAAGGTAATACGGTTCTCCTCAATGCTTGGATCCGAAATAACAACATAGTCATCTCTTGGATTCTCAATTCCGTGTCCAAGGAAATCAATGCCAGTGTGATCTATTCCGAATCTGCATATGATATTTGGGTAGATCTTAAAGAACGTTATCAGCAAAGGAATGGGCCCAGAATATTTCAACTACAAAGAGAATTGATAAATCTTTCTCAAGGGCAACTATCTGTAAGTGCGTATTTTACTAAACTCAAAACCATATGGGAAGAACTCAGTAATTACAAATCGGTCTGTTCATGTGGAAAATGCACTTGTGGAGGATCTAAAGCTATTGCTGAATATCATCATACTGAATATGTCATGTCATTTTTAATGGGATTACATGATTCTTTTGCTCAAGTCAGAGGTCAATTATTGTTGATGGATCCTATTCCACCTATCAATAAGGTCTTTGCTCTAATTTCTCAAGAAGAGCATCAAAGAAATGTTAATGATTCTGCTGGAAATTCTGGAAGAAATTCAATGGGTTTCACAGTCAAACATGATAAAGCCAGTGCTGGGCAAAAATTTCAGAAGATGGAACACCCCATCTGTACCTACTGTGGATTCAATGGACACACTGTTGATAAATGCTATAAACTTCATGGCTATCCTCCAGGATACAAAACCAAGCAGAAGAACAACTTCAGTCAAGCAACGACAATCAATCAGATATCTGATCATCATGTCAACACTTCAGGCAATATAGACAATTTTATGCAGACACTAAATCCTGTTCAATATCATCAACTAATGGATGTATTGAACTCTCATTTATCTGCTGCTAAACTTGTTACAGAGACTGACACCAATCCAAATTATGCATCAGGTACTTGTTCTTCAGTTTCCAATAATCCAATTTTTTATTCTCCTCGATATTGGATATTTGATTCTGGTGCTAGAAGTCACATATGCTTTAATCAGTCTATTTTTGATGACATGAAACCAGTTAAGAATGCGTATGTCACACTGCCTAATCACATTCGAATTCCTGTTTATTTCATTAGGACTGTGAGACTCAATAATCATCTGGTACTGGAAGACATTCTCTGTGTGCCTTAGTTCAAATTCAATTTGCTCTCTATGAGTGCTTTAACTAGGAAATCATCTTTGCACATTAGATTTCTCACTCATTCATGCATTATTCAGGACTTGAACAACTTGGAGATGATTGGCAAGGGTGATAACATTGAAGGCCTCTATGTCGTTGCTGTGGATTCCTTCAACAAAAATAAAAGCACAGTAGATAATTTCTGCAATTCTACTGTGTCTGTAGTGAATAATGTTAGTAGCCATACTTGGCATAATAGACTTGGTCATTTGTCTTTTAAGAAGTTAACATTGTTGAAAGACCAGCTGCAATTTACTTGTAATGACCGTAAGAACAATGTAAATGCACCTTGCTCTATTTGCCCTCTAGCTAAACAAAGAAGACTTTCATTCATATCAAATAATCATTTGTCCCAGCAAGCATTTGATCTTGTACACTGCGATACTTGGGGTCCATATCACATTCCAACACATGAAGGTCATAGATACTTCCTAACTTTGGTAGATGACTGCACTCGGTTTACTTGGGTTTTCCTTATGAAACAAAAATCTGATGTTAGTTTCATTATTCCCAAGTTCTTTTCTCTTATAGAAACTCAATTTCACAAAGTGATCAAGAAATTCAGATCAGATAATGCTCCTGAGTTACAATTTACAGATTATTTCAGTACAAAGGGAGTTGTCCACCAGTTTTCTTGTGTGGAAAGACCTGAGCAAAATTCAGTTGTGGAACGCAAACATCAGCACCTTCTAAATGTGGCTAGAGCTTTATTCTTCCAGTCCAGAGTTCCTATCAAATTTTGGGGGGAATGTATCCTCACAGCCACATTTTTAATCAATAGAACACCTTCACCCATTTTACATCAAAAGACTCCTTATCAGCTTCTATATAATTCAGCAGTTGATTATAATTCTTTTAGAGTTTTTGGAAGCCTCTGCTATGCATCCACATTACCCTCTCAACGCACAAAATTTCAATCAAGAGCAAAAGCTTGTGTGTTCATTGGATATCTACCAGGAATAAAAGGATATAAACTATATGACATCACTTCCAAATTCTTCTTTGTCTCTCGTGATGTTATTTTCCATGAACATTTATTTCCTTTCCATTCCATCACATCTTCAAATGAAGTAATAGATCCCTTTCCTGACTTAGTTTTACCAAAACTAGCTTGTGATTCACCACCTACTCATAATATAACTCTAAATCAACTTGTTGAGGACCCTCATTTTCATTTACCTGTTGAGGAGCTTTCATCTCATCAACTTGTTGAGGATCCTTCTACTAGCCAAACTTCCCAAAATCATGATCCTCATATTCGAAGATCATCCAGAATTATTAAACCACCCTCTTACCTCCAATACTTTCATTGCAATTTGTTAACTGGTAAACCTCAGTCAAACACCAATTCTTCATATCTTCTGTCAAATTATATCTCATACAAGAATCTCTCCACTTCCCACACAACATATCTCCTTTCCATCTCATCAAACATTGAACCTCAACACAATCACACAGCCATAAAATTTGCTCATTGGAGGGAGGCCATGGCCACTGAGTTAGCTGCTATGCAACTAAATCACACATGGTCAGTCACTCCTCTCCCAAAAGGTAAACACTCCATCGACTGCAAATGGATATACAAGATCAAATACAACTCTGATTGAAGTATAGAACAGTACAAAGCGTGGTTGGTAGCTAAATGTTATACTCAATAGGAGGGACTGGATTTCATTGAAACATTCTCTCTGGTTGCCAAACTGATCACAGTTAAAGTTCTTCTTGCCATTGCTTCTATCAACAAATGGTCCTTAACACAACTCGATGTAAACAACGCGTTTCTTAATGGAGATATTTTTGAAGAAGTTTACATGGATCTTCCCCTTGGTTATCATCATCAAGGAGTTGTCCAAAATCAAGGGGAGAAGTTGGTATGTAAATTACACAAATCCATTTACGGTTTAAAACAAGCATCACAACAGTGGTTCTCCAAATTATCTGTTGCTCTTATCCAGTATGGTTTTCATCAATCCAAGTCTGATTATTCACTCTTCACCAAGGATACAGGAGACACATTTGTTGTTCTACTTGTCTATGTAGACGATATCATCATCACAGGTTCGGTTCGACAGAAATAGAAGCCTTGAAGAAATTTCTTCACAACCAGTTTAAGCTTAAGGATCTTGGCAAATTGAAGTACTTTCTTGGTTTGGAAATTGCCCAGTCTACAAAGGGTATTTTCTTCTCTCAACGCCATTATACTTTGCAGTTACTTGAAGACACGGGATTCTTAGCATGCAAACCAACTTCTCTTCCCATGGATCCTAAGGTCAAATTGAGTTCCTTTGAGGGAGATCTACTTCAAGATGCTTCTACATATAGAAGACTCGTTGGACGTTTGTTATACTTAACCATTTCATGGCCTGACATTACTTTTACAGTTCACAAGCTCAGTCAGTTTGTCTCTCAGCCTAGACATACTCATCTTGCAGTAGCCCATCATCTTCTACAATATCTCAAAGCTACACCTGGTCAAGGCATACTCTTCCCTGCTTCATCTTCTTTACATCTCCGTGCCTTTGCAGACGCATACTGGGGGTCTTGTTTAGACTCCAGAAAATTTGTTACTGGATTTTGTGTTTTCTTGGGTGATTCTTTGGTCTCGCGGAAAGCTAAGAAACAAAGTACAATATCCTGTTCTTCAGCTGAAGCGGAATATCGTGCCTTAGCCTCCACAGCCAATGAACTTGTATGGCTTCATCAATTGTTACAGGAATTTCAAGTGAAATCATCTTTGCCAGTTTTATTATTTTGTGACAATCAAGCTGCGGTTCACATTGCTACGAACCCTATATTTCATGAATGAACTAAACATATAGAAATAGACTGTCATTTCATCCATGATAAAATTACTGAGGGATTTATCAAGCTTCTTCCAGTGAGAACTCAGCACCAGTTAGCAGATGTCTTCACTAAGGCTCTTCCCACTGGCATTCTTTTTCCTTTATTATCCAAGATGACCGTCTTTGATATTCATCAGCCACCTTGAGGGGGAGTAATAGATATAACTAGATTCGTTAGCTGACAGTTAGTAAAATTAGTTTGCATGGTTAGAAGTTGTTGTACAGATTAGTTATAGAATCTTTTTCTTTCCTTTTATATATATCCATGATGTATGGCACATGGAAGAGAAGATAATACATAGAAATTCTTTGTTCAATAAAATACAACAATAATTCAAAGATGAGAAGCCAACTTCTATATTTCTTCTTATGCTTGTTGAGTTCCAAAGATGAGAACTCAAAAGATTTGTGCTTGTTGAGCTTGAAAGAAAAGAATTCAAAGACTAGGAGCCAACGTCTATATTTCTTCTTTATAGTTTATATATATTCCTTTTTCTAGTTTTAATTTCCTTCTGCTTTCCCTTCTGACATCTCCCCTTTCCAATTTCAAAGAACAAATTATATAACATTGAAAAGTTTAATCATGAAGATAGACAGATGGCGATATATGATATTTAAGACTTTCCCTGAACAAAATGTCCAAGACTGAACAATGGTCATATAGAATGTTAAAAAACTCTCAAATAGAACAAACTGAAAACTTTACCAAGACACAATTAAGCCTACGATGGAGTATTCCCCTATCTCCGGTGGCGGTGGTGGTGACGGTTGTGGCGAGGATGCCTGGAGGTTGCTGTGCTCAAGAATGCAAGTGTTCCAGCGGTGATGGCAAAGGAGACAACTTGAATGCTGGGTAAATGCTGGCGAGGGCGGATTGAAGTAGACGTCGTTGGTATTGATGGAGGCAACAGCATACGGACTGGAAAATCTCACCGATGGATGACGCAAATCACAATGTATGGTCACGAAGATTTGACGGTGGCGATAGGTCCCCTAACGTAGTACGAATGTGCGAATCTGGAACTTGGTTGAGGAATAGTTGCAGCGGAGATCTGAAAAGTGACAGCTGCGGGTGATCGTGGCAGGGACGATGAGAATCTGATAAGATGGATTGGTGGTAAAAGGGATGTAGGTGAGGACAGACGACGGTGAGATGCAGATCGACCAACAAGATCACGATCAAAGCAGGACCGGTGTATTTTGAGACTTGAGAGGAATAATATCCTATCTCCTATACAATAAGAGGATTCTATTTGTGCACTATTCATAAGCCACATAAGTCATATAGAAGTTATCTTCATGAGCTTGAGCTAATAGTAAACAAGACCTATGCATGGCTGATGTCGATACTTTTATTTGGCCCTGTGTTTTTTATTTCATTGCATCATTAGCTGAACCGTGCTGATTTTTTTAGGGGATAAATACATAACTAAGGTTTCTAAAATACACATTTTCAAAAGTAAGAAACTTAAGGCTTTATTTCAAAAATCAGGTCATAATTATTATATATTTTATTATTTGTGGTCACAAGTCACAATTTTTAGGTCACAATTTATTATGGACACAAGACACAATTTTTTAGGTCACAAGTCACAAATCACGTCATAAGTTTATGGTCACAGTCACAAATTTTTATGTCACAACTTATTTCTCGATCACAAATTATTCGATCAAGGCTTATTTTTCGGTCACAATTCACAAAGTTTCAAGGTCATAAATCTCGAATTTTATAGGTCACAACTTAATTTAAGGTCACAAATTTCAACTTAATTGGTCACAACTTAAAAATTTGTAAAGTCACAATTACAAATTGAGTCACAATCCCAATTATTCGATCACGACTTATTTCATTGGTCACAATTTACAAAATTACTAGGTCACAACTTATTTACAGGTCACAAATCTAGAATTTTTTAGGTCACAAAATTATTTTTGGTCACAATTCAAAAAATTTATAGGTCACAATTCATTTAACTATCACAAATTTCAATTAATTGGTCACAACTCCAAAAATTGTGAGTCACAATTATAAATTTTGTCACAATCCTAAATTTTTTTAGGTCACAGAATTTTTCTAGTCACAAGTTTCAAATTAATTTGTCACAATAAATCTTAACCCCACCCACCCCACCCCACCCCACCCCAGCTCACCACCACCACCATTAGCCAAACTGTAGCACGTCGACGTCGCCACTTCTACTACCGAACCCGCAACCAACCACCACGACCAAAAACACCTCGTCACTGTTGACAACCACCACAACATCACCCACGACAAAGCCACAAATGCTGCAACCACAAACTTCCACCAAGACACCACCTGACCACCACAACTATCACACAGCCACCACACCTCATCCACACAATCACCATCGAAACCACATCACCACCATGACAGCATCACTGCCATAATCCCTTCCACACCATCAGTTCCATAGTCACAACAAACACAACCACCAAGAACTGCCGCTGTGAACTTCTCGATTCACAAATGAAACTAGGATGAATCGAAGGAGAAATCAATAGCGGTAAGGCGCTACTCGATGGCCCTGCTTTAGCTCCGCTGCTTCGATATAGCAGCAACGCTGCCGTTAGATCTAAGCAGCGGTACTTAGATCTGGCGGCCTCTAGATTGGAGCAGCACCTTCCATGGAAGTCGCGGTGCCGCTGCGGAGGTCCGGAGAAGGTGTTGCTTCACCCTCCCCTTCTCTTTCAAACCCTCTCTTCCCTCCATCAAAGAAGGCCGCCTCCGCCTCTGCCACCGCCACCGTCACTGTCGCCTCTGCTGGAAATGAGTGGCGGAATTGGGTGAGTGTGGGGAGAGTTGGGTGAAATAGGAATTTGGTGTTGTGAACGATTAGAACCAGTTTAGGGTAGGTAATTATAATTTTAATAATATTATTGTTTAATATATAAAATGGAAGAAGACCTGAATTATGTAATAATAAGTCTAAAATCTGATTTTTGAATTTGAGACTTTAAGAAAAGGGGAGATGTAATTTCCAGTTTAGGGTAGGTAATTATAATTTTAATAATATTATTGTTTAATATATAAAATGGAAGAAGACCTGAATTATGTAATAATAAGTCTAAAATCTGATTTTTGAATTTGAGACTTTATAAGAAAAAGGGAGATGTAATTTCCACTTTTTTTAGCAACAAGGTTGAGTTTTGGCCTAAAATTTTTTCCCTTACGCAATGTCCATACTCTCTTTACATGTCTTGTACTATAATTAATTATTTTCTCATTTCTCCCTCTCGCGTCTTCTTCCCCTACTTCCCTTATTTCAAACTTTCACTTCCTCTTCTCTCTTTCCATGTCTCTGAACCCAGCAATTTTTTACACTTTCTATGCTCTGGCTTTTTGAAATAGGGACTTAATCACATTGCTATCATCAATGTTACACACGCCGACAATGAGGAGATCCAACTTATCACCACCGGGAAAAAATATTTTGTAAGTATTTGTTGGGATCATCGATATTTTAACTTGCTTCGGTCTCTGTTTCTCACTTTTTTCTTTCAGCCTGACTTCTTGTATTTTTAGCCCTCGATTTCTTTCTTGGAAATTATGATTTTTCCTCGATCTGATACAACTGTAGGATCATGGATATTTTAATTTTGCCCAAGCCCAAACCCCAAGCCCCAGGCCCAAGTGAGGTTCCAACCAAAAACCAATTGGTGATGGGTGGAGTAGCTCAATTAGGTTATATGGTGGTTTATTTCCTTCCTCACAACCGATGTGGGATTGTTTGCATCCCAACAGTATTTTAATCCCCACCATTTTTTTGATGTATTTTCGTTGAGTATAATCGGTACAGTAGAAGTCCATTTGCTTTATGTGACCGAAGAACCCGTCACCTCTCTTCATTTTTATGTTATTTGTTAGTTGAATAAATATAAAGGCAAAAAATGTACAGCTCCCCCCATTTCTTCCACTTCCGTGACTGGATATTGGTGTGGTAAGGAACCATGAAATTCTTTAAAAACCGACTGAAATCTTATCATTTCTTAGTCATATAATTGAACCAAACTGCTCTTTCTACCTCTCTTACAAAATCAACTAAAAACCAGAGTTCTTGGCTAATTTTGGGATTTTGTCGAGGAATTTTGTGGGTTATAATTCCTCTTTCTTGACTATGAAAATTTATTAGGGTTTTGGGGTCCTCTGATTTTTCTCACACGAGTTTGAACCCAAAAATTCCTTCTCGTGTGTGAAATTCCCTTGGAAACCAAAATGGTGAAGAAGGATTGCAGACGCCAAATTTATCAAAAATTAGCATTAGTTTGTTATTGGGGTTGCTTTGTGTGTGATTTTATTTAAGAATACCTCTTAGTCTCTCATCTCTTTTGTAATTTTTTCTACGGATCCTAAGCTGCTGAGCACAATAGCTATTTCCTGTTAATGTTTTTAATGTCATTTCTTGGTGATTATTTTAATCAGGTTTTCATTATTTAACATAATTTTTTATTGTTTTGCAGAAAATGATGAAAAATTCAAATGAAGCGAATTAAAAGTGATTCGAACAGGTAAGTTATCTTCTCAAAATGCAGAATGGGATGTTAAAAAAAGCTTTTGAGTTATCAGTACTTTGTATTTGCTGAAGTATCTCTGTTTATTTTCTCACAAAAAGGAAGACTCGGGGAGGCATTTTCTACTACACATCAAAGTAATCAAGATATATATATATATATATATATATATATATATTCTATTTAGTGGGCAATGGTCACACATAAACATATCCCCCATGTCCTTTGGTAATTGCTAGGTCAGCTTACATGCTTATTGGATTGTTGAGGTCCAGTAAAAAAAAAATAGATGTTCTTGTTAAATCTAGATTTCGTTGCTTCAATTAATCGTTTTTTAATATTTCTCGTAGTTTGCTTCATTTGTTTCAGTGGCTGGTTACTTGTAATGTTTTGTATTATTAACTTACTAAATTATGTTGATTGTGGGGGCAATATCAAGCAATGGCCTTAATGGTAGCCAACAGACTTGCACAAAAGGTGTTAAATGTTCATCTGGTAAGTTCAATTCTTCCCAAGTTGGGCTGCAAAAGGGGCGGAGCCAGGGGGTGGGCCAACTGGGCCCTGGCCCACCCCTGGCCCAAAAATTCCTTTGAAGGAAAAAAAAAAAAAAAATTTTTTAGGCAAAGCCCATCCCAAATGAAATTTGGTCCAGCTCAAACAAATGGGCTGGCTCCGCCATGCAATATGCATGTTAGCTTGACATGTCCTTCTCTTCCTTGGCTGCATTAAGTCATTGATAACATTACAAATTACAGATCACTGGGAACAAGTTTTTAGGAACCTAGAAAACAATATTTTATGCCTATAAAATGCCTACTCGATAGGGAACAAGTTTTAGACCGATCAATGGCTACTCAGGCTATATCTTATTTGTGCAACTTATATTCTTTTTCTAATATTTTATTTCCAAGATCGATGTTTTTCTAAATGTGTTTGGATTATTAGGTTGGTTCATATTTTGTTCATTAGCATTATCAAGTGTGTCAAGAGCAAAGGGATTTTGTGCATCAGTTTTACAATGAAGCCGCCTCTATGGTTAGAGTGGATGGGGAAAGCAACCAATCTGTCTTTGAAATGGTGGTAAGCTCGTCTTTTTATTTTATTTTTCATCTTTTTTGCTTTTCCTTGATAATGTAGTTTTGTGTTTTTAGATTTTAAGTTTTGTGATTTAAGTTGAGATCATGTTGAATTCATTGATTTGGCTTGACTAAAATTGGTGTATTAACTTTGTAGTGCATAAACTCACGATAATACAATGTAAATATTTTATATTAAGATAACTCATGTCTGGTGAAGTTTTTCGAAGTAGAAGAAGTTAGTATACATTTCATATTAAAATCCCATGTAAAGATATTAATGTAAACAAAGCCTGGATTCCTGGAATTAGAATATCAAAAAACAGTATATATATTTATCAATAATTTTTTTAAATATATGCGCTATTACGTACTCAACGACAATACGGCACGTGCGTCAAACTAGTATTTCTAAAAAAATGGGCCCTTCTCGTCGCAACAAATATCACGAGACGGATAGGGCTGAATCGCATTTAAAAACCGTAGGATTGATGCCACACGGACCCGTCAACGAAATGGTCTTGAATTGGACAAAACCGGTTAAGAATAGTTTGGTTTAAGTTTGAAATTTTTAATTGCAATTTGAAACCAAATCGGACCGGTGGAAAATATATAAAAAGGAAAAAAGGAAAATTTTCAAAAATTTTGCCAATATATTAAATTTAATAGTTATATGGGTATTCTTAATAATTTTTATTACATTTATCACCCTATTAGGCAATTACCATACTTTTAAAATTTAAATAAATTAAATAATCTCTATCCAAATGTTCGATGAATGATTTTGGTTTGTAACAACAGACAACGTAATCATATGTAATTGTTATATTGATTATATATTGTTTATCTAATCAATAAACATTTTTTTATTGTGGTCAGTTATACTCTCTCTAATTTTGAAACATTTTTTTTCTTGATATGATGATCACATAGATTTTATTGGGCATTTTGGCTTTATATAATTGTATTGTAACATTGTCGTAACTTTTATTGTAACATCTTAACCTAAAAATGTGGACAAAATAACTATATTGTAATTTTACTTTGATTTCGTTTTTATTTAAGCCTTCTTCGGGTTAAATTTTTTTTTCAAATTTCTCTTGCACCAAATAAGCTCTTAGTTAGTATTTTAATTTATAGTAGATATATTTAGTTTGTTTAGATTTATTGTCAATAAAATATAAATATATATCGAAATCAATAAACTAGTGATATACTAGAAAGGCAAAAAAATATACGGTGAAATCGGCACAATCTGTTTATTGGCTCACAAATCAGTCCACTAGTACACAACACCAAGTCGTGCTATTGTCGAGAGACACAGTTGAAATGGAAATGGCAAAAGACGGTGGTGGAGCTGCTAGAGCAAAAAAATTTCGAGGAGGGTGGAATGCGGCGATATAGTCATTTTATTATTGCAAGTCTACAGCAGCGCTGCTATTTTGCAGGGTGGACTCTACCTATTTATACATGGCTTGTGATCTACTGCAAGTCTACAACAGACGTTGGAGATGAGGAGATTCCAAGAGGCAGGAGGCTAGGTTTAGATTTAGAGATTTACTAGGTTTGGGCGGGTTTAGAAATTTTAAACAGTGAACCGGGTATTGAACCCGACCCGACCTGTTGCAAGTTGAAACCGAACCAACCCCACCCAAGTAGTATCGGGTCGGGTTCGCAAGTTTTGGTTTTATATGCCCAATCCTAGATACATGTTAATAATATGCGAATTCATCAAGAAATTGCAAAAAAGTTAAAAATAAAATTAAAAAAAGTATAGAAAACTATTCCACCTTTCATTTTGAAAACAAAATATAGCTTGTCCATGGATCTTTGTATGAGTGTACCACTAGTTATGGCAACGGGACGGGTATGAGTCGGGAACCTCATTCCCATCCCCAGTCCCCGTTACATGCAGGGCGGGGCGGGGTCGGGACGGGGGCAAGGGTTAAAAATTCTTCTTTTAAATCTCAGTTATTATTATTTTTTTTTATCAACCTTTAAAAAAAAAAAAAAAAAACCTTATTATTCCACGTCTTTAAGTTAGTAATTTAGGTTGGAATCATCCAACTTGGTTTAAAAGAATATGTAATTTTTCAAAATGTATTAAATTTTTAAATTTTTACTATTTTTTTAATTTTTAAATTATAATGGGGACGGAATGGATTGGGGACCTCATTCCCATCCCCATATTCGTAATGGGAATAAAATCATTACTATCTCCGTCCCATTCGAGGTGGGTTACCGCAGGGATCGGGTCTCGCGGAGGAAATTAATTGTCATATCTATATACCACCAAAATAAGTTTTTTTTTTTTTTTTTTTTTCAATATATTCAATCTTTCTTTTATTTTACTAAAATCAATCCACCTGTTCACTCCCGAGTTCTAAAACATCAGATCAAAATTTAATAGAACAAGAAGAAAGAACCTAGCTTTATGGGAGATCAATCTTTTCGGGTAAATACACCTTGAATTTTCGTTATAAGCAAACCCATGTTATGTGGTTCCAAAGCCAAAAATAATTTATTTTTTTTAAAGATAAAAGACGTGATTAAAAAGTAATTAAAAAATGTGAGTAATTGAAAAGAGGTTCAAGAAATTATATTCTTTATAAATTAATTTGTAAATATGTTAAAGAACATAGCATAAGTGTTATTAAGGTTAGGCAAAAATCAAACCAAATTGACAAACCCGACCAACCCAATCCAAATTAACCGACTTGGGTTGATTTTTAGGTGATTGAGTTGGTTTGCGAGTTAGAAAATGTAAATATGGCTCGATTTGGTTTGGATTGGTTGGGTTGTGTTGTATTGGGTTGGGTTGTGGTTGTAGATTAAGTTAAAAACCCAAATTAACCTAAACTAAATTGACACGTTAATGTTTAAAAACAAAAAAAAAAAATGTAAAAACACAAATATCTAGGTCCTAATTCTAAACTCCTACACCCATTTCAAATTTTCATTTCCGTGCCACACAATACTTGACATGTTAATATATTTCAATTTTGAGAGATTACTTGCTAGTTTTTTTTTTTTTTTTTTGACAATTAGTACTTGCTAGTTGATAATACAAATTTGGTCAAAAAATTTGGGCAAAAAAATAACTAGGTTAAATACATAAGGGTGTTTACACAAATACCCTTATTTTTATACTGTGTTTTAAAAGATTTTAGGAAGTAAAAATAATTTGTAAATTTTGAGTGCCACTTTTTAATGCTTTTGTCAGATTTTTAATAATTTTGCCACTTTTTTAAAAAATGTGATACAATGTCACTTTTTTTTTTTTTTTAAATGATATGTATGTTACTTTTTTTAATCAAACATAAATCAAAATCTTAGAGTAAATTCATGACTTGTTAATTTTATTCAAAATTTATAATAATTGTGCCACTTTTTAAAAATGTGACACAATGCTACTTTTTATTTTTATTTTTTATAGTGTCATAATGTTATGTTTAATCATTTTCCTTTTAACTAAAAAGTGACAATTTGTCACTTTTTTTTTTACTTGAAGGTCAATTTTTTATTTTTTTTTCAATATTTATCATTGACTAACAAATTACATAAGTCCACAAACACTAGTATATACATTACACATTCTCCCTTTTCCATAAACAAACATAATGTCACTTTTTTTTACTTGACTGTTACTTTTTTCAATTTCTGTAATATCCATAATTGACTAACAAATTATTCAAATCCACAAATTGTAATAGATACATTACATAATATCACTTTTTTTTTACAACATGTAACTTCTTATCACTTTTTTTTTTTTTTTAATTAAAAAGCGAGACGAACTATAAAAATGACACGGTGTCACTGTCACTTTGTAGCGACCGAGAATTTTTACGCAACTTAATAATTATTTCAAAGTTTCGAAAATCGTGCCGCTGAGATCTCACCCATTTTTACGTTAACGTCGCGACGCATTCGTCTAGCAAAGTTGAAAAATATCAGTTCGTTCAATTTTAATTAAATTCCGAGTTTCCAAAATTTTATCATTTTAATTATTTATGGAAATTATTATTTTCAAAATCATTTTAAACCTGAAATTGCGTCAAGTTCATTTTATCAATTTCATTTTCCCGACCCAGTTGATTTAGCGTGCAAATTTCCCTCGAACTATGTGCAATGCTTGTCTTGATTTTCACACCTACCAACCTCCATCAATCATATCCATACCATACCCTAACCCTATATCATCCACTCCTCCAAACCCAACTCTCAACCTCACCAACCCACCATTTCTATTACCAATACACTTCCATAACCACCACACTGCAGCTCCCACCTCAATCCAGTCACCACCGGTCAGCCACCACCACCTCACCATTCACCATCATCCCCACAACACTCAAACCACCTCCATCCACACGCATCACTACCAAAATCGATCACAACCCTGCTGCCCCAAACGGCCACAACCACAATCCACCCACACTGCCTCACCCCAACACCATCAACCACCAACGCTGCCATTGTCGAAACCACCCAACCACCTCCAGCACTTCCAATCAACCCCTGCCCCTTTACCATTGTCACCACCGCCACCTCGAAACATCCCAACCACCACAAGTATTACCACCCAACTCATCTCTGATTCCACCAGCATCATCAATGAATCCACAGCAAACCAAAACCGAAACCACTGTACGAACCCATCATCATCATCGCTGCCCAAAACCAAAACCAAAACCAAAGAGGAGAACCCATTTACTTACCTCCACTGCAGAACCTATTTCAACCGGATTTGTCACCGGAAATCGCAGCCAAGATCGAACCTTAAGCTTCGTTTTTACCTCGGTTTCGCACTCAAAACTCGCACCCAATCCCTCAAATTTGAACCACTTCCTGTCCGCCGCTCGCCTCCACCTTGCGTCGGCGTTTCGCCGACCAAACCGCCGGAATACACAGCGATTTAAGCTACGTTTTTCCCCGGTTTGTCCTCGATTTCAGCCCCAAAAACTTGTTTTTGTTTCAGTCCTCTCCTCTTGGTCACCGCCACTCGACGGCGGTGATACCACCGTGATATCGCCGGCGCTTAACGCCGGCACAGCTCCCACGCGCCTCCTCCTCCCTCCCTGCTCTGGACGGTAATGAGAGAGAGAGAGAGAGAGATGAGTAAAGAATGGTTTTATTAAATTTTGATTTTTCAAAATTGCAGCTTGGTCCCTGAAGTTTTAAATTGTTTCAAATCAGTCCTCAAGTTTTAAAATAATCTAAAACAGTCCCTACAGCTTAAATGTTTTAAATCTTACTTTAAATTTCAAAGGTTGTTATTTTAGTCCCAAGGTTTATGAACTGTTTATCTCAGTCCCTGCCGATTTAATTCATTTGATTATAAATCCCAAGTTTTAAAAATAGTCATCTTAGATCCTTAACTTTCAAAGTATTCATTTTAGTCCTCCAACTTTCAAAAATCAGCGATTTCAGTCCCTAAATTGTAATTTATCATTTTAACTATAAATTTCAAAAGACTAATTCGACTTAATCTTCTAATTGGCTAGACGAAGCGTACGGAGAATTAAAGAATTGAAGTCGTTCCCGCTCAACTTTGCACTCATCAAGTTTAAGGTAGACTCGCCCCTATTAATTGATTTAAATTATGATTGCATGTGAATGTGTATATTATGTGACTTGTGAAAAGTCATTTTTATGAAAACGAGCCTTTATTCCCTCGTCAGGAATAATGATGATATGAGTATGCGGACAAGATTGAGAAAATGCCCCTTGAGGGAGCCCAATCCGCTACAAGAAATGATGATGTTATGCATAACATACGTGCCTCATGAGCACGAGATGAGACTACCAACACCCGGTTTTCTAAAGAGCCTATGATTTTCAAAAGAAGCCCCGTGCTTTAATGCACAAGAAGAGACTACCCACACCCTATATTTCTAAAGAGCTTGCATTTATGTGTTTAATTATATTGTAGACTAATTAATTGGCGATGAGTCTACTGAGTATTTCTATGAAATGCCCATGTCTATTTTCAACAACATTTGCAGATTTCGGAGAGGGTGGCAAGTGATGGATGATTGTGGCAATAGTCGTTAAAGGGTTGAAAGTCTTACTTTAATGATTTCCGTATTTCCAACCATGGGAAAATTTTGAGAATTTCAGTTATTCGAGAAATTATGACTTTGTCAATTACTTTACAATATTAATGGCTCGATTATTATTTCGAATTGTTTCATAAATGTTTTCAATTTTATCGACCATTACAGTTTTTTTAATGTTGCCAAAAAAATGAATTTCAATTATTTTTTCCGCTAAAATATTATTTTAAAAGTTAGATCAGACAATGACGTGGTGAACCGGGTAATTAGAACTCGGGGCGCTACACACTTTTTTAGAAGAAAAAAAATGTGACATTTTGTCACTTTTTGTTACTTGAATGTCACATTTTCAATTTTTACAATATTCGTCATTGACTACATGCGTCGTAACTTACAAATTATATAAGTTATAAATAGTAGTAGATACATTACACATTCTTCAAAATGGAAAAATCAAATTAACATAATTCTAGCAAAATGTAATATGACACTTCACAGTCCTTGCATCAAGAATCTTTAAGGCCTACACTTTTGACTCTCATAACCAAAGCTGATGCAAAGCTAATTATAGCATCCAGATCAGCCAAGGTAATCGAGGAGCTTGGAGTATTAAGTAGATCAACTTTGTTGAAGGTAACTTGCAATCTACACTCTTGGCACCAACAAATTAGACAAAAAGACATGGGAGCTCTTTTTCCACTCGAGTCTCTGAACCTCTTTTACCTGCAAATGTTAATTATCAACACACATTTATTTCACCCACTGAAAATGCCATCAGGCACTGCCACCAATGGAGGCGGAGAATCCAAAGAAACTTATGTGCAGTTTTATTACAGAAAAAATTCATTATCGAGGCTCGATTAGATCCCCATAGCATCAGTTGGACATAAAATATTATGAAAGCCTCATCATCGCCTTGTATCAAGATCCCTTATTATTTGGAATGGACAGTTAATAGGGTTCACATCGGAGCTGACAGCTAGTGATTACGGCCATTCAATTGCTTTTTACAGAACCTACTTTGTTCTCACCGGAGCTGACAGCTAGTGATTACGGCCATTCAATTGCTTTTTACAGAACCTACTTTGTTCTCACCAATGCCATATCCATCCTCTTACCAAACCTTCTCTCTCTAAAATCATCTAAATCTTCATCTATTATCAATGCTCATTCCAGAATCGAAATCCACAATTATCTAATTGTAATTGTTAATCCTACAATAAAGGTTATGCTATGAGATTCCATGATCTTGTCCTTTCAACGTCCTTGCTCCGGAGAATGGTGGTTGTAATACCCAGATCAGGAAAGATTAAAAGATTCGATAGGTACAATTCATACTAATAAGGTGCACATTCTTTTTTGAAAGTCCATTGTTAGAAACACACAGTTAAGTGTGTTTGGCTTGGAGCAATCCTATGATGGGTGACCCCTGGAAAGTTTTCTCGAGAAGCATGCGAGTGAGAATAAAGCATACTGTAAAGGTCTATATTGGTACAGTGGAGACAGTACATCGTCAATCTAACTGTCGGGATAGCCTGTTAAGTGGGACCCAAGTCATTACAAATGAATCCGAAGTGTTACTAAAAAATAATTGGATATTCTTCATGTAAATGCGGAAGCGTAAAACAACAAATACTTCTTTACTTAAAAAAAAGGATTCATAAACTTGCCACAAGAAATTGAAAATTTTCCCAATAAATTTATAATAACTTAACTTATCATAAATATGTCTTGAACAATAAATAAAGCTGAAATTGAAAAGTCAATACTTAAATTTATTCAAAATCAATTGATAGTCCACATCACCATTCCACCACATATTCAATCGACTCAAACTAGTCTGTAAAATTTTAAAGTAAGAGTGAATATTTAAAAATACTTAGTAAGATACGTGTCAATTCTAATTCAACATAACATAAATATATGGTACATTCAATACAAAACATTTTTCTCATTTAGAGCAGTTGACCGAGATAACAACTAGCTCAACAAATTAATTAACAATCCCCACATCGATCCCGAAGGATTTAACATATCATCCCGAAGGATTTAAATTTTGAAATCGACGCCTAAAACATTAAAAGTAACAATATATCAACATCATGACTAATTTAAAATAATTTAAAATTTAACCAATTGTACATAATGTATCTTACCTTAATAAAAGAAAACAATTTCTTAAACGAAATCAGCTCTACTCTCTAATGAATTGATGTGAACTTGTGTTCGAAAAATATATTTTGTGTGGTGATTCATCTAAATCTCGGCGCTATATATAGATAAAAATTAAGATACCAAATCGAGTTCTAAATCAACTTAAACTTGAAAACCATGTATTAACGGGGTAAAGATGAAATTTGATTGTGATTATCCCAAATATTGTGCAATTGATGTGTCATGGACTTACAAGGCGCCAAAGGAAAACCAAAACAGAGGCTCAGCTATGCTGCTATTGAACCAAAAATAAATAAATTCTTTTAAACTCATATTCTTTTATTTAAAAATAACTCGACGTGGTTTTATCCAAAATAGTATTATCTATGATAAAAAATCGTAATTAATCATGATCTACAAAATGAGCCAAATATCGCTACAGTAATTATCTCTCTATAAATATCTGGCCGAAATAAATTTGTCGTCAAGACATAAAACACTTTAATCCTTCGACTTTTCAAAATTATTAAAAGACATCAATGATATAATTGTATCACTAACTATTTATATTCTATAAAATAATTTAGGGTCTTAGATACCCAGATCAAGAAAGCTTAAAATATTTGATTGGTACTACTCATGCTAATAAGGTGCATCTTCTTTTCGGGAAGTTCATCGTTAGAAACTCTATAGTTAAGCGTGATTGGCTTGAAACAATTCTATGATAAGTGATTTTTGGGAAGTTTTCTCTGGAAACGTGCGAGTGAAGACAAAGCATATTATAAAAACTCATGTTGATACAGTAGGGACAGTACATCCTCAATCTGACGGTCGGGGACAGTCCCTTAAGTGGGACACGAGTTGTTACAAATTGTATCATAGCCAGGCTTTGGGGACGAGGCAAGTTTAGGGGGGAGCTTCTGGTGGGGAAGTGCTGTGGTTGTGGACTTTAGTACTTACACCTTTGGTGCCTTTCTTTTATTGTAATGCTCTCTCCTCACAATTTATGGCCCGTGTTTGAAGTGTGAGAATAGGAGGGGTTGCGTTTAAGAGTGGGGAACAACAAGCTACTCTATTTTGTAACAATATGGTTTCTGCTGTTGATTTCCATCTAAGGTGTATGTATTTGTCGGATATTTCTTAGTAGCACATACTTTAGTATGATATCCCAAATTATTAAAGTTTTCTTCTTTCACAAGATTGTATGATTTCTTTTCATGTGGGATTAGAGCCGTGTTCTCGAAACCTAATCAAATTACGTTTGTACCCATTATATCGAGAGAGTCGCAACTGCTGTTACTCGCATGATTTTTGTTATTCAGGTGAAGATTCTATGTCCTTGATTTCGGTGTTGCTATATAGTTTGAAGTTTGATCTGCATAGATGTTAATGTTCATACCTCATAATTTTGATTACCATATAGAAATATAGTTAATTTCCCGTTGATGGAGTAGGAGTACTGTGGTTTAATAGTTGTTCATTCAAATTTGAGTGACCCCAAAAAAGTTTCATAACATGGACTTAGGGGTCTCTCTGACTATTTTTTGTGTCACATTCATCTTCTGAAAGTACTTTAATACTTGATGTGTGAAATTATCATATACTAACCAACATAATGATATTTAAATGTAAATGTTTCCCATTTTAAATTAAGTTGTGGTAGAGAAGCCATTTCAGTTTCACATTCCATCAGGAATTCTTTGAAATTTGCTTTGATTTTTTATTTTATTTTATTTTTTTGGAGGAGATGTAAGATAAATCATGGCCTAATTATGATCATCTTTTGAAATAAGATCAACTTGATTTTTTCATGTTTTTTATTTTTCGTTTCTATTCATTACCTAAAATTGTTAAATTTCCATGTTTTTGTCTCTTATATTTCCTTATCTTTATCTCAATTGCTCCCGTGCTAGCTTTGAAAAATTGAAGGTGAATCTAGATATATGTCTTCGTGGTACAAATACTAGCTCGAGCTACACGTTACGAGGAACTTGGATTGTTTGTCATAAGTATGGTCACCTTTATCAATGTGAAAGTTACTAAAATCTGCCATATTTACAGTGTGATTTCAATTAAATTTTAGCTCGATTTAAACTCAGGACTCAAAAGTAGATGTTTTATGCTAATGAAATCAACAAATACGTCAACAATTTGGGCAATGAACACATAGTTGTGATTATTCAAAGTGTCGACCTAAAAAATTCCAAGATCAGATTGGGTTCTCTATTTATTCATATTTAATTGCCTAAGTATGTACACTTGTATATATTTGGCATTAAGCATCTGTTTGGCAAAATGTTTTTTTTTTTATGATTTTAAATAACACAATTCCTCAAATCACTTTTTAACCACACAATTTCTCTCTCCATTTTTCAACCACATATTCTACCTCGAAAATATAAAAAAACATGTTTTTAAACATACAACTTTTAACAAACAGAAGCTAAATTTTTGTAGTTTTTGCTTCTTTTTTTTCAACTGTAATTTTTCTATAATTTAGTCATTTTCAATTAAATTTGTTCATGAAACGCACGATTGTAAAACTAGATCGTAAAACTAGTTTCAACCAAGTTATTATCTCCGTATAAATACGTAAATACATCCAGATCATGTTACACACACAAAATGAATGACACACCCCACATGGAGGGAGTTCACGTATAGATGGGTCCTCATGTATTTTGTTATACATTTTGTGTATCTATTATCGTCCGCTCCTCCTCCTCCTCCCAACTAAGTAAAAACTCTTCGTACAATCCAATTTCATCTCTGCAATTATCCACAAGATGAGTAGCCAAGCTGAGTCTTCCGACTCGTAAGTTTCAATTTTCGAACTCTTCTACGACTCGATTAAATCTTCTACAATGAATGGCCGATAAATTTGTGTTGCCGGATTTTTGAAGTTTTTTCCTTCTTTAACAGGAAAGGCGGGAAGAAGGATTTCTCGACGGCTATTTTGGAGAGGAAGAAGGCTGCGAACCGGCTGATCGTTGATGAGGCTGTCAACGATGACAACTCCGTCGTCTCGCTCCACCCCGCTACCATGGAGAAGCTCCAGCTTTTCCGCGGAGACACTATTTTGATTAAGGTTTTATTTTTATTGCTGGGTTTTACGTTTTTAAGGGGAGATTGTTTAGGGTTTCTGAAAAATATTCGGAGCTATTAGTTAAGAATTGTTGCTAGGTTATTTGTTGTCGTATTATGGATCAGCTTTTGGAAATATATACTTGCTCATTAGGTTTTGGTTTAGGTCAACTTAAAATGGGTAGGCTTGAATTAACTTACTTTGGTACTTCGATATGGTCAATTCTATTTGAAATATGTCTTGATAGAAAGGATTTGTAAATTATGAGTTGTGTTTGAAGGATCTGAATTTCTTTGATTAAGACTAACTAAGCCCTCATTTGCGTTATTCTGTAGAGAGTGACAATACATGACCTTGCTTTGGGATTATTGCCAGCTGGATATTTGGCTGTTTGTCATTGATGGTTTTTTGTTAAACACCATGTTAGTTCTGTGAGATACAACCTGTATATTAAGGTTACTGAGGTTTTAAGATCAGTTTCTGCGTATTCCAGTTCTGGTCATATTTACCTTTTATTTTTTTTCTATAATATATAGGATGCACAAATAAAACGTTTTGTGCTTATATAGGGGTTAACTCATAACTGTATGAAGAAGTTAACAGGGTTTCACTTCAGAATTTGTGTTTATGATTCTGGGCTTATTATATTGACATTCTTGGTATTCTGCTATGATGCTTTCCAGGGGAAGAAAAGGAAGGATACAGTGTGCATTGCCCTTGCTGATGAGACCTGCGAGGAGCCGAAGATTAGAATGAACAAGGTTGTGAGGACGAACTTGAGGGTTCGGCTTGGAGATGTAGTATCTGTGCACCAGTGCCCAGATGTCAAATATGGAAAGCGTGTCCATGTCCTGCCGCTGGATGACACAATAGAAGGTCTAACTGGAGATCTGTTTGATGCGTACCTGAAACGTAAGTCCTTCAACATGATTATACTAACTGTTCGGCGGCTTGTGCCGCCATTTATTTTGGCTTATTTATGTTTTTTTTTAATGTAAAACATGTGGTTAAAAAGTGGTTTAATAAATTGTGTTAATTATAAATTGATTTATAAATGGTAATGATTATGTTACCAAACAGAGCATAAATTGTTTGGTTTCACTTGTGATTGGCTTTAATAAATGAGAGTTGGTTGATTCAATATTATCTAGTGCTTGTTTACTGCCATTAAATGCATGGAATGCTCTTTTTGATGAGTTGAAAATTTGCATCAGTTTGCTGTTTCAATGATGTTTCATCCTGTTCGTCTACTTTCTGTAGTTTATGCTTTGCACAGTCTTGCTTAACTGATAATATTCCATCTGCAGCTTACTTTCTGGAGGCATATCGCCCTTTGAGGAAAGGGGACCATTTTCTCGTGAGAGGTGGGATGAGAAGCGTGGAATTTAAAGTCATTGAAACTGATCCTGGGGAGTATTGTGTAGTTGCCCCTGATACTGAGATCTTTTGTGAAGGGGAGCCTGTAAGGAGGGAGGATGAGGATAGGTTAGATGAGGTTGGCTATGATGACGTGGGTGGCGTCAGGAAACAAATGGCTCAGATTCGTGAATTAGTGGAATTGCCTCTGAGGCATCCTCAGCTTTTCAAATCCATTGGCGTGAAACCACCTAAAGGAATTTTGCTTTACGGACCTCCAGGTTCTGGAAAGACCTTAATTGCTAGAGCTGTTGCAAATGAAACAGGTGCTTTCTTCTTCTTGATTAATGGGCCAGAAATAATGTCCAAATTGGCTGGAGAGAGTGAAAGCAATCTTAGGAAGGCATTTGAGGAGGCTGAGAAGAATGCACCATCAATTATTTTTATTGATGAACTTGATTCAATAGCACCTAAGCGAGAAAAGACACATGGTGAAGTTGAAAGGAGGATTGTTTCTCAACTCTTGACTCTCATGGATGGACTGAAATCTCGTGCACACGTCATCGTTATGGGTGCAACTAATCGTCCAAACAGCATTGATCCGGCTCTTAGAAGGTTTGGTAGGTTTGACAGGGAAATTGACATTGGCGTTCCTGATGAAGTTGGACGCCTTGAAGTTCTTCGTATACACACTAAGAACATGAAGCTTTCTGATGATGTAAGGACATCATTTTATTACTTATAAAATAAATTTTTTTTCATGGGAACAAAAAGAAAAATTTACATAAATAATTATTATGACGATTCAGGTTGATTTAGAAAGAGTTGCAAAAGACACCCATGGCTATGTTGGTGCTGACCTTGCAGCTCTCTGCACTGAAGCTGCGCTCCAGTGTATTAGAGAGAAAATGGATGTCATTGATTTAGAAGATGATTCTATTGATGCTGAGATACTGAACTCTATGGCTGTTACAAATGAGCACTTCCAGACTGCTCTTGGAATAAGCAATCCTTCTGCTTTGCGCGAAACTGTGAGTGACTTTCTGCTCTAACATATCTACTTGCAGTGATGGGATATGAATTTTAATTTTAATTTTGTGATTCATATTCCCTATTTTCTTACTTGATGAGCAGGTTGTTGAAGTGCCCAATGTCTCCTGGGAAGATATTGGAGGGCTTGAAAATGTCAAGAGGGAGCTTCAAGAGGTAATTGAATCAATTTAGATTTGAGCTGTACCATATTTTTGTTGTGCGTTTTTAGGAGTTGACTGTTGCTAACCGTTTGTTTTCTTATAGACCGTTCAATATCCGGTGGAACATCCAGAGAAGTTCGAGAAATTTGGCATGTCACCTTCTAAAGGTGTTCTTTTCTATGGTCCTCCTGGATGTGGTAAAACCCTACTGGCGAAGGCAATTGCAAATGAATGCCAAGCAAATTTCATTAGTGTTAAAGGGCCTGAATTGCTTACCATGTGGTTTGGAGAAAGTGAAGCTAATGTTCGTGAAATCTTTGACAAGGCTAGACAATCTGCACCATGTGTTCTCTTCTTTGATGAGCTTGATTCTATTGCTACTCAGGTTGGTCTTCTGAATACTATGAATTTTTTTTTTTTTTTTTTTTGAGTGGGGAGTGGAGGGGATGGAGGTACCAATCCTTGAACCCTTGACCTCCGTTGCTTATTGTGAATTGTTGCGTAGCATGTTTATGGGTTTTTATAAACTGGTCAAACATTCTTACAAGCACCTTTTATTGCCAAACATTTATGAGCTTTAAAAAAAATCCTTTTTCTTAGCAAATGATGGAAAATGAGCTAAACGAAAGGCGAGCAGATGGAGTGATATTTTTTTTTTTTTTTGAGCAAGTGCTTGTTTTTTTTTTTTTTTTTTTTGGCCTATGCAAAAACCATTTCCCCTTAAACTATATTCCCTTACATAAAGGCATTTCGGAAATTCGTCATACTTGATTAACTTAAAAGTAATTGTGATTAATATATTTATTAGCTAAACTTGTTCAAAAATGAATTCTATTCCATAACTCCACTTTTTTACTTGAAAAAGCTCATTTTTTGTAAGCCCACCTAAACATGCTTATAATCTTGTAACCTTGAAGCGTATAAGAGGAAAAAACCATTTAGTTTGACATGTACCTTATATTGTGTTCGAGACAAAGTAAGGTAAACTGTAAAGAACTGCAAGTGTATTTTATTTGCCTATAGTAGTGCCAAAGACAATGAAACTTCTGTTCAACCATTTTTGTGTTATTGCAGAGGGGAAGCAGTGTTGGAGATGCTGGTGGTGCTGCTGACCGGGTTCTCAACCAACTCCTAACTGAAATGGATGGCATGAATGCAAAAAAGACCGTTTTCATTATTGGTGCTACTAACAGACCTGATATAATTGACCCCGCACTTCTGCGTCCTGGTCGTCTAGATCAGTTAATTTATATTCCTCTCCCAGACGAAGACTCTCGTCATCAGATTTTCAAGGCTTGTCTCAGAAAATCACCACTTTCCAAAGATGTTGATCTGAGAGCTCTTGCTAAATATACTCAAGGATTTAGTGGGGCAGATATCACAGAGATATGCCAACGGGCTTGTAAATATGCAATAAGAGAGAACATTGAGAAAGTAACCCTTGCTCTCTTCTTAACTTACCTTTTCTTTTAATTTCTGTGAATACATGAGATTATCCATTTATCTCCATACGACCTGACGGCAGTAAAATTTGATAATAACAATGATTAATCATAAAAATTGCTGGTAACATGAAGATATCACATGTACTAATTATGTTTTCTTTTCTCAGTGTGCACTCTCAGATTTACATACATTTTGTTATTCTTCTATGCCCCTTGGTTTCTTGCAGTATGTTTCTTCTGTTAGTTTCCTTTACATTAGATGAAAAATCTTTCATTGTCATCAATTATTTGTACATTCTCTCTTTTCTAGAAGATGACTCAGACAGATGACATTTTTTTCTTTGCAACCTGGCCCTTGTATTAGGTAACAGAAACAGATTTTGATTAAGCCCCCAAACACGCCATTAGTATTTTGCAGGTTTCTATTGATTTTAACTGCTACAATATACTAGTAATTCTGGTTTCTGCTTGGTGGAACTTCAGATGTTCTCTAGACACCAGATTACATTTGGCCTTTTCCTGACCATCATGATACCTAGTATGATTAGTCCCATGATCTGTAATCTTGTCAGCCGCATTATCTTCAAGACTTGATTCTATTATTTGAATATACAAATTTGAAATAAAATTGGTCCGTTTTAATATTATGGGTGCTAGATGTCATTCACAACTGACGACAAATTCTCCTTATTTCAGGATATAGAAAGGGAGAGGAGGCAAAAGGATAATCCTGACTCAATGGATGAGGACGTTGACGATGAAGTGGCGGAGATCAAGCCTGCCCATTTTGAGGAGTCCATGAAGTATGCACGTAGAAGTGTTAGTGATGCTGATATACGCAAATACCAGGCTTTTGCTCAGACCTTGCAGCAATCTCGGGGATTTGGAACTGAATTCCGGTTTGTGGAGTCAGGAACTGGGGCTTCTGCAGCTGATCCTTTTGCAGCCTCTGCTGGTGGAGCTGATGAAGATGATTTGTATAGTTAGATTTCCAGTATTACTTTCCCGTAATCTCTCCTTCATACATTTGTAGTAGACAGGAATGGGTGATCGTTTGCTTGCTTGCTTATGTTCCTTGAAGTTATCTTGCTTCTGAGATTCTGGAATTAGTATGTTACTCGGTTAACTCATTTCTTCCTGGCCGAACAATATGGTGTCCAACTGCTTTTCTATTGTGTGGTGCCTTTTTTTCTTTTAAGCCGTTGTTTGGCCCTCATTGCCCATTATAAATGAAACACATTTTTCCTCCTCCTTTTCAATTAAATATTTATAAATAAAATAATATTAAATTCGTAATAGATTTCTTACTTTTTAATCATACCTTCTTGTTAAAATCACCATTCAAAAAAATTATTTTTTTCAAATGAACTCTTTAAAGCTAACATCAGAGAGAACTGAAATATTATCATCCTATTCTAGCATTCTTCAAGGAATGGCTTGCAGGTGACGTTTGGGAAAATATTAAGAGCTTGTTCGGTAATGTAATGTAATTTTTTTTTTTTTTTTTTTTGAACGTGTGATCTAAAAATATTTGAAAAGTAAAAAAATTGTAGACTTGATTAAAAATGGATGGTTGGGATTGAGTTTGAAAAGTTGAGGTAAAATTTTATTTCTTACCAAACATGCTCTAAAGGTTATTTCTAAGCCTCTGTTTGCTGAAGTGTTTTATAAACAAATTAATAAACTATTTTTTAACCACAACCACAAGTATTTTAACAAGTAACTTTTCAATCACATATTTATTTTACTTGAAAGAAGCAAGTTTTTGTATATAGAAACAAATAACTTTTATGAAACAGAAGTCACCGTTTTCGCCTAACAGTAGGATTTTGTATTTTTCAGTTTAGAAACTAGACAGTTAATTTTCCAAATAACTTTTGAGATGAAAGGACGTATATACATTTACTGTTATTAATAGTGAACCTTCTAAATATTCACGGTGTAACAATTTCATTACAGATTTTGTACATTTATTTATGTTAATAATATATCATGGCAAATCTGTGAAGTTGTATGTGTTGTATTAAATCTTCACAACTTCAATGTCTCATTATTGCTCGTTTATTTGAAACTTCTTCCCTCCACCCTGTGCTTCTTGGACAGTTGAATTGTTAAATGAGTTGGATATGTTACACTCACCTATTTATTATTGTATGTTATGCTTGGTGATTATTTATTGCATTTGTTATGAAACTTGTCTCCACACAACAAGCATTTTTTTTTCCAGGGGTTTCACCGTCACTATCACGTATCTTTTCCTTTTTTGCTATTTTTCCTCTCTATTTCCTCGACTATTTTAAACACTCGAAAATCAAAATTTGACACGTCATTATAATTTAAAATTGAAGTGTCAAAATTTGAGGGGAGTATAGTTTAGTTTTCTTATATTTTCTTAAAAAGCTGAATTGTATGTTACAAATTGACACTTCACAGTTGTAGCAATGTGTTAAAATTGAATGAGGGAATAAGGACATGAGGATAGTAGATTTGAAACTTGTATACCTTTTGTATCATTCAGGTAACACTTTTCAATTGAGTTGGATGTACTATTGTTGTCCAATACATAATACTCCTTTTGTCATTGGCATGGCATAAGTTCTTACCTTGCTAGTATCAAGTATCAACATTTGTGTCCTTGCAGTAAATAATTGAATATCGTTAATATATTGAATATTTTGTCCATTACAAGTCAAAATGTGTCTCATGTTTTCATCAATTTCTCCTCCAAAATTGAGAGGCAAATGAATTTCAAAATCTTTTGTAATATCGATAAACAGATGATTTTAATCATGGACCTGTACACTATTTCAAATGATCGGTGGTCAAAAGTTCAATACGTTTAAAGAGAAGATATATAAAAATATTTTATTTTATTGTTCAAGATTAGGACAATGTACAATCTACACATGGATTGTCGTATTACAACCAAAATTGTCAAACTTGATTAAAAAATAATAATAATAATAATACAATCTTCATTTCCTTGTACACTCCACAAGAACACTCATACTAGAGCAAATGAATTACAGTTTTCGAGCCAAAAACCATGTACTCACCACACACCCAAAATCAGCTAGTAATCTCACAAGTTGGCTTGACCACGTTACATTAATCCTTCATCTCAAACACGTATCTAAGTTTGCTGCGAATCCTTACTCGATAAGCACCTCATCGAGCCATGAGTGTGATAGTTCACATAACGACTAGGGGCGGACGAGTGGCCAGACCCTTTCGGCTTGCAATTCTTCACTTCTTTCTTATGGAAAACTCTTTGCTTGTGACTCAACAATGGTTTTAAAGTCACAAAGTCACTAACCTTGGACCCTAATGGCAATGCAGTAGAGGGTGCACTAGGCAATATTGGATGATGCCTAGCCATTGTTTCATATATTGGAGACAACAAAAGAAGACAAATAAATGTTGTTCGAAACATATTTGGAGAAATTTAGGTTTCTTTCCTTGTGATGTTTGCGTTGTGTGGAAAGAGAGGTTCATATGGCATAGGGGAAGAAGAGGTGAATAGGGGACTTAAATAGACTCGTGAGAAGCACAGCTAATTGAAGGCAAGGAATACTTGGACATTTGAAATTATTACACACACTCATATATTTATTTTGTACATTTATGCGTTAGTTTATTAGATTAAAACTTTTCAATTGTCACTGTAGTTTGAACTTAATTTGCTTTTCAATCTCATGGCTTTTAAAAAAAAAAAAAAAACTTGGAATAGTCATTGTAGTTTCAATGTTGTTTTCCATTCGTCGGTTTGTCCCATGTTTCAAAGTTAACAAACTTGGTGACGTGACGAACAAAATTTTAATTTTTCAAACGAACAGATGGAACAGTGTTGAAAGTATAGTTATATAGAGAAAAAACCTTCAAAGTGTAATAACATTTAGTGAAATTTTTGCGTTTATTGACTGTTGAGAAATAAGTTTGAAACTACAACGATCAATAAAAAAAATTAAAGTTCAATGAGTATTGAAAAACAATGTTAAAAAGTATAACCTAGATACTACATGTCATGTTTAGTTGGATAAATTATTTCTTTCATTCAATATGTTTGAAAAAAAATGTTATTTTGTTAATCTTTATAACGTCACGTATGTCTAATTCAACGTACTATAGAGAGTGCACGGGAGATGGGAGTGAGTTGGTTCGTTGGGTGCATTTTTTTGAGTGTTTAGTGCCTGACGGGAAGGTGAGAATGTCCGTGAATTTCTGCCAATGCAATTAAAGTCAAATTTCAAATTTCCCTTTATTTTATTTTTTTTTAAAAAATTCAAATTTCCCTTCATATGTGGCGACGCCTCATTTACATCAACTGGTGATATTTTGTGGAGTGTCAGGTAAGAGGGACCAATGTTTGAGTACTAATATACACTTTTTTTTAAAAAAAAAAAGTTTATCGAGTTCAATACCTCAACTAGAGGTGGAGTCTGGTAGTATTAGATAACAATACAAAAAATAATGAACAAAAAATTAATTTATTTTCTTGTTTAAGATATGAAATGCGGTACAATCTAACTAAAAGAATTAGATGTAATAGTCTCATAATATTCTATTAGTTTCTAGTCCTGCACGCAAAAAGTAAGATTGAAGTAGTTTAAGTAGGGGTGGCAACAAGATAGGGAATTCTCGAACCTCATTGGTACCTGACTTGAACGGAGCAGAGAAACGAAGGTAGGGATGGGATGGAAATGAAAAAAGTATCTCCGAATCGGAGACGGTGATGACAATCTCCGACCCAAACCCGTCTCTGATTAACAAATCCAATTAAAAAAAGCACAAAACAATTAAAACGTCCTAAGCTCAAAAATAAAAGATTAGACTCAATTGTTTATCTCAAAGGCCAAGTATTTTATATGAAACCAAACATTACATTTCATTTGAAATTTTAATTGTATTATCAGATTCTCTTGACTCAGTGACTCTTCATCATTCATATTCTCTCCCTTGCGTTGTGGCTCTCGCCCAAGTCTCTAACTCTGCATCAATCTGCTTTCGGTTACCGCCAACCAGCTATCGATCATCGTTAGTCCTCCACCGCCCCCACATGCATCAAAATTAGTTGGATTGCATTTGATTAAGTTAAGGTACTAGTTAATCTGACTCATCGTTTCTAGCAGATATTATTTAATCCATTAGGTATACGGTGTTGTGAATCATTCTAAAGAGAAGTTGAAAATTGTGGCATATCTCTTTGCTTTCGCAATTTCAACTGGTATACACTTTTTAGGTACCTATAGAATGAATTTTGTATCGATTGGATTTGGAATCTTGAGACCACAATTACAATTCCATGAGACATGATTGCAAACTTGGCGTATTTTGAGTCCAGATAATCTCAGTAACAATATTCTCCTGATATAAAATTTAGAATACGTTCTGAAACATGAACATTTGTCACCTATTACAAGGAATTCTAATTCACTACTTTTCATAAATATCTGGATTTCATTCTACTCAACAGAAATAAGCGCTCCTATATAAATTGTATCTTTTAGAATTGTATGACTTGAAATTAAGGTAAGAATAATAGAGAAGAAGTTGTGGTTCATTTTGTATACTTCAATTCTATCTATTTTGTACTTCTGCTTATACACCGTGGATGATATTAATTTTAGCTAAGTGGATATATAAAAGAGAAGATTATAA
Organism: Ligustrum vulgare; assembly: GCA_963555705.1. Classification (NCBI taxonomy): domain Eukaryota; kingdom Viridiplantae; phylum Streptophyta; class Magnoliopsida; order Lamiales; family Oleaceae; genus Ligustrum; species Ligustrum vulgare. Next base: position 45,796,250 of record OY743170.1, on the reverse strand, counting down.
ATTATAGGATTAGATGCTTGAACAAGAATTAACTTAAACTAATTCGCTTTTGAGTTGTTATTTGTTAATAATAGTTGGAGTTATATCGATAAAATGCTTTAATATCCACCATAAATATTGATTAATTGTTTAAACACGTTTTAGTTTAATTCGATTAAATTTTATTATATATTTAGCCCTGTTTGGTACCGATTAAAATCCAAATTATAATCGAAGTTAAAGTCAATAATCAATTTCAATCACATATTTCATGAGATGCATAACATTTTAACCACACATTTCATTAACTTCTATCAAAATTTATTAAGAGCAACTCCAATCGTATTGTATAATACACCCAATGTGTGATTTAGATTTCTAAAGTTGTCGAATTGATGTAAAAGGGGATGCAATTAGAATTCTAGCCAAAAGATGTAAAAATGGATTCACATTTACATCTTGTTTTACACCTAATTTCATCTAAACTTAGCTTTCTACAATCCATAAAATTTTTCTGTGAGATATATAATTAAATCTATTATATTAATTTACATTACAATTAAAATTTTTATATTAATTTGCTCATTTTTAATTTTTTAATATTTATTTCTTGACTAAATTTCAAAAAATTTTATGTCGATTTATTCGTAATATTTATATGTATGCACAAATAAAAAAATAGATTAACATAAAATTTATTAGTTAAAAAAATTGTGCAAAAACTAAATTTAAATCTTATAATTTGCATCTCACAATTGGAGCAGAACTTTAATATAGATCCCCCTGGAGGTATATTGAGATGAGAAAGTGATTTTTGGGAGGTGTAAATTACACCACTATTGAAGTTGCTCTAAAAATCCAATTTTGATTTCCATGAAACAAGGGCTTAGTATAATATGTTCTTGACTTGTTATACTCTTATCTAAATATAATATTTAAATCAAAGTAATTTAAGAATTAAAAAATAAATAATAACATATAGGGATATAAATGGGGATTTTAGGCATCCCCGTGTCCCGTATCGTCTCGTCCCATTTAAGCGAGATGGGATGGAGATGTTGATGGTAAGTCTTCGATTGGGGAGGGGGGGGGGATCCCCACCCTGAATCCGCTCCATTGCCACCCCTAATTTTAAGGGATATAATTTAAGTACGACCAAAATTTGTGATTTGATTTCAAAAGATGGCTTCAATTGAAGACTTTAACCAACATTCAATTTCCATGTTTTGAGTAATTCAAGCTAGTTTTCCATTGTTGATATCACAAAATTTAATAACATGGAAAAAGTACAAACAATTTTCCAAAGAAAAAAATAAACTAAAATGAAAAAGAGAATGGAAATTTTGAAATTTGAGGCATCCTAAGAGCATTTTTGCAAAGAAATATTATTTTTTTGTCCAGGCCATGCTAAAACCCCACAGGAAAAAAAAAAGAAAGAAAAGCCAAGAGCATCAACCAATGGATAAATTAATATTTGTTAATTAAATTTGCCACTTAAACAATAAAGTGAATGTTAATTGATACATATACGTTATATTTAGCTAGTATTTGACATTTGATTAGTTAAATTTAATTAATCAACCATCTATTATTTAACATCTTGTCTTGTATTTATATCTACTAGTAATCGCACCCGTGCGATGCACGGAATAAATAATATTTATTGAATAAGTTGTAAAAATACAATGCCCGATAAAAATAATACAATAAAAAAATAATAATAATAACTTGCATACACAAATTTTGAATAATTTATAATTTCATTTCTCCCTATAAGATTTCTTACTTTAATGCATAAATTGTATATTCAATATACAATCAAAATATCAAAAAAAAAAAAAAAGTTATGAATTGCATTTTTTTAACAGTTAATTGTTCATTATCTAGTTTCCTTAGTTTATTTATTCATATAGAATTGATTATTCAAAAATAATTTTTTTTAATGTTCATTCACAAGGTTACATATTATTTTAAAACTAATTTTTCACAATTGCACATACTACTTTTTAACCACTCAATTGATTGATTTGACAATTATTTTATTTTTTATACTACCTTCTTTCACTTTCAATCACACATTTAAAACAATTTCTATAGTTTATATCAAACTTACTCCTATTCAATGGTTTCAAATACAATGTGACATTTTATTTTTCACCAACTATTGAAAATGACCATGTTACACACACACACAAAAAACTATTTTTTGTGCATGTTAAATAAATGTATGGACTATATTTTATTTTTAAATAGAATAAGTTTTATAAAACCTTATATTTTTATTTTCTATAGAATTCAATGAATTAATTGTTAAAGTCTGTAGTATATATTTTACAAATTGATTTTATTTTAAATTTATAAAAATTAAAAAATAGATAAATGAACAAAATGAGTAAATTTATAAAATTAATTTCAAAATTACCAAAGAGTTTATCGAAACCTGAAGTTGTAGAAATTAAAATGATTTAATTGAATTTACTTAGAAAGATCGGATATCATTATTTCTTTTAATTTGATAAGAAAAAAGATTTGAAATTAATCATTTATGTCAAATTGAAGTTAGGTAAGAAATGATAAATATCATTTTATGACTTAGATGAGATAAATTAAAAAGATTGAATTTGAATATTGAAAAAAGTAAAAAGTATAAGTATAACTTTTACCTTTATTATTTGAGGCAATTTTAAGAATGATATATTTAGAGTTTGCTCTCATTTGTTAACTTGTATTGAACTTCTCGTTAAGATCATGAATTTGACACCTATATTGCATATTTTTTTGACTTCAAAATATTACAATACTTTTCAAAAGAATAAAAATAATATACAATTTGATCTTTTTATAAATTTTTTATTTTTTACAATCAATAGGTCATTTATTACATGTCACCTATAATTAATTTTGCATTAATTGAAGTTTCCTAATTCAATTAATAAAATAATTAATAAAATTACAAAGTTTCCTAAAATAGCAGAGAAAAATGGCGGGAAACTATGTGTGGGTTTTTTTGGCGGCTATACTATTATTATATATATTAAGATATATATATATATATATATATATATATATATATATATATATATATATATATATATATATATATAAACACACACATAAATTAGGTTGCTGGCCTGACTCCAACTCTACAGGTTGCTTCCTTTATTAACGGCATGAGTAAATAAAAGCAACATTCACATCTTTCTTTTCAAAAATGGCCTTTAGTTTTTGAATCTTTTATTATCCATGGAGTTATGAAATGATGAGTGGCGGTAGTTTTAGTAGTTGAAAGTAGTATAAATATAAAACTTTTTACCTCTGCAGAGGATGGTGTGATAAATGATTTGTTTATTGCAATAAGATCTCAACCAAAGGTAGTTGATTAGAATGGATTTATTATTAGTTACATTTTCCAATTCATTTATGAATATTAAAGAATATAGTTGTGGGGTTCTTGATCATGGAGTGTGAATTTAAATGATTTAAAGAAGAAATTGCATAAAGTGGTTGTGATTTCAAGAAAAAGGGTTCTACATAGAAGTTAATTCTTGAAATTTATTGTGTTTTTTAAGAAAGGGGATACTGAATTTGGTGGTTAGGGACGATTGGCTTTAATTTGAATAAATGTTGAAGTTAGTTACTAGGCAATGAATATTACTGGGAGTTGTTGGGAAAATGGATAATTGAGAAAAAGCAAAACTTAAAGTCGGATTAATTAAATTTAAAGGAGAGTACTTAATGAGCTTGAGCATGCTGGTGGAGAGGCATATTATACATACTTGGTTGCTGTCTTTCAATTCAGGACATTAAGTTATGGACCATCTCCATCTATGTGTTATTATGGATTAATTAATAATGACCTAATATCTAATTCCGAGAGCAATAATAAACAAAATGGACACTGTAGAACAAGGATGTATAGTAACTAAATTCTTATCTAGTCCTTTGGATTTTGTTATTTCTGCATAATTCTTGACACCCGTCTTACCTCCATTTTTTTTTTTTTTTTTTTTTTTTTTTTTGTCTCTATAGATTGATGAGGGGAAACATTTTTGGTCTTCGTCGAATTTCAAAATGATAGCACCACCACCAGTCCACCATTGCTTGAAGAAAACATAAGGGGATATTTTATATTTGTATTTCGGTTTTCAGTTTTTTATTTTGTTTTGTTTTGAGTTTTCTATTTTAAATGTTTATTTTGGGATTGTTGAAAATGTGATATTTTTGTGATTTTGGAAAACTGGAAAAGACGTTTACTTTGAAATTTCAAGAATAATTATTTTGTGATATGTTGTATGTTAAAAAAAATGGTTAATTTGTTTAATTACAATAATTTCTAATTTTAATATATCAATCAGTTCTATATTTTTTATTCATATTTTATTACTCTGTCAATTTCCAAGTTGAGAAATTGAATCGTAAAATGAACAAACTCTAGAACCATGAATAACTTAGCTATATTGCTTTTGGAACACAAGATTGAGATTGAGAGAAGTGGCCTATATGCAATCAGAGCTAGCCAATATACATTGAGTTGTCTTTACATGTAAATATACATAAACCTTGTTTAAGCGTAGGGAATGTACGTGGAGAGTGCAGGGAAAAAAGACTTTAAGACACAAACTACCTGCCTTTTATGGAACTAACTTTGGTTCTCGATCCATATTTTTATCGTTCTCGAGTACCAAACAATGTAATTAACATACACTAATTAGTTAAATTAAAACATGATGTAACAAAAGTTAAAACAAAGTGCAGAGTGACCAAAGCAGGAGAGATGCCACCCCATCAAGAGATCCGCCACTTCGCTTCCTTCACCAGCAGCAAGAGCATGCTGTGGAACATGCGGGAAAATATTTACTTGACTGCTGGAGGTGGCAGCCGTAAGGGCAAGAGAGATTCCATTTCATGTCATTTGAATGAACCACTCAACAACTGCCTTGCATCCCCTCTCATCAAAGGACCCAAGAAAGTCATGGCATTTCCCTCTACCACTAGACATTCCAAAGCTAGGTCAACATCAAGCCAACATTCTTGAAAAATCAATCCACACAAATGAGAAGATCAATCAATTAATTAATGATCAAATTACCTATTATTACATAATCCAATGTATTAAATAAAATCTTGATTTGTTAAGAACTTCAAAGTGAATGTAATTGGTGACGAAACCACTCTAAGGAATAGGAGAATTTGTAAAATATTAAGCAGAATGGTCCAAAATTTCCATATATAAAAGAAGCATCTTACATAAGCATTTCTCTTTTATATAATTATATCAATGAAAGATCAGAGAAATTGAAATGCCATCTCTAGCATAACATTCTTAGAAAATTCAAGAGACCCAAGAAATGAAGGCAAAATCCAAATAGAAATTTCGTCAATGATGTAAATAATTTTCCACAGGCCCCAAATCTAATTACCAAGACGTGAATAAATTTTCTATCTCTAATATCATTAATAACCACAACTGATAAATGGTCAAATCAAAACTTAATGCAATGAATGTCGAAGTGTTTACCAAGATGATAACATTCAAGTAAAAGAATTCCACTAAAAGAGCCTCCTACGGTTCCCTGATATACTTTATCACAAGTTCGAAATAGAAACAAAAACTAAAACTGAGTATAACGGCTAAATCATGTGCTGCCCCTATTCCTTTGGAATAGTCATTACACCAAGATGAAAATACATATATCCATGTGCTCATTTTTCCGAAACTAAAGAAGTTAGTGTTAAGTAACTTAAAAGGATTATCCAACCTAAGCAAAAAGAAGGAAAGAAAAAACACACGAAATGAGTTCCAGTCTTCTAGATGATCAATTTTATTGCAGATTTTAAAACAATGATGACATTCCAACTACAATCTACTTGGAGTAAATCCATTGGGACTCAAGACCTATAGCATTTTTGCCATAATTTTTGGGTTAGTATAATTAATTGTCCCATAAAAACTAGACAATACAGAAATGAGATTATGTAAGTGTTAGATTCAAGAAAAAGTGAAAAAATATTCAACTGAAATAAGGAACTTTTGTGTTGTGGGTTTGAGAAAATATGGATGAAACAAAAATCACCACCAATTTCACTACGCCGGAAATGATAAAATTGACGGAAAATACAAATTATTTGCAGGAAAATGTTGGATTCTAATATTATTATAACAAAACTGATGCTGTAAAAAATCATAACCTTGACATGGTAAGATCTGGAGCTGCTCGATCACAGTCTTGGATGACATGTAAAAAAGGCGAGGAGGATTCTTCCCGTCGCCCCTCCGGTGTGAAAATTAGTTTTCTAAAGAGAAAAAGTAGACGGAAAATATAAAACTGGAAAACTATATTAATGATGAATGAATAATTTTTGGTTAGAGGAGCTGTATTTATAAGCCTCAAAAGCTTGTAACACTTTTCTATTATGAGAATAATTCCTCTTTGTATAAACTTACTTTTTAAGAGAAGAATCCTTGTAAGTATTGAACTTCTCTTTTTTGGGATCTTCCCTTATGGGGAGTGCTTTATTTTATGGCCTACGAATGTGGACCATTCATGGGCCTATAGACAAGGAATGACTCGAGGCTTGCTTGGATGAGCTTTTGGTGTGATGAGATCAGGATGGGTCGACCTGAAAAACCCATTGTACAGCAAAATATGGATGTGGTCGAACAATGCCCAACCTCACTATGGGAATGTACTCGGGCATGAGGGCCGACCTATGCGCATGTGAAGGGGAGGATTCGATGAGTTCGAGCAATATGCCCAGCCTATAGCTTTTGACTGCTTTTGACTGGGAAGATCTATAATATTCAAGGCCATGGCCCATAGTCCTACTCTTAAATGATGTGATCGGAAATTCATTCAGATCATGGCCGACCTTAGCTTAGTGGACCGACCTTGGAATAGGCCGGCCTTAGCTGAATGGACCGACCTTGAAAATAGGCCGACCTTAGCTTAATGGATCGACCTTGAATAGGCTGACCTTAGTTGAATGGACTGACCTTTATTAGGCCGACCTTGGACCCATGCTCTTATTTTCGATAAATAAGATCGGGACTTTTTAGACTGATCATTGGCCCCCGTGCGTCAAAGGTTGGGCTCCGGCCTCTAGACGTATGTCATAACAAGTGTAATTGTTGCTATGGTAAGGTTGAGGCCGTGCCATGAAACATAGATCTCACTTTTACCTGAATTAAGAGTTTATCAAAGCTCGAAAACAATTGAGAGAGGTATTTCATTTGTTCGACCTCATGAGTTTCATTAATTAACAAGTTCTAGCCCTTTGCTTTGAATAGTTTTTTATCAGTAGAGGTCTCTTGCCTACCCGACCTGATATATTAATTCATAAAGAAGGATCATTCCTTTGACTTCATGTTTTTAGGAAACTAATTTGCAAGGTTGTGCTACATGGTCGACCTTGTAAATTATTTGTAGAGAGATAGTCGATAGAGGTCATTCCTACCCGACCTTGTTAATTCACAAAGAAGGATCTTTCCTTCAACTTTGTGAGTAATAGATGGACGGTAGAGTTCATTCCTACCCAACCTTATTAAGCAACTTTGTGAGTAATAGATGGAAGGTAGAGTTCATTCCTACCCAACCTTATTAATTCACAAAGAAGGGCTTTCCTTCAACTTTGTGAGTAATAGATGGAAGGTAAAGTTCATTCCTACCCAACCTTATTAATTCACAAAGAAGGGCTTTCCTTCAACTTTGTGAGTAATAGATGGTCAGTAGGGATCATGCCTACCCGACCTTATTAAATCACAAAGAGGGATCTTTTCTTCGACTTTGTGAGTAATAGATGGTCAGTAGGGGTCATGCTTACCCGACCTTATTAATTCACAAAGAAGGGCTTTCCTTAACAGTGTTTTCTGGAAAATAATCTGTAAGGTCATACTGTGTGGCTAACCTTGTAAATTATTTATACAAAGAAGGGATCAAACCTTTGACTTTGTATTTTTAGAGAAATAATTTATAAGGTTGTGCTACATGGCCGACCTTATAAATTATTTATAGAAAGATGGTCGATAGAGTTCATGCCTACCCTACCTCCTTAATTCACAAAGAAGGGCTTTCCTTCGACTTTGTGAGTAATAGATGGTCGGTAGGGGTCATGCCTACCCGGTCTTATTAATTCATAAAGAAGAATTTTTCCATCAACTTTGTGAGCTATAGATGGTCGGTAGGGGTCATTCCTACTCGACCTTGTTAATTCACAAAGAAGGATCTTTCCTTCGACTTTGTGAGTAATAGATGGTCGGTAGGGGTCATTCCTACCCGACCTTGTTAATTCACAAAGAAGGATCTTTCCTTCGACTTTGTGAGTAATAGATGGTCGGTAGGGGTCATTCTTACCCGACCTTGTTAATTCACAAAGAAGTGTATTTCCTTCGACTTTGTGACTAATAGATGGTCGGTAGGGGTCATGCCTTCCTGACCTTATTAAGTCACAAAGAAGGATCTTTCCTTCGACTTTGTGAATAATAGATGGTCGGTAGGGGTCATTCCTACCCGACCTTATTAATTCACAAAGAAGTGTCTTCCTTTAGCTATGTGAGTACCTTATTAATTCACAAAGAAGGGCTTTCCTTAACTTTGTGTTTTTAGGAAAATAATCTGTAAGGTCATGCTGTGTGGCTGACCTTGTAATTTTTTGCACAAAGAAGGGGTCAAGCCTTTAACTTTGTGATTTTTAGGAATTTATTTGTAAGGTTGGGCATCTTGGCCGACCTTGTAAATTATTTGTAGGGAAGCAATTTGTAAGGTCTGGCATAATGGTCGACCTTGAAAATAATTTGTAATGTCATGCCATGTGACAGACATTGCAAATTATTTGTATGAAAATAACTTGTAATGTTGTGTCATGAGACAGACATTATAAATTATTTGTAGGGAAATAATTTGTAAGGTCGGGCATAATGGCCGACCTTGAAAATTATTTGTAAGGAAATAATTTGTAACGTCATGCCATGTGACAGACATTTTAAATTATTTGTATGAAAATAATTTGTAACGTATTGCTTTGAGACAGACATTGTAAATTATTTGTATGAAAATAATTTGTAACATCGTGCCTTGAGACAGATATTGTAAATTATTTGTATGAAAATAATTTGTAACGTCGTGCATTAAGACAGACATTGTAAATTATTCGTAGAGAAATAATTTGTAACGTCTTGTCTTGAGACAGACATTGTAAATTATTCTAGTGCTTGATCTTTTGGCTTTCATTCTTCAGAAGAAACACTTTTATTGAAGGGGGACTGGATTGTGGGACTCGTTAAAACCTTACTCAGAATAAAACCTTTGGAAAAATCTGGATAAGAAAAAAGAGTACCCGTCCCTGACTCTGAAAGCAGATAAATTTGGCGCGCAGGCCCGACCTTGCTGACAAAAATCTAGATGGACTTGCAAGTCCATAATTAAAATTAAAGGAATGGGTTCGCAGACCCGACTCTTCTATAACTAGACGACTTTGTGACTGATAAAAAGATCTTGCAGAAGAATGGTGCCTAATTGTATTAGGGCTTCAAATTTTCGATGTTGTATGGTCGAGGAAGGGGCTTGGAGTTCATGGTTCTCAGACTGTATGAGCCCTTCCCAACCTTTTGAATGACTTCGTATGGTCCTTCCCAAATAGGTTTGAGCTTCCCAGGTTGATGACCAGCTGCTTCGCTTCGGCGTAAGACGAGATCCCCCATTCTGAAATCCCTCTTTTTTACTCGGAGGTTAATCTTCTTGGACATGGCCTATTGATAAGTAGCTATTCTTAGGGCCGCATTTTCCCTGACTTCTTTCAAGAGATCTAGACTTTCCCTTTGCCCCTCAATATGATCGGGTGATTCTGCAGTCATTACTAGGAAGTTGGGAAACGTCACCTCTACTGGAATAGCAGCTTCCATTCCAAAGGCTAGCATGAATGGAGTTTCCTCGGTTGCTGTCTTGAATGTTGTTCGATTCGTCCATAGAATTTTAGGAAGGAGATTGGGCCAATCACTTTTGGCACTATCAAGGCGAGTTCTCAGGTCTTGCAAGATAAGTTTGTTTGTTACCTCAGCTAATCCATTACTCTACGGGTGTGAAACTGATGTTAACCTGTGTTCAATCCCCAAATTCTTGCAGAATTGCTTGAAGGCTTGACACTCGAACATTATTAATGATCAGTGTCTTGGGAAGACCAAAACGACAGATGATTGATTTCCAGACAAATGACTCCAACTTTTATTCTGAGATTACAGCGAGAGGTTCTGCTTCTACTTATTTTGTGAAGTATTCCACAGCCATTGCTAGAAACTTAACTTGGACATGAGCTATTGGAAAAGGCTCAAGTATGTCAATTCTCCATTGTGCAAACGGGAATGCCCACGAGATCGAAGAGAACTCTTCTACTGGATGATGTAATCAGGATGCAAAATTTGGCACTTATCACAAGTCCTCACATAGTTGAGGGTATCCTTCCTCATGCTTGACCAGTAGTAATCGTATCTTACTAATTTTGTTACCAGACCTCTTGCCCCGGTGTCCTCCACAAATTCCTTCATGAACTTCGGCCATAGCAAATGCTGCTTCTCTTGGGGTCATACATTGAAGGTAAGGAAGTGTGAAGCTCCGGAGGAATAAAGTGTTCTACATGATGGTGTACCTTGGAGCTCTTAATTTGAGCCTTCTATCTTCCGCTTTGTCATCTGGAAATTTTCCCAACATCAAGTATTCAATGATTGGATCCATTCAACAGGGCTCATTCTCTCCATCACATCGGGTTGTTGTGTGATGGTGGGCTCATAAAGTGTTTGCACAAACACAGTCTTTTCCAAGTTGAAAAAAGTAAGTCTTGATAGGGCATCAACTTTATGATTGGCTGATCTTGGTATTTTATCTATGCTGCAAGATTTGAACTTTCTTTGCAAGTCCAGAACCCTCATTCTGTAAGATGATATCTTCTCGTCTTTTGCATCAAAAGTGCAATTAACTTGTTCTACCACCAACTGTGAATCACTCATGACTTTGATATGATCGACCCCGAGATGATGCACAACCTGAAGCCCGACGATGACAGTCTCATAATATATCATTATTAGTGGCCGGGAAGTTAAATCTAATTGTGCACTAAATCTCCATTGTGCCATCATCTTTTCTTAGTATGATTCCGGTCCCCGAGCCCCACGGCATTCGATGCTCCATCTACTTGCAAAGTCCAACCCTCATCTTTCCTGTCATGACCCGCTGGCCCCCAGGTCTTGGGGCGAGTTCGGAGACGAAGTCTACCAAGACCTGTACCTTTATGGATGATCGGGGTTTGAAAATGTCATATTCCCCGAGTTCGATTGACCACTTAAGGAGGCGACCAGAGACGTCTCGCTTTTGCAAAATTTGTTTCAAAGGTTGGTTTGTGAGGACTATTATGGCATGGGCTTGAAAGTAAGGCCTCAATTTTCTGGCTGCAATGACTAGTGCAAGCGCAAGATGCTCTGCCAGTGTATATCGAGTCTCTGCATCTAATAACATCTTACTGACATAGTAGACTGGTTTCTGAATCTTCCCTTTCTCCTTGACAAAAATGACGCTAATTGCAGATCTGAAACTGCTAGATACAGAAGAAGATCGTCTCTAGTATTCGATTTTACTAGTATTAAGGGTGTTTCCCAGTACTCCTTGAGTCCTCTGAAGGAAGTCTCACATTCTTTGTCCGATTTGAACTCCTTATTACCTCTGAGAGATTTGAAGAAGGAAAAACATTTATCTGCTGTCCTTGACATGAAACGGCTCAATGCTGCCACTCTCCCTGTAAGTTACTGTACGTCCCAGATGCTTTTGGGAGGCTCCATTGTCAGAAGAGCCATGATTTTGTCCAGGTTGAACTCTATTCCTCACTGGGTGATCATGAATCCCAGAAATTTTCCCTAGCTTACCCCGGAAGCTCACTTTGCAGGATTTAACTTCATCTGATGTTGTCGAAGTGTAGAAAATATATCTTCCAGGTCGATCACATGGTCTTTCTTTCTTGATCTCTTCACCACCATGTTATCGACATATACTTCTATGTTCTGCCCAATGTGTTTGGAGAAGACCATGTTCACAAGTCTTTGGTAGGTTGCTCCTACATTCTTTAGTCCGAATGACATGACCTTGTAGAAGTAGATTCCCTCGTTAGCAAGGAATGATGTTTTTTCTTGGTCTTCCTCGGCCATTCTGATTTGGTGATACCCCGTGAAATCGTTAAGGAAGCTGTAAAACTCAGAACCTGATGTAGAATCCACCAATATGTCAATCCAGGGAAGAGGATAACTATCTTTGGGGCATGCTTTGTTCAAATTTGTGAAATCTATGCAGACTCACCATTTACCATTAGCCTTCTTCACCAAGACCACGTTGGCTAACCATTCTGGATACTTCACCTCCTTGAAGAATTCTGCTTTGAGAAGATTATCAATTTCTTCTTTGATAACTTGCCTTCTTTTGGTAGAAAATTGTCTTCTTCGTTGTTTCACAGGCTTCTTATCAGGATGAACATTGAGCCTATGTACGAAAAGTTAGGGGTCTATCCCAGGCATGCCTTAGGCGCTCCAAGCGAATACATCAAGATTTTTCTTCAAACATTGCACTAGCTCTTCTTTGGCCATTTTTGGGAGCTCCTTCCCAATGGCTAAAGTTTTTCCTTTTGAGATAAGGACTTCCTCCAATTCTTCTACTGGTGACATACGTTCTTCCATCGATAGTTCAATCGACATCAATTTTGTATTTTCCCTTCCAATGCAACTGATATAACAACTTTTGGCCATTGCTTAGTTACCTCGCACTGTTTCTATGCCTACGAGAGTCGGGAACTTGTGTACTAAGTGATATGTTGATACTATTGCTCTTAACCTGTTCAAGAAAGATCTTCCCAAGATAACGTTGTAAGCCATCGGAGTTTTCACAACCTGGAACGGGGTCATTCTGGTGACCTTTTTTCTCCTGATCCTAGCGAAGTCGGAAGATCTATCAAACCCTCTGGTCTTACTGTTCCACCACCAAAACCAGTTAATGGAGTAATGACCTACTGAAGCCCATACTTTGGAAGTTGCATCTTGTTGAAAGCTTCCAAAGAAAGAACATTAGCTATGCTTTCGTTATCTACAAGCACTCTTCTCACATCAAAATCTGCTATTATGGCACTGATAACGGCTGCATCATCGTGTGGATAAGAAATTCCTTCCATGTCCAGGTGGCTGAAACTTATGTTGGCTGAAAGTTCAAGATCATGACTGGATGACCCAACCTCCTGACTTCCCAGTGCCCGGGCATGGTTCTTCCTGGAATTATTGGAATCATCCCCTGATGCTATACCCCTGACAATGAAGTTTTTGTGCCAGCAGGTCTATTATTACCCTCCCTTTTCTTTTGATTTTGAGTGTCCTTATCTTCTTTTTTCACGTAATTCCCTAGGAAGCCTCCTATGATGAGGGCTTCTATTTCTAGTTGGAGTATTCTACATTCATCAGTCGTATGACCTGGGCTCTTGTGAAAATCACAGTATTTATGGTGATTTCGCTCATCGATTTTCCCCTGATGGGCCTTGGCCAGCGCAAGTCTTCCCTGCCTTTAATTTTCATGAGAATGTGAGACCGAGGTGAGTTTAATGGAGTTGAATTTTGATGCCCATAATTGTTCCCTTTTGAGCTAGATCAGGGAAGAGTTTGGTCCATCTTCTTGTCTTGACCTTTTGTTTACCTGTTTAACTGGTTCTGAAGACTGTGTTGTTGTTGTTCCATGGATCTAATCTTGCGCTCTTACTGAAACCATGGATTTGATCTTGTGCTCTTACTGACAACAAGGTTTCTTGATGAGAATCGAGAAAATCAAACCTTGATGCGCGTGCCCGTGGTACCCATGACGAGATCCGACGTCCAAGAGGTTCAAGATTCGAGGCTAAATAATGTGAATAAAGTCAAGAAAACAAGCCGAGAATCAAGTTGGAGCCAAAAAGAAGAAGAAATTGGACTCATCCAATTTCGGTCGACCGAAAGTCATTCCGATCGACCGAAAGTCTGCAGAGATTTTTGAAGGCAGCCTCAATCGCGTTCGGCTGAGGGTTGGTCGACCGAAAGTACTATTTCGGTCGACCATTTACCAAAAATGGTTCGGTCGATCGTGTCGGTCAGTCGACCGAAACACTTCGTTTCACAAAAACGGGATTTTTGTTGCAATTTCCACAAAAACGGGGTTTTGTTGTAATTTCTGAAATTTGCACATTTTGGCCAATTTTGTACATTATATACTCTTTTCTTTTCATTTGTAAGGATAACTTGGATGTTCATGGTAATGCTCTTGAGAGCTTAGTCTAGAGAGACTCCTTTTGAGATAAGGTTAAACCTCCTTTGTTATTGTATCTTATTTGAAATTAATCAACTATATCTTGAGTTGTTATAAAACTATCAAAATCTAAACAAGAATTAGAGATGAAGAGATGGAGAGAATAAAGAGGAGAATTCTCATTCCATTAGGTGTGTGAAATACAACAATGAATGCCTCTATTTATAGGAAGATAAAGTCATTCACAATAATTCTTTACAATATTAATTAGGTGGGAGTTAGGTAAGAAATTAGGTAGAGATCTACAAAGGAATTTCTTAATAATTTCTAATAATTTATAACACTCCCCCTTGAATGACTTATTGCTCAATTGTCTTCCTCGTTAAAACCTTGCTAAGAAAACCCAGTGGGATAAAACTTGAGCAAAGGAAAAAAAAAGAGTACAGCTGCTCCCCCTGATGTTGGCCATCATTAATCATTGAGTCTAATATCCAAAATGACATCAATGATAAGTAGTACAAATCATGTACTGAAATCTGAAGTGCTTCGCTGCTTCAGTGTTTTAGTGCTTTAGTGCTGCCTCGTTAAAACCTTGTCAGTAAAACCTAATGGGACAAAATCTGAACGAAGGAAAAAGAGTACAGCCGCTGCCTCGTTAAAACCTTGTCAGGAAAACCCTGTGGGACAAAACCTGGACGAAGGAAAAAGAGTACAGCATGACAGCATGATTCTCCCCCTGAAGTGTGCAATCAAGTATTCATGAACCTTTTGAATAATGATATCATCTTTCTTCTGGAATATATATGAAAATCTTCCTGTGTGTAGCCGATATCATAACATTCTTCATAAGATGTGTATGATTTTCTTCATTTGTTGATATCATTCCAGTATAACAATGTGTTGCTGAATTATAGCTTGTTGATAGCTATGATGATGCCTCAAAAACCTTGTTAGGAAAACCCTGTGGGACAAAACCTCAGCGAAGGGAAAAAGAGTGCATTATTCTCATTAATTTTCATCAATACGCCTCAACTGTTGCCTCATTAAAAACCTTGCTAGGAAAACCCTGTGGGACAAAACCTCAGCTAAGGGAAAAAGAGTGCAACGCGTATTTATTCCTTTTCATGGAATATCACAAGTATATTGATGCAATCACGAATCTTTTCATCGTATAATTTATGATGAGCTTTATATAAATCGTTCATAGCTCATGATGTCATAACATGCTATATTAAGCAATGTTGTACTAATTTATTGATTGCATCTTTCACTTCTGGTGAATAATCAAATATTGCATCTTTCACTTCGGTGAATAATCAAATATTGCATTTTTCACTTCTGGTGAATAATCAAATTTAGAATTCACTTTTGATGAATAATCAAATCTAGAATTCACTTCTGGTGAATAATAAAATCTAGAATTCACTTCTGGTGAATAATTAAATATATTCATTTTCATATTCACTTCTAGTGAATAATCAATTTCCCAGATGTCATAAATGTTACACTCCAATTTTACTTTCAACATATTATATCATGGAGTCATTTGTATCATTCTATAGTGATACTAATCTGGGCATATTGAATATTTCAATGATTTATACATGTATGTTCTTGCACTTTATAAACTGCAATTTCTAATTTGCAGGAGCATAATCAATCATTGAAATAGATATCAATTTCGACATATAATCTACAATCATTTTACTTGAAATCCCAACGTACCCCGATCAACTGGTACATCAAAGAATACTCTCAAAGTACCGAGATGAGAATCATACATTTTGATCTCACTCATTGGTATATCAAAGAGCTCAAGCTAGTGATTTAGACTATAGTCTATCCACCATATGTCATGCCAGTTCTATGAAAAATCTTGCGCGCAACGAGTCGTCTTTTACGACTGTGAAATATTTTTCATTTGTACATATAATTACTGGCTTTACACATTTAAGCATTTGGACTTCAGGTCCTTGAACAATAATCCCTACATTAGGGTTTCATACTTGGCCAAAGAATTATAATTTCATCAATCTTATTTCATAAGAGGGTATGCAGTCGACTTATTTATCGATTCCATTTTAATATAACATAGAGAGATCTCTATATATGTTCTATCATCAGGTACCTGAGTCTCTTACATTTAACTATGTCCTTTTTACTCACTATGAGTATTTAACCTCAAAGGGATCATTTCAATCATTCAAGAGATATTTATTTTTGGAATCGATAGTCATTATGCTTCAGGCATAATTACGCTTCAGGCGTGTTTTCCCCAAATATTATATTATATCAATTGGCTAAAATGCCGCACATGTCGTCCCTTTTAGGGATGTAATTTCAACCATATATCTCGCTTTGGTAGATTGTATACATACCACACTTTTACAAATCATAAAGCTTCTCGAGCTAATCCCGTTTATTATAGAACTTCTGGTTCAATACGGTTTTATTTCATTTTGATGTATGAATATTTGATTCAATACAATATTGCTAAACTTCTGGTTCTGGTTCATACTATATACATATTTCACTTGTACGTATGAACTTCTAGTTCAGTAAGATATTTCACTTGTACGTATGAACTTCTGGTTCGGCAAGATATTTTACTTGTACGTATGAACTTCTGGTTCAATACAGTATTCATTTCATCAGTACATATTTATGTACAGTTCAAATCAGTATGCCTTTATTATTTTTATACCGAAAAATCAGGTACAATATCCAAGGAAATATCTCATGATCTCAATCTTGTCGCCAAATCTTCTCTTATATCGAAAAAGGTAATGACGCATTATCTCACCTTTTTAATAATTTATTCCATTATTTCTTGATGGAATCTATATTACTGACACGCGGAGCCACCGCTCTTTTACGCGTTAAATAATGCATTTAAATAGATGATTTGGGAAGAAGGCTAGATCCATCAAAAATGGATATCATACTTTCAAATATTCGCAAATATTATTCCAATCTTCCAGTAAATGATTTGAGAAAAATTTATCGAATTAGGCTCGAAAGATTGAGGTTGCTGATGGATCATGGTATCCCAGAAGATGTTCGCTGGTTGATCGAAGCAAAAGTTCGATTAGCTGGTGAATTGCCATTGACATTTCCTAAACATATGCCTGGTTTAGGAAAAAGTACTTTTGCAAAGAAACGAAGAGCAAAAAGGCTTAACGGTTGTTACAAATGTGCTCGTTGGACATGTGATACTCGTTGCAAATCAGTAGGATATTCTTCTGGAAATCGGGATGACAAAATCGATTTCATTAAGGGTGGACTGAGTAAGGAGTCATTGGATGATATCCGATTGACTCTTGAGACGCACCCAAGTGGGTATGTGCAACGTGAACTCCTTTCCTTATATGCTCAATTTAACAAGGATAAAAACCGTTATAGTCTCAAAAATATAGTAGCAAAAGATCCTGTTTGCCAGGCTGTTATAAACAATGATGTTTTGGCTGTTCAGCATTGATACAAGGTAAATCTTTTGATATATATGCACATATAAAATATTTTGCTGTTTCCTTTCACGAGTTTTGATAAAGGCTGTTTAAATATTAAATCACCGAAAGGTGAGTAGGGTGATTTTGTCAAAAGTAAATCTTCACTTTTTCAAAAGACGAGCGGAAATAGTGAAGTTTTTCGGTTTTAAATAGCCAAACATTTTTCATAGTTCATTCATCCCAAAATAACATTTTCTCGTAAGTTTTTCCTTCTTTACTTTCAAAAATGGAAGGATCAAAACTTCGACAGATCAAAACTATCTGTGTATTTTGTGGATCAAAAGTGGGAAAAGGTTTTGGGTATCTAGAAGCAGCCGTGGATTTAGGAAAGAAATTGGGAGAGAAAGGTATCACTCTCGTGTATGGAGGAGGTAGCAGTGGATTGATGGGTTGTGTTTCACAATCCGCTCTAGTAGAGAAAGCAAGAGTGATAGGTGTTATACCTACTCCTTTAGCTGATATCGCAGGCAAAACACGAGGGCATGAAGTACAAACCTTATCTATCCATGAACGCATAACTTGCATGTTATATGGTTCTGATGCCTTCATAGCTCTACCTGGAGGTTTTGGTATTTTAGAAGAAATCTTTAATATTACCTCATGGGCTCAACTAGATCTCCATACTAAGCCTATTGGGTTTTTAAATGTAAACAATTTCTTTGATGGTTTACTAACATTTCTTGATTATGCTGTGGAACAGGGATTCATCTCTCCATTTTCTAGGAGAATCCTTATTTCTGCTCCTACTATCGAGGAACTGCTGGATAAGTTGCAATCATATATTTCAATACAAGATCCAGCAGGAGTTAAGATAGATTGGTCGCAAGGAAGGGGAATCAAGCGAAAATGGAGTCCGGTTAATGTAAATTTATCTTTGTGAACTCTAGAATAGGTGGTGGTAGAGTACGGAGTATTCTCACTCTTGAGACACACCATAAATTTCTAGGATTTTATCAATGTTTTAATCTTGTGTACCTCAAAGATTTAAGGTGGTAGAGTATGGAGTATTTCTTACTCTTGAAACACACCTTTTTCTTTATTTCCTCAAAAGGTCAGAGGTGGTAGGATACGGCTACTCCCGAAACACATCTCTAATTTTGAGGATCATAAATGTTTTTCCCTTTTGCATTTTGCATGTATGTCTCGTTTATGCTTCTTCGGGAGTAATAATAATATCATTTCAGTATGTTTAGATAATAATTTTTACTTCTTCTGGAGTAAATATGTACTTCTTCTGGAATACATAAGTGCTCGTGCAAGAACTTTTCCAGACACTTATCATCTAATATTCATCTCATAATACTGATGAGATTATTTTCACATTAGCTATGTCCGTGCTATCATGTGATATTATTTTATCATACATCAACATTCTCTTGTTGAATAATTTTCATCCACCCATTCAAATTCAGATATTGGTAACTTCTGGTACCATTGGATAAAATATTTTTATCAACATTTACCAACTTTTTGGTAGTGATAACTTCTGGTATCATTTGATGAAATATTATCTATCTTTAGTAGTGATAACTTCTGGTATCATTTAATGAAGTATTAAATAACAATATTTTATTAACAATAATAATACTAGGGTTATACCACCAAGTATATATTAACAATAATATTGTATATATATTAACAATAATAATACTGGGGTTATACCACCAAGTATATATTAAAAATAATATTGTATATATATATTAACAATAATGATACTGGGGTTATACCACCACGTATATATGTTGACAACAATCCTCTAATATGTTAGAATTAACCAACAATTGAGGTGTTTATATGTATTCAATTGATAAACCGACCATATAGGCGGTGTCAACATAATTAAACCGACCATATAGGCGATGTCAACATAATGAAATAATTAAACCGACCATATAGGCGGTATCAACATAATGAAATAATTAAACCGACCATATAGGCGGTATCAACGTAATGAAATAATTACCTTTCATGAGTGAGTGAATCATATCTTTCAGTCAAGGTATTCATAATAGTCCAATCCGTTACGGTGCGTGAATTTGCTTTGAAAGTTTCGGGTTACACAATTTCTCCAATTTTTTCTATGGACTTGGAATTGATTTTCTAATCTATGATGTATAAATGATTTTCTAATACCAAAAACACTAGATTTGAAATATGAAACGTTGATTAATAATAATCTGGTTTCTGATACAGAAGTTCATCATTTAGATGCAACTGTAGAGCATACTCCCGTCGTATTACTCAATTGGCTAGAGACTCGTGCTGATAACGTGTTATAAAACTATCAAAATCTAAACAAGAATTAGAGATGAAGAGATGGAGAGAATAAAGAGGAGAATTCTCATTCCATTAGGTGTGTGAAATACAACAATGAATGCCTCTATTTATAGGAAGATAAAGTCATTCACAATAATTCTTTACAATATTAATTAGGTGGGAGTTAGGTAAGAAATTAGGTAGAGATCTACAAAGGAATTTCTTAATAATTTCTAATAATTTATAACATGAGTATTATTATTCTTGTATTGTTGTTTATTTTCCGTCACCTTGAAATTTGTTTGGTTGATGCCCATTGAGCTAGGGTTTATTAATCCTTGAATTTTAGGTTAGATTTAAACTTGGGTTAAGGTGTTTATCGCTTTATTTACCACTTTAGCTTTCTTGGATTGATATTAAAATTGTTGTGGGAATTTTCGGTCAATATACCGAAGGGGTTCGCATCATTTGGTATCAGAGCTTGACTCTAATTTGGTAAACCTATCTTTACTTTCTTGTTGTTGTTCTTGTCATTGTAAAAAAAAAAAAAAAAAAAAAAACCGAAAGTTGGAAAAAAATTGGAGAAAATTTGTATGCTCATGAGTATTTATTGATAATTACATCTTAGGTATATTGATTGTTGAATTTGTTGGGGATTCCTATTAGCCAAACATTTACTTTCCTACATTATCCAAAGTATTTGATAAATTGTCCCAAAGAAAAATACCCATTCATGCCTTATTATTCAATGCCCATAACTTGTTAATTACTTGGGGCTATCTAATTCCCATCATTGAGATTGTATTATCAACATTGTATCCCATATATTACTTGCTTCATACATTAGGTAATTGTTGATCATTCATTTCTTGTCACATTTGGGTTGTTGGAGATTTATCATAAATCCACATTTTATCCATTCAAGATCATTCAAAGATTGAGTACAAGGTGTTTGATAAATTGCCTCATTCAAAATTTACACTCTTTGTGCTTATTGTTCTACATCTATGCCTTGTCTATTATTTGTGGTTTGTCAATCCCATTGCTAAATTGTGTTCCTAGCATCCTATCCCACATAAATATTGTTCCTTTTGAGTTTAGTAAGTACATAAATTCTACTTGCTATTTGTATCTACTTGTTATAAATTCCTTCTTCTTTGTGATCCTTGACTTCACAAGAATTATACTTTGTGGTTTAGTTGATTACCTTCCTTGGAGAACTTGAGAAATGAGATTTTGAGTGGAAAAAGACAAGAGTGGTGAGCTCATTAGAGGGTAAAAGCCTAAATTGAGTGAAACACGAGTGAAAAATATTCTTGTGAGAACACTTGCACACTTGCACACATAATGTCAAATTCCAATACTCAAACTCAA
Organism: Ligustrum vulgare; assembly: GCA_963555705.1. Taxonomy (NCBI): domain Eukaryota; kingdom Viridiplantae; phylum Streptophyta; class Magnoliopsida; order Lamiales; family Oleaceae; genus Ligustrum; species Ligustrum vulgare. Next base: position 45,774,844 of record OY743170.1, on the reverse strand, counting down.
GATTTGAAGTACTTGTTACAAAATCTTTCAACCACCATGGCTAGAAAAATTGAGGAGATTGGGGATGAGATGGAAAATTTAGGAACAAGAGGGGAGAGTACATCAAATAGGGGAGGTGAAGAAATGATGTGTAGTAGAAGAAGGGTGAGGGATAATTTTGGGGACATTGTGTATAGGGATGGAGTTAGAAAACAAAATGGGAGTTTGAATAGGAAAATTAGAATGGATGTTTGGAGTAATGAAAGGGATAGTGAACAAAATGGGAGCATGCATGGGAAAAGAGTAGAATGGGTAGATAGGAGTGGAGATGAAGTTGATGATAATATTGATAGAACAAAAATAAAGATTCCATCATTCCATAGGAGGGATGATAATGAAGGGGAAGTTGAAAGAGGTTGGAGAATGGGAGAATGGGTAGATATGAGTGGAGATGGGATGGATGAGAAGGTTAATATTGAGCAAATGAAGACTTCATCATTCCATAGGAGGGACGGTAGTGGAAGTAGAGAAGTAGTGAAGGAGATGAATGCTAGGCTACCAAAAATTTTGGCCCGTGATAATGAGAGGGAGAAGCATGGAGGAAATACTTTCTATACTAGATGCCTTGTGGGGGATAGGGCATGTAGTCTCTCATTATAGATGGGGAGAGTGACATGAATTTGGTGAGTGCTAGTAGGGTGGAGAAATTGGGGTTACCGGTTAAGAAGCATCATAATCCCTATGTATTGCAAAGGTTGGGTGATGATGGGGGAGTGAGAGTGAGTGAACAAGTTCTTCTTGCCTTCAACATTGGATCCTATTGTGACCAAGTGATATGTGATGTAGTTCCCATGCACACTACACACATAATTTTGGGGAGACCTTAGCAAGGTGATAGGAGTGTGACACATGACAAGAGGAAGGACCGGTGTAGCTTCCAAATGGATGGAAAAAAAATTGTGATCCTATCTTTGAGCCCGGAAGAAGTATGCAAAGACCAAATGAAGCTCAAGAAGGAATTTGAGGAAGAAAAGAAGAAGGAGAAAGAAAATGTAAAGGAAAAAGAAGAGAAAGAGAGGGAGGATAGGAAAACAAAAGAACATTCAATTGATAAAATTGAAGAAAATAAAAATGAGAGCATGAGAGTTGGGGCCACGTCCCTAGAAAAAGGAGAGGCAATGAGGGTTGGAGTCATGACTCCAGAAAAAGGAGAGGTAAGAGAAGAATCGAGAGTTGAGGTTCCTACCTCAGAAAAAGGTGAGGGAGTGATGAGTGCCACCAAGAAAATTGAGAGTCGAGATCTCACCAAAATGTTATTTACTCTTGAATATTCTAACACTTCCCTCCCTAGTTTGGTTGTTCCTTGCTGCAGGAAATCGTATGTCCAACTTATCAAGGCAACAAAGAGCTCCAACAACATGCCGTGTGGAAGAAATTCATGGAAACATTTTCCTATAACAACGAGTACAACCGAGGTAAAAAAAAAAAATGGGATAACCAATGCAACATCTAGGAGGTATGCTCCTAACATTTCTTTGAATGCAAGGTTATTGTGTTTTGAATACATTAGAGGGTTGGATGCTCTTGATGTAGATTTGACCAGTGTATTGTTGACTTGTGAAAATGTAACATGTGGTAAGGATCATTATCATGATGAGTGCTTAATTTGTAAATGCAACTTGTTGCATGTGCCCAATTGCATAAGTACCAAATCCTGTTGTGAAAATGTTGCATATAGTACATTTCATGGGCATGTTGAATCCTTATTTTGTGAAAATATGCTTGAAGTGCATATTTGCTCTTTAAAGAAATTGCTAGCTAGGGGAGTCCATGGGAGAAATTTATTGAGATGTCTTGGTGATAATAGGACTTCATTTCTAACATTTCTTGATGCCCCCTCATTTTATTTTGAACATGTTAAGGGCATGCATGTTAATAATCCAAATTTGTTAAACATTTATGAATCATGTTGTGAGCGATATCTTGATGAATTCAATGGGCATGATAACTATTTGTTTTGGAAAATTGGATTGTTTCTTTTTAAATGTGCCATGTGCAAATTGCTAATGAGAGAGGCACATGATCGTTGTTTGATGGGGAGATTTAAAATCAACGGAGTCTTAGGAGTATTATGTGATCAATTTTATTGGCTTAATTTGAAGATTGGTGTTGAACATGTTTGCACTTATAGTAAATGCCGAACTTACAAAATGGCTAAACTCAAGTTTTTGTCCCAAGAATTCCATACATATTTATCCATCATGAGTAAACCTTGGATTACCAATTCTATAAATTTGACAGCGGGTTTACTTAGAACAAAGAAAGAAAATGAAGCTATTTTTGTGATTGTTGATAGGAGTATGAAAATGTCACATTTGATTGCATGTCATGAAACCAACAAGGTCGTCAACATAACTAATCTTTTCTTTTGGGAAGTCGTGCATTTGCACGAAGTGGATGCTAATTTTGTGGTTGTTAAATTTGCTTGCAATAAAAGTGTTTATCCTAGTAGCAAATTTTCTCCACTTAATGTTGTTTTTTGCCCTAGCCTACTAACTCTTTTGAGATTGGTGAACTTGTTTATTTATGGAGATGTTAGTTTAAGTGGGCATAAAAAGTCAAATTTGGTTGAGCCCCTGATAGAGCAGGGTGAGCGTCAATTTAGGGCGCATATTGAAAAATGCATTTCCAATCCGAACCAAGATCGAATGCGAGTTGTATTTGACCCGGGTGGTTGGATGTTGTTCATTTGGAGGAAAGAACGGGTTCCCGATCAAATAAAATTCAAATTGCTACTCTGTGGTGTTGGCACATCTCAAACTTTTGGCAACGCCTACAAATTGATTTTTGCACGGTGAGTATGAAATTTCAATTACATTTATTGTGTCTGAATTTTCTATTTTTATTGTAGGTGTCGATTCGTGGTCGAATATCTTTCGAGATGGAGGAGATGATGAGAATTACGAAGGTCCAACTTCATTGCACGAACCTGTGATCCACAATGTTGCAAGATCAAAGTTTAAGGAGTTTTACGACAGTGCATTCAAGCAAGATTCGAAGTCGAATCCTTTTCAAGAGGGAGGGGATAATGAGAACCGAGAAAGTCAAACCTCGATGCACGTTCCCGTGGGACCCATGACGAGATCCGACGTTGAAGAGGTTCAAGATTCGAGGCTAAATAATGTGAATAAAGTCAAGAAAACAAGCCGAGATTCAAGTTGGAGCCAAAAAGAAGAAGAAATTGGACTCAGCAAATTTCGGTCAACTGAAAGTCATTCCGGTCGACCGAAAGTTTGCAGAGATTTTTGAAGGCAGCCTTAGTCGCGTTCGGCTGAGGGTTGGTTGACCGAAATTCCCATTTCGGTCGACCATGTGATCGACCGAAAATGGTTCGGTCGATAGTGTTGGTGACGCGATCCCAGTCGGGGAATCTCGTCGAACACGCGGAAATAACGATAATCTAAAACCCTAGGAAAGATCTAAATCAGATCTGACAAGAAAATTAACAAGAATCAAAATAAATAGACGGGAATTAAAATAAGATTGACGATAGAACCTGGACCCAACAATCACGACGCAAAAATTGACGATGCGGATTGAAGAACCGAGGTTTTCGAGACGCCACAAGGGATGCCAAATTCCTTGATAAGTTTCTGATTGGAACGCCACAAATATTCACGAAAATATCTGATAAGTTCTATGAATTGTTCTTCAAGAACAAGAAAAAAGGAATCCTCCTTTTAGAGAGAGAAAATCTCACATTCATTCAATAATTCAAAAGTTGTTGTTCCATCATGAAATACCAGGTAATATAATGTAGCAATTGACCTAACTAGGGTTAGCCGCTAATTTGGAAGTAAATAATTTAAAAACGGAATTAAATTAAAATACGCGAAATCTGGAAAATTAGATGTTACGACCGTGAGAACTGATTTACGGCCGTAAATGTCCTTCTGCATAAGTCTTACGGCCGTGACAATTTTCATTACGGCCGTAACTATAAAATTCTGCAATTCTTTATTTAAACCCGAGGCGGAGTTACGGCCGTGAGGATTTGAGTTTTACGGCCGTGAACTTGAGTTTTACGGCCGTGAAGTTTCTTCTTACGGCCGTAAGTGCCTTTCTGCACAATTTCTTGATTATTTCTCTCGGCTTGATCCTTTCGCCTTCTCGGTTCGACTCTAGCATGAAACTTGTGCCGTTTCCCTCGTAGATCACTGTCACATTGCCCATAGGTCGACTTCTCCTTTGGTCTCCTACTTCGGATCACATCATCCCCCCTTTCTTGGAAAGGATTCGACCTCGAATCCGTATATGGCCTCTCCTTTATGTAACTCTTTCTTTCGTTGGTTCGAGGGACCTGTTCCTGTTTGGTGCTATACATCATTCTTTGGGGTTGTCCTGTCCGACAATTAATTTTCCTGTTGGCCTTAGCTTTGTAATCTGATTGTAGTACCTGCAAAACAGAATTAGCCAAACTAGGGAGGGATGTGTTAGCGAATGCAAATAAGCTCATTTTTGTGGTGGACTCTCTTTTCTTTTTCTTTGTACTCTCAAGCTCACCTTTTTCTGAGGTCGTGGCCTCAACTCTCTTGTTTTCAATTTTCACACCCTCTCCTTTTTCTGAGGTCGTGGCCTCAACGCTCTTATTTTTTCCCTCAAACTCGCTTTTTATTTTCAATTGATCCTCCTGGACCTCTTTAGGCGTTAGCGGAGCAAGAGTGATCCTTTTCCCTCCCTTCACGAAAGAATATTGATTTTTGAACCCATCATGCACCACTCTCCTATCATGTTGCCATGGCCTTCCCAATAAAATATGCCCAACATTCATAGGGACCACATCACATACAACCTCATCTCTATAACCCCCAATGGTGAATTTAATATTAACCTGCTTGTTCACCTTAAGTTCTCCCGACTCGGTTAACCACTGTAATTTATAGGGGTTGGGGTGTTTCACTTTAGGCAATCCTAACTTCTCCACCAATAATGTACTAACCACATTAGTACAACTCCCTCCGTCAATTACCATCCCACAAACCTTTTTCCCTACCAAACACCTAGTGTGGAAAAGATTATCCCGCTGTTCATCAATCTCAACCATCTTAGTTCGAGAACTTAGGACACGTCTATTCACAAGGGACCCTTTCACCGCATAGGTTAACCCCTCTTCATCGCTACTACTAGCCCCAATATCCACTAGCTTAGGCATTCCCTTAAATTCATCCTCAGAACTGATTTCACCATTATCACGCAAAAGCATTACTTTTTTATTTGGACACTGTGATGCTATATGGCCCGACCCCAAACACTTAAAGCACTTAATATTTCTATCCCTAGGAGGTTGAGAATCAGAAATATTTTTACCTTTAGTTGGAAGTTCCTCCTTTCCCTTCGGGACGTGCTCATCATTGTGATCCTTCCTCGGTTGTGTTGTAGGATAAGTTCCTGGTGATTGTTTAGATGTCCCCTTCCGCCTTAATTGCCTTTCTACCTTCATTGCCATGTGAACCATGTCTTCCAGTTCCACATAATGTTGTAACTCAACAATGTTCGCAATATCCCTGTTCAGCCCACTCAAAAATCTAGCCATTGTAGCTTCCCGATCCTCCACCACATTGGCCCTAATCATGGATACCTCCATGTCTCTATGATATTCCTCTACACTCCTAGAACCCTGCGTGAGCCCCTGCAACCTTTGATAAATATCCCTATGATAGTGGCTTGGGACAAACCTCTTCCTCATGATGGTTTTCATCTCACGCCATGTATCCACCGGCTCTTCACCATTTCTCCTCCGATCCTTCACCAACTGATCCCACCAATTAATGGCATAATCGGTGAACTCAACAACCGCTAGTTTCACCTTCTTTCCTTCAGAATAATTGTGGCAATCAAACATCAATTCTACCTTCTTCTCCTAATCTAGATAAGCCTCCGGATCACTCCTCCCATGAAAAGGTGGAATAGACATTTTTATTTTACCTAGATTATCATCTATCTCATCCCGATCACCACGATCTCTTCTATTATTCGCCCTTTCATTCCTATCTCCTCTACCCCTTCTCCTCCCTACACTATCCACAGATGATTGGGTACTACTTCCTTCACTCGCAAACTCTTCATCATCAAACCCATATCCAACCCTTTGATTAAATCTCCCCCTATGATCCCTCCAGTCTTTCCTCCTAACCCTAGGACACGCACGAGTTTGTTCCCTACGCAACTTGTTAATAGTTTCCTCCTGCTTATCCATCCTAGTCATCAACTTCTCAAACTGCTCATGTATCGTCTCCATCACACCTACATCATTTTTATTCACTCTATTCATACCTTCCGGTCGTTTGTTGTGGCTCGTTGATAGAGCTGCTGGCTCCCTTTTGTAAATTCCCTGGTTGTCTCCCACTGATGAAGATGATGAATCCCGTCTGCTAGACATTATTAGTCCTCACAGAAACAAATTCGGAATATTTAGGAAAAATAATGGAATTTTTTTTTTTCTAAACTGTTAGACAATCTGACTACGAATATGGCGAAAAAAACGGAATTGGATTTCGACGAAAAACGAAGAAGAAAAACACTTTTGAATTTTTGGGACTGACTCTTATGGATCAAACTGGAAAAATTTATGACTGACACGAAGAACGCGAAGAACACGAAAAAATTCAAGAAAATCAAGAAACGCAAGAATCTGAAATAGATCCAAGCTCTGATACCAGATGACGCGATCCCAGTCGGGGAATCTCGTCGAACACGCGGAAATAACGATAATCTAAAACCCTAGGAAAGATCTAAATCAGATCTGACAAGAAAATTAACAAGAATCAAAATAAATAGACGGGAATTAAAATAAGATTGACGATAGGACCTGGACCCAACAATCACGACGCAAAAATTGACGATGCGGATTGAAGAACCGAGGTTTTCGAGACGCCACAAGGGATGCCAAATTCCTTGATAAGTTTCTGATTGGAACGCCACAAATATTCACGAAAATATCTGATAAGTTCTATGAATTGTTCTTCAAGAACAAGAAAAAAGGAATCCTCCTTTTAGAGAGAGAAAATCTCACATTCATTCAATAATTCAAAAGTTGTTGTTCCATCATGAAATACCAGGTAATATAATGTAGCAATTGACCTAACTAGGGTTAGCCGCTAATTTGGAAGTAAATAATTTAAAAACGGAATTAAATTAAAATACGCGAAATCTGGAAAATTAGATGTTACGGCCGTGAGAACTGATTTACGGCCGTAAATGTCCTTCTGCATAAGTCTTACGGCCGTGACAATTTTCATTACGGCCGTAACTATAAAATTCTGCAATTCTTTATTTAAACCCGAGGCGGAGTTACGGCCGTGAGGATTTGAGTTTTACGGCCGTGAACTTGAGTTTTACGGCCGTGAAGTTTCTTCTTACGGCCGTAAGTGCCTTTCTGCACAATTTCTTGATTATTTCTCTCGGCTTGATCCTTTCGCCTTCTCGGTTCGACTCTAGCATGAAACTTGTGCCGTTTCCCTCGTAGATCACTGTCACATTGCCCATAGGTCGACTTCTCCTTTGGTCTCCTACTTCGGATCACATCAGTTGGTCGACCGAAACACTCCGTTTCACAAAAACGGGGTTTTTGTTGCAATTTCCACAAAAACGGGGTTTTGTTGCAATTTTCGAAATTTTCACCTTTTGGCCAATTTTGTACATTATATACTCTTTTATTTTCATTTGTAAAGATAACTTGGATGTTCATGGTAATGCTCTTGAGAGCTTAGTCTAGAGATACTCCTTTTGAGGTAAGGTTAAACCTCCTTTGTTATTGTATCTTCTTGGAAATTAATCAACTATATCTTGAGTATTATTATTCTCGTGTTGTTGTTTATTTTCCGCCACCTTGGAATTTGTTTAGTTGATACCCATTGGGCTAGGGTTTTTTAATCCTTGAATTTTGGGTTAGATTTAAACTTGGGTTAAGGTGTTTATCGCTTTATTTACCACTTTAGATTTCTTGGGTTGGTATTAAAATTGTTGTGGGAATTTTCGGTCAATATACCGAAGGGGTTCGCATCATTTCTTCCATATTTATGTATTTTTCAGTTCTTCTGAGGAGTTCGGTCACGTTTGCAGGCGGATTCTTAGACAAGGATATTCTGAATTCTTGGCCTCGTGTTACTAGGGTTAGAGCTGAAGTCGCTGATGAGATGTGAAGATCGGGAATCTGAAGCCTCTCACCGTTGAAGTGGGTCATGAACTCTCGTAGTGTCTCACTGGGCCCTTGTCTCAACTGCATGAGGGAAGCGGTGGTCTTCTTTATCCTTTTGTTGCTTACAAAGAAGGCTGTGAATTTCTTAGTAAGATCGACGAAGGAAGAAACTGACCCTGATGGTATTGTGGAAAACCAATCTCAGGCTGCATTGGTTAAGGTTTGCGGAAAGGCCTTGCATAATATTTGGTCGGGAGCATTTTGCATGTCCATGACATTAGTTTAGGTATTCAGGTGGTTGTTGGGTTCTATGGTTTCGTCATATTCCTTTATTCGAGGATACTTGAAGCTTTCTGCCAAGGGGAATGTTGTTATTTCAGGAGTGAAATGGTTCTTCTCGTGAAAGAGGCCTGACCTTGCGTGTTTTGTCTGTTATTTCCTCCTGAATAATTCTATAAATTTTCCTCTGTGTTAGATTGACGGAACCTTTGGTTATGGGATGGGCTCCCTCGATTCCCGGGGAATTGATATCCATATGATTGACTGGCCTGTGATCTTCCCTGTGAATCGCTCCAGAAGTGTTCATGTCAGGTACTGCTTGACGACTAGCCTGCTGTTAAAGAACTTGACAGAGGTCATGGAATTGTTGCTGGAGTTCGTTAAAAGCTTCTTGACTAACTAGTTCGTTGTTTGACAGAACTTCTTGATGTTGTTCTTCCTCAAAATCTTCAAGAGGTTGGGGATTATCTCCTTCAGCCATAGTAGGGGTCGGAGGGCGTTTTTGACGTCTATTGACCATGGTTAATCGAATCTTTTCCTACAGACGGCGCCAATTGATGCTGTAAAAATTCCTAATCTTAACGTGGCATGATCTGAAGCTGCTTGATCACTGGAAAAGATGAATTAACTCGCCTTGGATGACCTGCAAAAAGGCGAGGATTCTTTCCGTCCCCTCTCCGGTGTGAAAATTAGTTTTCTAGAGAGAAAAGTAGAGAGAGAAATTTAAAACTGGAAAACTGTATTAATGATGAATGGATGAATTTTGATTAGAGGAGCTGTATTTATAAGCCTCAAAAGCCTGTAACCCTTTTCTATTATGAGAAGGAGTCATCTTTGCAAAAAATTCCCTTTTTTGGGATCTTTCCTTATGGGGAGTGCCTTATTTTAGAGTCTACAAATGTGGCTCATTCATGAGGCCCATAGACAAGGATTGACTCGAGAACTGAGATGGGTTTTTGGTATGATGAGACTGAGATGGGTCAACATGGAAAATCCACTGTACAGCAAGATATGGATGTGGTCGAACAATCCTCGACCTCACTCTGGGAATGTACCTGGGCATGTGAAGGGGAGGATCTGATGAGGTCGGGCAATATGCCCGGCCTATAGCTCTTGACTGGGAAGATCTATAATATTCAAGCCCATGGCCCATAGTCCTACTCTTAAATTATGTGATCGAGAATTCATACAGATCATGGCCAACCTTAGCTTAGTGGACCGACCTTGGAATAGGCCTACCTTAGCTGACTTGGTGGAGATTTGAGTGAGATTTGAGGAAGTCGAAGACAAGCATGAGAAATGAGGGAAGAAGAAAGGCGTGAGAAATGGAGGAAGGTAATCTGATTTGAGAAATGCTACTTGTATATGAATTTTAACAAAAATGTTGACATAATGTATGTATATCACAATTTTATCATTTCACACATCACATCAACTTCTAAATCAATAAATACAAAATTGTCACTTCATTTTTTGTCAACCTCTTTGTCAAAATTCTAGTACGAGTAGCATTAATCATTTGATTTTGCCCTATTTCCACATTACCGTGTTTTGGAATAAAATGAGCATTTTGGAGCTTTTCAACAAAAAATACTGAAAAGGAGATTTTCTCATTTTGTGGATTTCATGTGAATTTTTTTTTAAAGTTTTCGAAAAGTCTTTTTTGAAAATGGGTAAGTGAACGCATTTTTAATATTTTCAAAAATTGAAACCAAAAATGATCTGAAAACAGCAAAATAAATAAAACAACGCCTAAATATTTGAGATTCTTAACGGCTACTATTACAGGGCATCTCTATCCTTAAAAACTGATGTATATGAAACACATAAGATTCACTACACGAGTTTCAAGGCTAAATTGGATTTTGAGCAATTACTGCTCTCCTATTACAGTCAAACAAATCATAGATTCCTCACAAGAGTTTGTATTTATGCAAATCAAATCACCTACTGCTGTTTCCTCTTCTTGGTACTGGTTTATAGAGCACCACAGTAACAAATTTTGAACGAAAACGATGAGTGACCCCGAGTGCCACCACTGATCGAGGAGCTTCTCTGTTTTCAATATAAAGATGATTTAGAGTGACATTTTGTGGGTCTGGGAGTGGTGCATGAGGATCTCCATTTGTAGGGTGGTTTAGCACGGTATGCTGCAAGTGCGGGGGTAGTGAAGGTGGTTCTCGCTCTTCATCTTCGTTTCCAGGGTACACGTTACTGTAACTTGAATCAGGTGACCTCACAACATCGAACCCTGCGACAGTAACTTGATCCTGCATTGAAAATTTACATTTAGAAGCAGTTTAATCGGAGTTGGGGAATTGATAATGTGTAGTGTCAGTCTGTCAGATTACTTCTTGTTCACCGGAAGGTTGGTTCATTTTCTAAATGGGAACAACTTGATGCAGAATTATAGCAGACGAAGCTTAGCAGATCTGAATAGCCTGGAAGCAATATAAATGTGTTTAGAAAACATTCAATAAACTCCACAGCAGGATAAGGAGATCAATAAATATAAAAAAAAAAAAAAAAAAAAAAAAACCATAATTTAAGCACTCATATGGTAATTAAGAAAGTGAGCTTCAATTGTTTAAATATGCAGTGAAGTGCGCAGCGAATCATCAATGCACAGCATTCGCTAGCAACCTCCTAGTTCCTGATGATTGACTGACGAATACCAAGAAATAGTCATAAAAACACTTGATTCTCACAGAATACAGAGAACTTGAACTCAATCGAAAAGACTCAATTTTTGTTCAGTACACGCCTTTTTATGACACAACTTAAACCATTCTGCCAGTGAGAAATCTGAAAGAAGCAAAAGAATACTCATAAAAACTACCAAAAATATAGGAAATTAATAACACGTGTGGCCAAGAAGGGAATTTACTTTGGGCTTCAGGATGGTCCCTGAAGACCACACAGGTCTAATTTTTGTAGGTTGCATCAAGTTCAGGGTTGATAATCACAGGAAGACATTTAAAACTACGTAATGTATAATCATCAAAAAAACTGAAAAGAGGAAACTAAAAAAGAAAACACCAGAATCACAGCCCTTTCTCTAACATCAAGGTTCACCAACAATGATGGCAGCAAAAAGAAATCAAAGTCCAGATAATGAAGTGTTAAACGCCTCTATAGATTTATAGATCATATTATGACATGAAGATGAATTCGAACTAGCAGTTATTTTCAAATACTTACTTTTAAATTCCAATCATATTAATTATTTTATTACATAAACTAAACTAAATTAAACAGTATAAAAGAAGAAAGAAAAGGCGCCTCACTTCATACCCTTCCAGGGCAGCAAAATTAGATAGATTCAAAAAAGGAAAAGAAAGAAAAATGGAAACAGATTATTTAGGTTCCTTCGGAAAATTTATAAATGATTTATAAAGTGGAATGATAGTGGGACTAAGAAATGTGTGGATAACAATGAGTATTAAATATGTGGTTCAAATTAATGTTTGAGTTTGATTAAATTTATGAACAATTTACAAATTTGTATACAAGCGGGAGCTTTACTTCAGAAATTTGTTACTAGACTATGATATAGGGATGTCAAACAATGACAACAAACTGGAATGGAGGAGTTCAAAACTCACAGGATTTGAATTAAAAGTAAGAGAGAAATGGATCATACTTTCTAAGAGAGAAATGAATCATACTTTAAGTATTTCCTCTGTGTATGACAGAGTGTTTCTATTTCATTTCACAGCATGATTGACAAAACTTCTTGGCAATTAGTTCAATGGTTAAAAGGAGAAGGTACAACAAATTCTCACCTTTGCAACATCCGCATAAAATACAGTATCAATTCAAAATAAGATATACAACTACACAGAGGGATTAACAGTTCAGAAAAATGAAAGATGAAAGTGTGAAATCGGAAGGTTACAAACCACGCAACTAGAATAATTGGCACTTCGTTTCTTTATATTTTAAAACCCAAAATAGACATCTAGAGCCTTTACTATTTAATTAATGGGGAGCATATTGTGGATCTTAGGCATTTTGAAATACTACGACCCTACGGGAAAGGGAGATTGAACATTTAATTAGAAGTTCACAAACAATTTGTCTTTATGACAGAGAGATCTATTATAAGATTATTTACTTGGAAGAGTAATCGACAAGTATATAGAGAAATGACTCAAAATTTGACATATAGTTTATTGATTTTGGAAAGAGCATACGATATGTTTTTCTCTGGATATTCGTTTAGAATGCATGAGGAACACTCAAAACTGAGCGTCTAGTGAGGGTAGCAATAGGGAATTTCCTATTATGACTCAAGTGTCCAAATTTCACGCGACTAATCTTGGGGAGGGCGGTCTTCCCCCTGGTTCGCCCTCTAGGTAAATCTGAATGCCCTTGTAATCACTTGCCTTCTAACATTTAAATGTTGTCTTCTAAGAGCCAAGATTCCAACATTCGATCTTCTAAATGCAACTACTCCTGTTTTATCGATGCACCATACCCTTGGGGGCAACAATCTTTTCATATTATTAATGATCATACAAGAGCTATTCAATGCGAGAATCCTGAGAATGTTGTCATCACCAAAAATATTGTTTTTTTAATTAGACTTAGAAGAAAATAAATTGTACATTGGAACTTTGGAGGAAGAATTTGAAATTTGAAGGTTTTAAAAGCATGTAGTAAAATAATGATGAGCGTGGAATCAAAATAGAAGAACACATTGCAAAGAGAAACTTTTTAAGGTACTATTATATTTAGCAAATATTTTTTTTGAAGATAACATAATCTATAGGAATAGAGGATCACAGTTATTCAAGAATTTTTATAAGTTATGCTATCTCATGCTATCTCAACGTAGAACCAAGAATTGGTACCTATAACAAGACAAAATAAATAAACTCGTGGTGGTTCTTTTTCCCAGGATCAAGGAACAATAAACGTTTAAAAGCTTAAGAAACCAAAGTTTCATCTTTTTTGAAGCTCTACGAAATTTATTTAGGTAGCTGAACTATGACCACTGGAAATACTTTAGCCTCCGTTTGGTAACATTGTAATAGTTTATAAATTGATTTATTTATGATTTTGAGGTACGATTTGTGGTTGAAAAGTAGAAAGAGAAAATTTGTATAGTTAAAAAGTGGTTTGGAAAATTGTATGATTTATAAACTGGTTTATAGACCTTTTACCAAACCGAGGCTTAAACGTTGAGCGAGTTATCCTTTTATTAATTTGGCTACCAAATTTGGATCTCTGCTTTTGAACCCATTAATGTTATCATTTTGTACACTCAATCAACATATTGACTTGAGAAGTGTTCGACTTTCCGTGACAGTCAAGCATACATCTTCTTGTCCTTAGAAAATCCAAATTCAAAAAACTCCAAAGTAACTTTAAATATTTCTCTTTATGTTCGAACGTCTCGAGTAGATTGAGTGAAATGTACATCAAGCACCAGTGCTTAGCCTTAGGAGAGTATTATTTCAAGCTAGGACTAGGTAAAATAAGTGAACTACATCTTAAAATCAAGATAGATCAAAGTGTCTTTGGTTCACTAACAAAACTAGAACAACTCACTTTACAAGCCAGCTCAAGTAGTAACTAACCGTGTCTGTAGGAACTCTGATTATGGTAAAAAAAAAAAAGACAGTTTCATATGTTTACAACAAGCATAGTTTAAAAAGGCGAAACACGAAACTAGGTATCGAGGCAGTTTTGTTTTTGCGAGACGAGGCGTAAGTCTCACTATAAACTGAAAATTTAGTAAAAAAATTGTAAGATAAAATAAAAACAGCCTAAAATAGAAGTATAAACTAAAAATGGACATCAGGCATTTCATTAAAACATACATTACGTGGTCATATTACTAATTGCATGACTTAAAATTTCAAATTTATTGTTTAGACTTAAGAGAGAGGGAGAGAGAACCTGATGGGCAGACTGCAGGTGAGGTGCATATATAATAGAATTTACAAACAGGTGACCATATTATTTTTTAAATTTTGATAACAACTAATCAATGCATAAATAATGTTTATAAAAAGGTTTTAATGATGATAATAAAAAGAAGTGGTAATGTATGTTCACAGACTTGACACTACGGTGGAGATAACAACAGGAACAAGAACGTGGGAAGTAGGGGTAGTCCGGTAGAGAAACATATAGGGATTTTAAGTTTTTTTAATGGGTATGTGTCTAAATTTTATTTTTTTTATTGATGGGCCAAATTTGGTCTAAAATATTTTTTTGGTTTCAATTTTTGATAAACTAAGAGGTCAAATTGGGTGTAACATATTTTTTTGTAATGATGGATTGTGGTCTAAAGCATTTAAAGAGAAAACCCATGTAGAACGCCTCACGCCTCAAGGCATGTGAAGTGCGAGGCGTACTCCTCAACAACTGAGACGTATTTTCCACCCAAAATAGCACTAAATTAGTGCCTCGAGGCATAGGTTGTGCGCCTCCGCCTCGCCTTTTAAACCATGACAACAAGGCATTCTTTTCCATAGATCACAGAATGACCAAATTATCAATCACCTCTTGTTACAAAATGATATTCATAAGTAACCTAAATGGGCCCCAACCTCTTAAATAATCCCGATACTAAACCTATCGTGAAATATGCATTTTCTCAACACAGTTTCCAGCGAATATATTGATTAACTACTTTCCAATATATTCCAACTTTATCAATGTATTTAATGATTTGAGTTTGGCTTGGTATCAATGTCTGAAAGGGCCTATAAAACCCCACAACATATTAATATGAGATGTGGGCGTATAGGCAGAAATCTTTCGGTACGTGAAGCCAAAACGTCCCCCAAGGTCTAGTCCAGACAAATTCAGGATATTGTAGTAACAGACACAAGATAGATATTCTAAGGAACAAAATGAAACCATGACCACAAGATCAACAATGTTCTCATTCTCTCTCAACTAATTATAAATTGAATCTCAGTTGTCCACATAGTAACAAAGATAATAACAATATGACTGCAATGGGCTTGTCATGAGTTAATAAATATTATTTGCAAGGTAGTTTGCTTATTCAGCCCTATGAAATCTTAATACACGTTTAAAAAAACAGTAGCTTTAATTGGACCGACATTCAACCCTAAGAACTTAATCTTCCAAAGATTATTGCGCAAAACATAACCATGAAATGAAATGGAGGATCTACATAGGTTCATGTATTGTACTAACAAATTCATAACCCCCACCCTACCCCATCCCCACTCAACATAACCAAAAAAAGAAAAAGTAAACAGAGAGAAAAGAAGAAGAAAACCGAGCAACACCTGAAATCACATGGCTAATGGTTATTTCTATCAGTACAGAGCTTTTGATTTCTTAAGATTACATAAATTATGGCCTTCCTTCCAAGTTATTACAGACAATTAAATGACCTTTTTTTTTTTTTGGAAGCTCCTATAATTGCATGCTAGCACTGCAAAATTAAAATTTATTTATAAGAATATCTCTTTGACCCACAATAAGTATAAACTCCAAAATTCGAACAGAAAATAAATATAAATTCAATGAAAGCAAAAGAACCTGAACTCAAGTAATCAAGAATTCTTCTCTTGAGCGCTTGATGCAGGGGCCAAAATATCGAATCTTTAAATAAGATTCCAACGATTAATCTGTAAAAAAAAAAGGGGGCTCCTTGACTACTGCCCCATCATCTATTTGAAAAATGAGAGACCCAGTGAGCAAAAACATCTGAAAGTTATGAAATTCATGAAATAAAAGGAGAAAAAAAATTCAAAATCCAAGTCTAGGCTTTTATATTGGGCAAACCCAAAAATGAAGAAATACAAAATCAAAAAGTTAATATATTATAACCTATTAAAAAATTGAACCAAAAAAGAAGCAAAATTGACAAGAATTTTTACCTGAAGAATGGATGAACAAAAATGAGACAGCTATGAACTCGTCAGAATATAATGAAGAGGAAAAGCAATAGAAGAGATTAAAAATGTAAAGAATTTATTTATAGCTAGATACAAAATTTTTACCTAGTAGATTCCGCCAAATGAATAATATGATTCGTGCGTGTTTACGCGATTTAATTTACGGTGACTGGTTCGAGTTGAATATTAATGTTTATTTTACTTTTTAACTTTTAAAAAAAGTGAGGAAATTGTAATCCTTGTCACTTTTTTTATTTATTTATAACTGTGTGTTTGGTATTTTTTAAAAATAATTTTTTAAAAATAAATAGTGATTTTTCGGAGAGCGGATGGTTGAGATTTGGTTTAAAATTCAAATATTGTAAGTTTAACTTTTAATGAATGATTAAAATTGAATACCGTAGAAAAATGAGAAAATTTTAAAATATACCAAACAAGGTCTAAATATTATTATTTTTTAGCAGGGGAATATCTTACCTATTCTACATGTGGGATTGATATGTGGCAGGAAAAAATTATTTCTGCCACATGGCAGACCCACACATAAAGTGGGTAAAGATTATGGTGCACATTGTGAGCACCATATCCTTGCTTTATTTTTTAGCCTCTGTTCAGTATCAATTAAAATTTTAATTTTAATCTAATTTAGAGCCCGTTTGGTCCATGAAAAGTTTTTTATTTTTGTAGTTTTTTTGTGGATGTGTGGTATAGATTGATTTGAAAAGTAAAAAATTGTGAGCTTGACCAAAAATGGATGGTTGAGATTGAGTTTGAAAATTTTTGGTAAAAATTCTTGATGGACCAAATTGTCTCTTAAAGTCAACAATCAATCTCAATCATATATTTCATTTGATCAACAATTTTTCAACCACATATCTTATCAAATTTTATCAAATTTTATTAAAAAATTGATTTTAATGTCCACCAAACAGGGGCTAATAATTTTTAATAAAGTGGTTAGTTTTAAGAGCTTGTTTGCTCCTGTAAAAAAAAAAAAAAAGAGTATCATTGATGTCCTAAATAAAAATTGATTTGATTAAATGAAAAATTAGTACAAAAAATTAAATCAAATCACACCGGACACCCTCACACACCCATCGTCATTCAACCTCACCTGCTCCACACGCACCCCACTTATACCAAAAATTTGAAAAACTTGCTCTCGTTCCCATTTTCCACCATCGTATTTGCAGTACTGAAATGTTTACGACTTGCCTAATATAAATTTATCCTTATATTTCCTACGCAGTTGTTCTCCTACCAGATGGTTGGCAAAAATTTTGCCAACCATCCAATGTGTCAACCACCCGGGAGATTAAATAACCCACTTGTTTTTTTTGACCAACTAAATGCACTTTCTTTTTACCATATTCCCCCGACCCGATTTTGGTCTCTTAGGCATGTCTCTTCATTGTCAGTAATTCTTTCCTTCGGCTAACATCATCGTCCGACCATCTTCCTACCGTTCCGGTTCATCATCGGCGTTGGGTTTGGTGTCCCCGACATCGGATTCTGCCACTTTGAATCCAAAATTTTAGCGTGCAAAATGGGTGACTGAATCTACGGATTCGAAGTTGCCACAATCACCGATCAGAGGCGGCGGCACACTTCAACTCACGGTAAGTTCGGTCACGCCAAAGCCAACATCATCAAAAATCACAGTTGACATCGATGACACCACACCAAATGCTGGTGATGAACGAGAATGGTAGGAAGATGGTCAGACGTGATGTTGGCCGAAGGAAATAATTGCTGACAATGAAGAGACGTGCTTAAAAGACCAAAATTGGGGTAGGGATATGGTAAAAGGCAAGTGGATTTAGTTGGTCAAAAACAAGCAAGTGGGTTATTTAACCTCCTAGGTGGCTGACACGTTGGATGGTTGCCAAATTTTATTTTTTTTTTGCCAATCATCTGGTTATTTCCTATCCTATTTTCTATCTACCCTCTCTTAAAAGAGGGAGTTGAAGATTTAATGTTCATTTTGTCACATGAGGTTTCACACTTATATACTGTAGATGAACTGGTTTCGTTCTGTAGAGATAAGTATTGCTAAAGCTAATTGGCATATTGCATACAAATATCTTTCTCCCACCACGCACACAGACGTCTTCTCTATCTTCTTTCCAGAAAACAAAATCACTGATTTCTCCTCCTCCTCTTCCGAAAACCCCCCTTTCTCTATAGCATGTGAAAATAAATATAGAAATCTCTTCTTCTCTTCAAGAATTTCTTTCTCAACCTCGGCTCTGGCTCTGGTACTTCAACGCCAAAAAGTCTACCAAAATCAAACCGAATTCTTCGACGTCTCATTGGCGGCGGCGGTGGATCCTACTGGTATTACTACTACTACACCTCCTAAATCTCATATATTTCACGCCTCTGATTCGGAGATTTCAATCGAAATCTGTCGTTCTAAATTGGTATGTATATTTACGATTTTTTGTTTTTTTGAATCTTGGTTTGTGATTGTTATTAGTATATTACTAGCTATTGAATTATTTGTTTTCTATCACGGTTTTACAATTCTTTTTGGAACCTAGATGACTGATTTTGTATGTCTGGTAGAAAATAGGTTTTCTTGTTATTATGGCTAGGAAAGACGCTTGTTCTTGTTAATGATATCAATTTTATTTTTTATTTTTTTTCGATATACCTGTGTGTATTGTATGTATGTTTTCGTTTTGCTTTGCTACTTCGATTGCCAATTTAGCGTTTGCAAGTTTATTTTTTTTTTGTGAATTGACTTGATTTGGCTAAAAAATTATTTAGGAAAGATTTGTTGATGTGTTCTTTAATTGGTATCTGAAAGAACTTATTGGTATCATTAAGAGTAACATTTAAACTTAAGATATTGCCAAAGGAAGATACTTGGTGTTCTATGTGGATGATCTGATAGTAATCTAATAATTGCTGGATCTAAATGCTAAAGCAGTGATGAATTGCGATTTTGTTCTACATTCTAGAAGAATTTCCCCTCTGTTTATGAACAAATAGATGAATATTTTGGATTATATACTTCAGCACGATTGAATTTTGTAGAGTTAAATGTGGAAATAACTGTTTTGAGGTTCTATGCAATATGAGACACTTTCTGGTCTATGTTAACTTTTGTTGTAGTGAAGTTCATCATTGGATATATGCTAAAAATATGTCTTTGTAACCAGGCTCGTAGCTGCTCAACGAGTACCCAGAGTTAGGGACGGAGCCAGAGATTTGAGTGAGTGGGGGCCAAAATTTTCAAATGGTGTGAAGGGGGAGGCGGAGGTCCCCTTCCGGGGGTTCGGGGGTGGAGCCCCCGAAATTTTTTTGAACAAAAATGATTGAAATGATGAAGCAAATATGACAATAAATCATCAATAATCAATTCTAAACTCTATTTGAGTCAATCTCATTGTTCTCAACTCTATTTGAACTCTCCTCAACAACATTTTCATGACGATGTTTTTTTATTAAATATCTCTCCATAATCTATTAATCTGAAATATCAAATATGACAATACATCGTCAATAATCAATTCTAAATTGTTCACAGTTGCAAAATTTCCAATTTTAATCCATTTTCTTTAAAGAAACAAGGGGATCAATTTTTTTTTTTTTTGGCCTAACCGTCCCCAATAGGCCCAAACCGAAAACTAGGCTCAAATTTTTTCAGATCCCAGTGGGGGCCATCAAAGAGATCCGTCTCTGCCCAGAGTACAACTATTTTTGAGACTCCCAGTAGCAAATTTGTTCCAAGAATTTGTCCTGACAGTCACTTAGATATTGGACCCTGCAGTGTCTATGAGGATGAACATATTCGGATAGATGACTTATCTGCGCATTTAGGTTCTCTCTACAGGTGGTCTCGACTCGTGATATTATGCTCTGATATAGAGCTCAAGTATTGACAGAGATATTCTGGTTATGTGAATTTTATATTTATCTTGTTAGTTATCCTTTTTTATTGTGTGTAACCAATAAACTAATGATTGAAAATGGGATAGTTTGTTTTTTTTATTTGTGCAGGAACCTTGGTCACTTCTAACATAGAAAGTCGTCAGAAGAACTTTCTCTTTTGTGGTACTTATTCACTATTAATTTGATTATTTGAGCATAGGGTAAAAGTCTTTCTTAATTAATGATTATTAATATTTCGCTAATAGTTAATTGCATGAACATGTTCTGATATGTATAGGTGAAAAAGCACCAAAGAATGTATTGGACAACATGTGAGTTGTACCATATAATTCTTATTTATTAATGAAATATAATTGTCATATAAATGTAGAAACTTATTCTTTAGTTCAAGCTATTAAAAAAAAAAAAAAAAAAATATATATATATATATATATATATATATATATATATATATATATATATATATATAAAGAGCATGATAAAATAAGTTTCCGTATAAATGATGAAAAACGGATGATGTTTAGGACGAAATTAAAGTGTAATCGTTCGGGAGATAGATTTTTCCATCAGAAGCACCATGGAGAATTTATAGATTTTCTTTATATGATATGAATCCATGTGTGATTTTATATGATATGAATCCATGTATAAAGACATTGATGACTTAGCAAAGATTATTGGAACATTTTTTAACCAGAGAATTATGCTAACTGAGTATTTTCACATGAATGCCATTGATTTTTGCTAGAACTCTTTTGTATAGAGACTTCCTTGGACACTTTGTTTGGGATAAAGCAAGCACCGAAGCAATGACATGAGAAGTTTGATAATGCTATGCTTTATAGTGGTTTTAGAATTAACGAGTGAGATAAGTGTGTATATGTCAAGGTCGCGGATGTTAGATATGTCATATTGTGTCTATAAGTCGACGATGTGCTCATTGTTGGTAGCTCCGATAAGATTATCAAAACACTGAGAATGTGTTAAACTCAAAGTTTGATATGAAAGATATTGGACTTGCGGATGTCATTTTGTGAGTAAAAATTACTCGAACACCGAATCGACTTGTGTTATCTCAATCTCATTACATTGATAAAATACTAGACAAGTTCAACAAGTTAGATACCGCCGTAGCTAGGACTCTAGTAGATCTGAGTCTCCATTTATCCAAGAACACTGGTGAGGGAGTTTCACATTTAGAATATTCTCGAATAATAAGGAGTTTATGTATTTAATGACTTGTACGAGATCGGATATAACATACTCAGTTACCAGATTGAATCACTACACGAGTAACCCAGGTGCTATCTATTGGATAGCCATTTTCAGGGTGTTGCATTACTTGATATACACTCGTGATTTTAGACTGCATTATTCTAGATATCATGTTGTAATGGAAGATATGCTGCTGCAAATTGGATACCAGACATGTCAGATTTCAAGTCTACTAGTGGATATGACTTCACTCTTGGTGGTGCAACTATCTTTTGGAAATCATCCAAACAAACTTGCATCACAAGATCTACAATGGAATCAGAGTTCATTGCTTTGGACAAAGCAACTGAAGAAGCAGAATGACTTCATCAGTTTGTTGAAGATATTCTAAGATGGTCAAAGCATGTGCCTGCAATTTGCGTTTATTATAATAATCAATCAGCAATTTGCAGGGCACAGAGCAATATGTATAATGGTAAGTCTCTACATATTCGAAGATGACATAATATAATTCGACAACTACTCTCACAAGGTATTATCACTCTGGACTACGTGAAGTCAAATGATAATATTGCGGATCCGCTAACCAAAGGGTTAACCAGTGAGCTAGTTGTAAAAGCATCGAAGAGAATAGGCTTGCAGCCTATGACGTTGAAAGGTATCATGTTGGAAACCCAACCCAGCTGAATGGAGTTTCTCGGATCTAGGTTCAAAGGGAGAACTAAATCATGTATATTTGTGTAAATCATCAAGAAGGTTCTCCTTCTACTCATTCTTATGGTGCTCACGGCGATTAGAAGAAGAAGGTTAAGTTATGCTTTTAATGACCCTTAAGTGTTGTGAAATATTGAGTTAAGAGGCCACCTATGTGAGTGTGAAGTGGGGCCGCTTTTATAAGGATTGAGAAGGCTACATCCTTAAGAAAACACTTGCAGAACCAGACGACGTGTTCACCGCCAAAATGAACACAATGGTGAGAACTATGTTGTGTCTAGAATGGTCCTATGTGAGGTTTATTGCCTCGGTTTACACAAATTACTGGATAGTTCAAGGCATCAAATCCACTTGTTTGCTAGTAATACCCGATAGATTTTCAAAAGGGAAGGTTCAAAGTTAAACACTACCTATCCTATGCAGAACGGATTCGATGTACTCTCTCTCTCTCTCTCTCTCTCTCTCTATATATATATATATATATATATATATATATATATATATATATATCTTCAAATTTCCTGCAAATTTCATTTATGTAGGAGATTGTTGGGAATATTTCATTTTCTTTTAATATCAATTTGAATGAAATTCCAAGTTTCAATATTGTAACTTCTTATTTAATTGCAATAATAGGTATATTCATAGCATACACTATACTATTCCTCTATAAATAGAGAGGGTCTCTCTTGGTTAAAAATACAAGTGAAAAACATTTTAGCTTCTTCATCTCCCTAAAATTTTCAGCAGCTTCAAGTTTGTTCCTTTTCTTTCTTTGCTAAATTCTTTGAGAGATAGAGTATAAACTCAGCTAGTTCATAGGCGGTGAGCGTAGTGTAGTGCGAATCGACAATCGATTATATCTTAAGAATTGAATACTGATTAAAATCTCTTGCACTCTGGTGAGGCGGGGAATTTGATTTAAGGAAACTATGTAATCACGGTTCTTCGATTTTGATTTCATATTTTTTCTAATTTCCCTACAAGATTATGATGAAGCTTAATATTGAGGAACTTTGTAGTGGCACAGTATGTTTTGGAAAATGAGTTTGGCAATATCAGGTTATACTAGATGGGGATTGCATCTAGCAACAATTAAGCACTTTATTGTTAAAATTAAAACACATTTTACAATTCTTCAATCTCATCTCTTTAATACTCATCTTAATAGTAACTCTTTTCTAATAATTTCTTTTTTACACCAAATGACCTACATTTTTTGCTCATTCAGCTCCTCCCCCAAAACAAGATAGTAAAATGCATTACATCACATTATTATAGCTCATAATCTCTATTTTTCCCACTATGCTAAAAGGACAAGTAATTACACCACATTAAGTAATCGTACCACATCGGCAATGAAGTTTTGATTTTTCAAAATGTATACTTAAGGCTCTGTTTGTAAAAGTTTTTGTTTAAGAACATTTTTTTTTTTCTATGTAAAATGTGTGGGAAAAGTGGAGAGAGAGAATGTGTGTGGTTAAAAAGTCATTTAGGGAATTGTGTTGTAAAAAATATGTTTAAAAATATACTTACCAAATAGAGGGTAAAAGTCTACAGATCTCAACTGCAATAACATTGCTCATATATCAAGAAAAAACAACGAACTGCATGAAATGTTGAAAAAAAAAAAACAAACTGCATTACATTTCTTCATTGCAATTTTGCCTTACTCTATTTTTAGATAATTTATTTGAACAACTAAAAATAAGTTCTTCATTGATTTTTTTTTCTGTGTTTTCTAGGTAAAATGTGTGATTGAAAATTAGAGAGGAAAGATATATGTGATAAAAAAATGGTTTGAAAAATTGTGTTAAAAAAACATGTTTATAAAAAATAAAAAAATAAAAAAAAAAAAGAAGAAGAAGGTAGCAGAACACTTTGTAAATAAATTGCATTGAATAAAAATATTACAACTGACAATCTTTAAATTGATCCACCCTATAAAAAAGATCTTACATATTTGTTACTTTTGACTGTATTAAAAAAAAGTACAGATTTAAGCTGCAGCAAAATGTTCATTTTTTTTAACCTTATTTAAACTTCTACCCTGACACTAATGACTAATCTCACTTTTGATTTTGCTAATTGTACACTACTGTTGACAAGGTCTTGGACAACCACCAGTTTCTCATGAGATTTTGGAAAGCAATTTATCACGATATTTTATTTATTCAATGTCGGTATTTTCTGTTAAAATTGAAGCTGGCATCTGCGAAAATTCTCAGAACACATTCCTTTAGAAATTGTAGAAGCTTGGATGTCGGTAGCCCTGACACACTGGCTGACCACCTACCACAGACGATTGTAAATCGAACTCCCAGACCACCCATCTTCCAAAACATTCTTTGCCTTTGTAATTTCCACTACAAGAATCGGAACAAACAGGGGCGACATTTGTCGCCCCTACTATGTCGTCTCTACATCCTCGTTACTGTTGATCTATAGGGGCGACATATGTCGCTCCTATAGACTTTGTTACCTATAGGGACGACAGTGTTGTCCCAATTTCCTTTTCCTATGTTTCATTTTTTAAGTCTGTAGCAACGATATTGTTGCTCCAAAATGTCGCCCCTATAGCTCTTATATCTATAGAGACGACATATATCGTCCCTATAGATATATACGAACTTTTTAGGGACGCCATTTTGTCGCCCCTATTGATACAATTCTTTGTTTTTAAAAAAAAAATTAAAAAGTTTTTGGCCCTGTGCCACTGGTTCTTGAGGGTGGTGTCAAACCAATTTATAAGCAAGTTGTGTACTCAAATTACTTCAACCATTTCATCAGTAAAGGCCATGATGGTAAGGATACTATTGAATATGCAAAACTACGATGCAACAGAAATGTTTTGACATTTATGAAGAACTATATTTTCCTATAATTTTGTTCAATGGTCCTTGTAAAGCAAACAAGTACTAATAAGTAACATCATCTCCAACAACAGGGAAAGTGAAAAGTCGAACTCATTCGACCCAAATAAAGTGTAGTTAATTCCAGTAAGAAACAACTTATGAATTTTCCTTGTAATTTAGGCAGAACCATCGGGACCCAAGGCATTGAGTTCGTGAAAACTTTGTGTAGAAGTCGAGATGGCAATAAATCAAAGCTCACAATCAAGAAAAGAGAAGCAAGATTTCAGAAACAGGAAAGTGAAAAACAAAAAACCTCCCATCAATCCTTAGTCGCAGGCCCCACAGTCGCAGCCGCTCAGTGTTCGCGAGTCTGTCTCACTATCTTCATTAGTCATCACTCCATCTCACTATCTTCCAAAATCCTACATTGCTTGATCGCAGCTCCTTTGTTCGATTCACTATGCAGGTAAAATGTTAGATTTCTTTCAGTCTTGGTGAAGTTTTTACTTTCTTGTTTCCCATTTCGTGATTTATGAAGGCTGAATCTTGAACTAGTGATTTATGAAGGCTAAATATTGACATATTGGCTTATTTGAAAAGGTTGGACCACTTTCCAAATACATTTATTGCTTATAGAATTTTATTGACAATACCTGTTACAGTTGCATTTGTTGAAAAAAGTTTTTCAAAATTGAAGTTATTGAAATCTTACATGCGATCAACTATGTCACAAGAAAGATTGAATAGACTTGCTTTGATATCTATTGAATATGATTTGCTAGAAAGTATTGATTACAAAAAGTTCATTAGTGGTTTTGCTTCAAAAAATGCAAGAAGAACTAATTTTAAATGATTTGTTGCGTTTCAAGGCTTACATATGATATTGTTTGAGTTGTTTTCTGCATTTTTCAATTTCAGGTCAACTCATATTGATTGTAAAAAATATTAGTGATTTGGATGATACTTTCTTAAGAAAATACAAACTTTTGGATGTTTTGAAGGGTCTACAAGGCATAAATTTAGTTTTTAGTTGTAAATTTTCTTTATGATGTGAAAACCATATGAGAAAAATATTGAAAATGATATTTTTGTTATGTGTCAGTTTTATGTACAATGAGTTTATGTGAATAGTTTTTTTTTTTTTTTTAATACGCATGTTTTATAATTAAAGAATTGGGGACACTCTTTTAATATTCGAACAGGGCACCCATAAACATAGGGTCGGCGTTGTCATCCCATCGTTAATTGCGTCAGTTTCCCCAGGCTTCCAACTCACTATCGGAAACGTGAGTCTGTGTGTGTGTGTGTATGTTTTTTTTTTTTTTTTGCGCACTGGATGATTCATCAATATTGAAACTTGGTGAGTATATTTTCTTCATGTCCACCTTCTAATCAAGATGAAGTTTTCAAAAAACAATATTGGTATGAAGCTGAGATCTATATAATCTGAAGAGGAAATTATTTTTAATTTTATAGCTATTGAGTTTTGTGTGTTTGTCATTTCGGTGATGGAATTAATTGCATAAAACTTAAGTGTTGAGATTTTGCTAAATTTTTCCTACCAATAATTACTTCATTTTCAACATGTTGTAAAAAATTGGAAACTTTAGAGCATGGTCGGGTTTTGCTAAATTTTTCTTACCAATAAGTTTACATTCAGTGTACATCTAAGGGCATCTCCAATCATACTCTATAACTGCAAAAAAAAAAAAAAAAAAATAGCATTTGCAGTTGAAATGGTCTCCAACTGAGCGGCATCTACAACTGGAAAATGAATGTAGCAGACGGTATAAAGTTGGGGGCAACTATTTGGTTGCCCCAAATTTTTCCAAAACTTTAATTTTGTTCAATTTCATCCCAAATATTGATTTTAATTCCTATTTTGTCCTTTTTCCCCCTATTTTGAATACATAGTTATTTGATGAATATAATTTTTTGATGGATATAATTAAATTTGGGTCTCGAGAAAATTATTTAGAAATTGCATTTTAATTTATTTTGTTATAGTAAAAAAAGTAATTATTTCATATATATTGAATTTTATTGAATTTGTGTTTCTTATTTGACCATTATTTTTACCACATAATTAAATTATTATAAATGAAAACATTAAAATTAAATGACAACAAAATAGATTATTCAACAATATTAGAAACTTTGAAACATAATTGGGACGATGACATAGACATTGAAAATTAAAATATGATGGAAGGTACTTAAAAGATAACGATCTAATAATCAGGTAGATCGGATCCAGATCCTCCAAGATCGTCAAAAAAAGACCATATGGAGTTGCTGAACTTTCTTCACTTCTTTTCAGTATGATTCTTTTTTGTTCATTACAAAAAAATTCTCGTAACTTCGGATTTGCAATGGAGTTCAAGTCTTTGGCCAGAATGGTATTGTCAGAACAATATTCGGCCGATTGCATTCGAGCCCTTTGAATTTCGTAATTTTTCAGCCTGTCTTCATTCCTCTTGCGGATGACTTCCGTGAGTTCCCATTACTCTTCCATGATACTTGCAATGATTTTCGAGGAATCTTCTTCTTTTTTCCTTTTCCCCTTGGCTTTTTTTTTTTTATCCCAATCAATCTTTGGCTTGGACTATCACTGGCATTATCTTCATTAATATCTAGAGAAAATGAAGACAATATTTGATATGCTGATGTTGGAGAATCAGAAATTGGGGAATCCACGTGTGCCAATCCAGAGTATGTTTTCTGACTATGAAAGTTAGGTAACTCCACTTGAACATATTTTCCAAAATTTTCACTATCCTTAAGGATAGGCCACACGTGATCAAATTTAAACCCTTTCTTAAACTTTTCGTCTTGGCATAACAATAGTTTAGCTTGGTCTATCTGCAAATTGATATGAATGAATTTATTACATTAAAGTGAATTATAACATATCAAAACATTTTTTGTAATAAATGCACTTACTATGTCTTGTTCGGATGCTCTACTTGGATTTAAATTTTCAACTTGGCGTATGCACCCACGTAGTTTACTAATGGCTGAATTGATCAATGTGAAACGGGATTGCAATGATCTCAAAGGTCGGGACTGAGTAATATGGGGTGGTAATGAATTGTTATACTCTAACTTGATGCGACTCCAGAAACTATCTTTTGACTGATTAATACCAACAATCGGGTTTTGAGAAATATCCAAATATACACAACACAAATGAATGTCTTCTTCAACATTGTATGAGGCATTCCGCTTGCTGATACTCATTTTTTTGTGGTAATTGCTCAAGGGTGATATTGTTATGGAAATGTGAATTGGAGAATTGTGTTTTTATAATGCGATTGATGTCTTGGATAGATTTGATAACACGACCTCATCTAACGACTCAAATCTCTTGCAATCTGATTCGTGGCTGGGATTGAATTGTGATCTTCAATGTTATCCTGACATGGTAAATTATTTAACCTAATCTAACGGTTCAGATCTCGTACTTTTTGATCGATGGCTGGGATTGAATTGCGATCTTCAATGTTAGCCTGACAAGGTAAATTATTTAACCTAATCTAACGGCTCAGATCTATTGAATTGCGATCTTCAATTTTATCCTAACAAGGTCAATTATTTAACCTAATCTAACGGCTCAGATCTCGTACTTTCTAATCGATGGCTAGGTAGTCTTGACTATATGCATTGAAAGTGGAAAAATTGTCCAACTGCATGGGCAGGCCAATATGCAGGACGGAGCGGATCACCAACCATTGTCTTAGAGGCCGTAGCGGATTATGATCTTTAGATATGACACGCATACTTTGGTATGCCAGGTTCAAACAACGACGTCAATGTTTTAGATGCCTCCCATCTATTTGCCAACCTCGCTAAAGGTATTGCTTCCCCAGCTAATTACGTCATACAGGGACGCGAATACAATATGGGTTACTTTTTAGCTGATGGTATATATCCGAAGTGGGCCACTCTCGTACAAACAATTCACGAGCCACGTTGGACGAAGAAAAAATATTTCGCAATAAAACAAGAAAGCTGTAGAAAAGAAGTTGAACGAGCATTTAGGGTTTTACAATCTAGGTTAGAAATTATTGCAGGACCGTCACGATTTTGGAAGAAAAACATCTTACACGATATCTTGACTGCATGCATCATTATGCACAACATGATCATAGAGGATGAACGTGATGTTGAAGCACCTATTCGAGATTGAGTAGAAGCGCTGAGCCCACGAGTTGAGATGGTTGTAGATGAAAATGTTCGTTTTCAGGAGTTTCTCGCTCGTCATCGTCAAATTAAGGATAAGGAGACTCACATTGCACTCCGAAATGCTTTAATTCAACATTTGTGGGAACAACATTCAAATTCCAAGAATTAAATTATTGAAATAAATATATTTGGTGTATTTCTCGTTTTATTTTAATGATCAAATAAATATTTCAAATAAAATAATAATAAAAAGTATGTTTAAAAAGAAAAATAAAAGTATTATGTTTATTTGGTGTGAAATTTGAAGTTTTTGGTTGGATATGAGTTATATTATGTTTATTTGGTGTGAAATCTGAAGTTCTGAGTTGGAGATGAGTTATGAAGATATAGTGAGAAAAACTGTATTTTAGTGTAAAGCTGACTGCATTTTAAAGTTCCTGGTTAGAAATGGTCTAATGTTGGGTTCCTTGTGAAGTGAATTCTATGTTTTGGTTATTTATCACAAGCAGGGTAATGATGAACTTCATGTTCTAACAATGGAACAATGTAGTAATTTGAACCATGTTTTGGTCATAGACTTCACCTTTATTGCGATATTTGAACAAAACCACCAATACTTGAAACAAATGGACAAAATGTAATTCTAATGTTCTTAAGATTTACGTGTACCTAAAACAAAACAGTGACACAAAATGGTTATCTTACCAATTAATTCAACAATACTGCAACTGTTAGGCACCATTTTCTTTCTTTCTTTATTGAGGTTATAATACACAACAGGGAAGTGGAATGATGTTGAGGAAATGGCAGGCACACGACAGAGAAATTGTCTACATGATTGAAGACTTTTACAGATGTTTAAGTTTACATTCTAAATATCAATGGCTACTTCCACATATTTACTAAAAATAAAATACATTAATTCAGCATGACATTTATTTTGACGATTCCATCATCCTTGCACTTTTTCTCTTCCCCTTTTTTCATTCTCACGTCGTTTACTCTTACGAAATGTTGTGGCATTTATTTCAACATCGTCTTCATAAGATATTAGTTAGGCAATCATCCATCCAAGCCTCGCTTGTCTACATGAGTGAAAGATTCCATAGTTCTTCCCTTCCATTATGATTTCCTACAAATTCAACAAACCAACAAATCATAAAAAGGAATTGCATAGTTTCATCACACAGTGCAGTAACATTCTTATTCCAGAAAACTATGCACATTCATCTCACATGAAGTATCACAAAGCCATCTCCATGTTCAGGGCATCACCTCTTCGTTGGAAAATCTTCCAACCCATGCCCCGCTTGTCTACAAGAGTGACAATTTCCATACTTCTTCCCTCTCATTATGAGTTCCTATAAATTCAACAAACCAACAAATCAAAAATAAATAATTGCATAGTATGAAGAAAATACGATTTCATCTAATATCTTATATAATCTCTATTACTATAATGGATTAGACTCGGGTTTCTTTCCTTCCCAGAATGATTGAAATTTCTAAAAAGAGTATATAAATTGAAGATAATAGATCAGACTCAAACTTCTTATCTCAACTCACAAAGCTCCAGTGAAACTATGCATCTTCCTTCTTCCCCACTAACCTAAATTACATTTCCCAATGACTTGTAGTATATTGTATCTATTCTCTGCAATGAAATGCCCATGTAATGATAGTCCCTAGAACTTTACTATTAGTACACTTACAACACTCCACAACACACCATCGTTAAAGTCCCCAGAACTTTACTAACAGTAAACTTACAACACTACAACTATCAACTACAAAAATAAAACACAAATTATTTAATAACGTACCCAACTATGTCTTCAATGACAGAATCAGTAGAAAATCGCAAGACTTATGTTCGGTTTTCAGGGGAAAATCACCGCAAGATTTATGTTCAATACAAAATCCCCGAATGTACATGCAATTCTTCGATTTTCCAACCCAATGCTTGGACGACTAGATTTGTAGAAGGGATGTGGTTGAAAATCATGGGTGATGAAGAATGGAGGGAGGCGACCAAGCGATTTGGAGCCCTAATTTGAACATTCTAAGGGCCTTTTTAAAGTTATAAATAACAACAATACCTATTATAACCTTGAATATCTAAGGAATTACTAAATAAACCTAAATCTTATTTAACACATTATCACACTGTTATAAAATATTAATATAAGTTAGGTATGAATAATCAATTACAATTATACATCTGTAAACTTTACATATTACAATTGTGCCATTATTCACCCCTATAAATAGGGGCCTATGTTTTCATTCAATACACACCTAATGAGAATGATTTATCTCTATTCTCTCTACCTCTTTATTCTCTTGTTCTTCTATTTTGGTAGTTTTACAACACGTTATCAGTACAAGACTCTAGCCAAATTGAGTTAGATAATTTCAATCCCTGGAATTCTATATCCATTTCATATGAAAAACTTCATAAACGTGTAGATCTGAAAATATCAATTCAGATTTGTAGAAAGAAAAAAAAAATTGAGAAATTATGAAGATAGAGATTCATTTCTTTATTGGAACAGAACTCAAACTTTTTATCACCATGAATCTTGAGAAAGTCTTTGTCATAGTTAGTCCATTTAGCCCTCACAACCAATAATATACCACTACTCATCCACAATAACCCAATTCTAGAATATTCTATTTCCCTTCTATATATATGCAGCACAAGATCATGAGAAAAGGGTGTGAAATGAATATTGGTTTAACAGACTTCTCCCCCTCCTCTGTCTCTCACGTTCTACTCCCCCTTCTCTCCTATTCTAATTCTTTCTCATCTCATATTCTATATTTCTCTCTCATCTCATGCTCTGTTCCTTCTTTATTTACTGTAATCAATTTTCATTCTTGCTGATTTTGTATTTTCCTACATTGTATTAGCTTTCATCAATATATGAATAGAAATCAGTTTAATTTCAATTAATTTCAGCTTACCTGCTTGTACTACTGAATTTATGCTGCTGATCATGGTTGAAGTTCACCGCCAATAGAGCTTCAATCATGACATTGGTATCAGAGAAGTGAGATTCAACTGGGAAGATGGAGATACATGAAACCAGGCATGGAGTTCTAGCAGAGCAGTCGCAATCCGCGGGAAACAAAACGGGTGATCTCTGCAATCAGACTATAACCATGATGGACAAGATGAACCGAAATTATGATCTACTGCTGCTGATGATGATGATGATGACTGCATTGGTTGAGGGTAGATCACTCTCCACAGAGGAACAAACTCATCTTGATACCCATTTGAGCCGTAGAGAATCGGCACATGAAGAGAAATTCCTCAATGAACAAGGCCAGGAAATGAGGACTGAAGGTAGGTTGTTCAGATTTATGGGCTTGAATCATACTAATGTGGTTACCCAGAAAGCTGAAACTGGAAACGAGCGGCTGCGAAACATGAAGGAAGAGCAATTAACTGCAGCAAAGGAGATTTGGTATAAAACTCCAAAAATTGATGGGGATGTGGTGACGTGTCAATCTCATGTGTCTCTGGTTCCATTGCCAGGACAATTAGAGGTTACGACTAGAAAAATAGAACAACGAATGGAAGTCCCTATTGTCGATTTTGAGGAAGAAACTGAGGTGCAAATTGATAAGAACTTTCTAGCTGTTGAGCAGGAGATGACGGCGCAGAAATCCAGTTGCCCACTTGAGTCACTCTCCCTAGAGAGGATGAAGTCTAATTTGGGTAAAGCTACAGGGCCTAAGGTGTCTTACCATACTGAAGTAAAACCATTGGATGTGGGCCTTATTTTGGATGCAGCCCAACAAGTGAAAATTGGAGACATTTTCTTTAAACAAGCCCAAGTTCACACACCCAATTTGCTTCATAAGCTCAAATACTTTTAGTTGTCCAATTTCATCTACTTCAAGTCCAAAATCAAACCCGAATTCTAATTTCAACAGCCATAAACTCCAACAAACTCATTCAAATCCAATTTCTCTTCAACTATCACCATTTCTTCAACCACCACCAAAACCACCCGACTATATTGACCACTCGAACCTTGAGGACAAGGTTCTTTTAAGGGGGGTGATTTGTCATAGTTAGTCCATTTAGCCCTCACAACCAATAATATACCACTACTCATCCACAATAAACCAATTCTAGAATATTCAATTTCCCTTCTATATATATTCAGCACAAGATCATGAGAAAAGGGTGTGAAATGAATATTGGTTTAACAGACTTCTCCCCCTCCTCTGTCTCTCACGTTATACTCCCCCTTCTCTCCTATTCTAATTCTTTCTCATCTCATATTCTATATTTCTCTCTCATCTCATGCTCTATTCCTTCTTTATTTACTGTAATCAATTTCCATTCTTGCTGATTTTGTATTTTCCTACATTGTATTAGCTTTCATCAGTAAATGAATAGAAATCAGTTTAATTTCAATTAATTTCAGTTGTACTACTAAATTTATACTATTGATCATGGTTGAAGTTCACTGCCAATAGAGCTTCAATCATGACAGTCTTCCACATGAAGGGCGGTCAAGGCGAGACAAGTTATTCCAAAAACTCTTCACTTCAGAAAAGAGCAGCGGACAAAGTGAACCACATAACCATAGAAGCCGTAGAGAAATGTTTCTGGAATTCAAGCCAAACAACTTGGGCATAGCTGACTTGGGTTGTTCATCAGGGCCTAATACTTTATCGAACATAAAAGAACTCGCAAATGTTATAGAAAGGAAAAGTCGTAAGCTTTTCGAACCGGCACCTGAGTTTAGTGTCTATCTGAAAACCCAGAAAAATACAATAGATTTTATGAAGTTCACACAGTGAAAATTGATAATGAGTGCAAGTGAGATAAGAAGACCTTGTGGTTGGGACCACTTTCGTCAGGGAGCTCAAGAAAGGAGGAAATCATGGGAAAAGGACAAAGACATTCACTAGTGGATGCAAGTAATGTGCAAAGTATATTTTAATGCGTTAAATTATGGATGATTAGTAATCATGAAATATATTATTATATTATTAAATTAATTGATATTAATATGTGATCAATTAGATAAATTAAATAATTTAAATGAGGTAAAATTAGTCAAAATGAAATATATTAATATTACCATACCATGACGGGTCGGACTATTATGAACTAATTTTATACCTTAACTGGAATTGAAGATATAACTCACCAACATATGAAAGGTTAGTATTTTTATCAGTCATATTTTTTTTCTTTTATTATACCTTCATATTAGGATGGTTTTTCCTCCATATGAGAATGGTTTTAAATTTATGTTGACATCACCGATATGGTTGATTTTATCAATTTTAAATATAAATGTTACATTACCACCTATATGGTTGGTTCTACTGATTTTAAATATTTCTGCTCATATAAATTTGATATATTATTGTTATTTGATATTTCAACAAAATGGTACAGAGGTTACCATTCCCAAAAGACTGTTGGATTTTAATGAAAATATTTTTTTCAAACGGTACCAGAAGTTACCAATATTTATATTGAAATGACAGATGAAAATAAATTATCCAGCAAAGAAAAATGTTGATATATGATAAGATAATATTACATGATAGTACGGACCTGGCTAATGTGAAAATAATCTCATCAGTATTATGAGATAAATATTATATGATTGAGATAAACAGATTTGATCAAAGTTCTTATAAAAGCACGTATGTACTCTAGAAGAAGTACATATTTACTCCAGAAGAAGTAAAGATTATCATCTAAATATAGTGAAATGATATTATTATTATTATTATTATTATTATTATTATTATTATTATTATTATTATTGCTCCTGAAGAAGTATAAAGGAGTCATACTGAAACATATCAAGAAAAGAGATACATGCAAAACACAAAAAAGGGGGGAACATTTATGATCCTCAAAAGTAGAGGTGTGTCTCAAGAGTAATAATACTCCGTACTCTACCACCCCCAATCTTTTTGTGTGTCTCAAGAGTAAGAATACTCCGTATTCTACCATTCCTAATCTTTTTGAGATTCAGAAGATTAAGTTTAAATATTCATAAAATCCTCAATATTAAAGGTGTCTCTCAAGAGTAAGAATACTCCGTACTCTACCACCCCCAAATATTTTGGAGATTCACACGGTTAAATTTACATTAACAGGACTCCATTTTAGCTTGGTACCCCTTCCTGGGACCAATCTATCTTAACTCCTGTTGATTCTTGTATTAGAACATATGATTGCAACTTTTCCAACAGTTCATCAATAGTGGGAGCAAAAATAAGGATTCTCCTAGAAAATGGAGAGATGAATCCCTATTCCACAGTATAATCAAGAAATGTTAGTAAACCATCAAAGAAGTTGTTAACATTTAAAAGTCCAATAAGCTTATTATGGAAACTCAGCTGAGCCCATGAGGTAATATTAAAGATTTTCTCTAAAGTACCAAAACCTCCAGTCATGGCAATGAAGGCATCAGAATCATAATATGCAAGTTATGCGTTCATGGATAGATAATGTCTGTACTTCATTCCCTCATGTTTTACCCGCGATATCAGCTAAAAGAATAGGTATAACTCCTATCACTCTCGCTTTCTCTATTTGAGCAGATTGAGAAACACAACTCATCAATCTACTACTACCCCCTCCATACACTGGATTGATACCTCACTCTCCCAACTTCTTCCCTAGAAGTACTGATACTTCTAGATACTCAAAATATTTCCCGATTTTTGATCTACAAAATACACAGATAATTTTTATCTGTCGAAGTTTTGATCCTTCCATCTTTTAAGAGTATAAGGAAGGAAAACTTATAAGAAAATGTTATTTTGAGATGCATTAAACTGCGAAATTACTTGGCTTTTTAAACTTGAAAATATTTACTATTTACTACTCGTCTTTTGAAAAAGTTGCTATTTACTTTTGACTAAATGACATCACTTTTGATCATATCTCTGACAGCATATTTAATGCTCCATAATGGACACTCTTTCTGTGATCTCTCAGTAACAATCTGTTAATATGTGAAAAATGTAAATATAAAATACTTTGTTAAAATATATATGTATACATATATACACTATAT
Organism: Ligustrum vulgare; assembly: GCA_963555705.1. Taxonomy (NCBI): domain Eukaryota; kingdom Viridiplantae; phylum Streptophyta; class Magnoliopsida; order Lamiales; family Oleaceae; genus Ligustrum; species Ligustrum vulgare. The sequence goes on along the minus strand of OY743170.1, from coordinate 45,738,555 downwards.
TGATTTACCTTGTATCAATACTGAGTAGCCAAAACATCATTGTTTATAACAGTCTGGAAAATAGGTTCTTTTGCTATTATATTTTTGAGAATATAATGGTCTTTATCATTGTTGAATTGAGCCCATAAAGATAGTAACTCATGCTGCACATATCCACAAGGGTGCGTCTCAAGTGTCAGTCGAATATCATCCAATGACTCCTTACTCAGCCTACCCTTAATGAAATCTATTTTATCATCTCGATTTATGGATGAATATCCTATTGATTTACAACAGGTATCACGTGTCCATCGAGCACATTTGTAACAACCTTTCAATCTTTTTGTTCTTCGCTTTTTTACAAAAGTACTCTTACCTAAGCTGGGCATATGCTTATAAAATGAATCTGGTAATTCACCAGCTATTCGAACTTTTGCTTCGATCAACCAACGAACATCTTCTGGGATATCTTGATCCATCAGCAGATTCAATCTTTCGAGTCGAACTCGGTAAATCTTTTTCAAAACATTTATCGAAAGATTGGAGTAGTATTTGCTAATATTTGATAATATAACATCCATTTTGATGGATCTGATCTTCTTCCCAAGTGATCTATTTAAATGCATTATTTAACGCGTAAAAGAGCGGTGGCTCCGTGTGTCATTGATTCCACCAAGAAAAGGGAAAATATTTGTAATCAAAAGAATGGGGACAAGGATCATTTTTGAGATTTCGGTCTAACCACCTTTTTAGATATAATAAATCAAGGTATACTGATTTATAAATTCGAACAAGTAAATATTGTATTGAACCAGAAGTTCATACGTATAAGTGAAATATGTATATAGTATCGAACCAGAAGTTCATAAGTGAAATATACATTGTATTGAACCAGAAGTTCATCGATATTGTATTGAACCAAATATTCATACATAGGAGTGAAATAAAACCATATTGAACTAGAAGTTCTATAATGAACGGTTAGATAATCTCAATTAAAAACTTCAAATTATTTGCTATGAGAATAACTTGTTTAGAAATTGTTTATCATACAACAATATTCTATGTTAAATAGGGATTGTCTCAAGAAGCTTTATGCTTTCTAAGAAGTGCAATATGTATACACTCTACCAAAATGCACTCAGATATATGATTGAGATATGTTGCAGCATTTTTATCCGATTGATATAATATAAGATTTGTGAACATTATGGGAAAAATACGCCTGAAACTTAATTATGCCTGAAGCATAATGACAATTGATTCCAAAAACAAATATTTCTTGAATAATTGAGATGATCCATTTGAGGCTAAATACTCATGGTGGGTAAAAGGGACATAGTTAAATGATAAGAGATTTATGTACTTGATGATATAAAGAGATCTCTATGTATTATATTGAGATGAAATGGAATCGATAAATAAATCGAATACATACACAACTCTCTTGTAAAAATGAGGTTGATGAAATTATAATATTTTGGCCAAATATAGAACCCCAATGTAGGGATTATTGTTCAAGGACCTGAAGTCCAAACACTTAAATGTGTAAAGCCAGTAATTATTTGTACAAATGAAAAATATTACACAGTCATAAAAGACGACTCGTTGAGCGCTAAATTTTTCATAGAATTGGCATGACATATGGTGGATAGACTATAATCTAAATCACTAGATTGAGCTCTTTGATATATCAATGAGTGAGATCAAAATGTATGATTCTCATCTCGGTACTTTGGGAGTATTTTTTGATGTACCAATTGATCGCGGTACGTTGGGATTTCAAGTAAAATGATTGTAGATTATATGTAGAAATTGATATCTATTTCAATGATTGATTATGCTTATACAAATTAGAAATTGTGGTTTATGAGATGTAAGAACATACATGTATAATCATTGAAAGATTCAATATACCTAGAGTAGTATCGCTATAGAATGATACAGATGAATCCATGATATAATATGTTGAAATTGAAATTGGAGTGTACTATTATTGATATCTGTTGAAAGATTCAATATACCTAGAGTAGTATCGCTATAGAATGATACGGATGAATCCATGATATAATATGTTGAAATTGGAGTGTACTATTATTGATATCTGGGAAGTTGATTATTCATTAGAAGTGAATTTGAAAATGAATATTTGATTATTCACCAGAAGTGAATATGAAAATGAATATATTTTAATTATTCAGTAGAAGTGAGTTCTGGATTTAATTATTTACCAGAAGTGAATTTTGGATTTGATTATTCACCAGAAGTAAAAGATGCGATCGGTAAATTAGTAAAACATTGCTTGATATAGCATGTTATGACATCATGAATGAGCTATGAACAATTTATTAGAAAACCAAAACATATATGTAGGAGCTGTACAAATTATTGGAAAAGCCTATTTTAAAGAAGGAATAGATACACCTATAGAATTCTATATTATGGATGATAGAATTGTAAGTTTAGTTCAAGATGCTTTAATAGGAATTGTAACAGAAAATTTAATATACCAAAAAGCAAAATTTACAATAAAACCAAACTTTAGTATAAGTATGAGAGAACAAAATAAAAATAAAGCCTTAACATTATATTACAAATTAAGAGGAATATATATGAAACCAGGAAGTAAAACTATAAGTTTAACTGTTAGAACAATATATGCTTTTACTAGCAAACATGAAGTAAAAATTAAGAATGCTAGAAAAACACACATAATATAACCCATATTTAAAAATCTATTAGAATACAAATCAGCAAAAGAAAATCGAAGAATGACAATACCAGAAGATAGAAATAGATTTTAATCAAGCGCGACAATTAGTAAATATGGATAAACCACAAATAAAATTTGGAAGAAGATCAATTAGCCTAAGAAGAAATAGTAGTACAAGATCATTACCTGAAATAGAAAATAGAAATGATTCAGAAAAATAAATAATGACAAAAATACATAGAGAAATACCTAGAATGAACCTATCTAAAAGAAATGATACATAACAATTTGAAGTTATAATATAAATTAAAATAAATGGAGAATGGAAAGAACATAAAGTATTAATAAATACTGGAGCTACTGTATCCCATATAAAAGAAAATATAATAGGAAATTTAGAACTCAAAGTTACAAATAATCGAATCCAAATAAAGACTATTTTGGAAATATTCATCCAATGAATACCTAGATAGAATTACCAATAAGAATAAATGAAATAATCATAAATATGTATGTAGAACATACAAGTAAGGTAAACACGTAATTATTATTAGGAACAGATTTCTTAGAACAAGTAAAATCATATTATATTAAAGATGATATAATGCTATTAACAATACAAAATGAGAATCTAGTAATACCAAGGTTATTATGAATAGAATACAAGGAGGAAGAGAACATATTTATATATTAACTAAAATGAATTACAATGGATATCTCAGTAGAAATCATCATGCATTGTTTAATACATGAGTATCATCTTGTTTATTTAAAAAAAAATGTATTACCCTAGAAATGTGAAGTAATAAAAAAGATAATGAAGAAAGAGTCATACTAGCAGAATTTGATAAGAGTACAAATCTAATAACTAAAGTAGTAATGAATGTTAAAATACAAATATGAAAATATGAACTATAAATACCTTATGTATATCAATTGGATGATATGCCACGGGATGTATTATTGAGAAATAAATTCATAAAACAATACTATCCAATAACTATTGATGAAAAAGTTATACTTTTATCTACCCTTGTTACTATATAGCAATAGCAATTAGAATTAATGATCCTTATTGTAGAGAAAAAATGCCTCATATAGCAGCTCAACGTGGTGATAATAGACAAAAACTAACGCAAACAACATAATTTATGCCTAATAAAAATAGGATAAATTTAGTACAAGAACATTTTGATAAAATAGCAATTAGAAATATTGCAGAAAAATTATTAAAATTATTAGAAGATAACCCTTTAGAAAAATGGCACACAAATAAACCTATGACAGAAATTATATTAGAAGATGACACTAAGATTATTAGTGTAAACCTAATTAAACATATACCAAAAAAATTACCTAAATTTGAAATGCACATAAAAAAAAATGCTTGAAAAGAAATTTATTAAAGAATCTAATAGTAAACATAGTAGTTCAGCTTTCATAGTAATGAAACATTCAGAACAAAAAAGAGGAAAATCTAGAATGGTAATTAACTATAAAAGATTAAACACTTATACAAAAGAATTAAATTATCCAATTCCAAATAAATAGGTATTATTTAACAAAATTAGAGGAAAGAAATATTTCTCTAAATTTGATCTAAAATCAGGATTTTATCATATTATGTTAACTGAAGAATCTAGACATTTAACAACTTTTATAGTACCACAAGGATTTTATGAATGAAATGTGTTACTATTTGGATTTAAAAATAGCTCAGGAGAATTCCAAAGATACATGAACAAAATATTTAAAGACTATTACCATTTTATTATAGTATATATTAATGATCTTCTTATTTATTCTGAAACTAGACAAGATCACTTAAGACATCTGAATATTTTTATAGATATTGTAAGAAATAACGGAATTATATTATTAGCTAAAAAAATGGAAATAATTAAAGAATATGTAAATTTTTTAGGATCTATAATTAGTCAAGAAGGAATTAAATTTCAGAAACATATAGGTATAAAAATACAAGAATTTGACAATTATATAAAAGATAAAACACAATTACAAAGCTTTGTCAAACAACTTGCATACTTTGGATGACTCTGAGATCCATTGGACAAAGGAACGGGAGCAACTACAGTCGGATATAATTGGTGTATTAATTGAATCTGTCTATAAAATAATTGATTAAATCGCAATATCTGGTCCTTTGCAATCAACCTGAGATGATATGCTTAGAAAAAATTTGGATTTTCTAGTTCAAGTTTTTTTCCACAGTGGAAGACAGCAGATTTATATTAACAAATATCAAGAGTAGGAATAACAAATTAAATAATATCGCTTCTCATAGTCCATCATATTCACGTTGCTTCCATAGAAAACTTGAATTAATAACTTCAAGTTAATCATCTTATGTCTGATATGTTATGCAATACAATTCACAAATTTCCAAGAAGAACATAAATAAGGAGAAAACTCTATCTGAGAATTGACATTACCAAGTTCAGTGAAACCAGGCTCAATTTTTTCTAGTAAAACATGGACATACATGAATAAAATCCTATGAAGTTACACACATGTACATTACATTTATGGTCGATCCTCTGTCCTCTTTCGTATATCGCCAAGTAATTGTTCTTTTTCTAAATAAAATCTGGACTTCTCCCCAAATAATAGCCAACACAGCTTTCCATGCAACATCAGTCAACTATCATGGCCTTATTCGCATTAATGAGATTATGTGAGGACAAGGAGGATAATTAATACAGTGTACCATATAGATTTCAGTAAAATCATGCAATCTGTATGCTTACATCAATAGAAATTAAAGAAAGGCGACTAGCATGATGACATTTTTCAAGTTTTGACATAAATCTCTTGCCTTTTGATATCTGTTCAGGTGTGACGTACAATATTTTGAGCTCCCCTTCACCTTTTCAAGAGCTTTATATATGAACTTCTCATCTTCCTTGCTTGTTGTTGACATCAACATGAATGACGGGATGCCTAATGCAGCCAAACTCATTACCTTGTGCAATGGACAAAGTCAGAGAAACAGTTCTACACCACTACTAAAAATATATCAAATAGTAGGCCAACCTGATCTTGAATAAGAGAAAGTAAAGGACTGACGACAAGAGTGACTACATTGCAAAGGACTGCAGGAAGTTGGTAGCACAGACTCTTGCCTCCACCAGCAGCCATTATTACCAGGACATCTCTTCCACTCATGATCACATTTATAATCTGTTCAAGAGGAACTGTTTAGCGATGGACTACGGCTGAACAATCTTAGACAAAATTAGCAGCATGTAAAACGAACATAAATCTTCTATTGGCATGTAATCGAAACAACTCGTCCTGAAACAAAGATCATGAACCATGATTTCTCCCTACTTTTTAACTTGTTCTCCAAAATAAAAAAAGTCACTTTTACGAAAGCTATCCTATAAAAATCTCTACCAAGAAGGGGTTAACTTAATACTTATGAGTAAACCTTTAAAGCTAAGATATACATTTTCTTTGCCTAGAATGTCTTCAAATCAACCTCTTTTCTTCTTCAAGTGAGCCTTACAGAGTAAAAATTGATAAAAATGTGAAGGAAAGTACTAACTACTAACCTTGCGCGCTGATTTACACGATATGAAGATATGCCAAAAACGTTAAACCTAATGCCATCCGCCTGGGAGTCCCATTCAAAAGTTACGGACCAGTTCTTCACAGAAACAGAAGTTTCATCCTCAACACAGCTTGTAGACGATTCAAAATGTTCTAACACAGCTTTCAGTTCAGATTGTCTCTCATACAGCTCTTCTTTCCGATCAAGCAGCGACTTTATTTGGCCATTAAGCCCCACTTTAGTACAAGTTCGTATAGTCTCATTTTTTATAGTGCGGAAACGAAGTGTTGAAGAAAAACTTGAATTTTTATTGATAGTTTTTGAGTTGCTATGGCACACACTATAATTTTTTGCTTCTTTTTTCCATTTCTTGAGAGTACAAGAATGATCTCTATTTATAGGACCACATGGATAACTCTAGAGACACTAGAAGATAATTGGACACCTAATAGTTCATGAATTTGCATTATGTATTTTCCTAAATACATTTTCTCCCATTCATGTATCTTTATTTGTTTTTCTATGATTACAAATTAATACCACATTTAACACCCCCCTCTTAATTTGTAATCTTGAGCTTTTTCTTGGTTTTTTTCGAACTTGTCAAATGTGACTGCCTTTGTCAAAATGTGTACTGGTTGATCATTTGTGTTGATGAATTCCACGCAAATTTCTTCTCTACTTACCAAGTCTCGAATGAAGTGATGAAGTAGTTCAATATGCTTCGATCTGGCATGAAAGATTGGATTTTTTGTCATAGCAATTGCTGACATGTTGCGCAATGTATTGTTGTCGGCTCTTGTTGAGCAAACATCAACTCTTTTAGAATTCTTCTGAGCCAAACTGCTTCACAAGCGGCATCTGTAGCTACAATGTATTCTGCTTCTGCGGACAATAATGCTAAAGACTTTTGCTTCCTTGAACTCCATGAAATAAAATTTGTTCCAAGACAAAAGATGTAGCCTGATGTACTTTTGTGGTCAACAATAGACCCTGCCCAATCACTGTTAGTGTAGCCAACAAGTTTGAAGATATTTTCCTTTTTGAACTCAATGCCTTGATTTTTTGTACCTTTAAGGTTTCTCAAAATTCTTTTTGCTGCTGCGAAGTGATTCTTGCTCCGTTCATTCATGACCTTGGAAGTAAACTTATAGATTGAGTGATATCCGGATTTGTGTTGAGGTAGATGAGTGAAACAATTAACTTTCGGTAGAGTGTAGCATCTACTTTTCAGCATCATCATTGACTTGGAACTTTTCATTCGGCCCCGTTGGAGTAGAGACTAGCTTACACTGGCTCATGCTGAATTTTTCTAGAAGATTGTCAATATACTTCTCTTGAGATAGAAAGATTCTTCCCGGACTTTTTTTGACTTGGATGCCGAGAAAATATTTCATTTGACCCAAGTCACTCATCTCAAAGTCTTTCATCATCTTTTTCTTGAATTCTTTCACCATGCTTTTATTTGTACCCAAGTAAGATAAGATCATCCACATAAAGACATACTACAAGAAAGTCTCTTCCAAGATTCTTGACGTATAGAGATGATTCACTCATGCTTCGATTGAACTCATTTTGGATGAAATAGCTATTGATTTTTCTATTCCATGCTCGAATCACTTGCTTTAAACCATAAAGTGTCTTGCATAAACGATAGATTTTTTCTTCTTGTCCTTTGATTTCAAATCCTTCGGGTTGCTCAACGTAATATTCTTCTTGAATTTCACCATTTAAGAATGCCGATTTTACATCTAGTTGATAAACACATACCTCCAATTGAGTTGCCAACACCAAAACAGTATGAATTGTCTCCATTCTTGCAACTGGAGCATTCGATGTGATCAATTCTGGGCTGTTGAGAATACCCTTTTGCAACAAGCCGAGCTTTGTGCTTTGGATCGATCCATCTTCATTGTATTTTATTTTATAGACCCACTTGAGTCCAATGATTTTCTTTCCTTTTGGCAAGGAAACAAGCTTCCAAGTTTTGTTTTTCTCGATTGTGAACATTTCTTTATTCATGGCTTTTGTCCAACACGCATCCTTTGAGGCTTCTTCAAATGATTGAGGTTCACTAGAGAACAATCCAAGTTCACATGAATCATAGATGTCTTGTAGTGAACGTGTCTTTCATGGAGGGCTTCCCGGAGCAGATTCTTCCTCACTTCTTGGAGTGGGGGTTGGATTTGGCTCTAAATTTCCAACTTGTGATGGACCTTCTTGAGATGTTAATGGATCATCAAAGACAACGTCCCTCCCTTTCCAATCTGGTCCATAACTTCCTTCCCTTTCCAATCCCAAGATGCAGCTTCATCAAAGACAACGTCTCGTAAAACTGTAATTTTGTTTGTAGTTGGATCTAACAGCCAATAGCCTTTGGATTCATCATTATAGTCAATAAAGACAAGTTTTTGTCCTTTCTCATCAAATTTCTCCCTATTTTGAGAAGGGATAAGAGCATAAGCAATGCTGCCAAATACTTTGAAGTGATCAACCATTGGCTTCTTTTATTCCAAGCTTCGTATGGAGTTCTATTCCGAACAACCTTTTTTGGAGATCAATTGAGTGTATACTGTCGTATTTACAACTTCTGCCCAATACAAATTTGGAAGTCCTTTTCCCTTTAGCATGCTTCTTGCCATTTCAACAATTGTGTGATTTTTTCTTTCGGCCATGCCATTTTGTTGCGGAGTTCGACTCACATTTAATTGTCTTTTGATGCCATTTTTTCTGCAATATTACATGAAGGGATTGTAGAGATATTCACCTCCACTATCGGTCCTTATCAAAAAACCACTTTGCATTTCTGCTTGAGCTTTGAATTGAAGAAATGTGGAATATGCCTCGGATTTTTGATTGAGGAAGAAAACCCATATCATCCTCGTGAAATCATCAACAAAGAGAAAAAAATATCTCTTGTTTCCAAAAGTGGGAGTTTTCATTGGCTCGCAAATATCTAAATGCACAAGCTCAAGTGGTGTTTTTGCTTTCCATGAAGTTTTTGGAAACGGCAACTTGTGCAATTTTCCATAGGTGCATCTTTCGCACATTTTGTTTTTGAGTTGGATGTGAGGAAGTCAGTCACCATGTTTTTCACTTGAAGTAAATGAAGGCCTCTTTCATGAAGATGTCCATATCGCAAATGCTACAAATACGCCAAATCTTCGTCTCTTGCATTGAGTGCACAATTCTCATTTAGTGGCATCATAAGAGGAAATGTCCTGTTCTTCAATTCAATATTTTCCACACAGATATTTTTCTTTTTGTCAAAAATTTTGCATTTTCCGTCATCAAAATGGACAAAGAACTCCCTTTGAATAAGTTGTCTAACATTTAGGAGATTATGAGAAAGATTAAGAACATAGAGAACATCCGTGATGAGGTTCCTGTTACTTCCTTCAATTTGGACTGCAATGGTGCCTTTTCCCTTTGCATTTCTACACGTTCCATCGCCAAGAACCACTTGTGAAGTGATATTTGGATTAAGGTCCACAAAGATGTCCCAATTCCCCGTCATGTGATTGCTACAACCGCTATCGAAATACCATAGAATTTGAGCTCCATTTTCATGATTTTGAGAATAAAATATAATTTCTCTTTCATTCTTTTGAGAAAAGTTTGCTACACTTTTTATTTCTATCTTCTCCTTATTTTGAAACCAACAATCCCTTTAGGAATGATTGGGAATCTTGCACCTTTTACATCTAAAGTAGCACTCTTTTGATTCATGATTCGTGTTTTTGTAAATTATGCAAGTTGGATTGTTACCACTGGAATTTTGTGTTTGCTTGCCTTTCCATTTGCTTTGCTTGTCGCTTTTCTTCCAATAGCTATCCTTTTGTTTCGCTCGATTTGAGCCTACTTTGTGTTCTCCATAGTTGCTCGATCCTCCTTTTGATGTTTACTTTGATTGAAAAGCTTGTTTAGTGGTTGATTGATTACTCGATCGATTGATCCTTTGCTCATGGGAAAGAAGTGACCCGGTTAACTCATAAACGGTCATTTTGGACAAGTCTTTCGATTCTTCAATTGCAGCTGCAACATGGTCAAACTTTGGAGGAAGGCATCTTAACATTTTCTCTATGACTCTTTTATCTTGAATTGTGTCTCCACAACTTTTGATTTGATTTACAGTCTCGGCGACTCGTGAAGAAAAATCATGAACCGATTCTCATTCTTCCATTGGGAGATTATCAAAGTTTCTCCACAAGGATTGAAGTTTCAAGGAAATCATTTTCTCTGTTCCTTGAAATTCTTGATTCAATATTTCCCCAACCATCTTTGGCCTTTTAACACCAAAGATACGAGGAAAAATGGATTTCCCAACTCCTTGTTGAATATAGCGGAGCGCTATTGCATCTTTTGTTTTAAATTCTTTTTGCAATTTTTCATAATCTTCATCTTCTTCGGACGGTACTTCGTACTCCTCATCGTCAATGACATCCCAAAGATCCAAAGAGATGAAGAAAGTTTGCATTTGGATGTTCCAGTATTCATAATGCTCGCCTTCGAAGATTGGGACTTGACTAGAAGAATATGTAAATAGCGAAGTCGTTTGAATTGAAGCCATGAATTTTTTTTTCTGTATACAGATGATTATTATTCCAAAATGAAAAAAATGCAAGCACAAGTGTTTGACTCTGATACCAAATTTGTTAGTGTGGAAATGAAGCGTTCAAGAAAAACTTGAATTTTTATTGATAGTTTTTGAGTTGCTACGGTACACTATAATTTTTTTGCTTCTTTTTTACATTCCTTGAGAGTATAAGAATGACCTCTATTTATAGGACCACGTGGATAACTCTAGAGACACTAGAAGATAAGTAGACACCTAATAGTTCATGAATTTGCATTATGTATTTTCCTAGATACATTTTCTCCCATTCATGTATGTATATTTATTTTTCTAAGATTACAAATTAATACTACATTTAACAATTTTTTAGCCAACCTCATTTTCAACCACATTGTCAAGTCACAATAGACAACTGTGTGTGGAGAGTAACTTTTTCTTCATTTTAACTACAAATTTTTCAAAAAATATCATTTTTCATGAAATATTTTCTAAAGAATCTTCATCAAACGCGCCCCAAAGAAATTAAAAAATAATAATTAGGTATCTAATGTTGCTTATTGTTTGTATTAATACTTGTTCAAACTTGATATATGGGGTCAAGGGAGCGTATTTGCATACATTAAGAGTGGGTTTAGGGATTGGAGGGGGGGGGGGGAGACTTCGAGAGATCATTGTGGACTTGTTCATAGTGTTCACAATCAAGTTTTCAATAAGTGCACCACGTTGATGAATAAAAAACAAAGCATTTTCTAGCCAAAGTTGTTTCCAACAACGAAGTTATAAGACGGGGTTGACAGCGATCCTAGATTGTACTAGATTCCTCTTAATGCAAGGATTGACTTTTCGTGATTGTGACAAGTCAAAAGAGCCACTTACTAGAGGAAATCTAATTGAGCCAATAGACTGATATGTAACTTGTTGTGAGTAAGTTTCAAATGCAGTATTTAGTAATGCACCTGAAATGACCAAATGATTGCACCAAATGTCAAAAAGGATTTGGTTAACTATTGCATCATAGAGACAACAAAGGCTATTATTATGAAAGAGATGGGTGATTCTTTATTTTCAATATTGGTTGATGAGTCTCAGGATAATTCAGTAATATGACAATTGTTTGAAGGTTTGTGGATAGTAATGGACAAGTTAAGGAACGTCTTTTAGGGATTTTCCATGTACCAAATAATTGTGCCCAGTGACTCAAGGATACCAATGTAGCATTTTCTAGGCATGGGTTGATATGTCTAGCATGAGGGGTCAAGGTTATGACGGAGAAAGCAATATGCCACGCGAGTTCAACGGTTTGAAAGTTTTGATTTTAAGAGAGAATCCATATACCTTTTATGTTCATTTTTTAGCACACCAACTTTTGTCGTCAATTGTTTCGGTGAAACGTAGAGATTATATGCTTAGTGATTTTTTTTTCTTATTCTTACTATTACTGTGAATTTGGTAGGTGCATCATGCAAGCCTGTAGATGATATTTGAGAAAATTATCATTCTAAGATTATGATGAAGCTTGACATTGAGGTACTTTGTAATGGCACTAGTAAGTTTCGGAAAATGAGTTTGGCAAGATCAGGTGATACTAGATGGGATCGATTATAGTAACAATTACTTGTTTTATTGCTATGTTTAATAATATCATAGATGTTCTTGAGAATGTAGTAGAAGATGACATAGATTTAGAGCAAAGAGTAATGGCCACAAGACATATGAACAATATGCAAGAGTTTGAGTTTGTTTTTTGTCTCCACTTTATGTTTAAAATTCTTGTTATTACAAATGATCATTCACAAGCCTTACAGAAAAAGGGTCAAGATATTCAAGTTGTTATGAGTTTATTGGACTTGTGAAAGTATGCATTGCAGAACATGAGAGACAACGATTGGGGTAATATCTTGAATGAGGTGATTGAGTATTGTGTTGGTAAACATATAATAGTATAGAGGATATTGTTGTAATAAGATTTCAACTTAGGCGTGGAGCTCAGACTGTGAATTAATATCATCGCTTTTATATTGATTTGCATTGTCATGTGATAGACTCAAATTTTCAAGAGTTGAATGATCGTTTTCTAGAGACAACCACTGAGCTTCTTACTTGCATTTCTTGTTTGAATCCAAAAGCCTCATTTACAACTTTTGATAAGGCTAAATTACTTCGTCTTGCATGAGTTCTATCATTTGGACTTCACCAGTTAAGACCTCATGCTACTGAGACCTCAACTTGACAAATTTCTTATACTTGTGACAAGGGACAAAGATTTCTTTAACCTCAACAACATATCTCATGTAGCTCAGAAGTTAGTTAAAACAGAAAATTCTTGTTACTTTCCATTGGTTTATAGGATGATCACACTGAATTTGATATTACATGTGGCAACTGCAAGTGTTGGAAGAGCATTATCTGCTATGAATCTAATCAAAAGTGACTTTCGCAACAAAATGTGAGACAACTGGTTGAATAAAAATTTGGTGATTTACACAGAGTGCAAGATTTATAAACTTATTGAGAATGAGACAATCTTGCAGCACTTTCAAAATATGAAACAACAGAGAATGCATATGTTCGAGCTTACAATTACAGAGTATGATTATATCATGTATTATTATTTTTTACTATTTTAGTTTGTATTGGACTATATTTTCATATTACATGACACTTACGTTTTATAATGTTTATATGTTTATAGGAGAATTTTTAATATTATTAATTAAATAATAATAAATATTCTAGGTATTACAATTACTGACAGTTGTCAGTCAATGGTCAAGGACCGCCTATCTCAACTACCATCCTGGATTTGTCCATGGAAACCGGGATGGATTTTTCATAGTCTCGAAGTGTGCTAAGCACGTGTTGCTACTTATTATGACTTATGATTTTGTGATTGAATATTTTGATTCCATTCTGTATTTTTCACAAAGTTTTAGTTTCATGAGTATTCTACCAATCCGGATGAGAAAGAAGGATCCATACGTGATTTCTCCAAAAAGGGCATTTGCATAAATACCCAACTTTTGGTATCATAATTGAAAATTAAGTCATTCAAAAGTATAACGATTAATACTTCAAAAAAAGTTTATTACTGAAATTTACATTCTTCATATAATAAATAAATATTTCACTTCATTACATGTGAATAAACAAATACATTACGACCAAAATTTATAAATATAATTAACTTTATATTTTAAAAAAAAATCATCTATACATTTCAATTATAAATGAGGGCTTAACTCACAAGACGTAGGACTTTATCACTTATTCGTATAAAGTTGATTCTTCAAAAATAATATTTTTCAGTGTTCATTCACAACCACACATTTTCTAAAAACTCGTTTTTTCACAATTGCACATACAACTTTTTAACTACACATTCTGAAAAAGAAGATTTCTTTTCAACCTTAATTGTCAACCACTCAATTGATTGATTTGACAATTATTTTATTTTTTATACCACTTTCCTTCACTTCCAACCACACATTTAAAATTATTTTAATCTATAGTCTCTATCAAACATACTTTTATTCAATGGTTTCCAATGCAACATCACTTTTTATTTTCACTAAGTAGTTGAAGGGTCACGTTATCAAAAAAGTCATTTTTGTGCATGTTAAATAAATTTGTTGACCATATTCTATTTTTAAATAGAATGAGTTTGTTAATACCTTCTCTTTTTATTTTTTAAAGAATTCAATGAACTACTTGTTAAAGTCTGTAATATATATTTTTAACAAATTGAACCAATGAGTTTATTAGAACCTAAAGTTGTAGAAATTTAAAGGATGATTGAATTTACTTAGAAAAACCTTATATCTATTATTTCATTCAATTTGACAAGGAAAAAGATTCGAGATTAATTATTATAGGTCAAATTGAATTTAGTTAAGAAATTATAGGTATTATTTAGGACTTAAATGAGATAAATTAAAAAGATTGGATATTGAAAAAAGTAAAGAGTATAATTAAAACTTTTACCTTTAGCATTTAAGACGATTTTACGAATGATATGTTTAGAATTTACTCTCATTTGTTAGCTTGTATTAAAATTCTCGTTGAGATCTTGGATTTAACGCCCATATTTCATATTTTTCAACTTCAAGATAGTGCAATAATTATCAAAAGAATAAAAATAATCTATAATTTAACTTTTTATAGATATTTTATTTTTCACAAATTCATAAATCATTTCTTACATGTTGCATTAATTGAACTCTTCTAATTCATTTATTAAAATAAATTGATAAAATCAAAATTTCCTAAAATGGAAGGTAAAAATAGGCGGGAATCTTTGTGTGGATTATGTGACGGCCATATTTTTATTATATAATATACAAAGATAAAGATGAGTTTGCTAACACCTTCAATTTTTATTTTTTTTAGCAGAATTCAATGAACTAATTGTTAAATTAAAGTCTATAATATATATTTTGCAAAATGAACCAATGAGTTTATTGGAACCTAAAATTTTAGAAATTAAAAGGATGATTGAATTTACTTAGAAAGATGGGATATCCATTTCAATTTTATAAGGAAAGAAAATTTGAGATTAATTATTTAGGTCAAATTGAATTTAGGTAAGAAAAGATATGCACTATTTTAGGACTTAAATGAGATAAATTAAAAAAATATTAGATATTAGAAAAAGTAAAGAGTATAATTAAAACTTTACCTTTAATATTTGAGAAGATTTTACGAATGATACGTTTACAATTTGCTCTCATATTTTGGTTTGTATTAAACTGTTCGTTGAGATCTTCGATTTGATACCCATATTACATATTTTCCGACTTCAAAATAATGAAATAATTATCAAAAGAATAAAATAAATTTATAAAATTAAGATTTCCTAAAATGGAAGGTAAAAATAGGCGGAAAATTGTGTTCAAATTTATAGGCTGTATTGATACATATATATAATAACACCCAGAAAAATTATGACACCCTCATTTACTCATGATTACGTAATAAATATATTTTTAGAATTTAATTAATATTATGGGAATTAGGAAAGAAAATGGAAATTAGTTTGGAAACAAAAAAGTTAAGAAAAACATGATTTAACGTCATTCTTTTGAAAATTCGTATTAAATGGAAAATTTATATGTACGGATAAAGTACTCGAAGTGAACTTCTAAAATCTGAATTCCGTTTATCGTTTTGATTTATGAACAGCTTGTGGCTATTTTCCAAAGTTGGCACTGAAACTATTCGACTGGAAAGACAGCTTCGACAAGCCAACTTTGAAACGCCATAACTCTCATCGAAACCTTGTGAAACAAATTCCATATGAAATTAATATATGAGCACTTTGAAATGAGACTATGAACACCCAATTTAGAGTTCGTTTCTACCTCAAATCTGAGCTCAAATACGACAACCCAAAACTGGAAAATTGTGAAAGAATAAAGCCTGAGTGGCAAGATAAACCTCCATAGCTGGTTCCTAGCTTACATGAGTCACCTTATTCCTACTTAGGACAACTCCAGCTGCATGAAAATGGAGTGACACCTCAAGCTTCACCATTAAAATATGATTTCTTAACCTTGAAGCAAACCATGAATCCTCTACACTAAGTATCTCTTCTCCAATCCGTGCAGCCTTATTACTCTATAAATAGGGATTGTTTTGAATAAGAACTAAACCAGAAATCTGATCCAAATCGCTGCTGGAGTCATCTTGCCCTCTTTCAAACCTTATGTAGGGATTTCTTGCCAAAACCATGTTTCAATACATATCAATTGTTCCTTTGATCACCAAACATGTTTTCCCTAACTTACTTATCAAGATATGAGGTTTGGGGATCAAAAGAACCAAAGAATTTAGGTTTTTGTCTCTGTAAATATGCTTGGTGTCCACATCTAGAGATTTGGTGTCGACACCAAACGAAGAAGATTATCATGGTGTCGACACCTATGTAGACACCCCCTTTATTTTTGGGTTTGACTATAATATGAAGTTATTCTATGATTTTCAGGTTGTAAATATTGTTTAATCGTCAAAAGTTTTGAGTATTCGATACACCCTTTACGTGTTGCATTATATGCGAAGTTGAAACTTCGATGAAATGCTTTTGATGTATATTGATGATGATATTGAATGTGATATGATTCACAAAAGAAGCATTTTGAAGTAAAGATTATAGATTGAAACTCTAGCCCCTCGGTAATCAATGTATGTTGTTGGGATATCGATTTGTGTCGTGAGAACCTTGCGACTCCAAGGCTCCGAAGAACGACTTGATGATCTAGTGACCCTATTGGAGTCGAATAGGGGGAAAGATGACAGGGATGTGGAAGCGCTAAGGGATATGATATCCTTTGTTTATGTTTATGGCCATTCATCGATATCCGTATTGTGATAATGTTAAACGCTTTGAGGTAGAGGAGATAATCTATGATCGAGGCCCGGAAATCATATTTTTGAAAAAGAACTTGCATGTGTATCGAATTACTCACTGAATTATCAATTCTTGTTTTTCATGTTTTCAACTTGTAGATGCTACACTTTGATAACAATGAAATGAAATCTCGGCAATGGATTATGTCGGCCGATGAACAATATTATGTGTATGTGATTGAGATTCACACGAGCTAGACGTATCGAGATTTCCCTGCTCTTTCTCGATTTCTGCGTTCACACTTTTACGTGGACTTCTATGATAGTGATATTATGGAATATAAATACTCTAATGATTTTCCCGGAGAAGAACTTTAAAATTATGTATCGTGTTTAGTTTTGTTTTGTTAAAAATATAGATAAGAGGTAAATTTTGTACCATTTTGTAACCTCTTCCTAAACTCGGTTGTAATAGGTCTTAACTATATATATATATAACAGTTTATTTTTTGTCAATTATACTTTTAAAAGTGTTATTTCAAGGAAAATGTTGGTTCAGATCATTACGCGTCGACACTGAAACCCGAGATTTCAACACCAAACTATCTTTACTCGAAAATAGTGTTGGTGTCAACACCCCCTGTATTGGTGTCGATACCAACTCAACTGTGCAGCCTCAGTCAGTTTTGTGTCGACACCTGAAGCTTCTACGTGCCAAAAATTTTAAATTTTTCCAAGTTTTTTGATTAAATGATATTCTTTTAAATGGAGGGTTTTGTGGTCATCACAATATATATATATATATATATATATATATATATATATATATATATATATATATATATATATATATATATATCGTCACAAGTCGTCCAAAGTCATAGTTGTCACACAAAGTCACACTTGACGCAAATTTTAGATTACAATTGCAAATTTAGTCGCAAATCAAATTTTTTGAGCGATAATTTAATTAAAATGGTTATATCTCGTACTCATCACAAAGTCTCATAAAGTCACATTCGTTATACAAAGTCACAGTCGACACAAATTGTAGGTTACAATTGCAATCGTAAATCAAATTTTGTGATTGATTATTTAATTAAACTGGTCACATATCATACTCATCACAAGTCACACACAATTAGGCAATATTTTGATCACAATTAGCTAATAATTAGTCACAATTATCTAATAATTGGTTACAATCACACATAGTTGGTCAAAGGCACTTGTAACAAACCAGAAATTTCGTACCTTAGTTAATTTATTTAGAAAGTTTGATGCAAGTATTTTCTTAAGAAAATAGGCAATTCCACGTTTTGTATGATGATATAGTAATGAATTCATAAGAAAATGGAAGAAAGTGGCATTATTGGTAACTTTGGAGACTAAATTGGCATAAAAGAAAGTTTTACATGATGTTTGAACTCAATTGGATTGAATTTCATAGTTGAGGACTAAGCTGGAAATTTTAGAAAGTCCTATTAATTACAGTTTTGTCATTGTAATGAACACGACTTTGAGATAATTTCGTGGATTATATAGTAATCTTTAGCCATTTCAAGTTATACCATTTTATAATCCATGATGAGATGTACGTATTAGTACCAAATTTGAGCACAATTAAGCTCGGGAAGTGTTTCAAATTGTCACGACCTGAATACTTCAAAGTCTTTTTCTTTTCAAAATTATAATGCTCTGATACCACTCTTGTAATGCCCCAAAATTTTAAATCTTTTCGAGAATAATAATAATACTCTGATACCAACTCTTGTAATGCCCCAAAATTCAAGTCTTTTTCTTTTTAAAATTATAATGCTCTGATACCAAACTTGTGACGACCCAAAATTTTCAAACGATATTAATTTTTTAAAATATTAAATAATGAGTGGAATAAAAGAGTGGTAGTTCAACCACAAAAGTCCTTATTCGGTGGCAAGTCTACAACTCACAGGTCGTCATCTAGCGCAACACTCTCTGTCAAGCTATCTGAAGATCCCCGTCAATCCATCTTGCATCAATAGCTAGCTGAAAGGTTAGATGACGTGGGGTTGAGCATACACTTGCTCAGTGAGTAGAATATGGTGCACATGTGTTATTTCATGTTTGGATATACAAGTCAACCTCACATACTCAAGACCATTTCAATCTATGTATGCATGTATCTTTTGAAAATCCGCAATCAAAGTAACACAACTCGATATATGGTTAGAATATCTGTATATCCAAAATAATTGACAAATCAATATTGTGATGTGTTGTAAGCACCGTATCACCGGATGCTCAAGCAACATGTCCGTATCTTAACAGCCAATTATAATTGAGCTATCTCGCATGTATCGTATCACCGATGACCCGTACGTCATAGATATTTCCCAATATTGATAACTACATACTATACTGTAATGCATGACATGAACCACTATGGTGCTCATCTCGTACCCCAATGCTCAAACATAACATATCACAATTGGTCAGAACCAATAACTTCCATCATACAAGTCCCACATGGGATCTCACATATTTACACATCAACATACCACCATGCCTTATCATTAGGAAGCTCAAAGTATATGATAAGTTATCCAAAATCATGAGCGGGGTACATTGGAGCAATCGTAGTCCAGTATACATGTGATGAATGCTTTCAAAAAGATGAGTCACATATCTTCAATTTCTCATTCCATCACATTTATTCAAATCTTATTTCAGTATAACTCGAAGCTATCAACATGCGACAAATATTCATATGTTCTCTTCGAATATAGACCAAGTATATGTCACATAAGCATATCCAAAGAAATCATATAATTCTTGTAAACATAACCAAATCATATTCAACTAATTCAAGTAAACATATCTGACTCACATAATTAATCAACTAATCCAAATAAGCATATCCCACTCACATCATTAATCAACTATTTCAAATATACATAATCTACTCACGTATTCAAGTAAAAATATCCGACTCACAGTTTATTGGATGAATCAATCCATGAATAGCTCCTAGGATTATTTTCTCTTGGAATGGAAATCTTCCTCGGCACGGAGTAGGTGAAGGAATAAGAACATAACTCCTAGTACATAAGTCTTCATGAGTCATATAATATATCATTGGAAAGAATATTGAATCTAGAGTTCCATGGACTTTACGGATCAGAAATCAGAGTTGTAGATCAAAAGTTATGGCAGAACGAAATTATGTCGCCGGACAGTCCGTTTGGTATCGGCACCACCTAATTTGGCATCGACACAAAAGTGTCAGAATCATCGCGTTAAGCCCAGATGAACATAGTGTCAACAACAAACCAGTAGGTGTCGACACTAAACGTATTTCCAGAATCTGAAAGTTGGTTTTCTTGATTTATTTGATCTAAAACCATTTTTTTGATAAAAAGCTTTGAGAAAACATGTTTGGTGATAAAAAGAAAGACTTGGGACGGATTGAAACAAATTTTGACATAATTTCCTTATCTAGGGCATGTGAAGAAGAAAGGCTATTTCTACAACGTTTCAGGTCAGATTTTTGGTTTGAGAAATTGATTCAAGAGCTCAGGTATTTATAAGATTATATGGTTGCAAGATTTGAAGAAGAAAACTGTGTGTAGAGGATTGGAGCTTTGCTTCAAAGTTAAGAAAGATTATTTTAAAGGCCAAGTGATAAGTGTATTTTATACACTTATTTGTATGTCGAAATTAGGATTAATTATTGTCGTTTGGGAATATTTGCTATTTAATTTATGTTTATTTGTTTACTTTTCAGAAAATACCCCAAAAGATGAAGAATGATGAAATCAATGGAAAAAGGACACAATTAGATGTTAATTGGAGCTAAATTGGACAAGTGAGGAGTTTGTGACAACAACCGGGAAACATGCTTGGTGCCAAAGTGACTAAATCAGAGGTTGGAGGACCTAATTGAATGGATTAAGAACTTGAATGGTCAAACCGAGAAGAAGATAAAGTTTGTGGACTAAATTGCAACAATTGAAATTTGAGGACTGAAGGTGCAATTAAAAGTCAGGGACTAAATTGTACAGCCAAGAAAAGAGGAAGTCGCGATCGCTGGTTGCATACCAAGCGATCGCGATACGGTGTTAAATCATAACCCGAGGCTAAAACAGCATTACCACGCGATCGCCAGAGGTTATACCACGTGATCGCGCGGTTGTCCGACTGGGCCGCAGATCAGATTTTTCTCGCGATTTTTAACAGACTTTGGGCTTTTTGACCTAGGGTTTCTCCAAAACCTATATATACAACATAAGAGGCACGAGATCTGGACCTTTGCCTCTCCATAGAACGAGCCACAATATAGAATTCAACATCAAATTCTTAGAGAATCAAGCATAGCAGAGGGGCGTGAATTGAAAACAATAGAAGAATTGATAATTGGTGCAATCTTTCCATTCTTTATATTGTTTTTCAATGAACATTTATTTTTACTATTTTTGTTATTTCATGATGATGTGTAACTAAATTCTAACGTTGGGATGAACGATGTAGCCTAGTTAATTATTTTAATGCCATATTCCTTGTTTTAACGCTTTAATGCATGTGTTGATTTATTATTGCGTTTAAAGCGTGAATGAACTGGCCACTTATTCATGATTTCATGTGTTATTTCCATAATCCGAGAGGTGAGTTAATAACATAGATCTAGGTAATAAATCCGGTAATTGAACGAGAGATAGAGATATACTCTTGTAATTATTGCGACCGTGTGTGAATTCTTGTGTGTAATGCATCTAGTTAAGGAATATTCGGACCCGCTGTAGAGATACAAGGTTGACTTATTTAGGTAGGATTGATTTAAACTCGAGAGAGGAATCTCAATTTAAATTAGTGAATTCGACCGAACACACAAATAGGAAATAAAACTGGAATTAGAATTGATTTAATTAGCTAGGTGAATTCGTGAATCCCAACTACTTTACAATCTTATTTGAAAACAAAACAATTTAACAAATCTTTTTAATTCATTAGTTCCATTTCTTAATTCTAGATTTTTATTCTTAAAACGATTTTCCTTTGTTCAAATAAAGTTAAGAACTGAAATATTTCGGTAATTAATAGCAGTCCTCGTGGGAACGATAATCCGGACTTTAAGGTCCACTTTATTACTTGATTACGATATTGTACACTTGCGATTTCAAACACAACAAGTTTTTGGCGCCGTTGCCGCGGACTGTTTTTATATTAATATCGATACCCATTAGTTCTTATTTTACTTTGAACTTTATTTTGCTTATTTTTATTTTTATTTTTATATTATTTTTCAGTTTTTGCTTTTAATTTTTGTTTTCTTTAATTTATGTTAAGAAGGACTAAGTCATTTGATTTGCTTCCTTTTGATACAGAAATTGAACGTACTTTTCGACAGAGGCGTAGACAACAGTTGGAAGCGAATCAACAAACAGACTTAGCCATGGCAGATGATAGAATTCAAGATAATCAGGGAAATCAACAAAATCTGCCAGCAGCTGTAAATGGACAGCAACAAAATCTTGGAAGGCGCGTTTTGCGAGACTACGTGATTCCTCTTGTGGGGAACATTGGAACATGCATAGTACCTCCTGCAATCCAAGCTAACAATTTTGAGATCAAAACCTCTTTGATCTCACTGATCCAAAACTCATGTGTTTTCCATGGATTGTCGACTGAAGATCCTCATGCACATCTTCGATCCTTTTTGGAATTGTGTGAAATGCAGCGCATGAATGGAGTTTCAGATGATGCTGTGAAATTGAAGTTATTTTCATTCTCTTTGGCGGACAAAGCTAAAGCTTGGTTCTACACTTTGCCCCTACATACAATCACCACTTTTGAAATCATAAGTCAGAAATTTGTAGATAAATTTTTCCCACCTGGCCGCATGTCAAAGCTAAGGCGTGAGATTTTATCATTCAGTCAACAGCCTGGGGAATCAATTCTTGAGGCTTGGGAAAGGTTCAACGAGCTCATCAGACAGTGTCCTATGCATGGAATCGCTGATTGGATACTAGTTCAAACATTCTACAATGGGCTGACAAATGAAAACAAGAAGTACGCCGACTAAGCAGCTGGAGGATCAGTAATGGATATTACATATGAAGAAGCTTCTGAGATCTTTGAGAAGATGGCTGCGAACAGTTACCAGTGGTACTCAGATAGATCTACACCAAAGTCTGGAGGAATTGTTGCAGTTAATGAGATTACAGCATTAAATGCTAAGCTGGATGCTTTAACAAGGAAAATAGACAGTATGGGTGTGCAGCCAGTGAATTCAGTTCATACAAATTTGTGTGATTTTTGTTTCGAAAATCACGCAATAAATTTCTGTCCACTTCAACAAAATCAATTAAATCCAGAACAAGTCAATTTTGTGAACAACAGGCAGCAGGGTGGTCCTTATTCACAAACTTACAACCCAGAATGGAAGAATCACCCAAATTTTTCATGGTCTTACAATCAGAATGTTCAGCGGCCGCCTGGATTTCAGCAACAGCAACAATCTCAGAAAGACATATCCGAGAAACTGCACATTAATATTCATTTTGCTGAAGCATTGGCTCAAATGCCGCTTTACTTGAAATTCATGAAAGAGATGCTGTCAAATAAAAGGAAATTGGTTGACAATGAAATAGTAGCACTGAGTGAGGAGTGTAGTGCCATACTTCAAAAGAAATTACCACAGAAATTGACCGATCCAGGGAGTTTCTCTATCCCTTGCACTATTGGTAATTTCACTTTTGATAATGTATTGTGTGACTTAGGGGCTAGTGTTAATCTAATGCCTTTGTCCGTATACAGGAAACTAGGTTTGGGGGAGCCTAAACCAACAAATATCACACTAAAGCTTGCGAACAGGTCTATACAGTATCCATATGGGGTAGTGGAGAACGTGATTGTGAAAGTGGACAAGTTTTTCTTTCCAGTTGAATTTGTGATCCTTGATATGGAAGAGGACTCTCAGATGCCCCTGATATTTGGAAGACCATTTCTTGCTACAGGACGAGCTCTCATAGACATCGAAAAAGGGGAAATCATTTTTAGGGTCGAGAAGGAGCAAGTCGCTTTCAGCATCAAGCCAAGAGAAGATCTTGATAATCTAAAAGAAAGTTGTTTCGAGATAGAGGGAGTGGTCCAGAAACCAGAAGAGAAGACCAAGCATGGTACAAATATTGAGAAGGAGCTAATCACAAAACATGAGTTCATAAAGGCTAAAGATGGATGGAGGGACAAGAAGGAAGAAAAGCCTAATATCCCTCAACAATTAGTTAAAAGTGAGGCGTTAGAATTCAAGAAAGTGAGAAAACGAATGGAGATATGCAAAGCAGGAAATTGCAAGATGTGTAAGGCTGTGAAATCATCTTTCAAACCTCCATGATTTGAATGTGCAAAAAGTCGGGCTTAAGACTTTAAACGGAGCGCTTGTTGGGAGGCAACCCAACCTTTCTTCCCTTTTATTTATTACGCTTTCATAATTTATTTATTAGCTGAATTTTAGATATATGCATGGTAGGAAAATTGTTTGGGTGTTTTGCATGTTTCATGTTAAGGACACTTTTGCATATTAGTCTATTATTGCATTATTGGTAATTTCAGTTTTGATAATGTTTTGTGTGATCTAGGGTCCAGTGTTAATTTAATGCCTTTATCTGTGTACAGGAAACTTGGTTTGGGGGAGCCTAAACCAACAAATATCACACTAAAGCTTGCTAACAGGTCTATACAGTATCCATATGGGATAGTGGAGACCAAGCAGGAGGTGTCATTATTTTATCATGCAAGGTTGTAGCTAAAAGAAGGAATAAGGTGAGTAATAAGGTCTATAAAAGCAGTGGTGACAGCCTAGACCTCTACTTCATGGCTGCTTAACCCAGATTTCCCAATTTCAAGTAATTGAGTTTGAGTCCGTTGTTGAGGTAGTAAATGAAGTCCAAATTGGGTATTTTTGGTACCATTTCAAAGTAATCATATAGTACTTTCATATAAAATTTTCCTCGCAAGATTTGGATAACGGAAGAAGAAGTTATAGCATTCCAAAGATAGCCCATCGAAACTGCCTTTTAGATTCGCATGTTTGAGCAGTCGACTTTGAAAAATTGCTGAAGACGGTACACTAATCAAAATGACGGACGGATTTCAGACTCTCAAAGGTCACTTCAACTACTTATCCGTACATATAAGATATGCAATTATCCGAGATCGGGAGAGGTCAAACTAATTTCCTAAAGATAGACGTTAAATCACCATTTTTATTTCTAACATAGGTTTCGTTTCCTTTTCTAATTTCCTATAAATTTAAATAAAAATCCTAAAATATATTTATTACGTAATAATGAGTAAATAAGGACGTCATAATTTTTCGAGTCTTTACACAAATATTGAGTTGAAGTTGCATACTTGAAATTTGTAGATAAATTTTTCCCACCTGGCCGCATGTCAAAGCTAAGGCGTGAAATTCTGTCCTTTAGTCAACAGTCAGGGGAATCCATTTTTGAGGCTTGGGAAAGGTTCAATGAGCTTATCAGACAGTGTCCTACCCATGGAATCGCAGATTGGATCTTAGTCCAGACATTCTACAATGGGTTGACGAATGAGAATAAAAAGTACGCCGACTCAGCAGCTGGAGGATCAGTAATGGATATGACATATGAAGAAGCTTCTGAGATTTTTGAGAAGATGGCTGGGAACAGTTACCAGTGGTACTCAGATAGATCTACACCAAAGTCTGGAGGAATTGTTGCAGTTAATGAGATTACAGCATTAAATGTTAAGCTGGATGCTTTAACAAGGAAAATAGACAGTATGGGTGTGCATCCAGTGAATTCAGTTCATACAACTTTGTGTGATTTTTGTTTCGAAAATCACGCGATAAATTTCTGCCCGCTTCAACAAAATCAATCAAATCCAGAACAAGTCAATTTTGTGGGCAACAGGGTGGCCCTTATTCACAAACCTACAACCCAGAATGGAAGAACCACCCCAACTTCTCCTAGTCTAATAATCAAAATGTTCAGCATCCGCCTAGATTTCAGCAACAGCAACATATCCGAGAACATAGAAGTGTTAATTCAGTTGGTCAAGAGTCAGAATGGTGAAATTATGAATCAAGCAGCTGAGATTAAGAATTTGAAGAGACAAATGAGAGAGTTGGCAGCAAGCAGTTCAACAAGACAGCCTGGACAGTTACCCAGCAACGCCGAAATGAACCCTCGTGAGCAGGTTAATGCAATAACAACGAGGAGCGGGGTTCAGCTATCTGAAGTGACTGTAGAGGATTATGAAAAGCAGAAGAAACAGAAGAAAAATGTGATGGAAGATCAGAAAAGTGGGAAGGAGCAGGGATCAACTTCAGAAACTCAAGAAAAAGTGGAAGAAGAAGTTGATTATATGTTAGGATAGATTTTAAAGATGTTCATAAGATGTAAGTCTTGACCGAAAGTAAAACCATGATACAAAATCGATTGACCACATGAGATTTGGGCTATATTATGCATAATGAGCCACACAGTGTTGAGTACATCTTTTGCATAAGTATGCGTTTGACATTGGCTATTCACACACACACTTAAAAATCCGGAAAATATAACTAGAAATTATTTTGCATTGTTGTTCATGACGCTTGCTTAAAGCTTAAATTGGTTTGGACTTTGGAGGCATATGGTAAACATGTTGACACAACAAAAATATTTGTTCTCTTATTTCTTTGATTTTTGTAGTTTAGTTTACATTGTTCGAGGACGAACAATAATTCTAGTTTGGGGTATTTGATAAGTGTATTTTATACACTTATTTGTATGTCTAAATTAGGATTAATGATTGTCGTTTGGGAATATTTGCTATTTAATTTATGTTTATTTGTTTACTTTTCAGAAAATGTCCCAATTGAAGAAGAATGAAGCAATTAATGGAAAAATGACACGATTGGATGTTAATTGGAGCTAAATTGGACAAGTGAGGAGTCTGTGACAACAATCGGGAAACATGCTTGGTGCCAAAGTGATTAAATCAGAGGTTGGAGGACCTAATTGAATGAATTAAGAGCTTGAATGGTCAAACCGAGAAGAAGATAAAGTTTGGGGACTAAATTGCAACAATTGAAAGTTGGGGACTGAAGGTGCAATTAAAAGTCAGGGACTAACTTGCACAGCCGGAAGAAAGATGAAGTCGCGATCGCTGGTTACACACCAAGCGATCGCGAGATGGTTGTAAATTATAACCCGAGAGTTTTTGGGTCTTCCACGCGATCGCCGTCATTACGCCTGCGCGATCGCGTGCTTGTCCGACTGGGCCGCAGATCAGATTTTTCTCGCGATTTTTGACAGGCTTTGGGCTTTTTGACCTAGGTTTTCTCCAAAACCTATATATACAACATAAGAGGCACGAAATTGAGACCTTTGCCTCTCCAAAAGAATGAGCCACAATCGAGAAATCAACATCAAATTCTTGGAGAATCAAGGATTGCAAAGGCACGTGAATTGAAGATAACTGAAGAATCAAAACTTGGTGCAAGATTTCCATTCTTTATATTATCTTTAATGAACGTTAATTTTTATTGTTTTTGTTATTTATTGATGATGTGTAACCAAATTCTATGTTGGGATGAACGATGTAGCCTAGTCAGATTATTTTAATTCCAAATTCCGTTGTTTTAATGTTTTGTTGCATGTATTGATTTATTATTGTTCTTAATGCTTGAATTTCTTGATCACCAATTCACGATTTATTGAGTTATTTCCATAATCGGAGAGGTGAGTTAATAATTTAGAACGTGGTAATAAATCCAGTAATTGAACAAGAGATAGAGATATACTCGTGTTATTATTGCGGTCGTGTGTGAATTCTTGTGTGTTATGCATCTAGATAAGGAATATTCGGACCCTCTGTAGAGATACATGGTTGACTTATTTAGGTAGAATTGATTTAAACTCGAGAGAGGAATTTCAATTTAAATTAGTGAATTCGACCGAATGCATAATTAGGAAATAAAACTTGAATTGGAGTTAATATAATTGGCTAGGTGAAATTGGGATTCCCAACTACTTTACAATCGTATTTAAAAACAAAAGCAATTTCACAATTTTATTTCTTTAGTTTAATTCTTTAGTTGTAGTTAACAATCTCAAACAAATTCGCCCGTTCAAATAGAGTTAGGAACTAAAATATTTCGGTACTTAATAGCAGTCCTCGTGGGACGATAATCCGGACTCTTAGGTTCACTTTATTACTTCTCACGACCCGTACACTTGCGGGGATATCTCGCATCGCGAGATATTAGTGAACAAGTTTTTGGCGCCGTTGCCGGGGACTGTTTTTATATTAATATCGATACCCATTAGTTCTTATTTTACTTTGAACTTTATTTTGCTTATTTTTATTTTTATTTTTATATTTTTTTTTTCAGTTTTTGCTTTTAATTTTTGTTTTCTTTAATTTATGTTAAGAAGGACTAAGTCATTTGATTTGCTTCCTTTTGATACAGAAATTGAACGCACTTTTCGACAGAGGCGTAGACAACAGTTGGAAGCGAATCAACAAATAGACTTAGCCATGGCAGATGATAGAATTGAGGATAATCAGGGAAATCGACAAAATCTGCCAGGAGCTGTGAATGGACAACAACAAAATCATGGGAGGCGAGTTTTAAGAGACTACATGGTTCCTCCTGTGGGGAACATTGGAACCTGCATAGTACCTCCTGCAATCCAAGCTAACAATTTTGAGATCAAAACCTCTTTGATCTCACTGATCCAAAACTCATGTGTTTTCCATGGATTTCCGACTGAAGATCCTCATGCACATCTTCGATCCTTTTTGGAATTGTGTGAAATGCAGTGCATGAATGGAGTTTCAGATGATGTTTTGAAATTGAAGTTATTTTCATTCTCTTTGGCAGATAAAGCTAAAGCTTGGTTCTACACTTTGCCCCTACACACAATCACCACTTTTGAAGTTATGAACTAGAAATTTGTAGATAAATTTTTCCCACCTGGCCGCATGTCAAAGCTAAGGCGTGAAATTCTGTCCTTTAGTCAACAGTCAGGGGAATCCATTTTTGAGGCTTGGGAAAGGTTCAATGAGCTTATCAGACAGTGTCCTACCCATGGAATCGCAGATTGGATCTTAGTCCAGACATTCTACAATGGGTTGACGAATGAGAATAAAAAGTACGCCGACTCAGCAGCTGGAGGATCAGTAATGGATATGACATATGAAGAAGCTTCTGAGATTTTTGAGAAGATGGCTGGGAACAGTTACCAGTGGTACTCAGATAGATCTACACCAAAGTCTGGAGGAATTGTTGCAGTTAATGAGATTACAGCATTAAATGTTAAGCTGGATGCTTTAACAAGGAAAATAGACAGTATGGGTGTGCATCCAGTGAATTCAGTTCATACAACTTTGTGTGATTTTTGTTTCGAAAATCACGCGATAAATTTCTGCCCGCTTCAACAAAATCAATCAAATCCAGAACAAGTCAATTTTGTGGGCAACAGGGTGGCCCTTATTCACAAACCTACAACCCAGAATGGAAGAACCACCCCAACTTCTCCTAGTCTAATAATCAAAATGTTCAGCATCCGCCTAGATTTCAGCAACAGCAACATATCCGAGAACATAGAAGTGTTAATTCAGTTGGTCAAGAGTCAGAATGGTGAAATTATGAATCAAGCAGCTGAGATTAAGAATTTGAAGAGACAAATGAGAGAGTTGGCAGCAAGCAGTTCAACAAGACAGCCTGGACAGTTACCCAGCAACGCCGAAATGAACCCTCGTGAGCAGGTTAATGCAATAACAACGAGGAGCGGGGTTCAGCTATCTGAAGTGACTGTAGAGGATTATGAAAAGCAGAAGAAACAGAAGAAAAATGTGATGGAAGATCAGAAAAGTGGGAAGGAGCAGGGATCAACTTCAGAAACTCAAGAAAAAGTGGAAGAAGAAGTTGATTATATGTTAGGATAGATTTTAAAGATGTTCATAAGATGTAAGTCTTGACCGAAAGTAAAACCATGATACAAAATCGATTGACCACATGAGATTTGGGCTATATTATGCATAATGAGCCACACAGTGTTGAGTACATCTTTTGCATAAGTATGCGTTTGACATTGGCTATTCACACACACACTTAAAAATCCGGAAAATATAACTAGAAATTATTTTGCATTGTTGTTCATGACGCTTGCTTAAAGCTTAAATTGGTTTGGACTTTGGAGGCATATGGTAAACATGTTGACACAACAAAAATATTTGTTCTCTTATTTCTTTGATTTTTGTAGTTTAGTTTACATTGTTCGAGGACGAACAATAATTCTAGTTTGGGGTATTTGATAAGTGTATTTTATACACTTATTTGTATGTCTAAATTAGGATTAATGATTGTCGTTTGGGAATATTTGCTATTTAATTTATGTTTATTTGTTTACTTTTCAGAAAATGTCCCAATTGAAGAAGAATGAAGCAATTAATGGAAAAATGACACGATTGGATGTTAATTGGAGCTAAATTGGACAAGTGAGGAGTCTGTGACAACAATCGGGAAACATGCTTGGTGCCAAAGTGATTAAATCAGAGGTTGGAGGACCTAATTGAATGAATTAAGAGCTTGAATGGTCAAACCGAGAAGAAGATAAAGTTTGGGGACTAAATTGCAACAATTGAAAGTTGGGGACTGAAGGTGCAATTAAAAGTCAGGGACTAACTTGCACAGCCGGAAGAAAGATGAAGTCGCGATCGCTGGTTACACACCAAGCGATCGCGAGATGGTTGTAAATTATAACCCGAGAGTTTTTGGGTCTTCCACGCGATCGCCGTCATTACGCCTGCGCGATCGCGTGCTTGTCCGACTGGGCCGCAGATCAGATTTTTCTCGCGATTTTTGACAGGCTTTGGGCTTTTTGACCTAGGTTTTCTCCAAAACCTATATATACAACATAAGAGGCACGAAATTGAGACCTTTGCCTCTCCAAAAGAATGAGCCACAATCGAGAAATCAACATCAAATTCTTGGAGAATCAAGGATTGCAAAGGCACGTGAATTGAAGATAACTGAAGAATCAAAACTTGGTGCAAGATTTCCATTCTTTATATTATCTTTAATGAACGTTAATTTTTATTGTTTTTGTTATTTATTGATGATGTGTAACCAAATTCTATGTTGGGATGAACGATGTAGCCTAGTCAGATTATTTTAATTCCAAATTCCGTTGTTTTAATGTTTTGTTGCATGTATTGATTTATTATTGTTCTTAATGCTTGAATTTCTTGATCACCAATTCACGATTTATTGAGTTATTTCCATAATCGGAGAGGTGAGTTAATAATTTAGAACGTGGTAATAAATCCAGTAATTGAACAAGAGATAGAGATATACTCGTGTTATTATTGCGGTCGTGTGTGAATTCTTGTGTGTTATGCATCTAGATAAGGAATATTCGGACCCTCTGTAGAGATACATGGTTGACTTATTTAGGTAGAATTGATTTAAACTCGAGAGAGGAATTTCAATTTAAATTAGTGAATTCGACCGAATGCATAATTAGGAAATAAAACTTGAATTGGAGTTAATATAATTGGCTAGGTGAAATTGGGATTCCCAACTACTTTACAATCGTATTTAAAAACAAAAGCAATTTCACAATTTTATTTCTTTAGTTTAATTCTTTAGTTGTAGTTAACAATCTCAAACAAATTCGCCCGTTCAAATAGAGTTAGGAACTAAAATATTTCGGTACTTAATAGCAGTCCTCGTGGGACGATAATCCGGACTCTTAGGTTCACTTTATTACTTCTCACGACCCGTACACTTGCGGGGATATCTCGCATCGCGAGATATTAGTGAACAAGTTTTTGGCGCCGTTGCCGGGGACTGTTTTTATATTAATATCGATACCCATTAGTTCTTATTTTACTTTGAACTTTATTTTGCTTATTTTTATTTTTATTTTTATATTTTTTTTTTCAGTTTTTGCTTTTAATTTTTGTTTTCTTTAATTTATGTTAAGAAGGACTAAGTCATTTGATTTGCTTCCTTTTGATACAGAAATTGAACGCACTTTTCGACAGAGGCGTAGACAACAGTTGGAAGCGAATCAACAAATAGACTTAGCCATGGCAGATGATAGAATTGAGGATAATCAGGGAAATCGACAAAATCTGCCAGGAGCTGTGAATGGACAACAACAAAATCATGGGAGGCGAGTTTTAAGAGACTACATGGTTCCTCCTGTGGGGAACATTGGAACCTGCATAGTACCTCCTGCAATCCAAGCTAACAATTTTGAGATCAAAACCTCTTTGATCTCACTGATCCAAAACTCATGTGTTTTCCATGGATTTCCGACTGAAGATCCTCATGCACATCTTCGATCCTTTTTGGAATTGTGTGAAATGCAGTGCATGAATGGAGTTTCAGATGATGTTTTGAAATTGAAGTTATTTTCATTCTCTTTGGCAGATAAAGCTAAAGCTTGGTTCTACACTTTGCCCCTACACACAATCACCACTTTTGAAGTTATGAACTAGAAATTTGTAGATAAATTTTTCCCACCTGGCCGCATGTCAAAGCTAAGGCGTGAAATTCTGTCCTTTAGTCAACAGTCAGGGGAATCCATTTTTGAGGCTTGGGAAAGGTTCAATGAGCTTATCAGACAGTGTCCTACCCATGGAATCGCAGATTGGATCTTAGTCCAGACATTCTACAATGGGTTGACGAATGAGAATAAAAAGTACGCCGACTCAGCAGCTGGAGGATCAGTAATGGATATGACATATGAAGAAGCTTCTGAGATTTTTGAGAAGATGGCTGGGAACAGTTACCAGTGGTACTCAGATAGATCTACACCAAAGTCTGGAGGAATTGTTGCAGTTAATGAGATTACAGCATTAAATGTTAAGCTGGATGCTTTAACAAGGAAAATAGACAGTATGGGTGTGCATCCAGTGAATTCAGTTCATACAACTTTGTGTGATTTTTGTTTCGAAAATCACGCGATAAATTTCTGCCCGCTTCAACAAAATCAATCAAATCCAGAACAAGTCAATTTTGTGGGCAACAGGGTGGCCCTTATTCACAAACCTACAACCCAGAATGGAAGAACCACCCCAACTTCTCCTAGTCTAATAATCAAAATGTTCAGCATCCGCCTAGATTTCAGCAACAGCAACATATCCGAGAACATAGAAGTGTTAATTCAGTTGGTCAAGAGTCAGAATGGTGAAATTATGAATCAAGCAGCTGAGATTAAGAATTTGAAGAGACAAATGAGAGAGTTGGCAGCAAGCAGTTCAACAAGACAGCCTGGACAGTTACCCAGCAACGCCGAAATGAACCCTCGTGAGCAGGTTAATGCAATAACAACGAGGAGCGGGGTTCAGCTATCTGAAGTGACTGTAGAGGATTATGAAAAGCAGAAGAAACAGAAGAAAAATGTGATGGAAGATCAGAAAAGTGGGAAGGAGCAGGGATCAACTTCAGAAACTCAAGAAAAAGTGGAAGAAGAAGTTGATTATATGTTAGGATAGATTTTAAAGATGTTCATAAGATGTAAGT
This sequence comes from Ligustrum vulgare, assembly GCA_963555705.1. Classification (NCBI taxonomy): domain Eukaryota; kingdom Viridiplantae; phylum Streptophyta; class Magnoliopsida; order Lamiales; family Oleaceae; genus Ligustrum; species Ligustrum vulgare. Next base: position 45,704,828 of record OY743170.1, on the reverse strand, counting down.
CTTGACCGAAAGTAAAACCATGATACAAAATCGATTGACCACATGAGATTTGGGCTATATTATGCATAATGAGCCACACAGTGTTGAGTACATCTTTTGCATAAGTATGCGTTTGACATTGGCTATTCACACACACACTTAAAAATCCGGAAAATATAACTAGAAATTATTTTGCATTGTTGTTCATGACGCTTGCTTAAAGCTTAAATTGGTTTGGACTTTGGAGGCATATGGTAAACATGTTGACACAACAAAAATATTTGTTCTCTTATTTCTTTGATTTTTGTAGTTTAGTTTACATTGTTCGAGGACGAACAATAATTCTAGTTTGGGGTATTTGATAAGTGTATTTTATACACTTATTTGTATGTCTAAATTAGGATTAATGATTGTCGTTTGGGAATATTTGCTATTTAATTTATGTTTATTTGTTTACTTTTCAGAAAATGTCCCAATTGAAGAAGAATGAAGCAATTAATGGAAAAATGACACGATTGGATGTTAATTGGAGCTAAATTGGACAAGTGAGGAGTCTGTGACAACAATCGGGAAACATGCTTGGTGCCAAAGTGATTAAATCAGAGGTTGGAGGACCTAATTGAATGAATTAAGAGCTTGAATGGTCAAACCGAGAAGAAGATAAAGTTTGGGGACTAAATTGCAACAATTGAAAGTTGGGGACTGAAGGTGCAATTAAAAGTCAGGGACTAACTTGCACAGCCGGAAGAAAGATGAAGTCGCGATCGCTGGTTACACACCAAGCGATCGCGAGATGGTTGTAAATTATAACCCGAGAGTTTTTGGGTCTTCCACGCGATCGCCGTCATTACGCCTGCGCGATCGCGTGCTTGTCCGACTGGGCCGCAGATCAGATTTTTCTCGCGATTTTTGACAAGCTTTGGGCTTTTTGACCTAGGTTTTCTCCAAAACCTATATATACAACATAAGAGGCACGAAATTGAGACCTTTGCCTCTCCAAAAGAATGAGCCACAATCGAGAAATCAACATCAAATTCTTGGAGAATCAAGGATTGCAAAGGCACGTGAATTGAAGATAACTGAAGAATCAAAACTTGGTGCAAGATTTCCATTCTTTATATTATCTTTAATGAACGTTAATTTTTATTGTTTTTGTTATTTATTGATGATGTGTAACCAAATTCTATGTTGGGATGAACGATGTAGCCTAGTCAGATTATTTTAATTCCAAATTCCGTTGTTTTAATGTTTTGTTGCATGTATTGATTTATTATTGTTCTTAATGCTTGAATTTCTTGATCACCAATTCACGATTTATTGAGTTATTTCCATAATCGGAGAGGTGAGTTAATAATTTAGAACGTGGTAATAAATCCAGTAATTGAACAAGAGATAGAGATATACTCGTGTTATTATTGCGGTCGTGTGTGAATTCTTGTGTGTTATGCATCTAGATAAGGAATATTCGGACCCTCTGTAGAGATACATGGTTGACTTATTTAGGTAGAATTGATTTAAACTCGAGAGAGGAATTTCAATTTAAATTAGTGAATTCGACCGAATGCATAATTAGGAAATAAAACTTGAATTGGAGTTAATATAATTGGCTAGGTGAAATTGGGATTCCCAACTACTTTACAATCGTATTTAAAAACAAAAGCAATTTCGCAATTTTATTTCTTTAGTTTAATTCTTTAGTTGTAGTTAACAATCTCAAACAAATTCGCCCGTTCAAATAGAGTTAGGAACTAAAATATTTCGGTACTTAATAGCAGTCCTCGTGGGACGATAATCCGGACTCTTAGGTTCACTTTATTACTTCTCACGACCCGTACACTTGCGGGGATATCTCGCATCGCGAGATATTAGTGAACAAGTTTTTGGCGCCGTTGCCGGGGACTGTTTTTATATTAATATCGATACCCATTAGTTCTTATTTTACTTTGAACTTTATTTTGCTTATTTTTATTTTTATTTTTATATTTTTTTTTTCAGTTTTTGCTTTTAATTTTTGTTTTCTTTAATTTATGTTAAGAAGGACTAAGTCATTTGATTTGCTTCCTTTTGATACAGAAATTGAACGCACTTTTCGACAGAGGCGTAGACAACAGTTGGAAGCGAATCAACAAATAGACTTAGCCATGGCAGATGATAGAATTGAGGATAATCAGGGAAATCGACAAAATCTGCCAGGAGCTGTGAATGGACAACAACAAAATCATGGGAGGCGAGTTTTAAGAGACTACATGGTTCCTCCTGTGGGGAACATTGGAACCTGCATAGTACCTCCTGAAATCCAAGCTAACAATTTTGAGATCAAAACCTCTTTGATCTCACTGATCCAAAACTCATGTGTTTTCCATGGATTTCCGACTGAAGATCCTCATGCACATCTTCGATCCTTTTTGGAATTGTGTGAAATGCAGTGCATGAATGGAGTTTCAGATGATGTTTTGAAATTGAAGTTATTTTCATTCTCTTTGGCAGATAAAGCTAAAGCTTGGTTCTACACTTTGCCCCTACACACAATCACCACTTTTGAAGTTATGAACTAGAAATTTGTAGATAAATTTTTCCCACCTGGCCGCATGTCAAAGCTAAGGCGTGAAATTCTGTCCTTTAGTCAACAGTCAGGGGAATCCATTTTTGAGGCTTGGGAAAGGTTCAATGAGCTTATCAGACAGTGTCCTACCCATGGAATCGCAGATTGGATCTTAGTCCAGACATTCTACAATGGGTTGACGAATGAGAATAAAAAGTACGCCGACTCAGCAGCTGGAGGATCAGTAATGGATATGACATATGAAGAAGCTTCTGAGATTTTTGAGAAGATGGCTGGGAACAGTTACCAGTGGTACTCAGATAGATCTACACCAAAGTCTGGAGGAATTGTTGCAGTTAATGAGATTACAGCATTAAATGTTAAGCTGGATGCTTTAACAAGGAAAATAGACAGTATGGGTGTGCAGCCAGTGAATTCAGTTCATACAACTTTGTGTGATTTTTGTTTCGAAAATCACGCGATAAATTTCTGCCCGCTTCAACAAAATCAATCAAATCCAGAACAAGTCAATTTTGTGGGCAACAGGGTGGTCCTTATTCACAAACCTACAACCCAGAATGGAAGAACCACCCCAACTTCTCCTGGTCTAATAATCAAAATGTTCAGCATCCGCCTGGATTTCAGCAACAGCAACAGCAACAGCAACAGAAAAACATATCCGAGAACATAGAAGTGTTAATTCAGTTGGTCAAGAGTCAGAATGGTGAAATTATGAATCAAGCAGCTGAGATTAAGAATTTGAAGAGACAAATGGAAGAGTTGGCAGCAAGCAGTTCAACAAGACAGCCTGGACAGTTACCCAGCAACGCCGAAATGAACCCTCGTGAGCAGGTTAATGCAATAACAACGAGGAGCGGGGTTCAGCTATCTGAAGTGACTGTAGAGGATTATGAAAAGCAGAAGAACCAGAAGAAATATGTGGTGGAAGAACAGAAAAGTGAAAAGGAGCAGGGATCAACTTCAGAAACTGAAGAAAAAGTGGAAGAAGAAGTTCGAGTTAGACCTCAAGTCAAGGCATATGTACCTCTAGTTCCTTATCCACAACGATTGATAAAGCATAAGTTGGAGAAGCAGTTTGGAAAATTTTTGGAAATATTCAAGAAACTGCACATAAATATCCCATTTGCAGAAGCTCTAGCTCAAATGCCGCTTTACTTGAAATTCATGAAAGAGATGCTGTCAAATAAAAGGAAATTGGTTGACAATGAAATAGTAGCACTGAGTGAGGAGTGTAGTGCCATACTTCAAAAGAAATTACCACAGAAATTGACCGATCCAGGGAGTTTCTCTATCCCTTGCACTATTGGTAATTTCACTTTTGATAATGTATTGTGTGACTTAGGGGCTAGTGTTAATCTAATGCCTTTGTCCGTATACAGGAAACTAGGTTTGGGGGAGCCTAAACCAACAAATATCACACTAAAGCTTGCGAACAGGTCTATACAGTATCCATATGGGGTAGTGGAGAACGTGATTGTGAAAGTGGACAAGTTTTTCTTTCCAGTTGACTTTGTGATCCTTGATATGGAAGAGGACTCTCAGATGCCCCTGATATTTGGAAGACCATTTCTTGCTACAGGACGAGCTCTCATAGACATCGAAAAAGGGGAAATCATTTTTAGGGTCGAGAAGGAGCAAGTCGCTTTCAGCATCAAGCCAAGAGAAGATCTTGATAATCTAAAAGAAAGTTGTTTCGAGATAGAGGGAGTGGTCCAGAAACCAGAAGAGAAGACCAAGCATGGTACAAATATTGAGAAGGAGCTAATCACAAAACATGAGTTCATAAAGGCTAAAGATGGATGGAGGGACAAGAAGGAAGAAAAGCCTAATATCCCTCAACAATTAGTTAAAAGTGAGGCGTTAGAATTCAAGAAAGTGAGAAAACGAATGGAGATATGCAAAGCAGGAAATTGCAAGATGTGTAAGGCTGTGAAATCATCTTTCAAACCTCCATGATTTGAATGTGCAAAAAGTCGGGCTTAAGACTTTAAACGGAGCGCTTGTTGGGAGGCAACCCAACCTTTCTTCCCTTTTATTTATTACGCTTTCATAATTTATTTATTAGCTGAATTTTAGATATATGCATGGTAGGAAAATTGTTTGGGTGTTTTGCATGTTTCATGTTAAGGACACTTTTGCATATTAGTCTATTATTGCATTATTGGTAATTTCAGTTTTGATAATGTTTTGTGTGATCTAGGGTCCAGTGTTAATTTAATGCCTTTATCTGTGTACAGGAAACTTGGTTTGGGGGAGCCTAAACCAACAAATATCACACTAAAGCTTGCTAACAGGTCTATACAGTATCCATATGGGATAGTGGAGACCAAGCAGGAGGTGTCATTATTTTATCATGCAAGGTTGTAGCTAAAAGAAGGAATAAGGTGAGTAATAAGGTCTATAAAAGCAGTGGTGACAGCCTAGACCTCTACTTCATGGCTGCTTAACCCAGATTTCCCAATTTCAAGTAATTGAGTTTGAGTCCGTTGTTGAGGTAGTAAATGAAGTCCAAATTGGGTATTTTTGGTACCATTTCAAAGTAATCATATAGTACTTTCATATAAAATTTTCCTCGCAAGATTTGGATAACGGAAGAAGAAGTTATAGCATTCCAAAGATAGCCCATCGAAACTGCCTTTTAGATTCGCATGTTTGAGCAGTCGACTTTGAAAAATTGCTGAAGACGGTACACTAATCAAAATGACGGACGGATTTCAGACTCTCAAAGGTCACTTCGACTACTTATCCGTACATATAAGATATGCAATTATCCGAGATCGGGAGAGGTCAAACTAATTTCCTAAAGATAGACGTTAAATCACCATTTTTATTTCTAACATAGGTTTCGTTTCCTTTTCTAATTTCCTATAAATTTAAATAAAAATCCTAAAATATATTTATTACGTAATAATGAGTAAATAAGGACGTCATAATTTTTCGAGTCTTTACACAAATATTGAGTTGAAGTTGCATACTTGAAATTTGTAGATAAATTTTTCCCACCTGGCCGCATGTCAAAGCTAAGGCGTGAAATTCTGTCCTTTAGTCAACAGTCAGGGGAATCCATTTTTGAGGCTTGGGAAAGGTTCAATGAGCTTATCAGACAGTGTCCTACCCATGGAATCGCAGATTGGATCTTAGTCCAGACATTCTACAATGGGTTGACGAATGAGAATAAAAAGTACGCCGACTCAGCAGCTGGAGGATCAGTAATGGATATGACATATGAAGAAGCTTCTGAGATTTTTGAGAAGATGGCTGGGAACAGTTACCAGTGGTACTCAGATAGATCTACACCAAAGTCTGGAGGAATTGTTGCAGTTAATGAGATTACAGCATTAAATGTTAAGCTGGATGCTTTAACAAGGAAAATAGACAGTATGGGTGTGCATCCAGTGAATTCAGTTCATACAACTTTGTGTGATTTTTGTTTCGAAAATCACGCGATAAATCTCTGCCCGCTTCAACAAAATCAATCAAATCCAGAACAAGTCAATTTTGTGGGCAACAGGGTGGCCCTTATTCACAAACCTACAACCCAGAATGGAAGAACCACCCCAACTTCTCCTAGTCTAATAATCAAAATGTTCAGCATCCGCCTAGATTTCAGCAACAGCAACATATCCGAGAACATAGAAGTGTTAATTCAGTTGGTCAAGAGTCAGAATGGTGAAATTATGAATCAAGCAGCTGAGATTAAGAATTTGAAGAGACAAATGAGAGAGTTGGCAGCAAGCAGTTAAACAAGACAGCCTGGACAGTTACCCAGCAACGCCGAAATGAACCCTCGTGAGCAGGTTAATGCAATAACAACGAGGAGCGGGGTTCAGCTATCTGAAGTGACTGTAGAGGATTATGAAAAGCAGAAGAAACAGAAGAAAAATGTGATGGAAGATCAGAAAAGTGGGAAGGAGCAGGGATCAACTTCAGAAACTCAAGAAAAAGTGGAAGAAGAAGTTGATTATATGTTAGGATAGATTTTAAAGATGTTCATAAGATGTAAGTCTTGACCGAAAGTAAAACCATGATACAAAATCGATTGACCACATGAGATTTGGGCTATATTATGCATAATGAGCCACACAGTGTTGAGTACATCTTTTGCATAAGTATGCGTTTGACATTGGCTATTCACACACACACTTAAAAATCCGGAAAATATAACTAGAAATTATTTTGCATTGTTGTTCATGACGCTTGCTTAAAGCTTAAATTGGTTTGGACTTTGGAGGCATATGGTAAACATGTTGACACAACAAAAATATTTGTTCTCTTATTTCTTTGATTTTTGTAGTTTAGTTTACATTGTTCGAGGACGAACAATAATTCTAGTTTGGGGTATTTGATAAGTGTATTTTATACACTTATTTGTATGTCTAAATTAGGATTAATGATTGTCGTTTGGGAATATTTGCTATTTAATTTATGTTTATTTGTTTACTTTTCAGAAAATGTCCCAATTGAAGAAGAATGAAGCAATTAATGGAAAAATGACACGATTGGATGTTAATTGGAGCTAAATTGGACAAGTGAGGAGTCTGTGACAACAATCGGGAAACATGCTTGGTGCCAAAGTGATTAAATCAGAGGTTGGAGGACCTAATTGAATGAATTAAGAGCTTGAATGGTCAAACCGAGAAGAAGATAAAGTTTGGGGACTAAATTGCAACAATTGAAAGTTGGGGACTGAAGGTGCAATTAAAAGTCAGGGACTAACTTGCACAGCCGGAAGAAAGATGAAGTCGCGATCGCTGGTTACACACCAAGCGATCGCGAGATGGTTGTAAATTATAACCCGAGAGTTTTTGGGTCTTCCACGCGATCGCCGTCATTACGCCTGCGCGATCGCGTGCTTGTCCGACTGGGCCGCAGATCAGATTTTTCTCGCGATTTTTGACAGGCTTTGGGCTTTTTGACCTAGGTTTTCTCCAAAACCTATATATACAACATAAGAGGCACGAAATTGAGACCTTTGCCTCTCCAAAAGAATGAGCCACAATCGAGAAATCAACATCAAATTCTTGGAGAATCAAGGATTGCAAAGGCACGTGAATTGAAGATAACTGAAGAATCAAAACTTGGTGCAAGATTTCCATTCTTTATATTATCTTTAATGAACGTTAATTTTTATTGTTTTTGTTATTTATTGATGATGTGTAACCAAATTCTATGTTGGGATGAACGATGTAGCCTAGTCAGATTATTTTAATTCCAAATTCCGTTGTTTTAATGTTTTGTTGCATGTATTGATTTATTATTGTTCTTAATGCTTGAATTTCTTGATCACCAATTCACGATTTATTGAGTTATTTCCATAATCGGAGAGGTGAGTTAATAATTTAGAACGTGGTAATAAATCCAGTAATTGAACAAGAGATAGAGATATACTCGTGTTATTATTGCGGTCGTGTGTGAATTCTTGTGTGTTATGCATCTAGATAAGGAATATTCGGACCCTCTGTAGAGATACATGGTTGACTTATTTAGGTAGAATTGATTTAAACTCGAGAGAGGAATTTCAATTTAAATTAGTGAATTCGACCGAATGCATAATTAGGAAATAAAACTTGAATTGGAGTTAATATAATTGGCTAGGTGAAATTGGGATTCCCAACTACTTTACAATCGTATTTAAAAACAAAAGCAATTTCACAATTTTATTTCTTTAGTTTAATTCTTTAGTTGTAGTTAACAATCTCAAACAAATTCGCCCGTTCAAATAGAGTTAGGAACTAAAATATTTCGGTACTTAATAGCAGTCCTCGTGGGACGATAATCCGGACTCTTAGGTTCACTTTATTACTTCTCACGACCCGTACACTTGCGGGGATATCTCGCATCGCGAGATATTAGTGAACAAGTTTTTGGCGCCGTTGCCGGGGACTGTTTTTATATTAATATCGATACCCATTAGTTCTTATTTTACTTTGAACTTTATTTTGCTTATTTTTATTTTTATTTTTATATTTTTTTTTTCAGTTTTTGCTTTTAATTTTTGTTTTCTTTAATTTATGTTAAGAAGGACTAAGTCATTTGATTTGCTTCCTTTTGATACAGAAATTGAACGCACTTTTCGACAGAGGCGTAGACAACAGTTGGAAGCGAATCAACAAATAGACTTAGCCATGGCAGATGATAGAATTGAGGATAATCAGGGAAATCGACAAAATCTGCCAGGAGCTGTGAATGGACAACAACAAAATCATGGGAGGCGAGTTTTAAGAGACTACATGGTTCCTCCTGTGGGGAACATTGGAACCTGCATAGTACCTCCTGCAATCCAAGCTAACAATTTTGAGATCAAAACCTCTTTGATCTCACTGATCCAAAACTCATGTGTTTTCCATGGATTTCCGACTGAAGATCCTCATGCACATCTTCGATCCTTTTTGGAATTGTGTGAAATGCAGTGCATGAATGGAGTTTCAGATGATGTTTTGAAATTGAAGTTATTTTCATTCTCTTTGGCAGATAAAGCTAAAGCTTGGTTCTACACTTTGCCCCTACACACAATCACCACTTTTGAAGTTATGAACTAGAAATTTGTAGATAAATTTTTCCCACCTGGCCGCATGTCAAAGCTAAGGCGTGAAATTCTGTCCTTTAGTCAACAGTCAGGGGAATCCATTTTTGAGGCTTGGGAAAGGTTCAATGAGCTTATCAGACAGTGTCCTACCCATGGAATCGCAGATTGGATCTTAGTCCAGACATTCTACAATGGGTTGACGAATGAGAATAAAAAGTACGCCGACTCAGCAGCTGGAGGATCAGTAATGGATATGACATATGAAGAAGCTTCTGAGATTTTTGAGAAGATGGCTGGGAACAGTTACCAGTGGTACTCAGATAGATCTACACCAAAGTCTGGAGGAATTGTTGCAGTTAATGAGATTACAGCATTAAATGTTAAGCTGGATGCTTTAACAAGGAAAATAGACAGTATGGGTGTGCATCCAGTGAATTCAGTTCATACAACTTTGTGTGATTTTTGTTTCGAAAATCACGCGATAAATTTCTGCCCGCTTCAACAAAATCAATCAAATCCAGAACAAGTCAATTTTGTGGGCAACAGGGTGGCCCTTATTCACAAACCTACAACCCAGAATGGAAGAACCACCCCAACTTCTCCTAGTCTAATAATCAAAATGTTCAGCATCCGCCTAGATTTCAGCAACAGCAACATATCCGAGAACATAGAAGTGTTAATTCAGTTGGTCAAGAGTCAGAATGGTGAAATTATGAATCAAGCAGCTGAGATTAAGAATTTGAAGAGACAAATGAGAGAGTTGGCAGCAAGCAGTTCAACAAGACAGCCTGGACAGTTACCCAGCAACGCCGAAATGAACCCTCGTGAGCAGGTTAATGCAATAACAACGAGGAGCGGGGTTCAGCTATCTGAAGTGACTGTAGAGGATTATGAAAAGCAGAAGAAACAGAAGAAAAATGTGATGGAAGATCAGAAAAGTGGGAAGGAGCAGGGATCAACTTCAGAAACTCAAGAAAAAGTGGAAGAAGAAGTTGATTATATGTTAGGATAGATTTTAAAGATGTTCATAAGATGTAAGTCTTGACCGAAAGTAAAACCATGATACAAAATCGATTGACCACATGAGATTTGGGCTATATTATGCATAATGAGCCACACAGTGTTGAGTACATCTTTTGCATAAGTATGCGTTTGACATTGGCTATTCACACACACACTTAAAAATCCGGAAAATATAACTAGAAATTATTTTGCATTGTTGTTCATGACGCTTGCTTAAAGCTTAAATTGGTTTGGACTTTGGAGGCATATGGTAAACATGTTGACACAACAAAAATATTTGTTCTCTTATTTCTTTGATTTTTGTAGTTTAGTTTACATTGTTCGAGGACGAACAATAATTCTAGTTTGGGGTATTTGATAAGTGTATTTTATACACTTATTTGTATGTCTAAATTAGGATTAATGATTGTCGTTTGGGAATATTTGCTATTTAATTTATGTTTATTTGTTTACTTTTCAGAAAATGTCCCAATTGAAGAAGAATGAAGCAATTAATGGAAAAATGACACGATTGGATGTTAATTGGAGCTAAATTGGACAAGTGAGGAGTCTGTGACAACAATCGGGAAACATGCTTGGTGCCAAAGTGATTAAATCAGAGGTTGGAGGACCTAATTGAATGAATTAAGAGCTTGAATGGTCAAACCGAGAAGAAGATAAAGTTTGGGGACTAAATTGCAACAATTGAAAGTTGGGGACTGAAGGTGCAATTAAAAGTCAGGGACTAACTTGCACAGCCGGAAGAAAGATGAAGTCGCGATCGCTGGTTACACACCAAGCGATCGCGAGATGGTTGTAAATTATAACCCGAGAGTTTTTGGGTCTTCCACGCGATCGCCGTCATTACGCCTGCGCGATCGCGTGCTTGTCCGACTGGGCCGCAGATCAGATTTTTCTCGCGATTTTTGACAAGCTTTGGGCTTTTTGACCTAGGTTTTCTCCAAAACCTATATATACAACATAAGAGGCACGAAATTGAGACCTTTGCCTCTCCAAAAGAATGAGCCACAATCGAGAAATCAACATCAAATTCTTGGAGAATCAAGGATTGCAAAGGCACGTGAATTGAAGATAACTGAAGAATCAAAACTTGGTGCAAGATTTCCATTCTTTATATTATCTTTAATGAACGTTAATTTTTATTGTTTTTGTTATTTATTGATGATGTGTAACCAAATTCTATGTTGGGATGAACGATGTAGCCTAGTCAGATTATTTTAATTCCAAATTCCGTTGTTTTAATGTTTTGTTGCATGTATTGATTTATTATTGTTCTTAATGCTTGAATTTCTTGATCACCAATTCACGATTTATTGAGTTATTTCCATAATCGGAGAGGTGAGTTAATAATTTAGAACGTGGTAATAAATCCAGTAATTGAACAAGAGATAGAGATATACTCGTGTTATTATTGCGGTCGTGTGTGAATTCTTGTGTGTTATGCATCTAGATAAGGAATATTCGGACCCTCTGTAGAGATACATGGTTGACTTATTTAGGTAGAATTGATTTAAACTCGAGAGAGGAATTTCAATTTAAATTAGTGAATTCGACCGAATGCATAATTAGGAAATAAAACTTGAATTGGAGTTAATATAATTGGCTAGGTGAAATTGGGATTCCCAACTACTTTACAATCGTATTTAAAAACAAAAGCAATTTCGCAATTTTATTTCTTTAGTTTAATTCTTTAGTTGTAGTTAACAATCTCAAACAAATTCGCCCGTTCAAATAGAGTTAGGAACTAAAATATTTCGGTACTTAATAGCAGTCCTCGTGGGACGATAATCCGGACTCTTAGGTTCACTTTATTACTTCTCACGACCCGTACACTTGCGGGGATATCTCGCATCGCGAGATATTAGTGAACAAGTTTTTGGCGCCGTTGCCGGGGACTGTTTTTATATTAATATCGATACCCATTAGTTCTTATTTTACTTTGAACTTTATTTTGCTTATTTTTATTTTTATTTTTATATTTTTTTTTTCAGTTTTTGCTTTTAATTTTTGTTTTCTTTAATTTATGTTAAGAAGGACTAAGTCATTTGATTTGCTTCCTTTTGATACAGAAATTGAACGCACTTTTCGACAGAGGCGTAGACAACAGTTGGAAGCGAATCAACAAATAGACTTAGCCATGGCAGATGATAGAATTGAGGATAATCAGGGAAATCGACAAAATCTGCCAGGAGCTGTGAATGGACAACAACAAAATCATGGGAGGCGAGTTTTAAGAGACTACATGGTTCCTCCTGTGGGGAACATTGGAACCTGCATAGTACCTCCTGAAATCCAAGCTAACAATTTTGAGATCAAAACCTCTTTGATCTCACTGATCCAAAACTCATGTGTTTTCCATGGATTTCCGACTGAAGATCCTCATGCACATCTTCGATCCTTTTTGGAATTGTGTGAAATGCAGTGCATGAATGGAGTTTCAGATGATGTTTTGAAATTGAAGTTATTTTCATTCTCTTTGGCAGATAAAGCTAAAGCTTGGTTCTACACTTTGCCCCTACACACAATCACCACTTTTGAAGTTATGAACTAGAAATTTGTAGATAAATTTTTCCCACCTGGCCGCATGTCAAAGCTAAGGCGTGAAATTCTGTCCTTTAGTCAACAGTCAGGGGAATCCATTTTTGAGGCTTGGGAAAGGTTCAATGAGCTTATCAGACAGTGTCCTACCCATGGAATCGCAGATTGGATCTTAGTCCAGACATTCTACAATGGGTTGACGAATGAGAATAAAAAGTACGCCGACTCAGCAGCTGGAGGATCAGTAATGGATATGACATATGAAGAAGCTTCTGAGATTTTTGAGAAGATGGCTGGGAACAGTTACCAGTGGTACTCAGATAGATCTACACCAAAGTCTGGAGGAATTGTTGCAGTTAATGAGATTACAGCATTAAATGTTAAGCTGGATGCTTTAACAAGGAAAATAGACAGTATGGGTGTGCAGCCAGTGAATTCAGTTCATACAACTTTGTGTGATTTTTGTTTCGAAAATCACGCGATAAATTTCTGCCCGCTTCAACAAAATCAATCAAATCCAGAACAAGTCAATTTTGTGGGCAACAGGGTGGTCCTTATTCACAAACCTACAACCCAGAATGGAAGAACCACCCCAACTTCTCCTGGTCTAATAATCAAAATGTTCAGCATCCGCCTGGATTTCAGCAACAGCAACAGCAACAGCAACAGAAAAACATATCCGAGAACATAGAAGTGTTAATTCAGTTGGTCAAGAGTCAGAATGGTGAAATTATGAATCAAGCAGCTGAGATTAAGAATTTGAAGAGACAAATGGAAGAGTTGGCAGCAAGCAGTTCAACAAGACAGCCTGGACAGTTACCCAGCAACGCCGAAATGAACCCTCGTGAGCAGGTTAATGCAATAACAACGAGGAGCGGGGTTCAGCTATCTGAAGTGACTGTAGAGGATTATGAAAAGCAGAAGAACCAGAAGAAATATGTGGTGGAAGAACAGAAAAGTGAAAAGGAGCAGGGATCAACTTCAGAAACTGAAGAAAAAGTGGAAGAAGAAGTTCGAGTTAGACCTCAAGTCAAGGCATATGTACCTCTAGTTCCTTATCCACAACGATTGATAAAGCATAAGTTGGAGAAGCAGTTTGGAAAATTTTTGGAAATATTCAAGAAACTGCACATAAATATCCCATTTGCAGAAGCTCTAGCTCAAATGCCGCTTTACTTGAAATTCATGAAAGAGATGCTGTCAAATAAAAGGAAATTGGTTGACAATGAAATAGTAGCACTGAGTGAGGAGTGTAGTGCCATACTTCAAAAGAAATTACCACAGAAATTGACCGATCCAGGGAGTTTCTCTATCCCTTGCACTATTGGTAATTTCACTTTTGATAATGTATTGTGTGACTTAGGGGCTAGTGTTAATCTAATGCCTTTGTCCGTATACAGGAAACTAGGTTTGGGGGAGCCTAAACCAACAAATATCACACTAAAGCTTGCGAACAGGTCTATACAGTATCCATATGGGGTAGTGGAGAACGTGATTGTGAAAGTGGACAAGTTTTTCTTTCCAGTTGACTTTGTGATCCTTGATATGGAAGAGGACTCTCAGATGCCCCTGATATTTGGAAGACCATTTCTTGCTACAGGACGAGCTCTCATAGACATCGAAAAAGGGGAAATCATTTTTAGGGTCGAGAAGGAGCAAGTCGCTTTCAGCATCAAGCCAAGAGAAGATCTTGATAATCTAAAAGAAAGTTGTTTCGAGATAGAGGGAGTGGTCCAGAAACCAGAAGAGAAGACCAAGCATGGTACAAATATTGAGAAGGAGCTAATCACAAAACATGAGTTCATAAAGGCTAAAGATGGATGGAGGGACAAGAAGGAAGAAAAGCCTAATATCCCTCAACAATTAGTTAAAAGTGAGGCGTTAGAATTCAAGAAAGTGAGAAAACGAATGGAGATATGCAAAGCAGGAAATTGCAAGATGTGTAAGGCTGTGAAATCATCTTTCAAACCTCCATGATTTGAATGTGCAAAAAGTCGGGCTTAAGACTTTAAACGGAGCGCTTGTTGGGAGGCAACCCAACCTTTCTTCCCTTTTATTTATTACGCTTTCATAATTTATTTATTAGCTGAATTTTAGATATATGCATGGTAGGAAAATTGTTTGGGTGTTTTGCATGTTTCATGTTAAGGACACTTTTGCATATTAGTCTATTATTGCATTATTGGTAATTTCAGTTTTGATAATGTTTTGTGTGATCTAGGGTCCAGTGTTAATTTAATGCCTTTATCTGTGTACAGGAAACTTGGTTTGGGGGAGCCTAAACCAACAAATATCACACTAAAGCTTGCTAACAGGTCTATACAGTATCCATATGGGATAGTGGAGACCAAGCAGGAGGTGTCATTATTTTATCATGCAAGGTTGTAGCTAAAAGAAGGAATAAGGTGAGTAATAAGGTCTATAAAAGCAGTGGTGACAGCCTAGACCTCTACTTCATGGCTGCTTAACCCAGATTTCCCAATTTCAAGTAATTGAGTTTGAGTCCGTTGTTGAGGTAGTAAATGAAGTCCAAATTGGGTATTTTTGGTACCATTTCAAAGTAATCATATAGTACTTTCATATAAAATTTTCCTCGCAAGATTTGGATAACGGAAGAAGAAGTTATAGCATTCCAAAGATAGCCCATCGAAACTGCCTTTTAGATTCGCATGTTTGAGCAGTCGACTTTGAAAAATTGCTGAAGACGGTACACTAATCAAAATGACGGACGGATTTCAGACTCTCAAAGGTCACTTCGACTACTTATCCGTACATATAAGATATGCAATTATCCGAGATCGGGAGAGGTCAAACTAATTTCCTAAAGATAGACGTTAAATCACCATTTTTATTTCTAACATAGGTTTCGTTTCCTTTTCTAATTTCCTATAAATTTAAATAAAAATCCTAAAATATATTTATTACGTAATAATGAGTAAATAAGGACGTCATAATTTTTCGAGTCTTTACACAAATATTGAGTTGAAGTTGCATACTTGAAATTTGTAGATAAATTTTTCCCACCTGGCCGCATGTCAAAGCTAAGGCGTGAAATTCTGTCCTTTAGTCAACAGTCAGGGGAATCCATTTTTGAGGCTTGGGAAAGGTTCAATGAGCTTATCAGACAGTGTCCTACCCATGGAATCGCAGATTGGATCTTAGTCCAGACATTCTACAATGGGTTGACGAATGAGAATAAAAAGTACGCCGACTCAGCAGCTGGAGGATCAGTAATGGATATGACATATGAAGAAGCTTCTGAGATTTTTGAGAAGATGGCTGGGAACAGTTACCAGTGGTACTCAGATAGATCTACACCAAAGTCTGGAGGAATTGTTGCAGTTAATGAGATTACAGCATTAAATGTTAAGCTGGATGCTTTAACAAGGAAAATAGACAGTATGGGTGTGCATCCAGTGAATTCAGTTCATACAACTTTGTGTGATTTTTGTTTCGAAAATCACGCGATAAATCTCTGCCCGCTTCAACAAAATCAATCAAATCCAGAACAAGTCAATTTTGTGGGCAACAGGGTGGCCCTTATTCACAAACCTACAACCCAGAATGGAAGAACCACCCCAACTTCTCCTAGTCTAATAATCAAAATGTTCAGCATCCGCCTAGATTTCAGCAACAGCAACATATCCGAGAACATAGAAGTGTTAATTCAGTTGGTCAAGAGTCAGAATGGTGAAATTATGAATCAAGCAGCTGAGATTAAGAATTTGAAGAGACAAATGAGAGAGTTGGCAGCAAGCAGTTAAACAAGACAGCCTGGACAGTTACCCAGCAACGCCGAAATGAACCCTCGTGAGCAGGTTAATGCAATAACAACGAGGAGCGGGGTTCAGCTATCTGAAGTGACTGTAGAGGATTATGAAAAGCAGAAGAAACAGAAGAAAAATGTGATGGAAGATCAGAAAAGTGGGAAGGAGCAGGGATCAACTTCAGAAACTCAAGAAAAAGTGGAAGAAGAAGTTGATTATATGTTAGGATAGATTTTAAAGATGTTCATAAGATGTAAGTCTTGACCGAAAGTAAAACCATGATACAAAATCGATTGACCACATGAGATTTGGGCTATATTATGCATAATGAGCCACACAGTGTTGAGTACATCTTTTGCATAAGTATGCGTTTGACATTGGCTATTCACACACACACTTAAAAATCCGGAAAATATAACTAGAAATTATTTTACATTGTTGTTCATGACGCTTGCTTAAAGCTTAAATTGGTTTGGACTTTGGAGGCATATGGTAAACATGTTGACACAACAAAAATATTTGTTCTCTTATTTCTTTGATTTTTGTAGTTTAGTTTACATTGTTCGAGGACGAACAATAATTCTAGTTTGGGGTATTTGATAAGTGTATTTTATACACTTATTTGTATGTCTAAATTAGGATTAATGATTGTCGTTTGGGAATATTTGCTATTTAATTTATGTTTATTTGTTTACTTTTCAGAAAATGTCCCAATTGAAGAAGAATGAAGCAATTAATGGAAAAATGACACGATTGGATGTTAATTGGAGCTAAATTGGACAAGTGAGGAGTCTGTGACAACAATCGGGAAACATGCTTGGTGCCAAAGTGATTAAATCAGAGGTTGGAGGACCTAATTGAATGAATTAAGAGCTTGAATGGTCAAACCGAGAAGAAGATAAAGTTTGGGGACTAAATTGCAACAATTGAAAGTTGGGGACTGAAGGTGCAATTAAAAGTCAGGGACTAACTTGCACAGCCGGAAGAAAGATGAAGTCGCGATCGCTGGTTACACACCAAGCGATCGCGAGATGGTTGTAAATTATAACCCGAGAGTTTTTGGGTCTTCCACGCGATCGCCGTCATTACGCCTGCGCGATCGCGTGCTTGTCCGACTGGGCCGCAGATCAGATTTTTCTCGCGATTTTTGACAGGCTTTGGGCTTTTTGACCTAGGTTTTCTCCAAAACCTATATATACAACATAAGAGGCACGAAATTGAGACCTTTGCCTCTCTAAAAGAATGAGCCACAATCGAGAAATCAACATCAAATTCTTGGAGAATCAAGGATTGCAAAGGCACGTGAATTGAAGATAACTGAAGAATCAAAACTTGGTGCAAGATTTCCATTCTTTATATTATCTTTAATGAACGTTAATTTTTATTGTTTTTGTTATTTATTGATGATGTGTAACCAAATTCTATGTTGGGATGAACGATGTAGCCTAGTCAGATTATTTTAATTCCAAATTCCGTTGTTTTAATGTTTTGTTGCATGTATTGATTTATTATTGTTCTTAATGCTTGAATTTCTTGATCACCAATTCACGATTTATTGAGTTATTTCCATAATCGGAGAGGTGAGTTAATAATTTAGAACGTGGTAATAAATCCAGTAATTGAACAAGAGATAGAGATATACTCGTGTTATTATTGCGGTCGTGTGTGAATTCTTGTGTGTTATGCATCTAGATAAGGAATATTCGGACCCTCTGTAGAGATACATGGTTGACTTATTTAGGTAGAATTGATTTAAACTCGAGAGAGGAATTTCAATTTAAATTAGTGAATTCGACCGAATGCATAATTAGGAAATAAAACTTGAATTGGAGTTAATATAATTGGCTAGGTGAAATTGGGATTCCCAACTACTTTACAATCGTATTTAAAAACAAAAGCAATTTCACAATTTTATTTCTTTAGTTTAATTCTTTAGTTGTAGTTAACAATCTCAAACAAATTCGCCCGTTCAAATAGAGTTAGGAACTAAAATATTTCGGTACTTAATAGCAGTCCTCGTGGGACGATAATCCGGACTCTTAGGTTCACTTTATTACTTCTCACGACCCGTACACTTGCGGGGATATCTCGCATCGCGAGATATTAGTGAACAAGTTTTTGGCGCCGTTGCCGGGGACTGTTTTTATATTAATATCGATACCCATTAGTTCTTATTTTACTTTGAACTTTATTTTGCTTATTTTTATTTTTATTTTTATATTTTTTTTTTCAGTTTTTGCTTTTAATTTTTGTTTTCTTTAATTTATGTTAAGAAGGACTAAGTCATTTGATTTGCTTCCTTTTGATACAGAAATTGAACGCACTTTTCGACAGAGGCGTAGACAACAGTTGGAAGCGAATCAACAAATAGACTTAGCCATGGCAGATGATAGAATTGAGGATAATCAGGGAAATCGACAAAATCTGCCAGGAGCTGTGAATGGACAACAACAAAATCATGGGAGGCGAGTTTTAAGAGACTACATGGTTCCTCCTGTGGGGAACATTGGAACCTGCATAGTACCTCCTGCAATCCAAGCTAACAATTTTGAGATCAAAACCTCTTTGATCTCACTGATCCAAAACTCATGTGTTTTCCATGGATTTCCGACTGAAGATCCTCATGCACATCTTCGATCCTTTTTGGAATTGTGTGAAATGCAGTGCATGAATGGAGTTTCAGATGATGTTTTGAAATTGAAGTTATTTTCATTCTCTTTGGCAGATAAAGCTAAAGCTTGGTTCTACACTTTGCCCCTACACACAATCACCACTTTTGAAGTTATGAACTAGAAATTTGTAGATAAATTTTTCCCACCTGGCCGCATGTCAAAGCTAAGGCGTGAAATTCTGTCCTTTAGTCAACAGTCAGGGGAATCCATTTTTGAGGCTTGGGAAAGGTTCAATGAGCTTATCAGACAGTGTCCTACCCATGGAATCGCAGATTGGATCTTAGTCCAGACATTCTACAATGGGTTGACGAATGAGAATAAAAAGTACGCCGACTCAGCAGCTGGAGGATCAGTAATGGATATGACATATGAAGAAGCTTCTGAGATTTTTGAGAAGATGGCTGGGAACAGTTACCAGTGGTACTCAGATAGATCTACACCAAAGTCTGGAGGAATTGTTGCAGTTAATGAGATTACAGCATTAAATGTTAAGCTGGATGCTTTAACAAGGAAAATAGACAGTATGGGTGTGCAGCCAGTGAATTCAGTTCATACAACTTTGTGTGATTTTTGTTTCGAAAATCACGCGATAAATTTCTGCCCGCTTCAACAAAATCAATCAAATCCAGAACAAGTCAATTTTGTGGGCAACAGGGTGGTCCTTATTCACAAACCTACAACCCAGAATGGAAGAACCACCCCAACTTCTCCTGGTCTAATAATCAAAATGTTCAGCATCCGCCTGGATTTCAGCAACAGCAACAGCAACAGCAACAGAAAAACATATCCGAGAACATAGAAGTGTTAATTCAGTTGGTCAAGAGTCAGAATGGTGAAATTATGAATCAAGCAGCTGAGATTAAGAATTTGAAGAGACAAATGGAAGAGTTGGCAGCAAGCAGTTCAACAAGACAGCCTGGACAGTTACCCAGCAACGCCGAAATGAACCCTCGTGAGCAGGTTAATGCAATAACAACGAGGAGCGGGGTTCAGCTATCTGAAGTGACTGTAGAGGATTATGAAAAGCAGAAGAACCAGAAGAAATATGTGGTGGAAGAACAGAAAAGTGAAAAGGAGCAGGGATCAACTTCAGAAACTGAAGAAAAAGTGGAAGAAGAAGTTCGAGTTAGACCTCAAGTCAAGGCATATGTACCTCTAGTTCCTTATCCACAACGATTGATAAAGCATAAGTTGGAGAAGCAGTTTGGAAAATTTTTGGAAATATTCAAGAAACTGCACATAAATATCCCATTTGCAGAAGCTCTAGCTCAAATGCCGCTTTACTTGAAATTCATGAAAGAGATGCTGTCAAATAAAAGGAAATTGGTTGACAATGAAATAGTAGCACTGAGTGAGGAGTGTAGTGCCATACTTCAAGAGAAATTACCACAGAAATTGACCGATCTAGGGAGTTTCTCTATCCCTTGCACTATTGGTAATTTCACTTTTGATAATGTATTGTGTGACTTAGGGGCTAGTGTTAATCTAATGCCTTTGTCCGTATACAGGAAACTAGGTTTGGGGGAGCCTAAACCAACAAATATCACACTAAAGCTTGCGAACAGGTCTATACAGTATCCATATGGGGTAGTGGAGAACGTGATTGTGAAAGTGGACAAGTTTTTCTTTCCAGTTGACTTTGTGATCCTTGATATGGAAGAGGACTCTCAGATGCCCCTGATATTTGGAAGACCATTTCTTGCTACAGGACGAGCTCTCATAGACATCGAAAAAGGGGAAATCATTTTTAGGGTCGAGAAGGAGCAAGTCGCTTTCAGCATCAAGCCAAGAGAAGATCTTGATAATCTAAAAGAAAGTTGTTTCGAGATAGAGGGAGTGGTCCAGAAACCAGAAGAGAAGACCAAGCATGGTACAAATATTGAGAAGGAGCTAATCACAAAACATGAGTTCATAAAGGCTAAAGATGGATGTAGGGACAAGAAGGAAGAAAAGCCTAATATCCCTCAACAATTAGTTAAAAGTGAGGCGTTAGAATTCAAGAAAGTGAGAAAACGAATGGAGATATGCAAAGCAGGAAATTGCAAGATGTGTAAGGCTGTGAAATCATCTTTCAAACCTCCATGATTTGAATGTGCAAAAAGTCGGGCTTAAGACTTTAAACGGAGCGCTTGTTGGGAGGCAACCCAACCTTTCTTCCCTTTTATTTATTACGCTTTCATAATTTATTTATTAGCTGAATTTTAGATATATGCATGGTAGGAAAATTGTTTGGGTGTTTTGCATGTTTCATGTTAAGGACACTTTTGCATATTAGTCTATTATTGCATGTTTAGGTATGTTTTTGATTTTGCATGTTTACATTAGGCTAAGTTTTTATCGTCATTCCAAACTCACACACACTAGTTTGAATCATGAAGTTAATGTGTGGAAAATCATTGCATCGATCATGAAGTGATTAGGGGGAAAAAAATGATTTTGAAAAAAATAAATAAATAAATAGGAAAAAATTTCAGTATTGCCATGTACTACGCGATCTCGTGCCAATAGGCAATGGAGATCGCGAATCTGCATTAAAAAATCAACAGATTCTTTAACCTTGAACCACACGATCGCTGGCTCTCCAGCCAGGCGATCGCGTGGCTGTACTGGGACCAAAATTGGCAGTTTAAGTGTTGTGCCTCATGTTTTCAATTTCAAACATTATAAACTCGTTTTCTCTCCCCCAATCACCTCATATTTGATCTTACATATTGTGTGCATGTCATCAACACTTTGTTGCATCAATATCATTACTTACATGACGTCATAATCCAATCGAAGGTATGATTCATCACTTAAGTCAATATTTACTCAAAATTTTGAAATTTTCTTTGAGTTCTTTGGGGTATTTGATAACTGTATTTTATACACTTATTTGTATGTCTAAATTAGGATTAATTATTGTCGTTTGGGAATATTTGCTATTTAATTTATGTTTATTTGTTTACCTTTCAGAAAATGTCCCAATTGAAGAAGAATGAAGCAATTAATGGAAAAATAACACGATTGGATGTTAATTGGAGCTAAATTGGACAAGTGAGGAGTTTGTGACAACAGACGGGAAACATGCTTGGTGCCAAAGTGACTAAATCAGAGGTTGGAGGACCTAATTGAATGAATTAAGAGCTTGAATGGTCAAACCGAGAAGAAGATAAAGTTTGGGGACTAAATTGCAACAATTGAAAGTTGAGGACTGAAGGTGCAATTAAAAGTCAGGGACTAACTTGCACAGTCGGAAGAATGATGAAGTCGCGATCGCTGGTCACACACCAAGCGATCGCGAGAAGACTCAAAGTTGTAACCCGAGAGTTTTAAAGAAGTCCACGCGATCGCTAGGGTTGATACCACGCGATCGCGTGAGTATCCGGCTGGGCCAACTGTGGGCTTTTTCTCGCGATTTTTATCAGACTTTTCTCTTCTTGACCTAGGTTTTCTCCAAAAGATATATATACAACATAAGAGGCACGAATATGGGACCTTTGCCTCTCCATAGAACAAGCCACAATAGAGAATTCAACATCAAATTCTTGGAGAATCAAGCATTGCAAAGGCGCGTGAATTGGAAACAGTTGAAGAATCGATAATTGGTGCAATCTTTCCATTCTTTATATTTTTTTTCAATGAACGTTTATTTTTACTGTTTTTGTTATTTCATGATGATGTGTAACTAATTTTAACGTTGGGATGAACGATGTAGCCTAATTAATTATTTTAATGCCATATTCCTTGTTTTAACGCTTTAATGCATGTGTTGATTTATTATTGCGTTTAATGCGTGAATGAACTGGCCACTTATTCATGATTTCATGTGTTATTTCCATAATCCGAGAGGTGAGTTAATAACATAGATCTAGGTAATAAATCCGGTAATTGAACGAGAGATAGAGATATACTCTTGTAATTATTGCGGCCGTGTGTGAATTCTTGTGTGTAATGCATCTAGTTAAGGAATATTCGGACCCGCTGTAGAGATACAAGGTTGACTTATTTAGGTAGGATTGATTTAAACTCGAGAGAGGAATCTAAATTTAAATTAGTGAATTCGACCGAACACACAAATAGGAAATAAAACTGGAATTGGAATTGATTTAATTAGCTAGGTGAAATCGTAAATCCCAACCACTTTACAATCATTTTTTAAAAACAAAACAATTTCACAATTTAATTATTTAATTCATCTTCTTAGTTTTAATTTAAAACCACAAATTCTATTTCGTTTGTTCAAATAAAATTAGAACTAAAACATTTCGGTACTTAGTAAACAGTCCTCGTGGGAACGATAATCCGGACTCTAAGGTCCACTTTATTACTTGATTGCGATATCGTACACTTGCGATCTCAAATGCACAACAAGTTTTTGGCGCCGTTGCCGGGGAGTGTTTTTATATTAATATCGATACCCATTAGTTCTTATTTTACTTTGAACTTTATTTTGCTTATTTTTATCTTTATTTTCAGTTTTTGTTTTTTATTAGTAGTTTCTTTAATTTATGTTAAGAAGGACTAAGTCATTTGATTTGTTTCCTTTTGATACAGAAATTGAACGCACTTTTCGACAGAGGCGTGGACAACAGTTGGAAGTGAATCAACAAATAGACTTAGCCATGGCAGATGATAGAATTCAAGATAATCAGGGAAATCAACAAAATCTGCCAGCAGCTGTAAATGGACAGCAACAAAATCATGGAAGGCGCATTTTGCGAGACTACATGGTTCCTCCTGTGGGGAACATTCGAACATGCATAGTACCTCCTCCAATCCAAGCTAACAATTTTGAGATCAAAACCTCTATGATCTCACTGATCCAAAACTCATGTGTTTTCCATGGATTGCCGACTGAAGATCCTCATGCCCATCTTCGAACATTTTTGGAACTATGTGATATGCAACGCATGAATGGAGTTTCAGAGGATGCCGTGAAATTAAAGCTATTCTCATTTTCTTTGGCGGACAAAGCAAAAGCCTGGTTTTACTCTTTGCCCCTACATACAATCACAACTTTTGAAATCATGAGTCAGAAATTTGTAGATAAATTTTTCCCACCTGGCCGCATGTCAAAGCTAAGGCGGGAGATTTTATCATTCAGTCAACAGCCTGGGGAATCAATTTTTGAGGCTTGGGAAAGGTTCAACGAGCTCATTAGACAGTGTCCTACACATGGAATCGCTGAATGGATACTAGTTCAAACTTTCTACAATGGGCTGACAAATGAAAACAAGAAGTATGCCGACTCAGCAGCTGGAGGATCTGTAATGGATATGACATATGAAGAAGCATATGAGATTTTTGAGAAGATGGCTGAGAACAGTTATCAGTGGTACTCGGATAGAGCTACACCTAAGTCTGGGGGAGTAATTGCTGTTAATGAGATTACATCCTTAAATGCTAAATTGGATGCGTTGACGAAGAAAATTGACAGAATGGGTGTGCAGACAGTCTACTCAGTTCAAACAGCGCTATGTGATTTTTGTTTTGAAAATCACACTGTGAATTTCTGTCCCATGCAACAGAGTCAATCAAATCCAGAACAAGTCAACTTCATGGGCAACAGGCAACAGGGTGGTCCTTATTCACAAACCTACAACCCAGAATGGAAGAACCACCCCAACTTCTCCTGGTCTAATAATCAAAATGTTCAGCATCCGCCTGGATTTCAGCAACAGCAACAGCAACAGCAATAGTAACAATCTCAGAAAAACATATTCGAGAACATAGAAGAGTTAATTCAGCTGGTTAAGAGTCAAAATGGTGAGATTATGAATCAAGCTGTTGAAATAAAGAATTTGAAGAGACAAATGGGAGAGTTGGCAGCAAGCAGTTCAACAAGACAGCCTGGACAGCTACCAAGCAATACAGAAATGAACCCTCGTGAGCATGTCAATGCAATAACAACGATGAGCGGGGTTCAGCTATCTGAAGTAACTGTAGGGGAATATGAAAAGCAAAAGAGCAAAAAGGAAGATGTGGTGGAAGAACAGGAAAGCGAGAAAGAACAGAGATCGACTCCTGAAGTTCATGAAAAAGTCAAAGAAGAAGTTCGAGTTCGACCACCAGTCAAAGCTTATGTGCCCCCAGTTCCTTATCCACAAAGATTGATAAAGCATCAGTTGGAGCAGCAGTTTGGAAATTTTTGGAAATATTCAAGAAACTGCACATTAATATTCCTTTTGCTGAAGCATTGGCTCAAATGCCGCTCTACTTAAAATTCATGAAAGAGATGCTGTCAAATAAAAGGAAATTGGTTGATAATGAAATAGTAGCACTGAGTGAGGAGTGCAGCGCCATACTTCAAAAGAAATTACCACAAAAATTGACTGATCCAGGGAGTTTCTCTATCCCTTGCATTATTGGTAATTTCAGTTTTGATAATGTTTTGTGTGATCTAGGGGCCAGTGTTAATTTAATGTCTTTGTCTGTGTACAGGAAACTTGGTTTGGGGAAGCCTAAACCAACCAATATCACACTGAAGCTGGCGAACAGATCAATCCAATATCCATATGGGATTGTTGAGAATGTGATAGTAAAAGTAGACAAATTTTTCTTCCCAATCGACTTTGTGATTTTGGACATGGAAGAGGACGCCCAAATGCCCCTCATTCTTGGAAGGCCGTTCCTAGCTACTGGAAGATGCTTAATCGACATTGAAAAGGGAGAAATCATCTTTAGGGTCGAGAAGGAACAAGTCACGTTCAGCATCAAGCCAAGGCAAGATCTTGAAGGTCTAAATGAAAACTGCTTCAAAGTGGAGGGGGTGGTCCAGAAACCAGAAGAAAAGACCGAGCAGGGTATTAATATAGAGGAGGGGCTAAGCACAAAACATGAGTTTATAAAGGCTAAATATGGATGGAGGGACAAGAAGGAAGAAAAGCCTAACCTCCCTCAACAATTGGCTAAAAGTGAGGCTTTGGGATTCAAGAGAGTGAGAAAACGAGTTGAGAAGTGCAAGGCTGGAAATTGCAAGATGTGCAAGGCTCTGAGATCATCTTTCAAGCCTCCATGATAAAGAAGTGCAAAAAGTCGAGCTTTAGACTTAAAACGGAGCGCTTGTTGGGAGGCAACCCAACCTTTCTTCCCTTTTATTTATTACGCTTTCATTATTTATTTATTTATTTATTTACTGAGCTTAGATATACGCATGGTAGGAATTGTGTTTGAGTGTTTTGCATGTTTTATGTTAAGAGAACTTATGCATAATATTCTATTATTGCATATTTAGGTATGTTTTTGATTTTGCATGTTTACATTAGGCTAGGTTTTTATCGTCATTCCAAACTCACACACACACTAGTTTGAATCATGAAGTTAATGTTTGGACAATCATTGCATCGATCATGAAGTGAGTAGGGGGAGAAAAATGATTTTGAAATTAAAAATAAAAAATAAAAAAAATAAGAAAAATTTTCAGTATTGCCGTGTACTACGCGATCGCGTGCCAATAGGCAATGGCGATCGCGAATCTGCATTAAAAAATCAACAAATTCTTTAACCTTGAACCACGCGATCGCTGGCACTCCAGCCAAGCGATCGCGTGGCTGTATTGGGACCAAATTCGGCAGTTTAAGTTCTTTTCCTCATTCTTTCAACTTTAAACATTATACACTCGTTTTATCTCCCCAAACCCACTCAAAAGTTGATATTTCATCTATCATGCACGTAATCAACACTTCATTGCACCAAATTCATTGATATTTTCACATCCAAATCAATGAAAGGTATGAAATTCTTCACTCAAATCAATGTTTACTCAAACTTTTGAAATTTTCTTTGAGTTCTTGAATTTTGAAATTGTGAATTGTGAAGAATGGGCTTAGGTTAGTGGTTGGAGTTTGTGATTTGTGGTTTAATAGACAAAAAATTTTTGGGCTATTTCATGCCTCCAACCCTATGCATATCCATTGATTTTTGCAATGCCCATATAGTGTTTGATGAAATGCCACAAAGACATTCTTGTGCTAATTTTAGAGATTCTTCCGAGCATTTATCTTCATGACATAGTTATCATTGAGTAAGTGTGTTTAGTTCATGAATTAGTACACTACATGGCATGAAATCCATTAAAACAATGTTTGCACCATGACAGCCTCATTGCAAGGCCACTGCAAGCCATTGCACCTGAAAATCCACTCACGTCACCAACTTTGCCATAGTTTTACATGACCCTATAGAACTCCAAATGACCTAAATCTTTAATATGTTGTAGACCATGATGTGAACTTTAACATATCAAAATATGGCTCGGAAAAATTTGTGTTTTTCTAGGTTATATCAAGGCTTGAATATGTGTGGTCTACCATTGTTGAAAATTAAAAATTTGTGCGTTAACTTTAGTTTGGGGGTGTGGTACTGAACTTCCATTATTTCTTACTGATGTTTATGACTTTTAATATTACTTATCTCTTATTTGCAAGGTAAACATCAGTCAAGACACATCCGATCAAGTTGGGCAAGGCAAGAAATAAGGTCATATTCATCCAACATCATTTCAAATTGAAGCATCAAGACTACAATGAAGACATCTCCTCTACACTTGGGAAGTTCTCGTTCTCTTTCTTTTGTCAAGTTTTGCATATTCTTACTTATGTATGTGGCAAAACATTGAGGACAATGTTCATTTCAAGTTTGGGGGTGGATCTCATTATTTCCATATTATTACTTTTCATTCTATTTTATTGGGATAAAAAAAAAAAAAAATTGAAAATGTGTTAACATATTTATTGCCTAGGATATAGTATGAATCAATTTGTGCGTAGGCTTGAAAATTGGACAACATGAAAACATGAACTTATTTTGAACTACTTATATTTTGCTAGATTCATACTTATTGCACACATAGCTAGTGTTGGATAATTGCTTGTGTGAGGGATGTTGTTTAATGCATGTGGGGCAAAGTTTTATGTAATTTGAACTTAGGAATGACTAAAAAAGCCCTGAACTTAGATCGTTAGACATCCCACCCCTAAATTAGAACCAATCATGCTAAAAGGCGAGTTTGGGGGTAAAATGGTTAGAATTTGTGTGTATTGACGGGTTGGACGTCTGTGGTTCTTGGTTTTGCACTTTAGTCATTGCAGTTTGGTCAACAGGTATAAACCATTTCCAGCATAAAAACAGAAAAATGCTGAAGGTCTTATTCCGCTCTTCAAATGCCTTTTTGACTCGAGTAAGTAAGTCCGAGGGGTCTTTCAAACCTGGTGCCCTAAAGCCAACTGGCTTGGGAGTCATCGACCTAAAGCTCGCTATAGGGGTCAATTAAAAAGCAAGTACGGAGAGTGGACTTACACATAAGACATTATAACATCTTTAACTTTTCTGTTTAAGCCTTTATGACTCGGGCAAGTATGTCTGAGGGGTTCTTCGAACCTGGTACCCTAAAGCCGTCTGGTTTGGGAGTTACCGATCTGAAAGCCCGCTACAGGGGTCATATAGAAAGCCCGTATGAAAAGTTCTGCACAAAGATGGTAAAAGACAGGGACAATTAAAAGAAAAAGTCGTCCATAAAAAAATAATGAAAAAAAATATTGCATGGTATAAGCTTTGTTGACTAAACTGTGGTGGTTGAGGTTGTAGAATTGGGGACTGCTTTCTTTTGATTAGTTGTGCATACATATTTCTGATTTTGATTGCCTTGTGTGAAAAAAGCTAAGAATATTTTTAGAACCCACATAGATAAAAACCTGGGATGCGAGAGAAAAAGCAGAAAGTGGTGATCATCCATGAGCGTTGAAAGGAATTTTATTAGAAATCATAGATTGACCACATGGGATTCGGGTTGGTTTATGCATAATGAGCCACACAGTGTTGAGTATATCTTTTGCATAAGTATGCCTTTGACATTGGCTATTCACACATACACTTAAAAATCTGGCAGATATAACTAGAAATTATTTCAAACTGTTGTTCATGACGCTTGCTTAAAGCTTAAATTGGTTTGGACTTTGGAGGCATATGGTAAACATGTTGACGCAACAAAAATATTTGTTCTCTTATTTCTTTGATTTTTGTAGTTTAGTTTAAATTGTTCGAGGACGAACAATAATTCTAGTTTGGGGGTATTTGATAAGTGTATTTTATACACTTATTTGTATGTCTAAATTAGGATTAATTATTGTCGTTTGGGAATATTTTCTATTTAATTTATGTTTATTTGTTTACCTTTCAGAAAATGTCCCAATTGAAGAAGAATGAAGCAATTAATGGAAAAATGACACGATTTGATGTTAATTGGAGCTAAATTGGACAAGTGAGGAGTTTGTGACAACAGCCGGGAAACATGCTTGGTGCCAAAGTGACTAAATCAGAGGTTGGAGGACCTAATTGAATGATTTAAGAGCTTGAATGGTCAAACCGAGAAGAAGATAAAGTTTGGGGACTAAATTTGAACAATTGAAAGTTGAGGATTGAAGGTGCAAT
Source organism: Ligustrum vulgare (assembly GCA_963555705.1). Classification (NCBI taxonomy): domain Eukaryota; kingdom Viridiplantae; phylum Streptophyta; class Magnoliopsida; order Lamiales; family Oleaceae; genus Ligustrum; species Ligustrum vulgare. The sequence continues at coordinate 45,675,350 of OY743170.1, read as the reverse complement.
TAAAAGTCAGTGACTAACTTGCACAGCCGGAAGAATGATGAAGTCGCGATCGATGGTCACACACCAAGCGATCGCGAGAAGACTCAAAGTTGTAACCCGAGAGTTTTAAAGAAGTCCACGCGATCGCTAGGGTTGATACCACGCGATCGTGTGAGTATCCGGCTGGGCCAACTGTGGGCTTTTTCTCGCGATTTTTATCAGACTTTTCTCTTCTTGACCTAGGTTTTCTCCAAAAGATATATATACAACATAAGAGGCACGAATATGGGACCTTTGCCTCTCCATAGAACAAGCCACAATAGAGAATTCAACATCAAATTCTTGGAGAATCAAGCATTGCAAAGGCGCGTGAATTGGAAACAGTTGAAGAATCGATAATTGGTGCAATCTTTCCATTCTTTATATTTTTTTTCAATGAACGTTTATTTTTACTGTTTTTGTTATTTCATGATGATGTGTAACTAATTTTAACGTTGGGATGAACGATGTAGCCTAGTTAATTATTTTAATGCCATATTCCTTGTTTTAACGCTTTAATGCATGTGTTGATTTATTATTGCGTTTAATGCGTGAATGAACTGGCCACTTATTCATGATTTCATGTGTTATTTCCATAATCCGAGAGGTGAGTTAATAACATAGATCTAGGTAATAAATCCGGTAATTGAACGAGAGATAGAGATATACTCTTGTAATTATTGCGGCCGTGTGTGAATTCTTGTGTGTAATGCATCTAGTTAAGGAATATTCGGACCCGCTGTAGAGATACAAGGTTGACTTATTTAGGTAGGATTGATTTAAACTCGAGAGAGGAATCTCAATTTAAATTAGTGAATTCGACCGAACACACAAATAGGAAATAAAACTGGAATTGGAATTGATTTAATTAGCTAGGTGAAATAATAAATCCCAACCACTTTACAATCATTTTTTAAAAACAAAACAATTTCACAATTTAATTATTTAATTCATCTTCTTAGTTTTAATTTAAAACTACAAATTCTATTTCGTCTGTTCAAATAAAATTAGAACTAAAACATTTCGGTACTTAGTAAACAGTCCTCGTGGGAACGATAATCCGGACTCTAAGGTCCACTTTATTACTTGATTGCGATATCGTACACTTGCGATCTCAAATACACAACAATTTTGAAATTGTGAATGGTGAAGAATGGGTTTAGGTTAGATGTTGGAGAATGTGATTTGTGGTTTAATGGACAAAAATTTTGGGTTCACGCATGCCTCCAAACCTATGCATATCTTTGAAATTTTGTAGTGCACATTAAGTGTTTGATGAAATGCCACAAAGACATTCTTGTGGTAATTTCAGAAATTCAATCGAGCATTTAACTTCATGACATGTTCATCATTGATTGTGTGTATTTAGTTCAAGAATTAGTTCACTACATTGCATGAAAATCATGAAAACCAACATTGCATCAAGGCAGCCCCATTGCGAGGCCACTGCAGGCCATTGCACCCAGAAACTGTCTCACGTCACCTACTTCTCCACATTGTTTCATGACCCTATTAATATTCAAATGAGCTGACTTTTTAATATACTGTTGATCATGCCGTGAACTTTAATATATCAAAAGATGGCTAGGGAAAATTTGTGTTTTTCTAGGCTATATCAAGGCTTAAGTATGTGTGGTCTACCATTGTTGAAAAATAAAAAATTTTTGCTTTAACCTTAGTTTGGGGGTGTAGCACGAACTTCCATTTTTTCTTATTGATGTTTATGACTTCTAATGTTACTTATCTCTTATTTACAAGGTAAACATCAATCAGGACACCTCGAACCAAATCGGGAAAAGCAAGAAAAGGGTCGATTCATCCAAGACAGTGCAACAGGAAGCTTCAAAGAAATACATCCTCTAAACTTGGGAAGTTATCGTTCTCTTTTCTTTGTCTTGTTTTAGTTTGTTGAATCTTTTTGACAAACATTGAGGAAAATGTTCATTTCAAGTTTGGGGGTGAAAATTCATTGCATTCATCATTCATTTTATATTCATTCAATTCTTTAGGGACAAACAAAAAACAAATATTGAAAAATTGAAAATGTGTTAACATGTTTATTGCCTAAGATATAGTATGAATCAATTTGTGCTTATGTTTGAAAATTGGACAACATGAAAGCGTGAACTTATTTTGAACTAGTTATGTTTTGCTAGATTCCATATTTATTGCGCACATAGCCAGTGTTGGATAATTGCTTGTGTAAGAGATTTTGTTTAATACATGTGGGGCAAAGTTTTATGCAATTTGAACTTAGGAATGACTCAAAAAGCCCTGAACTTAGATCGTTAGACATCACACCCCTAAATTAGAACCAATCATGCTAAAAGGCAAGTTTGGGGGTAAAATGGTTGAAATTTGTGTGTATTGACGGGTTGGAGGTCTGTGGTTCTTGGTTTTTCACTTTAATCATTACGATTTGGTCAACTGGTATAAACCATTTCCAGCATAAAAACAGAAAAATGCTGAAGGTCTTATTCTGCTCTTCAAATGCCTTTTTGACTCGAGTAAGTAAGTTCGAGGGGAACCTGGTGCCCTAAAGCCAACTGGCTTGGGAGTTGCCGATCTGAAAGCTCGCTACAGGGGTCATATAGAAAGCAAATACGGAGAGCGGACTTACACATAAGACATTATAACATCTTTAACTTTTCTGTTTAAACCTTTATGACTCGGGCAAGTACGTTTGAGGGGTTCTTTGAACCTGGTACCCTAAAGGCGTCTGATTTGGGAGTTGCCGATCTGAAAGCTCGCTATAGGGGTCATATAGAAAGCCCGTATGAAAATTTCTGCACAAAGATGGTAAAAGACAGGGACAATTAAAAGAAAAAGTCGTCCATAAAAAAAAAAAAAAACAAAATATATATTATTGCATGGTATAAGCTTTGTTGACTGAGCTGTGGTGGTTGAGGTTGTAGAATTGGGAACTGCTTTCTTTTGATTTGTCATGCATGCATAGTTCTGATTCTGATTACCTTGTGTGGAAAAAGTAAAGAATATTTTTAGAACCCACATAGATAAAAACCCGGGATGTGAGAGAAAAGCAGAAAGTGGTGATCATCCATGAGCGCTGAAAGGAATTTCATTAGAAATCATAGATTGACCACATGAGATTCGGGCTTGATTATGCATAATGAGCCACACAGTGTTGAGCACATCTTTTGCATAAGTATGCGTTTGACATTGACTATTCACACACACACTTAAAAATCCGGCAAATATAACTAGAAATTATTTTGCATTGTTGTTCATGACGCTTGCTTAAAGCTTAAATTGGTTTGGACTTTGGAGGCATATGGTAAACATGTTGACACAAAAAAAATATTTGTTCTCTTATTTATTGATGATGTGTAACTAAATTCTATGTTGGGATGAACAATGTAGCCTAGTCAGATTATTTTAATTCCAAATTCCGTTGTTTTAATGTTTTGTTGCATGTATTGATTTATTATTGTTCTTAATGCTTGAGTTTCTTGATCACCAATTCACGATTTATTGAGTTATTTCCATAATCGGAGAGGTGAGTTAATAATTTAGAACGTGGTAATAAATCCAGTAATTGAATAAGAGATAGAGATATACTCGTGTTATTATTGCGGTCGTGTGTGAATTCTTGTGTGTTATGCATCTAGATAAGGAATATTCGGACCCTCTGTAGAGATACATGGTTGACTTATTTAGGTAGAATTGATTTAAACTCGAGATAGGAATTTCAATTTAAATTAGTGAATTCGACCGAATGCATAATTAGGAAATAAAACTTGAATTGGAGTTAATATAATTGGATAGGTGAAATCGGGATTCCCAACTACTTTACAATCGTATTTAAAAACAAAAGCAATTTTGCAATTTTATTTCTTTAGTTTAATTCTTTAGTTGTAGTTAATAATCTCAAACAAATTCGCCCGTTCAAATAGAGTTAGGAACTAAAATATTTCGGTACTTAATAGCAGTCCTCGTGGGACGATAATCCGTACTCCTAGGTCCACTTTATTACTTCTCACGACCCGTACACTTGCGGAGATATCTCGCATCGCGAGATATCAGGTGAACAATCATATGACTAAAAATTGTTATTAGTTTAATTTATATTCTATATTCAAAACGCATGTTTAAAGGTGTGTTAAAATGTCTTCAACATATTTTAAAAATCTGCTGAAACTGTGTATTTAAAATGGTCACTTTGTAAGTGTTTAAAGCTAGATTTTAGCATTAAATGTTGTTGGACTTTATGTCTAAAACGTGTTGTTGGTTTAAGTTATCTTCCAATACACATGATTAGAGGGTTATTATTAAGCATCAAAGTAGTTTAAAAACCTGCTGGAGTTATACACTTGAAATACCACTTGAAATGTGTTGAAACTTAGAATTTTAATGTTAGTTGATGTTGAGTTTTATGCCTAAGACTTGTCATTAGATTAAGTGATATTTTATGTTCAATATACAAGATTAAAAGTGTGTTAAGATGTCATAAACATGCTTAAAAATCTGCTGGGAATTCTTATTCAAAGTTATCACTTTGCAAGTGTTTAAAAGTAGATTTTGATGTAAAATGTTGTTGGACTTGATGGTTAAAACTTGTTAAAGGCTTAAGTTATGTTTTATATTCAATACATATGATTGGAAGTATGTTAAGAGGTATTTGATGTGCTTTTAAAATCTGTTGGAAATCCACTTGTAAAGTTACCACTTTACAAATGTTTAAAACTAGGTTTTGAGATTTAAGGATGTGAGATTTTATGTCTAAAAACTTGTTATTAGCTTACGTGAAGTTCTATGTTCAATATACATGATTACAAAGGTATTAATAAGAACCAAATGTAATGTATGATGAGAATCATGGCGGGCATGACGGAAAGAACTACAAATCAAGCCAAACAAACCTTCCAGCATGTTCGAAGAGCTTCACAGATCAAGCATTGCGAGAGTGAACAAGGTTCGAGGCTAAACCAAGTAAGCAAGCTAAGAGACAAGCCGAGAATCGAGCTGGAAACCAAGAAAATCAAAATATTATGCAGAAACAAAGTTACGGCCGTAACAAAATATTCTCACGGCCGTAAGTCACTCTCGGATCAAAATGAAGAATTTCAGGTTTTCAAAGTTACGGCCGTAAGTTTATGGTCACGGCCGTAATCCTTAAGCAGAAGCACAGTTACGGCCGTAAGGAATGTTGTCACGGCCGTAAATCCAGATTAGCGTAAAATCATGCGGATTTATGTTTCCTTTTTTATATTTTGATTCCTTTTTCCTATTTTAGTATTTTAGGTCAATTAGGAGTCTATTTTGATAAATTTTATCTATTCCTTAATTAGATTAGATTTTATTTAGTTTCCTAGTAGACTATGATTTTTATTCTTGTTGCCTATATAAAGGCGTCTTCATTGTAATACGAAAAAAAAGACTTTGATTATTGAAGGAAATATATTGAGTGTTTTTACTCTCTAAAGGTGAGGATTCCCTTTAACTCGAACTTATCAAATATTGTGTAATATTTGTGGCGCTCAACAAATTGAACTTATCAAAGGCGTGGACAACCTTTGTGGCGTTCCCCCATTATGGTTCTTGTTTCCGCATCGTAACGGGTCTCGGGTTTAATATACCCCTGGTTCTTGCGTCGTGAGGCTCGGGTCGTAGTGTCACCGTCCGTTCCAACCTGAATTCGGAACTTTCCCGGCGTTCATTCCGCGTGTTCGTCGTGACCGCCTCCCGGGTTCACATCATCTGGTATCAGAGCTGGACTCTGGATTTAGGTTTTGTTTTTCTATTATATCCAGTTTGATTTTGTGTTTTTATCATCGAGTCTGCACAGAATCATTCATATCCTATTTTTATTTTGCTTGTCGAGTCTTTGTTTCTTGTTCTTCACGTTCTTCATATTTGTGAGTCTTTAATCCAGAAAATATTCAAAAAAAAATTCTATCTTGTTTATTTCATTCGATTCTTGTCCAAATCCAGTCTCGTTTGTTTTGTCGCGTTCGTGTCAGATTTTCGGATTTATTAAAAAAAAAAATTAATTAATTCTTTTTATTTTTATTTAATTCCGAAAATTCATTACTCAAAAAAAAAAAAAATAGAGTCAATTCCAAAATTCAAGGACCACTTCCTTGAGTTTCATAGCTCCTTGTTATCGAATCTTTCCATTCCATTTCACATCCAACTCCACAATGTCTAAATTCAGGGATAAACCTCAAACAGTTCCTAGAGTTAGGAGGGAAAATAGGATTGATCATAAACCTAGGGTTGGAATAGGGTATGAGCTGAAAGTATTGGAAGATGGTGCCAAAAAAATTGGGGATGCTGTCTCGGAAATGAGGGATGAAATTGATGAGGTGAGAATGATATTAAGGCAGTTAAAGGAGGAGATGATTGCAAAGGAAGCAAGAAAACAATTAGCCAAGTTGCAACGGGAGAGTGAAATGGAAGCTGAAGCTAAATTTCCAAAGGGGAATGAAAGTGAGATTGGAGGGGATTTAAAATTGGAGTCTTAGGATATGGATGTTGAAAAGGAGGGAGACTTGAAACATGAAGTAGAAAATAAAAATTTGTGTAGTGTTGAGGAGGTGCCTATTCATGTCGATAATATTATTTATGAGGAGGTGCATGAGCAAAAGCATAATTTGGAAGTAGTTGAGCTAAATCCAAAATTGGGTGAGGAGAAGGAGTATTTGGGTAGTGCTGATGGAATGCATGAAAAATTAGAAGATGTGGTTGGGCTTCGGGTTAAAAATATTGAGCAAGAGAGTGAAAATGTTGAAAGAGGTAAAGAGGAGAGCCTCATTGTGAGAAAGGAGGATAGGGAGGTGATCTATCATGAATACAAGGATCCTTACCTTGTACCTTTTGAAACTAACATTTCCCTCCCCATTTTATTTCAATCTTTTTTCCAGGTTGATTACACATGGAAGCTTGAGTCAAATCCACCTTGGCAAATTAACCTCATGTTTCAATACATTCGTGTTTACCAATTGGAGGATTTCCACCTAATGAATTCATGTCATGGAGTCCATAATTTCCCATTTGATCCGGGTGGGGCATCTGTAAATCACGAACCAAGTTATGATTCGGGACGAATCATCCTAAAGAAGGGGAGAATGATGAGAATCATGGCGGGCTTGACGGAAAGAACTACAAATCAATCCAAACAAACCTTCCAGCATGTTCGAAGAGCTTCACAGATCAAGCATTGCGAGAGTGAACAAGGTTCGAGGCTAAACCAAGTAAGCAAGCTAAGAGACAAGCCGAGAATCGAGCTGGAAACCAAGAAAATCAAAATATTATGCAGAAGCAAAGTTACGGCCGTAACAAAATATTCTCACGGCCGTAAGTCACTCTCGGATCAAAATGAAGAATTTCAGGTTTTCAAAGTTACGGCCGTAAGTTTATGGTCACGGCCGTAATCCTTAAGCAGAAGCACAGTTACGGCCGTAAGGAATGTTGTCACGGCCGTAAATCCATATTAGCGTAAAATCATGCGGATTTATGTTTCCTTTTTTATATTTTGATTCTTTTTTCCTATTTTAGTATTTTAGGTCAATTAGGAGTCTATTTTGATAAATTTTATCTATTCCTTAATTAGATTAGATTTTATTTAGTTTCCTAGTAGACTATGATTTTTATTCTTGTTGCCTATATAAAGGCGTCTTCATTGTAATACGAAAAAAAAGACTTTGATTATTGAAGGAAATATATTGAGTGTTTTTACTCTCTAAAGGTGAGGATTCCCTTTAACTCGAACTTATCAAATATTGTGTAATATTTGTGGCGCTCAACAAATTGAACTTATCAAAGGCGTGGACAACCTTTGTGGCGTTCCCCCATTATGGTTCTTGTTTCCGCATCGTAACGGGTCTCGGGTTTAATATACCCCTGGTTCTTGCGTCGTGAGGCTCGGGTCGTAGTGTCACCGTCCGTTCCAACCTGAATTCGGAACTTTCCCGGCGTTCATTCCGCGTGTTCGTCGTGACCGCCTCCCGGGTTCACATCAATGTACAAGGGTGCTGGAATTACTTAGCTAAAATGTTCCTTTCTATATGTTTAAAAAGGAAATTTGAGACTAAATAATGTTGGACTTGGTAACTAAATTTGTTATAAGTTTGAGATATATCCTATGTCTAACATATATGAGGAAGAAGTATGTTAAGATGAGATTAACATGATTTGCTGAAATTGTGTACTTAGACATATCACTTTGGTTGTATGGTTATGTGAAGAATTTCTATGCCACGATAGTATGATATTGATATCTTGAATAAAGATCATGTGCAAATTGTTATGTCATGCTTGAATAAATAATTATTATGTGCATATTATTGTGTCATATATGAAGAATAATTATGCGCATGACCTTGCAAGTAAGATTTGCATGATTATTGATGTTTATATGCAAATTAGCATGCCATATATGAAGAATAATTATGTGCATGACCTTGTAAGTAAGATTTGCATGATTATTGATGTTTATGTGAAAATTAGTATGTCATTTATGAAGAAGTAATTGTGCATGACCTTGCAAGTAAGATTTGTATGATTATGGATGATTATGTGCAAATTGTTATGCCATATATGAAAAAGAATATTGTATATGAATTGTTCAATCAAGTCTTACATAATTATTGATTTTTCATGAGCATCATACAATCATACACATTTATGATCATTTAAACATTCAAGAGAAAGATGATGTTTTCAAGAAATGATCATGAACAATTAAGAATGTCCCTATTTAGGTCATTGCATATAGGGAAAAAGTCCATAATTGGTCACGGGCTGTGAGGTACCTCGGGGGTAAGTATCTCATGAGGCATCCTTAGGGGGTAAGTGTCTCTTTTATATATATGCTCGCAAGCCCAAATAAAGGAAGGTCAAGTATTTTGTACTTAGAGGTGTAAAAGTAAGCCAACTATTTATGAATAGTGACCTTGTGTCATAGGTACACATATGATGTGCGTGATGCACGACCCTAATATAGGAAGGGCCCCTAAAATAAAAGACATGAAAGAAATGCAAAGAGTGAAAAGTCATACTCATTCATGTCACTTTTCAAATAAAGAAGAAAGAAAGAAAGAAAAGATTGAAAAGAGATGAATTTCATATCATTTATGCATATCACTTCATACATTACATTGATTCCATAATATGATATTGGTTGCTTGAATATAGTTATATGGAAGTAACTGTTGTGAATGTGATATGAGTAAATTTATCAAATGATATATTAATGTGATTATGACCCCCATTAACTTATGTGAGAGATAATATCAAAGTTAAGAGATAAAGTATATGATTTATATTCATTTATGAAAATGTCAAAGTTTGACAAGAAAATAACGAGAATGATAGATGCTTATATAACTTCATACGCTTTATGTTGAAATTAACATCTTATTATATGTATCAAGTTTTATTCACTGGACCATGTAGTTCATAGTTGTTTCACATCACTTTTATATGTAATGAAGCATTTAATTAATGGGAATGTGAATTCCTATGGAGAATGCGGCCAAGAATGAAGAGTACTTATTGGTAACCAAAAAAGAGGAAATATTAAGCCATTTTGTATTTAAAACTATTTTTGAATGAGAATTTTTATTCTTCTAGTATTTAAGAGTTAAATACTATTTGGGCTCGATTTTGAGATGTATAAGTAGATTTTTATGTAAACAAATGGGCCTTGTATTTTAAAATTCCGCATGATGTTTAAATATCATTTTTATTGCATTTTAAAGTCAACGTAAGGATTATGATCCTAAAATATTTAACAGGCTAAACTCATTGTTTAGAACAATTAAAATGGTTCTAAACAAGTTTAGAAAGAATTTTTGGAAAATGTATTAAATCTGCCCTGTTTCAGAAAATACGCTACTAGTAGTCTCCTGTAAGTATGTTCTCAATTCAAATAGAGACTACTAGAAGTCATCAGCAGAATTGGGGAAAAAATAGCCTGAATTTTTGGATCATGACAGCACTATTCAAGTTACGTGTCCTCTTTCCAACTTAAACCCTTTCCTCCACCACCACCTCCGCCGCTGCCCACTGCTTCTCGTTGTCTCCGGGCACTCCCCACTACCACTTGGCCACCGCCATACCACCACCATCTACCTCTCTGCCACAGCCACACCAATCGCCACCATATCAACACCAGCCGCCAAATCTACACCAACACCTCGCCACCACCAGATCTGTACCAATCGCAGGCGTTGTCATTCAAGATCGACTCGGGTAAGCAACGTACAAGTAAATACCATCATCACCATCACATATACAGCCTAACCATGCCACCACCATCATCATCACATATACAGCCCAACTTGGAGATCGGCTATGGTACTATGCACGACGATTGTACTGCGTGCAGCAGCCGCTTCTAAAGCTATGCATCAGCATACAACATTGCAACTCACGGTGAAGGTATTGCGCATGGGCACACAACAATAGGCTGTTGCTTCGCGCAACCGTTGTGCGACCAAGCTGAAGCGACTTGTAGTCTACGCCTCCCGCCTCTTCCTTTACCACCTATAGCTCTGCCAGCTACTTCCGAAAGGGATTGGGAATGAGACTAAATGTGCTTGCTCTCTAGAAGCCCCAACCAATCACGAGATAGGGAAATGGCACATCAAATCTAGTTTTTTTTTTTTTTTTTTTTTTTTTTGCAAACACGATAATAATGTGTTTGTTAAAAGACTATTAGATATTGTTAGATAAGAGCATCTCCAATGCACTCCAGGGATTGGGAAAAAGACTTGATTCGTTAGTAAATGGACAGAATGGGATAAAAATATCTCTTCAATGCATAACGTGGATTACAATGTTAAGTTGACGTGACTAAAAAAAAATAGACATTGTGGATTTGTGGGGGTGCTCCGTTTACATCCAGATGTTCCATGGGATATGATGAGACAACATTTTTTAAATTTTATAATTACTTATTTTGTGAATTAGTTATTAATTATAATTTTTTTTTAAAAATGTCAACCTCTTTCATGTAATTAAAAAAAATGCCAATCAACATGCACATTTATTTTTTAGTTTTTTCAATTTATAATTTTTTTTAATTTTTTTTATGAATTAATTATTAAATTTAAATTTTAAAAAAAAATATGCTAATTCCTTTCATCAAATTTAAGAAAATATGTCGATCCATGTGCCCGTCTATTTTTTATTTTTTGTTGAATTTTTTTATTAATTTTAACTATTTTAACTATTTGTGTATGAGTTATTAGTTTTTTAATTGGTAATAGAAAAATTTACGTAATATTTACTTTTATTTGGTAAAATGTTTTTTCTTTATAAATAAAGAATTTGTTATTTTCAAAATAAAATATTTGATTTAAAAATATGTGGTTAAAAAATTATTTAAAAAAAATTATTTTTTATAAACATAAATAAATTCACCAAACTAACTATAACTCTTAATTTCAAGACTCTTTTTGTTAGTTTAATTATTTCTTGAATGAGTTATTAATTGTAAATTAAAAAAATGACACATAATCAACATTATTTGAATGTAGAACCATTGGAGAGTAAATTTTAACTTCCCCTTCTATTTATCCACGTTTTCTAGAAGTATGTCCATTTTGTTGCTACATCAGCTCCAATTCGTGGAGTTCATTGGAGATGTTCTAATATATTACAAAATATAATAATTAATATTTTATTTATCGCACTATTTAGTTATACATAATAAAAATATTCTCACTTATTTTATTTTTCAATTTAGTATTTAACTCCTTTTTAACTTTTAAAATTAAAATCTATCTAGTTTTATTCGGAGTTAGATTTGTTCTTGTCGAACAATCTAAACCAAAAGAATTAAGAGAATTTCTAATTGACTCTTTAAACTTAAAATTGTCTTTATTTTAGAGTCAGTCAATATTTAAAATGATACTCCAATAGACTCTTTAATTTAACGTTTTAATTTAGAGAATTGATTTATCTCTCCAAATTTGGAGAGCCAAACCCACTTTCTATTATTAAAATGCATTAAAAAGTTTCAATTTTCAATATTCCTACATTAATTTTCTTTATTACATATTTGATATCATTGATCATTCACTTTTGAAAAAATAAATATTAACTAAAAATAAAGAAAGATAATAAATATTTTTATGAAAAAAGTAAAATGAAGATCTAAAAATAAAGAATTTATTGAAGCATGTAAGAAATCTTGCTTTTAAATTTAGAGATGCTCTCTATTATGTATAATATGCTCTTTAAATATAAAGAATCAATTAAAGATGATCTAAGGTGTGTTTATTCAACAAATTAATGAAATAATATGCCAAATCTAGTTTATAGAAATCCTAAAACAATTATGACTCCTAAATTTTCTTAGAGAAAATGAATGAGCCAAATGTTACAAGGTACATCTTCTAATGGTGAATATAGATTATCCTAAAGTAAAGTCTTATTTCTGAAGCAGTCCAATCTTTAATGGCTTCCCTCCATTTTCTTTAATTATTAAGTGATTAATTATTTGCACTCGTGGTCTTCAATGCTTGGAGTCAATCATTGTTTGGTCCTCATACTTTTTCTTTATATAATTTAGCTCATCAACCTTTTAATTTGAAAACAACCTGTGCAGACAGAAACTCTCAAAACCTTAATTATTTCAATTTGAATAAACAAATTTATTGATCAAAATGAATTATCGTTATCCTTTCGTCAAAAAGTCTTGGTTTTTAATTTTCGACTTACTTGCCAATTTAGATCGTGTTATTCAATTCTTTTAGGTATTGCATCGATCACAACTTAAATATCTATTAACCATCTCGCCAAACGAATTGGTCTTTTCTCACAACAAACTAGTAAGATTATTGATCCCATCAAACTTGCTAATATTCTTGACCTAACTACAATTTGATCAGTTCAGCTTTAATTATATATATATTGAAAAGTTAAAGTTGTCTAAATTTGTTGTTTAAATGAACAGACTGTCACAGATTGATCTGGACAGTAGTATTAACAGAACACGTGAAATTTTGTTTTAGCGCAGATCCAGATGAATCCTTATATTCCAGATTCGTCTGAATTATAGAACGTGAACAGTCTAAATAAAATATACAGAATTGTAAAGAGACAAAAAACAATATTTGAGCTTAACGTGGAAAAAATCCTAACAGGAAAAATCCACGTGCCTGCACCATGTGGACAAAAATCAATCACTATTTTAAGAAAAAAGTGTTTACACATATCAATAGCTTAAATCTACGCATAGACTTATCAAACACCCAAGAAATAAATCACTCAATGATCCTTCTATAGCATGTAATATGAGCTGGCGTCTCACCACTCTTTAATAGCTTTATTTGACATTGCAACGTTCTTCAGCAACACGAACTCCCGTTCGATTTCGATCCAAACCTCCCGTTTGATTTTCTAGCTGAAAGTCTCTAAGTGATTGATCTAACAACACAAAATGTAGAGAACGCGTATTTTTGTGCACCGCATGGATTTTTGAATTCTACACATCTAGGGAAATCATCCACGTTTCCCTTATTTATATGCAATTGGATTGCTTGGCCATCAAGAATCCTACTTGCACTAAATCTTGATTTGCTGCAATAAAATCAAGAAAGATAAGGTAAGATAAATCAAGAATCTTCCCATAATTGACAATAAGGTAAGACAATCATAAATCCAATAATCTTACCATAAGTGATGATACGGTAAAATAATCAAGATTATTCGCAAATCTTACCATAAGAGAAGATAAGGTAAGATAATCAAAGTAGTTTACAAGTCTTACCATAAGTGATAAACTTGGACTTCAAGAAATAAATCAAAATATTCGGTCAATCAAGATTTTCGGCCAATAGGATTATTTTAACAGAGCTAAAATATTATCTTAATACTTAAAAGAATAATAAGTGATAAAGATAGAATTCTAAGTCAAGTAAAATATTATCACAATTTCTAATCCTTATCATAAAAGATAAGTAACAAACATTATCTCCAAATATTAAATCATTATCACAAATATATAGGAGATAAATACAAACTCAAATCCAAGTAAACAACTAGTAATTTAATTAAACTTAATAAAAATTACTAAACACACGTTATAAGTAATTAAATTATATTCACTTAAATTACAACATGTAGAAAAATAGAACATGTCAATAAACATAACTGAAAATAAGTTAAAAATCTCTCCCTTTGACTTTTTCTATTTTTCTAAAACCTAATCATCTTTTCATAAGCACAAGTAGAAGTAAATAAAGCTCCCCCCTATCAAAATTCTCCCCCTCAAGTTATGCATCATAATCTGCTCATAACAATCAATTTATGCATGTAAAGAGAGAAGAATAATAAGCACATAAGGGGCATCCAAATAAACCGAAAGTTACTTCAACATTCAATCAATCGAAAAAGATGAGAGAAAAATACTACTCCCCCCTTTTTGGAAGAAATATGGGAAGCCTTTCACGTCTTGTAACCTGCCAATGTAAGCATGAGTAGACAAAAATTAGGCAAAACTCGGTTACAGACACAACAAATGCTCCCCCTTACTGCAACACTAAGAATTTTAATGCAGTAGGATACAATATCTATGTCTCTCCCCCAACGACCCCTCAAACATAGAATTCATGAAAACATGTAAAATAGATTTTTCTTCCAGTTGCTCAATTCTGCCATCTTCTCCAGTCGATTCAGGTTGACCAGATCCATCTATATGTCTCTAGACACCCAGATATATGGTTTTTGAGAATTAGCATAGGCACCAGTCAACCAAAACTTAAAACTGAAAGGTGTAAGCGTACCTTTGGCAGTCTACATAAGGCTACTAACAAATGTTGAATGATCATACCTGGATCTACCTAGTGTAGTATATTCATTTACCCTTGTACTCGATTTCTTTTTCTTTGTGGTCACCGTGTTATTCACCTTTTTCTGTTCTTTCTGTCTAGCCTAGCAGTCTCTTCTTCTTCAGATTCTACAGCATCGTCCTTGTTTTTCAGGCCCTTCTCTCTCATCAGATTCATTCTCACTTCCAGACCTCTCTGACTCACCAGACTCATCATCTCCTTCTGATTCCTCTGCTTTCTCTTCTTCAGCCTCTGACTCTAAATCACCATATTCATTTGATGTACATGTGTCAGGGTCAGATCCATCTACGTCTTTCATTTTTCAGATTTACGTTCTTCCACATCTTTATCATCTATCTCCCCCTTTATTTCAAACTATTTGCTCGAAATTTCTCCTTGTAGCTTGGTGGTGGAGTCGCCTTGGCTTGGTTTAGGTATAGGCAGAGCTGAAATTTGATCTCGTTCTGGCATGAGTAAGGACGGCTGGTGTGGAGGTGATGAAGGAGATTTGAGGAGAGATTTTTGAGGAATTTGAGTACAAATAGAATTTAAGAGATTTTTTTATTGCATTTCTTGTAGAGAAAGATATCTCTTGAGAATATTACTTCCTGCCAATCTCCTTTCCTTCAAAAAATAGGATAAGTATGGAAATAGAATAATTCAAGAATTAGGTAACAAATAAATTACCAAAAATTGAGCCCCTCAATTATCTGACTTGTTCTGTAAGATTTGCACATATTAACCCACAATATACTGCCTTAAATAAAGATTTTCAGAATAATATCTAAAATTCGTGAATGAAAAAAACTAGATGCATCTGGGTACTTGAGACACGTCTGAGTACTGTTGGTATCTGTTGAGGTAGATATATCCGGCAGTGTACAGTCCACCACGTATATGATTAAGTAGACTAAAGTACGTGTGTGATTCGAGCAATCCTTAGTCATCCACATACTGTCAAAAATCATATGATTGTCCTGACTTATTGATTTGTCACCGTAGTGCACAATAAGACTGATCAATATCTATATAAAGTGCATTTTCTCAAATCCGGCTTGCCGACTTTTTCAATATTTTGGCAATGTCTTTTGGAGGTGGAAACAGCATCACACAATCCCCAGAGTTATTTTACAAGATGTTCCCCTTTAGATTAGAAGAAGGGTATGAACTTGGCTTGGATTGGTAGATTCACACAATCCCCAGAAGTTATCTTACTAGGTTTTTCCCTTTTTCTTTGATAATTTCACTTTTTCCTCATAAATTTCCTTTTTAACTAAAGGGTATGAACTTGGCTTGGATAGGCAGCCTTCTTTTTCACTAGCCCTACCCTTGGATAATAAGAATATGCGTGCAATACTATAAGCAAGATTCAGATCATAGGTCTACACACAAATGAAATCTCATCCAGTAGCAAATCATATGACTTAGATAGCAGCGACTTATCCTTTGGATTGTCCAGATTTGAGTGCTGGTTAGATTCATCAGGAGACATGTTGACTGTCATCAGCCAGACGTATCTGTCTCGTTATCAGCCTCAAGCACTCAGATATATCTGCAAGCAAAAATACGATCTACACTTAGTATACGAATAGGATAAGTTAACCTAAATGCATGCAATAAAAAAAGCATTTTTTTTTAATATGCATGTTCCTATTCAAGAGGAGGTGATACTCCAATTTGTTTCCTAAGGTTTTCAAATTTGACAGTATCGAGAGCTTTAGTGAACAAATCTGCAAGCTGTAGATCAGTCTGTATGTGCTCCAGATTGATAATCTTTTGTTCCACCAATTCTCCGATCAAGTGGTGTCTGATGTCAATATGTTTTGTTCTGGAGTGCTGGACAAGATTTTTTGAAATGTTGATAGCACTGGTGTTGTCATAGTACATAGTGGCTTGTTCTGTAGATATCCCATAATTTTCCAACATTTGTTTCATCCAAAGGAGCTGTGTACAGCAACTACCGATTGCAATATACTCCGCTTCGTTTGTTGAAAGGGACACTAAATTTTGTTTTCTGCTTAGCCATGCCACCAATTTGTTTCCAATGTAAAAACAGCCTCCAGATGTGCTCTTTCGATCATCAACATTCTCAGCCCAGTCTGCATCTGAATAACCTGCAAGATGGGTAGTGGTGTCTCTAGTAAACCAGATTCCATAACTCAATGTACCACTTACATATCTGATGATCCTTTTTACAGCAGTAACATGAGACTCCTTAAGTTTGGCCTGATATCTTGCACACACTCCAACACTGAAGGATATGTCTGGCCTACTGGCAGTAAGGTACAGAAGACTTCCAATCATACTTATGTAGAGGGATGAATCTACATCATTGCCACTGTCATCCTTTGAAAGTTTTAGAATAGTTTCCATGAGAGTTCTCATAGCCTTTGCGTCTTCAACCCCAAATTTCTTCACCAGATTTTTTGCATATTTTGCTTGAGATATGAATATACCAGATTCATCCTGCTGTACCTGCAAACCAAGGAAAAACGTTAGTTCACCGACCATACTCATTTCAAATTCTCTTTTCATTGTATTTATAAATTCATCAATTTTGGACTTTGAGGTAGACCCAAATACAATGTCATCAACATATATTTGTGTAGCGATCAAGAAATTTTCACGTATTAAATAATTATTTTAAATTATGAAAATCGTGCCCCTGCGATCTCACCCATTTTTAATTTAAAGTTATGATGAGTCGTCTAACCGAGTCGAGAAATATCGAGTCCAATTTGATTTTAAATAAATTCGGAGTTTCTAAAATTATTTATTTATTTAGTTTACTCTTTTCAAAATCATTTTTAAATTCCAAATTGTATTAAGCTCATTTTATCAGATTCATTTTTTCGACTCAGTTGAATTCACGCGTATTATTTTCTCGAATTCCGTTTCTTACTTATCAAGATTTCCATAATATCCTAAATCAACCCATACCTCCACCAACTTCCACCCATACCCCGCCAGATTCCCTCACACTACCCAACCCACTCCTTATACATCACTAGCCTCCCTCCCTCTGCACAAACCACACATTGATTTCCAGCAACCACAACTTCATACATCGATTTCAGCATCTCCATTCATGGCAAGTTGAGACTCAGCAAGCTTCATTTCCATTCAACCATCAACCATTCAACCATTTTCAGCACTCCCGGTATGAATCTTACCTCTCTAATTTCTTATTTTCTCCCATGTCACAACGTGCAGTAACCACCATCCTCGTCCACGGCACCATGAACCACCGACTGCGAGCTCCAATACACCAACTCCACCATATCAATGCATCATCACCTCAACCGCCTACTACACAACACCAGTCAAGCCATCACCTCTACTGCCCCATCGTAGCCACCACCACCACCACCTCCAACTCACCTCCTAACCGTCACCACCACCCGCACTGTGCGCCACCACTACACAACCACAATACACAACCGAACCAACCACACAAACCACCATCACCCTCATGTTCACCACATCACCACAGCCACTTCACCCAATCAATAATCCCCAAACAAGAAGAAATTAAACCCAGAAATAGACCAACCCAGTTACTTACCTCAACCGCCGAACCCATTTCCGCCGGATTATCGCCGGAAAAACCACACTTCTAAATCACGAACTCAGCCTCAATTTTACCCTTGAATCGCACCAAACCTTGCTATTTTTGCTATCGTCTCCTCCTCCTTGTCACCGCATCACCGTCGCGGAATCGCCGACTGTTGGCCCTGGCAATGCACCCCCACCGGACTCCCCTGCTCGCTCGCATCTCGCTCGTCTTCTCTGCCTCACAAAATTAGGGGAGAGAGATGATTGTTTTTATTTTATGTTGATTTTAAAATTTTACTTTTAGGCCCCAAGTTTTAAAGTTATTTAATTCAGTCCTTTTTGGTTTTAAATCTAATCATTTCAGTCCCTTTAGTTTTTAAATGGTTTTAAACAGTCCCTTCATCTTAAAATCAATTATTTCAATCCCTACAGTTTAATATCCGTTTTGAGCTTCAACCCAAGTTTTGAAAATTTACATTTTAGTCCCCCAACTTTCAAATCAGCAATTTCAGTCCCTAAATTTTAATATATCATTTTTTAAACTATAAATTTCAAAAGACTAATTTAACTTGTTGTAGCGACCGAGAATTTTTACGCAATTTAATACTTATTTCAAAGTTTCGAAATCGCGCCGCTGCGATCTCACCCATTTTAAGTTAACGTCACGACGCGTTCGTCTAGCCAAGTCGGGAAATATCGGGTTAATTCAGTTTTAAATAAATTTCGAATTTCTAAAATTATATCATTTTATTTATTTAGTTATTTATTTTATTTCTTCCAAAATCGTTTAAAGTCCAAATTGTGTTAAGCTCATTTTTATCAGATCCCTTTTCCAACTCAGTTGAATTCACGCGTGTCATTTTCTCGATTTCCGTTTCTTGTGTATCATAATCCCATAAGATCCTCAACATATCCCACCAACCCATACCTCCACCAACTCCAATTAACTCCACCCCATACCCTATTGCCCTCACATTTTCCCAACCCCCCTCCTTATACATCACCAACCAGCACTGCCACATTTACACAATTCAAATTTTCAACAATTCCCATATTTTAGTTTCAGTTTCACCAAAACCACCCTCCACCATCGACTTGTAGAAACTACTCTCATTGTCAAGAACCTCAATCAAATTTACAACCAAAGTCACTGCCCATTCTTGCTGCACTGCACCCCATATATCATCATCGCTCCCAAATCGGACATCATCGCAATCAACCATCACCACCAACCTCCAAGATCAATCACGCAACCACCACCAATCACCCAAGAACCCCCTGCCAACCGGCACTATCATCACCATCACCACACAACATCACCATAATCACCACACCGCCATCACTATATCACCATTCACCACCTCCTGCACCTTCATCGCCGACAGCCATAGCCTCCACTATACCACCTTCACCCAACCATCCTGAACAAGAACTGCCTGCAGCACCGAGAACAACCTCACCACCAACAGCAAATCAATCAAAACCAGTCAAACCACCTGCAGCACCACCACCAACCACACTGCCCCCGCCTCTGCAAAACCTCAACCAAATCCCCTCCAGTCCCAAACCAACCACAAATCAAACCCAAAACCCAAAAATAATTTACCCAAGCTACTCACCTTCAATCGCCGCTTCTACGACCGGAGTTTCATCGCGAACCCAGTTCCGCTTTTGACCTCGGTTTTGCACCAAATCTCTCACCTAAGCCCCTCGAAATTGAACCTTGCCTTGGCCGCCACCTTGCGCCGAAAAATCCCCGGTTGAAGACCGGCTTCGTCGCGCCCTTCCCCTCTCCCTCTCGTCTCCTCTGCCACCGGTAGTGAGATAGAGAGAGAGATGGATATGCGTATATGTATGTATTGTATGTTTTAAACTTTTGAAAATTTACAATTTAGTCGCCAAGTTTGTAAAATTATGTATTTCAATCCTTTTAGTTTTAAACCTAAGCATTTTAGTCCCTCAAGTTTTAAAAATAATTTTAATCAGTCCCTTCATTTTAAAAAAACCAATTATTTCAATCCCTACAGTTAATATTCGTTTTGAACTTCAACTCGCCTTTTGAAAATTTACATTTTAGTCCCTCAACTTTCAAAATATTCATTTTAGTCCCTCAACTTTCAAATTATTCGTTTTAGTCCCTCAACTTTAAAAGTATTCATTTTAGTCCTTCAACTTTCAAATTACTCATTTTAATACATCAACTTTCAAATTATTCATTTTAGTCCCCGAACTTTCAAATCAGCAATTTCAATCCCTAAATTTTAAGTAATCATTTTTAAACTATAAATTTCAAAAGACTAATTCGACTTAATCTTCTAATTGGCTAGACGAAGCGTACGGAGAATTAAAGAATTGAAGTCGTTTCCCGCTCAACTTTGCACTCGTCAAGTTTAAGGTAGACTCGCCCCTATTAATTGATTTAAATTATGATTGCATGTGAATGTGTATGTTATGTGACTTATGTGAAAGTCATTTTTATGAAAAGGGACGAGAATGTATTTCTTCGGAAATATTTATGTTGAAATGAGAATATATTTCTTACGAAATATTTATGTTGTTATGCTTGTCATAACTTATGTGCTTTTATGCATGAGAAAGAAAGAAGAGAATATCTTGCAAGATAAATGATGATATTATGCATAACTTATGTGCCTTATGTGCACGAAAAGAAAGAGCAATCCATACCCTATGATTTCAAAGGGCCTATGATTTTCAAAGAGAAGCCATGTGCTTTAATGCACGAGAAGAGCAACCCACACCGTATGATTTCTAAAGAGCCTATGATTTTTTTAAAGAAGAAGCCATGTGTTTTAATGCACGAGAAGGGCAACCCACACACTATGATTTTCTAAAGAGCCTGCATTTATGTGTTCAATTATATTGTAGATTAATTAATTGGCGATGAGTCTACTGAGTATTTCTATGAAATGCTCATGTCGATTTTAACAATATTTGCAGATTTCAGAGAGGGTGGCAAGTGATGGACGATTGTGGCAATAGTCGTTAAATGGTTGAAAGTCTTATTTTAATAAATTCGTATTTCCAAACATTGAAGAATTTTGAGAATTTCAGTTATTTGACAAATTATGACATTGTCAATTGCTTTACAATATTAATGGCTCGATTTATGATTTCAAATTGTTTCATAAATGTTTTCAATTTTATCGACCATTACAGTTTATTTAATGTTGCCAAAAATGAATTTCAGTTATTTCTTCCGCTAAAATATTATTTTAAAAGTTAGATCAGACGATGACTTGGTGAACCGGGTGTTTAGAACTCGGGGCGCTACAGCTTGGTATCAGAGCCAGTCTGCGTTTCTGCAGATTGGCAAGATTTTCCAAAAGAAATTTCAAGAAATAGTTTTCATTATTTAATTATTATTGATGAAGATTGCCACTGTCATCACTCGTCCCACCAACTCCGAGGTAAAGAAGTTTATGATGTTTAACGTTATTTCAGTATTTCAGATACTTATTTTAATGATTTATGAGAAAGAATGAAGAGAAAGAGAAAGAGATTGTATCCGAATAAGAAAGAAAGAAAGAAAGAAATGAGTTTTGGAGTATAACGAGAAATCGTATCCAAATCAGAAAGAAAAGAAAAGAAAGAGAACGAGTGTTGAGAATAATGGGAATAATATGATTTAAGAATGATTTTATAATAAATTTTGTCCTCGAACTTAGAAATGATGAACCCTAGCTGGACTTTGCATAATTGATTTTAGACATGGCACCGTCTACGAGAAGTCAACAGAAAGGATTACACAATATTTTCGGAATATCTATCGTTTAGACTGACACCTCATGTAAAGATATGTGACCACACTATCGACTACTGTGCCGCGCATTATGAGGTCATGGCTAGTGATTTTAGAGCAACTGTTGCGAGAATTTATTAGTCACTTGTTGTCAACATTCCAGTAAATCAACGAGAAACAGCAAGCCAGTTTTATGAGATTGTGATGAGATGATGAAAGTGTAAGTAATATGATTTTAATGAGACTTTTATGTGAAGAATTATGAAATTTGAGATTTAAAGTTTTGATTCTTTATTATTGGGAATTAAGGACTTGATATTGTGTTTGAGTAAGTGGATTATTTCTCTATTTTGAGAGAAATTTATAATGTTGCTTGGTCTTGTAACTAAGAAATTTTGGAATTATGATTTGTGACATATATTTTATAAGTATGACAAATGAGTGGTCATTTGAGCCAATTAATGTATTGAAGGAAGTGATATTGTGATATTGGAAATTATGATTTGAAATTGTTATGTTGAGGAATGATGAATTTATTTTCTGGGATATTTTGTGGTATTGAAGTTTGTTGGAATTGTTGTCAATATTTAGATTGTGGTGGTCAGATGTGGAGTATAACTACAAGTTGTTATTATTGGTTATGAAGTATACCTACGGGTTGGATTAGTCCAAATTACAAGGGAGACTCTGCCCAAAATTTTATCATTTTGAGTTAAGAGCATGGTATGGTAAAACAACCCACTAAGGGAATTGAGGATTGACTTGCAAGTTCATTTACACCACGAGCAAGATTTAGTAAATGATAAAAAGGGATAATGACTCTTGAGACATTTTTGGCTTATTCGAAGTATAATCATTTTTGTAATGGAGATAGTTATATTGAAATGCTCTCCTTGTTGCACAATTTCAAAAACAAGATGGTGTATACAACTACTTGGATGTCAAGGTATACGTGAAGTTATGTGATGACTTGATACATACATTGAGAAATATCAAGTTATATTTTGAAAGATGAGTGAAAACAAATATTATGACGTTATTGGGAAGAATCTTAATTAATTCTTGGGAACGAATTAATTATTAGTATGGAATGATCACCTATATTGGAGAATATTATAAACTATGATGGTATGCGATAATAAAGTTGATTTATTTTTGAAGCTGATCTGGTAGATGATGTGTTAAAGATTTGGTTATTTACAAGTAATGTGATTATTTGGAAAAGTCAGTTATCATGAATGAGAGATATTGAAAATATTTTATAGTGAGAAGTTGGAGACATATGATCGAATGTTTGGAATTATGTGAGATAATGATGATTGTCATAAGGTCATTTGAATATAAAGGGTACAAGAGATAATTATAAGAAGGAATGTGATTTTTTTTTCTTATGGTGAGAACTGAAGGTGACGATGTATTGAGATTATGAAATAAATTGACTTTCCATGAATAAGTTATGCTATATTGGTTCTAAGTAGAATTCGAAGAAAGATGAGTCTCAGTCATGGAAATGAATCAGGGTTTCCTCGTAGTGTGAATGATTCACTGATGTATATTAAGTTTTCATTTATGATATTAGAAGATCATGAGAGAAATTGTTGGATGAAATTGATGAAAGAAATTTTATCAGATCCTAAATTTGTTCAAGTATTGCAGATGTAATGCATTTGATCGAAGGAAAGTTTATGATAGATCATATCTTGAAATTTTGGAAAATTGTTACTAACGGTATCTCAGTTCGAAATAAGAAATGAACTTTTATGCAATTGTCCTTGTGGATAGAATTTTTGAAAAATGGGGATCAGACTTCACAGTGATGACTTATTATGGAGTAGTGTGTAGAAAGAGTGACAAATGGCAGAATCCAAGATTTATTTAGGTTGAGAGATTGATATATAATCTTAGTGAGCAGATTGACGTATAAGGTTCATGTGATAGATATGATGGTTATTTTATTGAAATTTTAAGAGAGATTGATATGATTATTTGAGGTCATATGATGCGATGATAAGTGACATGTTACATGATTACTACAAGATATGGTGACTAGACGATTAATAGATGTTATGGTTATCTCGTGAAGTATTGGGTAAATATGTTGAGTCAATTGATCTTATTTTGATGGTTATTGAATTATGGTGAAATATTACCTACGATTGGGAATTTTCATTTTGAGTCATAATATATGGGTTTATTTGAAGTTTTGGTGACACAGTTTCGATTACTTATTATTGGTTGTGCCTTTGATGTGAGTAAAGTATTTTGCTACAATAATGAAAAATCTGAGATGATCAGTTGTGCGACTTTTACTTATAATGTGATTGTATCTTTGGGTTAAGTAAACTTGATGAGGAATCCTATATCGTTCACCGAAGTCTTATTTATTGGTGATAGACTTAATCAGAGTATTGTTCATAGTGTGACATGAATTGAAGTTTTGGGAGAACAGGGAAAATTGAATCTTGAACTTCAGATTGGGAAATTAGTGAGGTTTCTTAAGTTTGAGAATATCATATCTGATCTTTATGATGCTGCTTTAAGTTAGTACCTTAGTCCTCAGCTAGAATGAGTATGTGATACCTGGTACTTGATGCACGATTTAAAAGTATGGACTAAAGGATTTAAGTTTGAATTTCTCAAATTTTGAAAAGGAAATCTCAATCAAGTTTAGAAATGATTATGTATGTGAATCTTTCCTGAAAGATTCTGTCAAGTTTGGAGTTGTACTCGATATTTTGGAATTGATACCGCGTTTCTATATTTTGGATTATAAGGTTTTATTCTTGATCAATCTTCTTGATTTTTAGTTTAAGCATTGGAATTATTGATATTTACATCGTGGATTCGATATCAGTATAGATCCTTGAAAGGTCGGAAATAGAAGGTCATCGAATGAGTTAATAAGTTGGATAATGTCGGATGATTGATTCAGTTCTACACAATAGCTATCTAGCGTCTTTTGCATAGCTTCGTATGAGGTACAGATACATGTTAGAGAGTTTGTCCGATTTCATGGATTGCTAGTGTCCATTTTCAGATAGAGATCCGAGAATTTTTTCTTGAGATTTGGAAGAGTTTACATGTGGCAATGGGTACTAAATTAAATTTTAGTACTGCCTACCATCTCCAGATGCAGACATTGAAAGATATGCTTAGGGCATGTGTTCTAGACCCAAATGGTAATTGAGAGACACATTTTCTATCAGTAGAATTTGCCTACAATAACAGTTTTCGGGCTACTGTTGATATGTCACCATATGAAGTACTGTATGGGTGAAGATGTTAATCGCCAAACTATTGGGATGAAGTTGACGAGAGGAAATTATTGGGTCCATAATTAATTGAGGAAACAGTTGATGTTATCAAGAAGATTCAGATTTCGGATTAAAGTTGCCCAAGACAGACAGAAAAGTTATGCCGATCAAAGAAGATACTTAATGTTTGAGATTAGAGAGAAAGTGTTCTTGAAAGTAACTCCTATGAAGGGTACTTTTCGTTTCGGCAAGAAAGGAAAATTAAGGCCTCGTTTCATCGGACCATTTGAAATACTAGAGAAGTGGATAATGTGGCTTATTGTTGGCTTTTCCAGCAGAACTTGCAGTTGTTCACAATGTTTTTCATGTTCCTCTATCGAGAAAGTGTGTTTATGATCCTAGTCATGTGGTGAATTATAAGTCTCTTGCAGTTCAGAAAGATTTGACTTATGAAGAGCCACCTATGTGCATAGTAGAGAGAAAAGTCCATGTCTTAAGAAGCAAAGAGATTCCTGTAGTCAAAGTCCAGTGGGGTGGACACGATAATGAGGAGGCTACTTGGGAAAATGAAGATGAGATCCTAACCAAGTATCCAGAATAATAGAT
Organism: Ligustrum vulgare; assembly: GCA_963555705.1. Classification (NCBI taxonomy): domain Eukaryota; kingdom Viridiplantae; phylum Streptophyta; class Magnoliopsida; order Lamiales; family Oleaceae; genus Ligustrum; species Ligustrum vulgare. Next base: position 45,649,356 of record OY743170.1, on the reverse strand, counting down.
CGAGTAAGTTTAATTTCGAGGACGAAATTATTTTAAGGGGGTAAGGTTGTAGCGACTGAGAATTTTTACGCAATTTAATACTTATTTCAAAGTTTCGAAATCACGCCGCTGCGATCTCACCCATTTTAAGTTAACGTCACGACGCGTTCGTCTAGCCAAGTCGAGAAATATCGGGTTAATTCAGTTTTAAATAAATTCCAAATTTCTAAAATTATATCATTTTATTTATTTATTTATTTAGTTATTTATTTTATTTCTTCCAAAATCGTTTAAAGTCCAAATTGTGTTAAGCTCATTTTTATCAGATCCCTTTTCCAACTCAGTTGAATTCACGCGTGTCATTTTCTCGATTTCCGTTTCTTGTGTATCATAATCCCATAAGATCCTCAACATATCCCACCAACCCATACCTCCACCAACTCCAATTAACTCCACCCCATACCCTATTGCCCTCACATTTTCCCAACCCCCCTCCTTATACATCACCAACCAGCACTGCCACATCCAACCTCAAACCACATTTACACAATTCAAATTTCCAACAATTCCCATATTTTAGTTTCAGTTTCACCAAAACCACCCTCCACCATCGAGCTTGCAAAAACCACTCTCATTGTCAAGAACCTCAATCAAATTTACAACCAAAGTCACTGCCCATTCTTGCTGCACTGCACCCCATATATCATCATCGCTCCCAAATCGGACATCATCACAATCAACCATCACCACCAACCTCCAAGATCGATCACGCAACCACCACCAATCACCCAAGAACCCCCTGCCAACCGGCACTATCATCGCCATCACCACACAACATCACCATAATCACCACACCGCCATCACTATATCACCATTCACCAGCTCCTGCACCTTCATCGCCGACAGTCATAGCCTCCACTATACCACCTTCACCCAACCAGCCTGACCAAGAACTGCCTGTAGCACCGAGAACAACCTCACCACCAACAGAAAATCAATCAAAACCAGTGAAACCACCTGCAGCACCACCACCAACCACACTGCCCCCGCCTCTGCACAACCTCAACCAAATCCCCTCCAGTCCCAAACCAACCACAAATCAAACCCAAAACCCAAAAATAATTTACCCAAGCTACTTACCTTCAACCGCCGCTTCTACGACCGAAGTTTCATCGCGAACCCAGCTTCGCTTTTGACCTCGGTTTCGCACCAAATCTCGCACCTAAGCCCCTCGAAATTGAACCTTGCCTTGGCCGCCACCTTGTGTCGGCGTTGCGCCAGAAAATCCCCGGTTGAAGACCGGCTTCATCGCGCCCTTCCCCTCTCCCTCTCGTCTCCTCTACCACCGGTAGTGAGAGAGAGAGAGAGATGGATATGCGTATATGTATGTATTGTATGTTTTAAACTCTTGAAAATTTACAATTTAGTCCCCAAGTTTGTAAAATTATGTATTTCAATCCTTTTAGTTTTAAACCTAAGCATTTTAGTCCCTCAAGTTTTAAAAATGATTTTAATCAGTCCCTTCATTTTAAAAAAACCAATTATTTCAATCCCTACAGTTAATATTCATTTTGAGCTTCAACTAGACTTTTGAAAATTTACATTTTAGTCCCTCAACTTTCAAAATATTCATTTTAGTCCCTCAACTTTCAAATTATTCATTTTAGTCCTTCAACTTTCAAATTACTCATTCTAATACCTCAAATTTCAAAGTATTCGTTTTAGTCCCCGAACTTTCAAAATAAGCAATTTCAATCCCTAAATTTTAAGTAATCATTTTTAAACTATAAATTTCAAAAGACTAATTCGACTTAATCTTCTAATTGGCTAGACGAAGCGTACGGAGAATTAAAGAATTGAAGTCGTTTCCCGCTCAACTTTGCACTCGTCAAGTTTAAGGTAGACTCGCCTCTATTAATTGATTTAAATTATGATTGCATGTGAATGTGTATGTTATGTGACTTATGTGAAAGTCATTTTTATGAAAAGAGTCGAGAATGTATTTCTTCGGAAATATTTATGTTGAAATGAGAGTATATTTCTTACGAAATATTTATGTTGTTATGCTTGTCATAACTTATGTACTTTTATGCATGAGAAAGAAAGAAGAGAATATCTTGCAAGATAAATGATGATGTTATGCATAACTTATGTGTCTTATGTGCACGAGAAGAAAGAGCAATCTATACCCTATGATTTCAAAGGGCCTATGATTTTCAAAGAGAAGCCATGTGTTTTAATGCACGAGAAGAGCAACCCACACCCTATGATTTCTAAAGAGCCAATGATTTTTTTAAAGAAGAAGCCATGTGTTTTAATGCACGAGAAGAGCAACCCACACCTTATGATTTTCTAAAGAGCCTGCATTTATGTGTTCAATTATATTGTAGATTAATTAATTGGCGATGAGTCTACTGAGTATTTCTATGAAATGCTCGTGTCTATTTTAACAACATTTGCAGATTTCGGAGATGATGGCAAGTGATGGATGATTGTGGCAATAGTCGTTAAATGGTTGAAAGTCTTATTTTAATAATTTCGTATTTCCAAACATTGAAGAATTTTGAGAATTTCAGTTATTTGAGAAATTATGACATTGTCAATTGCTTTACAATATTAATGGCTCGATTTATGATTTCGAATTTTTTCATAAATGTTTTCAATTTTATCGACCATTACAGTTTATTTAATGTTGCCAAAAATGAATTTCAGTTATTTCTTCCGCTGAAATATTATTTTAAAAGTTAGATCAGACGATGACGTAGTGAACCGGGTGTTTAGAACTCGGGGCGCTACACTTATTTTCTGTTTGGCTAGACGAGGTGTACGGAGATTTAAAAGATTGAAGTCATTCCCGCTCGATTTTGCACTCATTAAGTTTAAGGTAGACTTGCCCCTATTAATTGATTTAAATTATGATTGCATGTGAATGTGTATGTTATGTGATTTATGTGAAATTTATTTCATGAAATGAGACGAGAATATATTTCTTATGAAATATTTATGTTGTTATATTTGTCATAACTTATATGCTTTTATGCATGAGAAAGAAGAGAATATCTTGTAAGATAAATGATAATGTTATGCATAACTTATGTGCCTTAAGTGCACGAGACAAGACTACCCACACCCGATGATTTTAAAGAGCCTATGATTTTTCAAAAAGAAGTCATGTGCTTTAATGCACAAGAAGAGGCTACCTACACCCTATGATTTCTAAAGAGCCTGTGTTTATGTGTTTAATTATAGTGTAGATTAATTAATTGACGATAAGTCTACTGAGTATTACTATGAAATGCTCATTCCTATTCTAACAATATTTGCAGATTTCGGAGATGGTGGCAAGTGATGGATGATTGTGGCAATAGTCATTAAATAATCGAAAATCTTATTTTGATGATCCGTATTTCCAAACGTTGGATATTTTTGAGATTTCAATTATTTGAGAATTTATGACATTTTTAAATGTTTTTGTAATATTAATGGTTCGATTCATTATTTTGAATTATTGCATAAATGTTTTCAAGTTTTATCGACCATTAAAGTTTATTTAATGTTTCCAAAAATAAATTTTCAGCTATTTCTTCCGGTAAAATGTTATTTTAAAGTTTAGACCAGACGATGACGTGGTGAACTTGGTATTTAGAACTCGGGACGCTACAATTTGAGCTACAGTTAGTCCAGGATTCAAATGCTTAATGAAAAGAGCTTTATCAGTTCCTCCCCTTTTGTATCATTTGCTTAGAAAGAATGATGTGAGCCTTTTATACCAAGCTCTGGGGACTTGTTTCAACCCATATAAAGCATTTTTTTAGTCTAAAGACATAGTTAGGGTGAGATGAATCTGTGAATCCTTGAGGCTGTTCCACATAAGCTTCCTTATTGAGTACACCGTTTAGGAACACACTTTTGACATCCATCTGGTATAGTATGAAATTGATGTAGCAGGACACAGCTAGCAACAGTCTGATGGATTCCAGTCTGGCTACAGGGGAAAATGTTTCATCAAAGTCTATCCCTTCAATCTGGGTGTAGCCTTGAGCAACAAGTCTGTCTTTGTTTCTAACTACATTTCCTTGTTCATCTGACTTGTTTTTTAATATTCATTTGGTCCCAATTACATTTCCTTCTTTTGGATGTGGTACCATCTACCCAGACGTTGTTTCTTTCAAACTTGTTGAGTTCCTCCTGCATAGCATGTACCCAGTTTTCATCTGTCAAAGCTTCCTTAACATTTTTTTGTTCAATTTGGGACATATGGCAGATGTTTCCCATATCGGCAGCAAATTGTCTTCTGGTTACATTCTTTTTAGATTGATCAGTAAGAATGTTGTCAAGTGGATGAGCCTTTTGAATTCTAGCAGATGGTCTGTTCAACACTTTTGGTTCTGCAGCACCAGGTGTATCTGGGTAGTCAGATGCTTCTGGAAAGGCAGATGTATCTACACAACCAAATTCATCTGTGCCACATTTTTCAGTATTATTCTGACTTTCTGCTAGGTGTGGTTTCTCTCCAGTTTCATCTTGTTGTTTTGGTGAAATCTCCAACTGATAATTCTCTACTTCCCGCAAGTCAGAATTCAGACCATTAGTATCATCCACTTTCACATTAACCGACTCAAGAACGGTTTGGGTTCTAAGATTGTAAACTCTATAGGTCATACTATTTTCAGCATAACCAAAAAATATTCCTTCATCAGATTTTGAGTCAAATTTTCCTATATGTTCCCTATATTTTAAAACGTAACATTTACTTCCAAAAGTATGAAATAATCAACCCTAGGTTTTCTACCCTTCCAGATTTCATGGGGAGTTTGATTTGTTCATGTTCTAAGAATGACTGTTAATAATGTAACAAGCAGTATTTATAGCTTCTGCCCAAAATTTTGTAGGCAATTTGTTGTTGTTTAGCATGACACGAGCCATCTCTTGTAGAGTTCTGTTTTTCCTTTCCACCACTCCATTCTATTGAGGAGTCTTCGGGGATGAGAACTCATACTTGATTCCATATTGGATACAAAAATCAGCAAAGTCAGAGTTTTCAAACTCTCTTCCATGATCGCTTCTGATCCTTTTGACTCTTACCTGTTCGTCAGCCTTTTCATTGCTCAATTTATGAAACAAATTAGTAAACTTGTCAAAGGCATCAGATTTATCATGAATAAACATGACCCAGGAGTATCTAGAGAAATCATCAACACACACATAAATATACCTCTTGCCACCAATACTTTCATTTTGAATAGGACCCATCAAATCCATGTGAATTAGTTCAAGTATATGAGAGGTATTAATAGATGTATCTGATTTGTGTTGACTTTTGATTTGCTTACCCTTTTGACAGTCAATGCAGATTTCATCTGGAATGTTTTTAATGCTAGGCAATCCTCTCACAACTTGAAGTCTGGTTAGCTTAATGAGATCATGGTAGTTTAGATGCCCTAATCTGTTATGCCACAGTTTCTCATTTTTTGTCCTAACAGAATTGCAAGTTATTTGACTTTCAAGTGTATAGCATTTGTCATTGGATCTAATTCCCTTAAACAAAACACTTTTTTAACGGATTAGAATTCTTGTCACAACTTAAAATCTTGCAATAATCTCTAGAAAACATGACAAGAAAGTTATCATCACAAAATTGTCCTACACTGACCGAATTTGCCTTAAGTCCAATAACATATAAGACATTGGTTAATGTAGGCAGTCCCTTGATGTTGATGATACCAGATCCATCTATCTTACCCTTTTGGCCATCACCAAAGGTAACAACACCTGTCTCGCCTTTTTCAAAATGTGTTAGCAAAGAGAGATCACCTGTCATGTGTCTAGAACATCCACTATCAAAATACCATGTGTTAGTAATCAAAACACTTAAAGATAATTGAACTACATAAGCTTTATTTCTAATTTTCTTTTCTTGCCTAGAAACAAGTCTTCTTTTGTGTGAATTGATTAATTTTAAGTACTCATGACACCTAAATACATCATGACCAGAATTGACACAAAAATTACTGAATACCTGGAAGACAGATGTATCCTGCTGACTCTGACAGGGTTGAAATCTTCTGCCAGTATGACGGACAGATTCATCCTTCTTGTACAGATTCGACTGAAATTTTCTACCTGGATGGTTCCTGGCTGGATGTGAGTACTGAGTTCCAGTAGTATTGAATGGATGATGGTAGGGAGTAGACGCATCTGTGTAGTTTCTGCCTTGCTCCTTCTTTCCGTATCCTGTTTCTTTCACAAAGACCATCATGTTTTCATGAGTTTTACCTTTACCCTTGCCTTCATATCCAAGTCCACTTTTTATGCTAGGAGGTCTCCCCGTGGTTTAGAATTTTATCAAGCTGAACAGATCCAGGTACCAATTTTTTGATTTTGTCTTATACTTCAGCGAGCTATGCACTCAACATGTTTACCTCATTTTGTTCGTTATCTGGAAATGCAGATACGTCTCAATGATTTTCCCTGTTGTGTTCAGCCACGGCTTGCAACAATTGTATCTTCTCTTCTGCTTTTTGAAGTTCTTTCTTCAATACTTTCAGTGTTTAATCCAGATTCATCCAAACTAGTTCCTGCATAAGAAGAGTTTCCAGAATTAGTACTAGATGACTGTAAAGCAGTAAAGGTAGTTACCTATTTTTCAGAGTTACAGCTGTTTGAATCTGAATCAGATTCATCTGTGCCCCCATTACTCCATGTGACATTCATGGCCTTCCTTCCTTTGGTCTTCTTTTGTGTATTGAGACAATCTGCTACAATGTGTCCATATCATTCACATTCTCTGCATTGAATACGATTTTTAGGCTTTCCTTCAGACGAGTTAGCATTATTTTTGGGATAGAAATTGTTTTTCCTCCATTGTTTTTGTTGTTTTTTATTCTGGCCTTGAGGATTTGTGGATCTTTCTTTTTGCTTTCCCTTGAGGAACTTCTTAAATTGTCTGGTGAGAAGTGCGAAGCTTTTGTCTTCATCTATATCGCCAGATTCGTCTAGTTCTTCATTGCTCGTTTTGAAAGCAATCCCTAATTTTTTGTCTTTCTTTCTTCGGTCCAGATTTAACTCATAGGTCATTAATGACCCTACAAGTTCCTCAACTCGCATGGTTGAAAGATCCTTGTTTTCTTCAATAGCTGTCACTTTTGCATGGAACCTGTTTGGTACGGATGTTTTGTACAATTTACTCATTTGAGTAGGTTTTCCCAAGAGCTTCAACTGAGTTGGTGAGATCACTCAATCTGGCGTATAAGCTTTTGAAGTCTTCTCGCTCATCCATAGATAGTTGTTCAAACTTAAGAGTGATCATCTGCAACTTGAAGGTTTTGACAACATTGGTTCCTTCGTTTGCTATCCTCAAAGCATCCCATGCTTCCTTGGTAGTTCTTAAGGAAGAGATCGGCTTGAATTAAGCTGGACCAACCAAAGAAACAATTGCATTAAGTGCTTTAGAATTTCAATTTGCATTTGCTAATTCGTCTGTAGTATATACATTTCTAGATACAGTCGTTACAACACCTCCAGCAGTGACAGTGGGTGCTGGGTAACCCTCAAGGATAGATGTCCAACAACGTTCATAAATAGATTGAATAAAAATTTTCATACGAATTTTTCAATATGCATAGTTACTACCAGTTAACAAAGGTGACCTAAGAGATGCAGAATTTTCCATTTTAGACAACTGGATATCACTTTCTAGAAGTGAATCCACTCTGATACCAATTAAAAAGTTAAAGTTGTCTAAATTTGTTGTTTAAATGAACAGACTGTCACAGATTGATCTGGACAATAATATTAACAGAACACGTGAAATTTTGTTTTAGCGTAGATCCAGATGAATCCTTATATTCCAGATTCATTCCGATTATAGAACGTGAACAGTCTAAATAAAATATGCAGAACTGTAAAGAGACAAAACACAATATTAGAGCTTAACGTGGAAAAAATCCTAACAGGGAAAACCCACGTGCCCGCACCCTGCGGACAAAAATCAATCACTATTTTAAGAAAAGTGTTTACACAGGTCAATAGCTTAAATCTACGCATAGACTTATCAAACACCCAAGAAATAAATCACTCCCTGATCCTTCTATGGCATGTAATATGAGCTGGCGTCCCACCAGTCTTCAATAGCTTTATTTTATATTGTAACGTTCTTCAGCAACACGAACTCCCGTTCGATTTCGATCCAAACCTCCCGTTTGATTTTCTAGCTGGAAGTCTCTAAGTGATTGATAATCTCCTCCCGGAGAACCAACAACACAAAATGTAGAGAACGTGTATTTTTGTGCACCACACGAATTTTTGAATTCTACACGTCTAGGGAAATCATCCATGTTTCCCTTATTTATATGCAATTGGATTGCTTGGCCATCAAGAATCCTACTTGCACTAAATCTTGATTTCCTGCAATAAAATCAAGAAAGATAAGGTAAGATAAATCAAAAATCTTACCATAATTGATAATAAGGTAAGATAATCATAAATTCAATAATCTTACCATAAGTGATGATAAGGTAAGATAATCAAGATTGTTTGCAAATCTTACCATAAGAGAAGATAAGGTAAGATAATCAAAGTTGTTTACAAATCTTACCATAAGTGATAAACCTGGACTTCAAGAAATAAATCAAAATATTCGGTGAATCAAGATTTTTGGCCAATAGGATTATTTTAACAGGACTAAAATATTATCTTAATATTTGTAAAGAATAATAAGTGATAAAGATAGAATTCTAAGCCAAGTAAAATATTATCACAATTTTTTATCCTTATCAAAAAAGATAAGTAACAAATATTATCTCTAAATATTAAATAATTATCACAAACATATAGGAAATAAATATCAAGAATAATAGGTGACAAACATTATCTTCAAATATTAAATCATTATCACAAATATATAGGAGATAAATACAAACTCAAGTCCAAGTAAACAACTAGTAATTTAATTAAAACTTAATAAAAATTACTAAGCACACGTGTAAAGTAATTAAATTAAACTCACTTAAATTATAACATGTAGAAAAATAGAAAATATCAATAAATGGAACTTAAAAAAAGTTAACATATATATATCCTCCAACCACAACTTTGTTAAAGTTTAAAACACAAACAAAACCACGACATCTCTCTCATGCTTTAAGCAAAGCCAAAAAGTAAATATCTTGTCAAAATTTGAGATAAATAATAATAATAATAATAATAATAATAATAATAAGATATTTTATTAAAGTTTACGGTTTAGGCTCACAATCTATCAAGAGGTCCAATCATTGCCATGGTCCATGGACACGTAACTTATTCTGTCATCGATCATTTATGTAAGTTTAATGCTACTTGTACTACAACATTGACAAAGTGTTGACAAAAAATAAGGTGACTGTTTAATATGTGTTGATTTTAAAATTGATGTGATGTGTGAAATTATAAGATTGTGTCACACGTGCATTATATCAACCTTATTATTAAAGTTCATGTACATATAGCATTTCTCAATATAAAATAATACATATTTGTAGTTTATAAGATTCAAAGGACTGTAATTCTATTGTCATTGTGATTTTACATATTTGTAGTTTAGGTGTTAATAAGAATTGTTAAATCTAGTCACTACACTCATTATTATTATTTTTTTACTTTATTTGAAGGAGTGTGTGATTAGATTTGTTTTGTAGGTTGGATTATCATCCTGGATTTACACATTTTATTTAGAAAATTGATCCACCATAATAAGGTACAGCACCACATTTTGAAGGTACACAAATCAACCGACCAATGGGATGAAGAGATCAAACTCGGAAACACAAGCACGAAGCAAGGTAGGAAGAAGACTATTCACATAGAATGAAGTAGCCTGTTTGTTTCAAGAAGAAGAATGTAGAATCTGTATCTCACGAAGAAGGAAGCATCATTCAGACTCCTTTTAAAACCAAAAAGTTTCATCTAAAAAAGGAAGTCAAAAATATCTCAATTATTCAAAAAGATGCAAAGTGTTGTAAAACTAGAGTAAAATAAAGAGAACAGATATATATATATATATATATATATATATATATATATATATATATAATTCTTCTTATTGAAGAGGTGTATTTAAAACCTCTAAATCAAGCCCCTATTTATAGGAGATAGTAACGGCACAATTGTAATAAAGTAAAATTTATAAGGGTAAATTTGGCCATTCACATTATATACATTTTATAAAACTCCCCCTTGAATGACCCATTATGCAGCATGCCTCCTTAAAACCTTGCTAAGAAAACTCAATAGGATAAAACATGAGTAAAGGAAAAAGAGTACAGCTACTCCCCCTGATATTGGCCATCGTGAATCATTGAGTATACTGTTCGAAATGACATCAAACGATAATAAGAATAAATCATGTATTGAAGCTTTGAATTCTAAAGTGCCGCCTCGTTAAAACCTTGTCAGTAAAACCCATTGGGATAAAACCTGAACGAAGGAAAAAGAGTACAACTGCTGCCTCATTAAAAACCTTGCTTGAAAACCTAATGGGATAAAAACTCAGCTAAAAAAAATAATGCACTGCGTATCTAATCTTCTTGATGATGTTGATTGAGATCTCTAAGTCGACGCATTCCGATCTTATTTACCAATTTTTCAAATGTTGCAGTAGGTAAATATTTTGTGAACATATCTGCTAGATTATCATTTGAACGAATTTGTCGAACATCAATTTCACCACTCTTGTCAAGATCATGTGTAAAGAAGAATTTCGGTGAAATATGTTTCGTTCTGTTACATTTAATGAAACCTCCCTTTAGTTGAGCTATACATGCGGTATTGTCTTCATACAGAATTATTGGATTTCGTTTTCCTGAAGAGAGACCACAAGTCTCCCTTATATGCTGAGTCATTGATTTCAACCATACACATTCTCGAATTGCCTCATGTATTGCAATTAGTTCAGCATGATTAGAAGAAGTAGAAGTTAATGTCTGCTTTGTGGATCTCCATGATATAGTAGTACCTCCACAAGTGAATAAATAACCTGCTTGAGATTTAGCTGTGTGTGGGTCTGATAGATATCCCGCATCAGCATACCCAACAAGTTTCGGCTTAGTTTTATTTGAATAAAACAAACTCATGTCAATTGTTCCTCGGAGATACCTCAATACATGTTTAACACCATTCCAATGTCTTTTTGTAGGAGAAGAACTATACCTTGCTAGTAAACTTACCGAGAATGCAATATCAGGTCGTGTGTTGTTGGCGAGATATAGTAGTGGACCTATAGTACTAAGATATGGTACTTCAGGACCAAGAAGTTCTTCATTATCTTCTCGAGGTCTAAATGGGTCCTTTTCCACATTGAGTGAACGAACAACCATCGGTATGCTCAATGGATTTTCCTTATCCATGTAAAATCGTTTAAGGACTTTTTCTATATATGTTGATTGATGAATAAGAATTCCATTTGATAAATGCTCGATTTGCAAGCTGAGACAGAATTTTGTCTTTCCAAGATCTTTCATCTCAAATTCTGATTTTAATTACTCAACTGCCTCCGGAATTTCTTCGAGAGTTCCAATAATATTTAAGTCATCAACATATGCACCAATAATTACGAACACATTCATTGACTTCTTTATAAAAATGCAAGGGCATATAGGATCATTCTTGAATCCTTCTTTCATTAGATATTCACTAAGGCGATTATACCACATGCGGACGGATTGTTTCAATCCACTTAATGACCTCTGCAATTTGATTGAAAATAATTCTCGAGATCTAGAATTATATACTTCAGGCATTTTAAATCCCTCAGGAATTTTCATGTGGATGTCATTGTCAAGCATGCCATATAAATAGGCTGAAACTACATCCATCATGCGCATATCTAGTTTTTCATGTATTGCCATACTGACTAGATATCGAAACGTAATTGCATCCATTACAGGGGAATACGTTTCTTCATAATCGATACCGGGTATTTGCGAAAATCCTCGTGCTACAAGTTGTGCTTTATATCTCACGACTTCTCTTTTCTCATTTCTTTTTCTCACGAATACCCATTTGTATCCTACAGGATTAACCCCTTTAGGAGTTTGAACGATAGGTCCAAAAACTTTACGTTTCTCCAATGAATCCAATTCTGCCTGAATTGCACTTTTCCATTTTAGCCAATCATGTCTTCGTTTACATTCCTCGATTGATTTTGGTTCATCATCCTCGCTATCATTAATAATTTCGAGTGCTACATTATATGAAAAAATACTGTCCACAACTATTTCTTCTCGGTTCCATCTTTTCCTCGTATAGACATAATTTATCGAGATCTCTTTATTTTCATCATTTTCAGGTACTTGTACCACTTCAGGGGTTTTTATTTGAATTATGTCATTGAAATCTTCAAGAGATTCTGCCTCCTTAATATGATTATTGACTATATGCTCCTTTTTCTTTCGAGAATTTTTATCCTTGGAACCGATTGGTCTACCATGCTTCATTCGTATCTTAGACTCATTAGCTTTATTTTGTCCTTCTGGGACATCAATTCGGACTGGAGCATTCTCAGCTAGAATGTGTGATTTAGTCATTCTTTTTAGGTCAGTGAATGCATCTGGTAATTGATTGGCTATCTTTTCCAAGTGGATTATCTTTTGAACTTCTTGTTCACATTGCTTTGTGCGAGGATCTTTTTTGGATAAATATGATACATTTCATGTTATTTCTTTTTCCAGCTGTTTAATTTCTCCCCCTAATGCTGGGAACATTGTTAGTCAAAATGACAGTCTGCAAATCATGCAGTAAAAAGATTCAAACTCAATATATATTCCCAATCTCTTTTAAGGATCCATCTTTGTTCATTGTGGTGGGGCTATTGGTACGTAAACTTGTAGCGACTCAGAATTTTTACGCAATTTTATAATTATTTTAATATTTAGAAAATTGTGTCGCTACTATTTCACCCATTATTTTGAAGTTAACGCCGCGACGGATTCGTCTAGCCAAGTCAAGAAATATCGAATTTGTTCGATTTTAAATTAAAATCCGAATTTCTAAAATTATGTTATTTTAATTATTTATTCAAAGTATTATTTTTCAAAATCATTTTGAATTCCAAATTTATTAAAATGTCTCAATTTTCCTTATTCAAATTATTTCAAGTCCAAATACGTAATTCAATTTTTATCTCAATATTTATTTATTTTCAAATTTATTTTAAGTCCAAAATATATCAATTTTAATTTCATTCCTTAATCGAAGTTAGTCCAATTTTAGTTAAGTATCCTAAATTAAGCCTATTTATCCTAAATCTAATCACACCCCTCGTTTTTATATTTTTCCCCACCTTTACACCTAATATTCTCCAACACCATCATTCCATCCCCTCAAATATTCCACATGCAAACTCCACGGCTTCATTTCCATCACACAACCTGTCTGCACTCATTATACAACCATCACCAAGATTCCCTAAACATTTTCTTTTCCTTCCACTAAACCTAATTATTTTTATTCTAACACTTTACACCTAATTCCCATCCAACCAAATTCTCCACTACTTTCTTCTTTAATTCCTAACCAGTACAAGTCACGACATGCAAGAAACACAATAAATTCACCTCTATCTCCAGCTATCAACTTAGCATTCATCTGCAAACACCACCACCTCAGTACCAACCACAATCCCCAATACTACCACTGCCGAATCACCAAACATTGCAGCCATCCAAACTCACCATCTTCATCTTCATCACCATCAGAAATCAAACCACCACCTAAACCTCTCTACCAAACCATGGTTTCAGCAACTCCAGTATCAACTCCTCTGCACTCACAGCCATTCCAACAAACTGCTGCCTATCACCATACACTACACCATCGACTTGCAACCAAGACAATCAGCATCATCATCATCAATGTCAAAACCACCCCTGTACAATTTCAGTTTAGCATCCACCCAACTTCATTTCAGGCAATCACTTCAGCTTCATCCATTTTCACCCCTGTCACTAAATTCAATCCACCACCAGAGTCTCTGATCGTCATCACCACCAATTTGCAATCAACCCAACATCCACGAGAATCAAGAAATAGAACAGCAACCATGACCATCTCCATCATCAAATCACTACTGCTGCCCAACCTGGAGAAGTTCCACAATCAACTCAAACTACATCCAAACCCGTCTACTGCAGAACACCACTGTCGAAACCAAAACAACCACCACCACTGCAATGTTAACCATCCTCAATTCAGACCAACCACACTGCCATCCACCATAGACGGCCAGTCCACACCGAATCACTGCACAACATCCCTCCAAAAATCAAACTCAAACCTAGAAGAAAAGAGAACCCATAACCCTAGAAACCCTTTTCTTACCTCAATCATAGGTCCCTTCGCCGGAAATCGGAATCTAAGCCGTTGTTTTACATCCGGTTTTCACACCAAAATTTGTACCAAATCTACCCAAACTTGACAACCCTATTTAACCACCTCTTGCCGCCACCCTACGCCGGTGTGCGCCGGCGAATCGCCGGCTGAAGATCGTTTTCCGCCATCGATCGTTTTGTCCATCTCTCGTTTCACTCACTCTCTCTCTCTCTCTCTGTGAATTGAAAATAGAAAGGGTAGAGTAAAAATCTGATTTTAATATTTGTTTGAACTTTCAGAATCTGCAGTTTAGTCCCTGAAGTTTTTAAAGCCTTTCAATTCAGTCCCTATGTTTTAAAATGTCTTAATTCAGCCCTTTCAATTCTTTTAAAGGTTTTCAAATCAGTCCCCAACTTTTAACTTATCAATTTCAGCCCTTAAGTTTTAAATGAGTTTTACCAGCCCTTTTAGCTTCAAACTTATCAATTCAGTCCTTGCTGATTTACTTTATTTGATTTTAAGCCCAAGTTTCAAAGTATTCATTTTAATCCCTCAACTTTCAAAATATCTATTTTAGTCCCTGAACTTTCAAAAGTATTCATTTTAGTCCCTCAACTTTCAAAACATCAATTTTAGTCCTCAAATTATAATTTATCATTTTGAACTATATATTCGATAGACTAAAGTGACTTATTGGCTAAGACGAAGCGTACGGAGAATTTAAAGAAATTGAAGTCATTCCCGCTCAACTTTGCACTCGTCGGATTTGAGGTAGACTCGCACTTATTAATTGATTTAAATTATGATTTCATATGAATGTCATGTGACTTGTGAAAGTCAATTTTTAAGAAAAGTAAGTATGTTTTTATGAAAGGTAAATATACCTTATGTTTTTATGAAAAGTAAGTATGTTTTTATGAAAAGAAAATATACTTTATGTTTTTACGAAAAGTAAGTATACCCTATGCTTCACGAAAATGTTTTTTTTTATCATTGCTATGAAATCAATCTACCAAGATTGTTATGGGTCCCATATGATAAGTTATGATATGTTAAGGGGACCGGAGTTTTAGTAGCGCTACACATAAGAATTCTTGCCACGAAGTTCGGTAACATTCTTGTGTCTCCTATGTTTATGAGGATTTGCCACGAAGTTCGGTAAAATTCCTATGTTTCCATATGTTTATGAGGATTTGCCACCTAAGTTCGGTAAAATTTCTGTCGCATATGTTTATGAGGATTTCGATCCTATCTTATGTTATGATGCAATTGATCCCTATGAATTTCAAAAATTATGCTTGGTATACTTACTACATAAGAATTCTTGCCACCGAAGTTCGGTAAAATTCTTATGTTTATGAGGATTTCGATCTTATCCTATGTTATGATGGAAAGGATCCCTATGCTTTCAAAAGAAAATTATGCTTGGCATAATTAAAATGTGTTTTATAAGTATATGGTTTTCAAAGAGCTGTTTTCAAAGAGCTATTTTCAAAGAGCCTATGATTTGCAAAATATGTCCCGTGCTGTAATGCACAATATGAGTTTTATCAAGAGCCGTTTTATAAAGAAGCTCTATCAATGCCCGTTTTATAAAGAGCCGGGATTTATGTGTTTAATCATCTTATAAATTAAATTAATTTGCGATGAGTCTACTGAGTATTTCCCCCATGAAATACTCACCCTACTTTTTAACAGTTTTGCAGATTTCGGAGACGGTGGCGAGCGATGAATGATGGTGGCAATAATCGTTAAACGGTTGAAAGTTTGACGTTAATGATTTCCGTATTTCCAAACATCGAATAATTTAGAAAAGTTCATTTATTTGAGAAATTATGACATTGTCAATTTCTTTACAAAATTAATGGTTCGATTTACTATTTCAAATGGTTTCATAAATGTTTTCAATTTTATCGACCATTACAGTTTATTTAATGTTGCAAAAAAATGAATTTCAATTATTTCTTCCGCAAAAATATTATTCGAAAAATTTAGACAGAAAATGACGTAGTGAATCGGGTATACGGAACTCGGGGCGCTACAAAACTGCACAACCAAAAATTCTTAGATGAGATATATTAGGCTCTTGACCATAAACCATTTGTAATGGGGAGAATTTATGATAAGATGTTGGCCTGATGCGTATGAGTGCTGCGGCATGTAGTATAGCATGTCCCTAAGCAGATACGGGAAGTTTTGTTCCCATAGATAATGGCCTAACTATTAATTGGAGGCGTTTAATAAATGATTCTGCTAGACCATTTTGAGTATGAACATGAGCAACCGGATGTTCAATCTTTATCCCAATCGACATGCAGTAATCATTAAATGCTTAAGATGTAAACTCACTAGCATTATCAAGATAAATAGTCTTAATTGGGTAATCCGGAAATTGTGCTCGTAGATGTATAATCTGAACAAGTAATCTCGCAAATTCCAGGTTACGAGTGGATAATAAGCTCACATGTGACCATCTAGTAGATGCGTCTATTAAAACCATAAAATATCGAAATGGTCCACATGGAGGGTGAATGGGCCCACAAATATCACCCTGTATACGTTCCAAAAATATTGGAGATTCATACCCAATTTTAGTTAATGATGGTTTGATGACCAATCTGCCTTGAGAACAAGCAGCACATGAGAATTCATTACAATGAAGAATTTTCTGATTACTCAATGAATGTCCTTTTGAATTCTCAATAATTCTTCGTATCATAGTTGACCCGGGATGTCCCAGCCGGTTATGCCAAGTTATAAAATGCTTGGCTCTTTGAACCTTTGGCATAATATAACATTTGTTTCAATTGTACTAATTTTTGTATAGTACAAGGCAGAAGGTAAAGCGGGTAACCTTTCAAGTATACACTTCTTTCCAGAGACAATAGAAGTAATATAAAGATATTCTTTATTATTTTCTTTGACAGTCTCAGTATGGTACCCGTTACTTCGTATATCTTTATAACTTAGCAGATTCCTAGATGACTTAGGGGAAAATAAGGCATTTTGGATGGCCATTTTTGTTCCTCCCCTTAGCATAATATTTGTTTTTCCCCATCCTTAAATAATAGGCGCAAATCCTATTAGTGTACTCACATTAGTTGTCATCATTGTCAAATTCAAGAAATATTTCTCATTTCTGAGTATTGTATTTGTTGATGCACTGTCTGCTAAGCAAATATCTCCATCAATGATCTTGGCGCCATTCAATAAATCAGAAGTGTCCATTTCTTCATTCACAAAGATAAATACGGTTACACACAAAATAATTATATTGAGAAGAAAAATATTATATTATTATACATATTTTCATTAAAAAAAACGTGCAAAAATTATCATATAGATAAAAGTACTGATAACACACTGAAATACATGAATACATTCAATTACAAGTAATAACTTCTCAACTTCGATCATTATCATGTTTATCAATGTTCTCATCAGGTTGTTCAATGAAATCATCAACATCGAGATGTGTTACTTCTGATGAGAATTGGTACGGATTATTTCCTTGAAAAAAAAAGTTTGTTTCAACATTTTTTCCTTTCTCATTTTGAGAGGCTCTGTATAATTCAACAAGATGTTTTGCTGTCTAATAGGCACGTGCTCAATGGTCTTTCATACCTCATCTATGGCATGAACTGTCTGTCAATCTTGTTGACGTCTTTCTTTTCTGGGAACTTTCTCCACTTTCTCCATAATTTGTTCGTCTAAAATTGAAGGATTGTTTATTATGACCATTGTGAGGACGAGCATGATTTTGTCCTCCACGTTGCCACGACCACGACTACGACCATGATTGTAACTGCGACCATGGTCTTGTCTTTGTTTATTATATGAAATGTTATTCACTTCAGGTAGTGCAGCTGATCAGGTCGGTCGTGATTTTTCATTAAGAGCTCATTATTTTGCTCAGCCACTAGAAGATACGATATCAGTTCTAAATATTTTTTAAAGCCTCGTTCCCTGTATTGTTGCTGCAAGATAACATTCGAGGCATGAAAAGTAGAGAGAGTTTTCTCTAACATATCTTCTTCAGTAACTTTTTCTCCGTATAATTTTAATGTGGAAGTTATTTTAAACAATGCGAAATTATACTAATATACTGATTTAAAATCTTGCAGCCTCAAATGCATCCAAGTATAACGAGCTCTGGGCAGTATGACTGTCTTTTGATGGTCATATCTTTCCTTCAAATTATTCCACAATTCAAGAGGATCATTGATGGTAAGATATTCCGCTTTTAATCCCTCATCAAGATGATGGTGAAGGAAGATCATCGCCTTGACCTTTTCTTGATTGGATGCGGTATTTTCTTCTTTTATGGAATCCCCAAGGCCATTAGCATCAAGATGTATATCAGGATCAAGGATCCATGAAAGATAGTTCTTTCCAGATATATCAAGAGCCACAAATTCTAATTTTGTGAGATTGGCCATGTATGTAAGAAGTTGAGTAGATGCCTAAGGATAATCTCTTCACAGGAATTCGGTTTAAGCAGATATTTGATTAGTAATAATCAGGTTTCTGATGCAGATGATCCTACTAAAGGCAACTGCAGAGCATAATTATTTCAGATTACTCAAATTCAAGACTCAATTGGTTAGAGACTCGTGCAAATAACGTGTTGTAAAATAAAGAGAGAGAGAGAGAGAGAGAGAGAGAGAGAGAGAGAGAGAGAGAGAGAGAGAGAGAGAGAGAGAGAGAGAGAGAGAGAGAGAGAGAGAGAGAGAATTCTTCTTATTGAAGAGGTGTATTCAAAACCTCTAAATCAAGCCCCTATTTATAGGAGAGAGTAATGACACAATTGTAATAAAATACAATTTATAAGGATAAATTTGATCATTCACATTATATACATTTTATAACACACAGTCCATTTCAAAGAGAAAAGCCAAGCACGCTAATTTAATTGGATAAGTCAAAATCTCATTCAACCGAAATTAAAAGAAATAAGTAACTTAAAAGATAATGAAGAGTCAAGTAATTCCATCCCTATTGGTATCCTCATGACTCTCTTCTACAGAAATTGCTCTCTTGCACGATACATTAGAGCATTTTCAATGCATTCCGTGGATTATGATTGACGTGACAATAAAATAGACGAACTTTTAGAGAACGTGAATAAATAGACGGAGAAGTGAAAAATTTACTCTCCAATGGTTCCTTCTACATTTAAATAATATTAATTATGTGGCATTTTTTATTTAAATCTAAAATTAATTACGATGCATAAATTGAGCCTTATCTGCTGAATTTCTCACTGTATAAAGAGTTCGAATAGAAATAACTTGTATTATAAAACTTGAATATCCAACGTCCTTATTTATAATAATTAAAAAATTTAAGTTAATGCTGAGTCAGCATGTCTCACGGAGCGTCTTAGACGTAGACGCTCAACCCCCACAATGTCTATATTTTTTAGCATTACGTCAGCCTAACATCATAATCCACATTGTGCATTGGAAAGGAATTTTTATCATATTCCGTCTATTTGCTGATGTGTCATTTGTATTTCCCCAATTCACGAAATGTATTGGAGATGCGCTTATACATTGTGAGATCGAGGTTTACTGATTCATCAAGAAGCATAGAAATAGAAGTGCAATTTCTTATTTTTAGTAATAATTAAAAAGCTAAAACAAAATTATTGTGTTTAAAACATAGAAATTATTATGAAATTATATTTTTAAAGAGTACAATGTGGATTAGATTGATCTTATTATGAGTGCAAAATGTACAATTCGATCAACTATCCGAATTTTTTAGAATGAAATGAGGGTCATGTGACTTGGGTCATGAACTTCAAGGCTCTCTGGAAACTTGATTTGTTTAAATGTTTGAGATTTGAACTTGAGTCTTCAGGATTTGACTTGAAATTGGTTTTTGTCTTTTGGACTTGAACTTCAATTTAAGGACTTGGTCACTTGGATTTAAAATTATTTTGATGTGAAAAAAACTTGATCATCATGATTTAACTTGGACTTTGCTTAAATTTGAACTTTGATCTTCTTGAATTTTTTCGGAATTGAACGTCAAAGATTTTGTTCTCTTATTCATCCAAACTTTTAAATTTCTTCAGAACTTGGGTGTTTTTCACCTGTAGACTTCGGACTTCCTTTAAGATTTATATTGGATTTTAGGATATATTTATTATAAATTAAAATTGTAACCATCCACTTTTAATTGTTATTATTTATTTCATTTAAATTTGATTTGTTTAATAAGATGGGCCGTGGTAGACTTTAAATTTGGGTAGTTATATTGACACCACTCGTTTTGTTAATCACACCACATTATATATCAATACATCTATTAAAATATAAATTTTATAAACACACCACCTTCCCTTTTACAAAAATAGCATTCTCTAAATCAAATGAAAATAACAAGGTACACCACAAACATCCAAGACTTTCCATCATCTCTCTAACTCGGATACACCTCTTCAGTTTCGTCCATCTCCATCTCCATCTACCCCCAGCCCTCTTTCATTATAGCAACGATGATTAGGGTAATAAGGCGGTGGCTATAGCGGTGATGGTGGGAGGGTGTCGAAGTGGGAGGAATTAAAAATTTTACGTTTAATTTCAAAGATTCTGGGTCTACCCATTGAACTACCATTTTGCTCCATTGATATATATTTTTAAATTGCTGATTGAGCAAAAAATTTTAAATTGGTCATTTCTTGTCCCGAAATGAATATCGTAGGATAAAATTGAAGATGGTGTGATGATTTTTGTCTTTAGTAACTCACGTCATATTTTCAAAGTTCTTTTGAACAGAAACTTTGGAATTCGTCTTGGTGAACCGGGATGTTTGGTTTTGAATTAGTTGTTCGTTTATTTATGTCTAATACTATAAATTTAAAATAATCAAATTATGAAAAATATATATTATAGACTTTAATAATTAGTTTAACTAATTTTTAACCAAATAAAAATAAAGACATGTTAGCAAACTCATCATATTTTAAAATAGAATGATGTCAAACACATTTATTTGAAACATATATAAATCGTTTTTCTTCAGTAACATAACCCTTGAATACTAGGTGGAAAACGAAATATTATGTTGTATTGAAAATTATTGAATAAATTTTGAGTATTTTGAATATTTTGATAGTTCGTATATATGATTTTCTTAATTTTTTTTCAAATTTTTTTCATTGGTCTTGGTTTCATGTTATAGATCGGTTTATACAAAACTTAACTGTTTGATTTTGATTTTGTGAAAAGTGATTTTTTTTTAGAATGTGTAATTAAAAAGTAGTATGAGAAATTGTAAAAATAATTTTTAAAAAAATGTGTGAATGAGAATGCATGTTCAGAAAAATTAATTCTTAAAAAATTAATTTCACACGGGTAAGTTCTAAAGTATTATATCTTGTGGGTTAAATAACCGTACAGCTTTTATAAATTGAGTTGCATAGATTATTTCTTGGTATATAATGTTAAATGCATTTGCAATAAAAATTCGGTAAAAAATAATTAAAACTAACATTTCATGTTGCTTAATTTGTCACATTCATTTAAATATGAACTACATGTATTTAATTTGTAATGTTAAAGTAAATATGAAATGAAATATTTTTTAATATATTTAAATATTAAATATTGAATTAAAATAGTTAGTATCAATTCTAATAATAGTATTCCGTTAGTAAATATCTAGAAATTATATTTTGAAAAGATTAATTACGTCAATAATCATGAAAATTGAATAGTTATGCAAATGAGTCATGCAAATGGTCATTGATTTTTTTTTTTTTAGTAAGTCATTCAAGTTTCTAACTATTACAATCGTGGTCACTTGGTAAAAAAAAAAGTTGGTCCCTATTAGATACATTTTATTCAAAATCTCATTTTTTAAAAAATCATTTTCATCCAATATTCTATTAATAAAATAATATACATATAAATTCAAAAAATTCTTACTTTTTAACAACTCAATATCCCAAAAATTTATTATTTCAAATTATATTATTTGAAATAATGAATCTCAAACAAGGCTAAGTACACATTCTACAAAAAAATCAATATTATAAATTTTTTTTTATAGATAATGAAGGCTCAAATAACGACTAAATATAATCACAAGAGAAAAACGTAATAGAAAAAGGGAGAGCACTTCCTAAAAACAGGTGTTGACCCATTTTTTCGCCTAAAACATATTTCCTTAAATTGTAATTAGTAGTATTAATTAACTATTTATAATTCATTTTGGACAAAATTCAGATTTAAAATAATCTAATTGCATGCGAATTTTTAAATAGTCGCATTTTTTTGGCCTCGAAGTTTCTTAGTCTGTTCCTCCTGAAAATCAATTAGATTTTTTTAAAAAAAAAAAAATTTAAACATAAAACACATAATATTTTTCTTTAAAAATAGAAAATGAAAGATGATGAAAAATAGGAGCATTCATCTACCATTTTTTCTTTTCCTTTTCATTTTCGTTTTAAAAAATTATGATCGTATTAGCTGATCAGGTTTGCTCTGTTTCCCGATGTGCTCCAATGCGAAAGTGCCAAGTATCCATTTAAAAATTAATCGGACACTTGACGTATTCTCATTGGAGGGTGGGCAACATAATGTTACCCACCATAGGCAACATATTAATTTTGTATCACTGATATATCTATTTTTTTTTTCTTATTACAAATTCTATTTAAATGTAATTTTGTTTTCCTATTTTAAGCTTTAAATCAATTTAAATTACAATATTTAAAGAAATTTTCTAGAATGACAAACATATAAATCGTAAAAAAAGAAAAAAATAATTTTTTTAAGGCATGTGTAATTGTACATTTTTTATAATTAATTGTCTTCCTTCGTTTTTCATTTTTAATTAAATTTTCATTTCATATGTTAATATATAAACTTAATATATGTAAGTAACAAATGACAGTGCATCACCGGCTATGTAAAACTAGTTGCACTTAATGTGAATTAATGTTTAATAAACCGTATAAATTATGATGATATATGGAAGTTAGATAATCGTCAGACGTCTCCCAATTTGAATGTTTCCAGTTTTTAATTTTTTTTTTTATTGAAATAAAAAGTTCTCGACATTTTTGACATGTCATTATAAACTCTTCATTTATCCATTTTTAAATTCAAAAGATTTTTTTTTTCTTTTTGGTAAATTCTTCAAAAAGATAACATAAACTACATCCGAAGAGTAAAATATAGTCCTTAACTAAATCAAGAGAGGTAATACCAAAACATTAATCTAATCTAACTATCTATAAAAGATTGAATCTTCGATTACACTATTCATCCAATCAAATTCAAATTAAATTGGCACTATTCATCCAATCCAATTTTAATTAAACACTATTCATCCAATTTAGGCATTATTCCATTTGCAATTAAAAATTATTCATCCAATTTAGGCACTATTTATCAAATCCAATTACAATAAAATTTGCACTATTCATCTAATTCAATTGCAATTAAAGACTATTCATCCAATTTATTCATTATTCCAATTCCAATTGCAATAAAACATTATTCATCCAATTTAGGTACTATTCATCCAATTAAACGCTATACGCGGGCAACAATTGACACTATTCATCCAATCCAATCCAATCCAATTACAATTAAATTGGTACTATTCATCCAATCCAATTGCAATTAAACATTATTCATCCAATTTAAGAACTATTCTAATTGCAATTAAACACTATTCATCAAATTTAGGAACTATTCATCCAATTAATTCATCCAATCCAATTTATGCACTATTCCAGTTGCAATTAAATACTATTCATCCAATTAAACACTATATGCGGACAGCAATTGAATGCAATATTATTCATTCAATTATAATTAAACACTATTAATCCTATTTAGGTACAATTTCAATTGCAATTAAACATCATTCATCCAATTTAGACACAATTGCAATTAGACACTGTTGACTCCGGGCCCAAAGAAAGGTACAGTGATCCACCAGCGAAGGCCCAATAGTGGCCCAATGGACCTTGACCCACAGCTGAGGCCTGGAATATCACCTTGAGATGAATGCCGAGGTGGTATGTCAAGCAAACCTCTTTAGCCGACCTGGTTAACGCCCAGCCGATGTGCTTTATACTCATCCGGGGCGCTTTATGGCGTTGACCAGAAGAGAGAGATGGAGTCAGTGATGGGACATTGCCTTTACCCAGACGTGACAGGCGCTCATCCCCTACGAAATGTAGCAATGATTGCGGTTGAAAAGCAAGATTGTCACATCCATAAGCTAGGGTGATGACAAGTGTAAAGTATGCCACGTGTCGTGATCCAAGACAAGTAGTTCCTCTATAAATGAAGCGCAATTGTCTCCAAGTAAGGGGTTAGCAATTTCTCACTCTTAACTCTATACTTCTCTCTCACTCCGTTTTCTCTCTTCTACACATTTATATTTCCCGCACCCAACATATATTTGCCCAAAATGAGTACTGACTTAGGCATCGGAGTGCAAACGGGAGCCACCTCGGCCCCCTTTGCAAACTGATTGTTTGTCACAGTGCGCAGGAGATCCTCGTGTTCAAGAGGGAGGAGCTGAGACGTGTTGGTCCAAGGTCCATTCGGATTTTGTGGTCAACATTTTGGCGCCTTCTGTGGGAAACCATACTGCTAACCACGAAAACACATGGTAAAAAGCCACACATGGAAAGGTAGTCCTGAAAAAAGGACGAATAACCTCTTACAATAGAGCGGATAACTGCAAGGAGCTTTGAAAGATAAGCTGGTTGGCCTTGAAAAAGGTAGGAGCTTTGAAATATAAGCTGGTTAGCCTTGAAAAAGGTAGGAGCTTTGAAATATAAGCTGGTTGTCCTTGAAAAAGGTAGGAGCTTTGAAATATAAGCTGGTTGGCCTTGAAAAAGGTAGGAGCTTTGAAAGATAAGCCGACTGGCCTTGAAAAAGGTAGGAGCTTTGAAAGATAAGCTGGTCGGCCTTGAAAAAGGTAGGAGCTTTGAGAGATAAGCTGGATAACCTTGAAAAAGGTAAAGAACTTTGAAACATAAGTATAAACACCCTTGGAAAAGGTAAAAGACTTTGAAACATAAGTTTAAACAACCTTGAAAAAGACTTGAAACAGCGGGACAAAGGTCTATCTATCCTTGAAGAAGCAATCTAAGACCAGAAACTCTTCTGAAACATGAATGAAAGTGACAGTGATGTTAACCCCCGTAGGGGAAGAAGTGGCCAATACAGCGAGGATGAAGTTCCTCAAGAAATCCATGAAAACGCCAACGAGGAAGTGGCACAACCTAATCCACCTCGCCGGCATCGAAATCTCCGCACGATGCGAGACATGACACTTATGGCGGCCCAAATGCTGGAGATGCAGAGGCAGCAAATAGAACAGACTGCTGCAATGAATGCCTTTATGGGTAGAGGGTATGCTGTGAACGAACCCGTGATGCCTCAGCAATACTCACAGCCACATTATTCACCATCCGAGGTGGCCACTGTATCTTATTATTATCAGGACCCGCAGGCATACGCCGAAGTGGAATCCGAGCCCTTCTACGAGAGAGACCCAGAACATGAAACGCATGGGGAACAAAACCCACTCCCAGCTAGACGCAGGGAGGCTTCTCCCGCAAAATCCGGCAGTGTTTTCAGCCGAATAGGAGGGTTATTCAAGGGACAACGACGGGGACAAACGGACCCAGGTCGGCATAACGCCGCAGAGCCTAGAAATAGGCGCGAGCGACGCGCTGAAGAAGCCTTGTCGCAGGATCAAATGTACAGGGACCAACAAGGTATGGGGGGAGAAAGGATGGCATCAGTACATGAGCCTAGGAATAGGCAAGAAAGAAGAGCCGAAGTAGTTCGGACTAACCCTCGTAATGAATTACAGAGCCATGAAAGGCCAAACTACGGTCGCGTTCCACCACCACAAAGGCAGGAGCACGCTCCGCCGCCCTATGGCCAATGCCGTGACCCGGAGTATTCCGGTCACGACGAGAACAGCGAGCTGGCGTCATACGAGTTGGATGACGAAGAGGAAGTAAGTCCCTTCACAGAGGGCCTCCGTAGATGCCCCGTCCCCCATGACTTTGAGATGCCAGAAATAGAAAAATACTCTGGCCGAGGTGATCCTGATGATCACCTGTTAAATTACCGCGCCAGCATGGAAATAGCCGGGGCAACCCCGGCACTGAAATGTAAAGCTTTCGCTTTAACCCTTGAGGGGAGTGCCATACGATGGTATAAAAAACTCCCTCCGGGCAGCATCCACAGTTGGAGGGATATGAAAACTGCTTTTAAGAATGGATTTGTTTCTTCGAGGCCTGGCCAACTCCCACTCCAACGCCTTCAAGATCTGAGACAAGGAAGGGATGAATCTCTGAAAAGTTACCTAGCTAGATTTACTGAAGAAATGCATATCTGCGAAAATATCACAGAAGCGGAGATGTTCTCCGCCTTGAAAGGAGGGCTAGATATGACCAGCATGTTTTGGAGGGATGTCCGGAGCAGGAAATCAAGGGATTACAATACCCTAGTAGACCTGATGAAGGAAGAGATTGTATCGGAGGAAATGGCTAGGGCCAGAGATAATCACCCCCAAGGGAGATACAACCTTGGATACTCCAATGAAACGGACCTCAAAAAAGGTGGAAACAAGGATAGGGTCGGTGGTAATCGAGGTGGTGCGCCTCGTCCATTCCCGGGGACAGGATCTAGCTTTGCAGCAGAAATCACGGAAGCTATCCCTCACTTGTACTCTAACACCCCTTCTCAAAATCCTCCCACGGCCCAAGGGAGAGCGGAAAACAGCCGAAGTGGAAAACAGCCCATGATTGGGGCTTACTGCGCCTACCACAGATATTACGGTCACGCAATAGAGGATTGTAGGGAAATCCAAATGTTAGCTGAACAAAAGGCGCAGGGGAGAGGGGGGTGACTTCCCCCCCGACACAGGGAGAACTCAAAAATCTAGTGGCCAGAAGTTCAACCGAGCTGATAGGAGAGCTCCGTGGAAGAATTCAACCAAAGAAAGGATTGACAATCGTCAAAGAGACAGGAATAAGGGTCACGATACCGCCGCGGCACATGCTAAAGATACACGGGAACCACCTATGCCTGCGGCCGACCTCCCTATTCGTGAAATCGACACAATACTGAGAGGCCCTCACCCAGGTGGGAGCACAAACAACTCCCAAAAGAGGTATATAAAAGAGGCCAAGCAGCCCGCCAACGTGAACTATCATATCCATTCCCATCCTGTTGGGATGCCTCGGACGGAACCTATCACATTCACACAAGACGATGCCGTTGCAGTGCAGTTCCCACACAACGACGCATTGGTCATCAGAGTGGTGGTGGCTCGGAATGGGCTATCACGAATGATGGTGGATGATGGTTCCTCGATAAATGTGATATACGGGGTAACTTTTGATAAGATGGGGATCAGCACCCCACTCATTCCAGTCCCTGATCCAATATACGGTTTCACGGGGGATAGCATAACCCCCAGAGGATCCATAACACTTATGACTGAAGTGGGGCAATCACCGACCCTCTCCAGAATTCCTATGGAATTTTTGATAGTTGACAAAATCTCCTCCTACCACGGCTCAATTGGGAGGCCCGGCCTTATTGACTTGGGGGCTGTAACGCATACCAAATACATTTGCATGAAGTTCCCCACAGAGCATGGCGTTGCAACTGTAAGGGGAAGCCAAACAGAATCCCGGGCTTGCTACACAAATGCGATCCGGAAGTTTCAGGATCGGAGCCTGAACATGATCAGTGATGTACCTATGGTTGAGGCTGCCCCAGACCCTGAAAGATTGGGTGAAGGGCCATCTGAAGATAAGGATGTCACGATGACCCTAGAAGAGGATCTAGCAGATCTAGACCCCAGGATGGCAGGTGACAATTGCCCCACCCCGGCCGAAAAGTTGGAATGCTTCGGCGTAGACCCACTTGATCCAAGCAAAGAATTACAGATCGGACTGGACTCGCCAACAGAATACAAGAGTCAATTGAAGGACTTCCTACTTCAAAACCTCGATATATTCGCGTGGAAGCATGGTGACATGATTGGGATTGATCCTAAGGATGCCTGTCACAGGCTCCAGCTGGATCCTCGAAGCCCAGGGCACAGGCAAAAGAGAAGGCCCATGAGTTCGGACAAGTATGAGGCCTTGAAAGACGAGGTCACAAAGCTATTGAAAAATGGCTTCATAAGAGAGTCTCGATATCCGAAGTGGGTATCAAACCCTGTTTTAGTACCAAAACACAATGGGAAATTGCGGGTGTGCATTGATTTTTCTAACTTGAACCAGGAATGTCCCAAAGATAGCTTTCCATTGCCCCGGATTGATCAACTGGTCAACTCCACAGCGGGACACGAGTTTCTAAGCTTCATGGATGCATATTCCGGGTACAATCAGATTCCTATGTTCGAATCGGATGAAGAGCATACTTCATTTATCACAGATAGAGGGCTCTATTGCTACAGAGCTATGCCATTTGGCTTGAAGAATTCGGGAGCTACATATCAGAGGCTGGTAAACCGCATGTTCTCGAAACAGTTGGGGAACACTATGGAGGTGTACGTTGACGACATGTTAGTCAAAAGCATGGTCGCCGCTGATCATATCCTCCATTTGTCAGAAGCATTTGATGTTTTGAGAAGATATCGGATGAAACTCAATCCGGCAAAGTGTGCTTTCGGGGTAGCATCTGGGAAATTCCTCGGATTCATGGTGAATAAGAGGGGAATCGAAGCCAATCCGGACAAAATCAATGCTTTGTTAAACATGCAGTCGCCTCGAAACCCAAAAGAAGTGCAAAGCTTAAGGGGGAGGATCGCGGCCTTGAACCGGTTCGTCTCAAAATCCACTGACAAATGCTTGCCATTTTTCAAGGTCCTGAAGGGGGGAAAGCGATTCCAATGGACACCAGAATGCAAACATGCGTTTTCCGACCTGAAAGCCTCTTTAGGCCGCCCCCCATTGCTATCAAAACCAAAATCTGGCGAGCCTCTCTACCTATATTTGGCTGTATCCAAAGAGGCTGTTAGCTCAGTGCTAATCTGAGAGGAGGATGGGAACCAGTTGCCAGTATATTATGTAAGCAAAGCCATGCTGGACGCCGAGACGCGCTACCCAGATATGGAAAAACTTGCTCTCTCATTGATCACAGCCTCTCGTAAGCTTCGTCCTTACTTTCAGTCACACTCCATACAAGTGCTCACCAACTTTCCCATGAGACAAGTGTTGTAAAAACCAGACGTTTCTGGGAGGTTACTGAAATGGGCGATAGAAATCAGCCAGTTCGACTTACATTATGTGCCTCGGACCGCCGTAAAGGGTCAGGCGTTGGCAGACTTCGTAGTTGAATTCACCCATCCACTGTTAGCCCAAGAGTAAACTAACCAAGAGGGGGTGAATTGGTTTATAAAACTTTTTCGATAATAATCTCAAACTTAAAAACCAATGGGTACAAATATGAGCACTTAGTGTTACAAGTAACTAATCTATCAATGTAGTGTGCTATATATGTGTAAACTTAATTGATAAGGCAAGTATAGCACTTAGATATAATGTTGCACAATATAAATTGATAGAATAGAGTAAGTGCAATGTACGTAAGTAAAAGGGATAAGAGAGTGCAAACTCGATTTATGGAGGTTCAATCAACCAACGTGATCTACGTCCCCCGTTACCGAGCTCTCCGTCACGAGCAAGGCCAAATCCACTATTTTGGTAACTTACAACAAGGAGTACCAAATCCTTAGACGACTTACAACAAGGAGCGCCTATCCTTTACAATCGAGTTTTCACACGGCTCTCGAAACCAACAATCGAGTTTTCACACGGCTCTCGAAACCAACAATCGAGTTTTCACAAGGCTCTCGAAACCATAAGATATAATGAATTGGATTTACAATTGAAATAACTCTCTTGACAAATGATATACTCAAATTAAGTACCGAGAGAGTTAGGCTAACACTTCAATAGATAGCAATGAATTAAGCTCGAGTGTTAGAGAAAAACTTTGATGCAAATGATAATGAAAAGTTCAATGCAATCAAACAAAGTTTTTCAAAATAATCTCTTGTTAAAATATTGAATCAAATTAAGTACCAAGAGATGCCACACTTGAATAATTAACAATGAGTTTAGCTCAAAGTGTTTAGGCAATGGAACTTTGATGAATCAAATGATAATGAAAAATGTAGTACAAATAATCAAAGTTCCTTAATTGGAATTTCTCTCTTGTAAAAGATTAAAACAAGTTTAGAATAAAGAGAGACTTACATTTCAATTCCAATATAGTGTGAAGATGTTGAAGAAGTTTAAACAATGTAAAACCAAGAATCTTCACAAAAACTTTCTTCCAAAAACTTTGATGAATTTGATAAAACAAAGTTTAGATCAATCAAAGTTTTATGAAAATAAAAGATGAATATAAACCAAGTAAGAACAATAAATTTTCACAAGAAAGTTTTTATAAAATGTTTTCTAAGTTGTTCCAATTGAATGCAAATGTGATGGCTATTTATAGATGAAAAATTTCAAGTTCAGCCAGTTTCGGTCGACCGATTCCATACTTTCGGTCGACCGAAAGTTTAAATAAAATAGCCGTTGCATTAGCCGTTAAACTTTCGGTTGATCAGATTTTTCGGTCGACCAGACTTTCGGTCGATCAAGTATATTTCGGTCGACCGAAATATGAAAATTTGGAATTTTTATTTTAATATCAAAAAGTTTATTTTTCCAAAAACTATTTCATGATATGATTTGAAAAATCATTTTTATGCAATTGATGAATTGTCAAGTAAGTTTCTTGATGCATAAAAATCATTTTCGAGCTCGTTGAATTTCATCGCTAAAGATTGAGAGTGTTATACCTTTACATAGGTTAAATCAACTCTTGAACTTGAACTCTAATCTTGTATGCTTGAATTCTTGATCTTTATGTCATGCTTTTCAACCTCAATTTTGATCCTGTGAATATCTTCAATTCTTTCATGATCTTCTTTGCGTCTCATGTGCTTGATCACATAATTTTGATTTATATCTTTGAGAGACGATTTGAACATTGAGTGCTTTGAATATTTATCATTACATGAAACACTTGAAGCACACTTGTTAGCAACACAATAAATTCTTGTTTGTTATGATCAAAACAATAAGGTCAAATTAACCATAGGTCAACATCCACCTGAGGTCGAAATGGTAGACAACACCGAGGACAGCCAACATGATGGACAGAAGTGGAAATTATTAGTTGACGGGTCCTTGGCTGATGGACGATCCAGCGCAAGAATACTGTTAGTAAGCCCAGAAGCGTTTAAATTACACAGTGCAATCCGCTTTGGATTCAAAGCCTCCAACAATGTTGCTGAGTACGAGGCGCTATTAGCTGGGCTAAGACTTGCAAAAGCGTTGAAGATTAAGTCCGTGGTGGCGAACAGCGATTCGCAGCTTGTAGTAAGCCAGTTCAATGGGCAATTTTCTACCAAAGAACCTTCTATGGTCGCTTACTTGAAGAAAGTAAAAGATTTAGCTATGCACTTCGGAAAAATGGAGCTATAGCACATCCCCAGAACAGAAAATTCCAATGCTGATGCTTTGGCCAAACTAGCAAGCAGCAGAGATTCGGAGTTCCACAATCTGATCCCTGTAGAGCACATGATGACCTCTTCTATTGAGCCAGGACCGGAGATCCTGGAGATTGAAGAAGAGGGATCCTGGATGAACCCCCTAATCGCCTATTTAAAGCATCAGACAGTTCCGAACGAGCCCGAAGCAGCTCGGAAGTTGCAGAAATACTCTGCGAACTTCGTGCTCTTGGACGACTTACTTTATAAGCGGAGTTATACCTCTCCTTTGCTGAGATGTGTGGGGCTAGAGGAAGGCCAGTATGTGATGAGAGAAATCCATGAGGGCATCTGCGGCAACCATGCCGGGGCTTTATCGCTAGCTCGGAAAGCCCTCAAATAGGGATATTCTTGGCCTACTATGCGAAAGGATTCCCATGACTTTGTGCGAAAATGTGATAAATGCCAAAGACACGCGACCATACCACATCAGCCGCATCACGAACTAACTGTGGTGACTAGCCCTTGGCCCTTTGCAAAGTGGGGGGTTGACATTATTGGACCCATGCCTAGAGGAGCGGGTAACAATTGCTTTGCGATAGTAGCAATTGACTACTTCACCAAGTGGGTCGAAGCAGAACCTTTGATGAAGATCACCGAGGCCAACACCACCAAGTTCATTTGGAAAAATATCATATGCCGGTTCGGGATACCACATTCGCTGGTTAGTGACAATGCAAAACAGTTCAAAAACAGAAGCGTGGATGAGTTGTGTGACGATTTGGGAATCAAGAAGCTGTTCTCATCTCCACAACACCCACAGGCCAACGGGCAGGTCGAAGCGGTGAACAAGACCATAAAAAATACCCTAAAAAGGAAGTTGGAATTCAGAAAGGGCGCGTGGGTAGACGAGCTACCAAAAGTGTTATGGGCGCTTCGAACCACCTCGCACACCGCTATTGGTGAAACACCCTTCTCGCTGGCTTACGGAGCCGAGGCGGTATGCCCCGTCGAAATCGGAATCCCTTCGCTTCGTCAAATGCATTATGACGAAGTTAGGAACGAGGAAGCGCAAAGGGCCGGTTTAGACTTCCTAATGGAAAAGCGGAATGATTCCCAAGAGGTAATGGCCAAATACCAGAAAAAGATGGCTCGATACTACAACAAAAGGGTGAAGAGCCGACGCTTTAATATTGGGGACTTGGTCCTCAAAAAGGTTCTTCCTTCAGCACAGGAGCCAGGAGTAGGGACTCTGGGTCCTAACTGGGAAGGCCCTTACAAGGTCGTTGCCGAGGTGGTACCCGGAACATACGTAATTGAGGACTTGTCTGGAGTACCTCTATGTAATCCTTGGAATACGGACCACCTTCGCCGTTATTTTCAATAAAACTAAATTCCTCTATGATTGCAACATTATAGTATTATTTCAAAAAATCGTGGGCGAGCTGCGTTAAGAGTTACGCCAATCTCTATTAGATAACCATAATGGATAAACGCACATTCTAAAATTATTTTGGTCATGACACCATACGTCCACACTATGCATAAAAAATTGTTAAGGACAAGGGACTCTCATAAGGCTAAACTACGATTACCACGTAAGGATCGGGAGTTTTAATACAATAAATGCTTCGAACCACTCAAATCTAAGGTGCTGCACTCTTTCACTGTCATTCATCGCGCAATATGTTTGGAATCATCCAAATATAACCAAATGTTGTCACATAAACCAAAATCCTTGGTGCGTTAAGTTAGTTCATACATCCGGACAAAACGTTTGCAAGATATATATATATATACTAAGTGATGTGCGCATAAGCATAAAAGACAAACGTAAAAAAAAATTTCTTATGTTATTTTGGCCGCAAATACAACACGCCTCCGCCAGGCAGGATCTTTGTCAAAAACAAGGAACTCCGGTGAATTTACACTGCGACATTAACAGAGGCTCATACAAAGTTGTAAATGTAGATGTCACATAGTTTTAAGGTAAAATCGCTCAAAGGTTGGTCAAGATCAGATCTAATTAGCAAAAATAGGTACATCAACTGTGCCGGATCTGGGGGTATAGCAAATGATTAAACTTGAATAGAATTATTACTGCAAAGTGATGACAAATTCGATCCGCTCATGAATGACCACATCGGATTTGAGGGACTAGCACACCCAAAATATGGCCATCCATGACCAAAGGTTTAGGTATCGCCTTGGATTAATGGTCGAGGAGGAAAGGCACAGGAGCCCCTCCAGCCGAACTAAGTTATGCTTGTCCGAGGTGCTCTAAATCAGGTGCATTTTACAAATCAAGACATTTACAGACAGACATTTACAATGTGTGCATTTCACAAATTAAGACATTTACAAACAGACATTTACAATGTCCCACATATCATCTTACAATTATGAAACTCGCACTTGGAAATACTCATGTTTAAGCAGTAAAGAAAAAAACGTTGCTGCACCAAAATATGAATAAACTGCTCCATTCATAAAAATGAGAAATGTACAATATGAAGTGCCGGGGGACTTACAAAAAGAAAGAAAAGAAGAAAACAAAAAGCTAAAGCTAACAAATGCAGAAGAGGATTATTGTGGAGGAGGGACATCTTCCAAGGTGCCTTTATCAGACACGCTAGAGGATCCGCAGGATCATCTTGAGGCTCGGGGTAAAAAGCCTCAATGGAGGACAGGTCCAGTGTCGAAAAAGCTTCCTTCATATCCCCTAAGGCCATTCTGGCCCCCAAGTTCCCAAAGACCCTCTGCATAGCCTCGTATTCCGGGGTATCTTCGAAAGTATCTTTGAAGTTCTGAACTGCCTTAGAAACTTCTTCACCCAGAACCTCCTGCACCCTAGCCGCAATGGTACGCTCCAAGGCCTCAGAAATTCTGGAGTCAATATGTTTCTCCAGGAAAGTGTAGTCCTCCTCAGCTTTCTTCCTGGCCTCCAGTTCCCTCCCCAGCTTTTCGTTTACTTCTGCCACTTCAGCTTCTAACTTCGACTTGGCTGCATTGGCGACGGCCAGGGCCTCAGAGGCGATAGACTGTGCCAGGTTGGAATCATCCAATTTCTTGCACAAGACTGCCACGTCTGATTCAGAGGCATGGAGGTCATGCTTCAATTTGTCATTGTCCTCTTGGAGGCGCTTCGCATTAGCCCTCTCTTCTGAAGAAGATTTGCGGGCTATGGACAGCTGGGCCTTAAGGTCATTAATCTCCTTAAGCATATTGTCAGCGTGGCGGAGAGCAGTCTCAGCATCCCTCTTTTCCCGTTGAGCTACCTCCACGGAGGACTCTACCTCGTCAATGAGAGCCAGAGTTCTGGAGTTCATAGCCTTGGCAGCGAGCAGCTTCCGAGACGGAGTAGCACTGGAGGAAAAGGCGGCCCAACCCTCTGTCCAAAACTGTTCGGTAATTAAGGCCGCCCTGGCTGGAGGCGAACTGGGAGAGTCGAACAATGAAGGGTTGAAAGTGACATCTCTGGGGAGTATGCTGGTTTTAATAAGCTTAAGCTCTTCCGCCCCTTCCGGTGTAACTTCATAAGCCAAGCCCGGCATGGACACGGATGGCTCGTCCTCCAGCTCCTCGATCATTGATGGCGGAGGTGCGGAAGTGGACTCCTTGCCTTTTCCCCTTCTGAGCCTTTTTAAGGGAGCAGGCTCCTCCTCAAGTGCTTGCTCAGAAATGTCCTCGGACAAGGAAGGTGGCACTGGGGGATCCTTAGTCTCCCTGCCCCTCTTGGGTCCGCCTCTATCCGACCTCTTCCCTTTCCCTTTGGCAACGCCTTTTTCAGGATCGGCCTCTCCAGAAATGTTGGGTTGTTGGGGACCCACTGGGTGCAAAGTGGGCGGTGGCAGTAGAGCTGGGAGAGAGCCCTGAAGTTGGGCAGCAGACTTCTCAGACACTTCTCTGGCCACCCCAATTTGCAGGTCGGCCAAGACCGCTTTCTGCTTTCTTTCAACCTCGCTCCCATGGCGCAGAGCCGGAGGAACCTTCGTAGCCATGAGGCCCTTTAAAGAAATATTTGGGAATTCTTTGGAACCTAGCAAGGAAAGGAGGACAATAGGGGTTATATAAAAAAAAAAAAAAAGAAGGAACAAACACAAGATGTAACAGCAATAAGGAGGCGAACTTACTCATAGCTCGCATAAGACCGTGCTTAACGAATAATTTGTTCTGTTGTATGACCCCTTGGAAAGTGCCCTTGTAGGCAAATAGACGCCTCACTGCCGCTAGATCCGCGTCAGGGAGGAGATGGGCAAAAGTGTCCCCTGCCATAAGCCAATAATATGTTAAGAAGCAGTCAAGAAAAGTGAGTATGGGTGAAACAGCAAAAGACGCATGACACTTAAAGACTCTAAAGCAAATATAAGACTCACTAGGTAGGGAAAGAGTTCGGGGAACTGTAATTTCTGGACTAGGGTCCACAGGGGAACTCTGCCACTCCCCAGCAACCCAGGACCACTGGTTCCTCCAGTTCTTTATTGAGGTAGGGTGACCGGTAATAACGGGAGTATAAGAACCTCTGGGGGACAAATAATACCAATCCTTAACATCCGATCTCACGTCTCTCTCCCTCCTAACTGATTTCTTCAAAGTATAGAGAGTGTGAATGATGTGCAGTGAGATGGGATGATCCGGGTTGACCTCTTGCCACGCCAACCAAGTCCCCACATCCTGAGTCCAGAAATTGGGGGCCAGCTGGTAGGGGCACAAGTTATAGCTCCTAAGCAGTGCCCTGAAAAAGGGATGCAGGGGGAGCCTCATCCCACAAGAAAGGGCATCGTGGCATATAGCCGCCTGACCCGGTGGAGGGCTGCAAGGTCGGCAGGAAGAGGTAGGAAGCACCAGATGGACCCCTTCTGGCAACCTGAATTTTGTCGAAGCCGAGGCCAAATCGATCCTTCGGATTTCAGTAGCAACCTCACTGCTTTCCCATGACTCTGGGTTTGGATCGGGGTCGACATGATAGCCCAAAACTTTGTTGACCTGGTCAACCCAATCTTCTACCTGAGCGATCTCCTCGGCAGTCAAACCCAACTCTTTCCTATGCGCCCTAAACGGTGCCCTAACGATCAAGAGGAGGTCCTGGTGACCTGAAGAGGAGCCCACCGCCATTTCTCCTCCCAAGTCCCTGTCTCGTTTGCTTCGGAGTTCCCTAAGCGCGGATTCCTCCTCAGATGACAGATGAGCCATGTAGTTCTGGTGTTTTTCTTCTTCGCTGTCAGAATCACTCAAATGAATTATGCCACTGATTTTTCTATTTCTCCTCTTAACCTGCTCCCTAAAGAAACGGGAACTAAAAACTGATAAAGAGATGGGGACAGAAACCTCTGATGGGAACCGCCATCGCTAACATTTCCTGTGAACCCGTTCCCCCAACTCTTTCCATTGTTTTTTCTTTTTGTTTTAAAAGAGAGTCAGACTCAACAAAATAAAAACAAAGTGCAAAAACAAAGTTCTCAAACCCACAATGAGAAACTAAAAATAAGAAAGTCTTGCATATACAGGAATCAAGAGATTTACCTTCAAAAGACGAATGCTTGACACTGTGCACTTGAAATGAAGAACTCGCCAAGGAAAACTGTGGAACGTTAAGGGTGGATGCTGGGTAGAAAACCCTTGAAGAAAAAGACACGAAACTCGCAAGGAAGAGAGAGACGGCGCAAGTTTTCGCGAAAGTATGGCTGCAAAGATTTTAAGAAAATGGTAAAAGGTGAAATGGTAAAATGAAGAAGGATTTATAGGCATCCTAACGGTCTAGATTCCTTTAAGTTTCGTGAGCCGCGTGATTAATGTGGGTAACTCATGCTTCTTGAAAAATGAGCTAATCAAAGCGCCAGCCGTCAAAGGGAGGGATAAAAATCGTTCAGCTACCACAGTGCATGCCACGCGCTTCGAAATGCTGCCCCCCTCCCATTTTATATATATATTTCTTGGAAATAAATACCGATAGCTCCTCCGGATTGAATGCGCCGCCTAGGAAATGCGCTGGTATGATCCTGGCCAGCAGGGAGAGAAAATCCGAGGCAGAAGGTCGGCTATGATATGGATCTGAGCCTTACCTAAGGAATTTCATTATTGAATCCCTAAAAAGTTAATACTGTGAAATCATGGCAAGTCCTACACGACCATGAATGATCCCTTCGGATTTGAGGGACTAGTGTTGACTCCGGGCCCAAAGAAAGGTACAGTGATCCACCAGCGAAGGCCCAATAGTGGCCCAATGGACCTTGACCCACAGTTGAGGCCTGGAATATCACCTTGAGATGAATGCCGAGGTGGTATGTCAAGCAAACCTATTTAGCCGACCTGGTTAACGCCCAGCCGATGTGCTTTATACTCAGTCGGGGCGCTTTATGGCGTTGACCAGAAGAGAGAGATGGAGTCAGTGATGGGACACTGCCTTTACCCAGACGTGACAGGCGCCCATCCCCTACGAAATGTAGCAATGATTGCGGTTGAAAAGCAAGATTGTCACATCCATAAGCTAGGGTGATGACAAGTGTAAAGTATGCCACGTGTCGTGATCCAAGACAAGAAGTTCCTCAATAAATGAAGCGCAATTGTCTCCAAGTAAGGGGTTAGCAATTTCTCACTCTTAACTCTATACTTCTCTCTCACTCCGTTTTCTCTCTTCTACACATTTATATTTCCCGCACCCAACATATATTTGCCCAAAATGAGTACTGACTTAGGCATCGGAGTGTAAACGGGAGCCACCTCGGCCCCCTTTGCAAACTGATTGTTTGTCACAGTGCGCAGGAGATCCTCGTGTTCAAGAGGGAGGAGCTGAGACGTGTTGGTCCAAGGTCCATTCGAATTTTGTGGTCAACAGACACTATTTATCCAATTAAATATTATGCGGGCAAATTGCCCGAATTTTCAATTAATTTAGGCACAATTCATTCAATTAAATATTATGCGGGCAACAATTGG
This sequence comes from Ligustrum vulgare, assembly GCA_963555705.1. NCBI lineage: Eukaryota > Viridiplantae > Streptophyta > Magnoliopsida > Lamiales > Oleaceae > Ligustrum > Ligustrum vulgare. Next base: position 45,610,536 of record OY743170.1, on the reverse strand, counting down.
ATGCACTATTCATCAAATTAAATACTATGCGGACAAATTGTTCGAATTTTCCATCAATTTAGGCACTGTTTATCCAATTAAATTTAGACATTATTCATCCAATTAAACACTATGCGGGCAACAAATGAATTTAATGCACTATTCAATCACTTGTCCAAATATTACCTTGGACATTTTTATGGAGACCTTCTCATGTTTCTATTTTTATCGTTTTATGTTACTTTTTTTTCCGTTAAGTTAATTATGAAAGTTCAAATAAAGTCGTAATAGCAATATCTTAATATTGATATGAAGCTTTCACACAATACTTTGTTACATTATTTTGGAATTACTAAACTGTAGCAAAAATTTTAGTCATTTAAAATGATCTATTAGCAATGTATTTAATCTTTCATTAATTTTTCTTTCGTTTTCCTTTTTTGGTCTGTCGCAAATTATAAGTTACTTTCCTTATTGAGATTATATTAATGTCTTAATTTTTTAATATACCCATATTTGATATGCATTGTTATCAACACATATGAACTACTTATTGTTTAATGTATGTGTATATTAGGTAAAATGTAAGAAAATTTATAGTTTCAACATATAATATATTTTTTTTCTTAATCCGTGTAAAAATAGAAATGAGTATATTTTTATGGGATAAGGAGAGTATCAAACAAGAAATCATTATTCGAAACTTCTTTGGTAGGAATAACCTGGCAATATGCGCGCAACGCACGCACCAAAACTAGTAAATAAATAAAAAATTTGTTGTCCTTAAAAAAGGTGACATGATATATATATATATATATATATATATATATATATATATATATATATATATATATATATATATATAGGGGTAATTAGACCCAATCACATGTTTACGTTAAAATTTATAAAATCTGGTAATTAGAAATTATTTTATCAAATCAGTTATTTCCCATATGGATAGAAAACATACAAGCAAGAATAAAGGACTTCATCCCTCTCTATCTCTCTCAATCGTTCATCTATAACAGATGTTCCTACTTTTTAATTCATTTGATTTTACTCTTTAGATTCAGGAGCTGTTCGGCACTTCTCCTAGTGTTATAAACAAAATTTTCCACTCCCAACACTTGATTTCTTTGCCTTGCAATTGATTCGAAAGATCTTAGATGATTTTCCCGTCAATTTTTTTTGCTTCGTGAGATTTCACTTTAGAATCGAGCAAATTTGCGGTTGTGTGTTGTGATGGAGATATAGTGGCTATCTTAAATCTCGGTGATTCTCCTCGGGGCTAATCACCAGGATAAGTGGCCGTATAGACCCAACGATCGAAAAATTGTCGGACCTCGCAGAATTAACCATATTCCCTGATCGAGTCAATAGCTCTCTGCCTCAAACCCTGTTTCATTTGAAGAACCTCAGGTTTCTTGCAATCATCTGGAACTTGATTTTCGGAGACTCTGGGCTAGCTTCGAGGACTCCAAACTCTTGATCTTAGCTTCAATCAGATAACCTGAAGCACTCCTTAGTCCATCGGAACCCTATCTACATTTTCCAACGTTATTCTCTCTCACAATTGTCTCTCCGATTATGTTCCAAGCTGAACCAGTAGCCCATTATTTTCTTATTTTTAGTTCAATTATTTGGATTGGGTCTCTACTAATTCGGTATAGGGATAAAGTTCAATCTAAGTTGGAAGGGATTCAAGAAGGTTACATAACTATGTCTCCCACCTTCATAGTAAAATGGTTGCATGTTTTATGTTTGGGCATTAGTGAATTTCATAAGGCTATCTATGAGTTTAATTTTTATCTTTTTTTTTTTTTTTTTTTTGAGGTAGTAGTGATGGTGGTGTTGAGATGGTGATGTTGCTGTTGAGACAGCGGTGATGATGATGTTGAGACGTTAATTAATTAATTACAAATTATGAATACATACATTAATTTTACGAATTCATTAGTTACAATTGTAATTAATTACAAAATTGAAATAAGTTACAATTATAATTAACTGAAAACTGTAATTCATTACAGAATGTAATTAAATTGCAATTGTAGTTATAATTAAGATGAATGTAATTAATTCAATTAATTTTAACAAAAAATATGTCACGTTTTACAAATTTATTAGTTACAGTTGTAATTATTTACAAAATTGAATGAAAGTTACAATTGTAATTAATTGTAAACTGTAATTCATTGCATAATGTAATTAAGTTGCAATCGTAAATAAATTATAGTTGTATTTAATTACAATTTGTAACCAATTCAATAAAATTTAAAAGCAAAATGAAATTTCGAGTTACTTGTAATATACATTTAAGTCATAATTGTAATTAATTACAAACTTTAATTCATTACATGGTGTAATTAGGTTGTTTAATTAATTTTAAAAGAAAAATGAAATTTCGAGCGAATTGTAATATACAATAAATTACAATAATAACTAATTAATTATAATTGTAATTAAATACAAAATTGAAAATACGTTCCAATTATAATTAATTACAAACTGTAAATCATTACAATTTGTAACCAATTCAATTAATTTTAAAATAAAAATAAAATTTCAAGTCACTTGTAATATACAATTAAGTTATAATAATAATTAATTAGTTACATTTGTAATTGATTACAAAATTAAAAATAAGACACAATTGTAATCAATTACAAATTGTAATTGATTAAAGAATGTAACTAAATTGCAATTGCAATTGTAATTATGAATGTCCAGAAAATTGGACTTGTGTTTGGTATTGATGATATTTCAACAGAACAAATATGCAACTAAAGAAAGGGCTTTGAAATTTAAAATTGTAATTAATTACATATTGTAATAATATATTTTGAATAAATCAAATCAAACTATAGACCTATTGTTTCGAGCCTTGAATCCATTTGCTAATCATCCATATTATGATTGACAAATAGCTTTTGATCGGCATAGAGCGCAAGCATGAAAAAGTACATGTTTTTACAGTAAAAACCTCATTTTACAGCTAAGGTATGCATCAAGCCTGTAACGAGCCTTTTGTTTGAAAATAAGCCACCACCAATTAATCAAAGTCATGTATATATAAGATATGTATTGTTTTGTGTAGGATAAAAACCAAACCCAGCAGGACGTTGAAGGAACCGTCGCTGACTATCTCAACGGTCATTGCCAGAGGTCATGGATAATAGCAGTTATTTGGAACTAGTTGCTCAACGAGGTCACCGAAATAGAATTTTAAATGGGCATTTTGTCGAACATTTCCCGGGTCACAACTCCACCGTCTTATTTCATTTGTTAGTAACATTTGATAGAAACCAAAACCAGGCTCACAAATACTTTTGGTAGTTCATCGTGTATATTTAATTCACAAAAGCATTCTGCAAGTGCCGATAGCTTTGTCGGGGGCCGAGAGTGACCACTATGGTGTCGCTGCAGGTGCATCCACGAAATGCGTTGAAATTACCCCTTATGGCCTCGACAACAGCAAGAAGATATCAAATCACGCCCTATGTTTGTTGAAGAAAACTTTCTCAGATTTTGACCAAAGTTTCCTGGATCTTTTCTTCTCCGTATTTTATACTTTCAAAATACTTTTCATACGATTTTGAAAAATCACATTTTTAAGGTATTTTTGTTGTAAAACACACTTATTTAAAATCGATCTTAAATTGGAAGTTGACAGCCTAACACTGGATTTACTGATCAGTCATCAAGAAGCGTGCATAGAAAATAGATGTGTCAAGTGTGATTTCTTTTGTTTTTTAACAAAAAAGTGAAAAACAACAGAATTGAAAAATAAAATAGCTAAATAGTTTGACTGAGCACGAGGTGCGCTGTAACTCGTTTAGATTTCAAGGACAACTAAAGCACAGACAAGCCATTGACACCCTTACTCGAGACCTTTAATTTACACCATAATAAAACAAAGGGGACACCTAAATGCATGAAATTGAAACTGCACCTTCCAAAGTGGGATACATACTTCCAAGGGAAGGTTGATGTATCGTTTGAGTGCTTTTTTTTTTTTTTTTTGAATCGTTTTTTTCATTTTAAAATGCCAATTTGAGTACCTACTCTCTCAAAAAATAATTTGTTTAGTAATAATTACAAGTTCAATTTGACAAATGTGTATAAGGTAAAATGTAATGTTAAATGACATTTTTTGTCCATTTTACATTTGTAATTTTAAAGTTGAATTTTTTGTGAAACTCACTGATTTTTAATAAAAAAAATTATATATAAATATAACAAAAATGATTTGGATTTTTTATTCTAGTTTTAGAATCAGAATCAAATTGAACCAAATGATTTTCGATTCTAATAATCAAAACTATTATTATTATTATTATAGAATTGAAATGAACTGCTTGATTTCCTTTGATTTTGTTTAATTTTAATCTGATTATTTTGTTCACCCTAATGACAATAATGACAGCGACTCAAACAAATAACCAGACAAACAAACACCGGATTTTCTCGACTCTATTATCATTCTCACATGAGCGTCACGTGACTTTGTTGGTTGATTTTTTTTAATACTCTAATAAACATTATGTCCATTGTCCACGTAATACTTCACTTCACGTGGGACTTGTTCTTATTCTGTCTAGTCACCAACAAAAACTCGTGAAGCCCATGTGAAGTTTGCCCCACTTAAATATCTCTGCAGGACCTACCAAGTTCCACGTCATCCCCCGCCGTACACGGTGCACCACCACATAATTAATAAAGTGATAAATGATTACCGTTTGCCTGTTTTGGGACCAAACAATGAAACAAAGTTGAAGAAAGCTACTCTGAGCGGTTTACAAAAGTTTGGACCATAGCTATCGACTGTCGGGAGTTTGTTCATCCAGCGAGTCATGAGTTATGACTCAACTCTTACAATAACTAGCATTTTCACCCGGTGATGTACGAGAGTATATTTGTGATAGTGATTTCGATCAAAATTTATGAAAATATGTTAATTATACAATTATATCAAATAAAAACATAGTACGATAACATTTTAGTAAAAAATATTATTATCGAATTCAAAACTTTAAAAAAGACAAAATTAATCAAAATAATCTATCTTCTATATATATATATATATATATATATATATATATATATATATATATATAAACAAAGTAGCTGTCACAAAAAATACCACACACTTTCCCGCCAAAATTACTTGCTAAATTTGAAAAGTTTTTTCCAAAAAAACAAGAGAATTATAAAAATAAATAATAAATAAAATAAAATAAAAAAATCATTAAAGGGCAATGAGAATTGGAACAATTTCAAAATGTAATGGTTGAACAATCCAAATTTCAAATTGTAACGATTGCAAATTTGAATTATACTTTTGAGCACTACATGTATTTGTTTCCAAAAAATAAAATAAAATAAAAGTTTTGAACACTTTAAAATTATATTAAAAATTATGGTAATTAATTAAAAAAAAGAAATGTGATGTTTTCAAGGTAAAAAATAGTGGTTGAAAAGTGGAGAGAAAAAATATGTGTGATTAAAAAGTAGTTAAAAATGTGTTACTTAAAAACATTTTCTCAAACAAAAATGCTTTGTTCCAATTCCAAAATATGACAATTGGAAATTATATTTTTTATTTTTCTTAAGAAAAAAAAAACAAATGTGTTTTTAATTTTTAAACAAAGACGCCTCATTTATTTGTGAAAAAAAGTGGAAAAATTACATCAAAAATCACCATATGTCTAATTTAAAATGTTTTAGTTTAATGAGCTTAAGAACATTCCTTATATTATGTATTTTTTATAAGTTTTCCAATTAGATTATATAAAAAAATTAAAATAAATAAATGACTAATCCATAAATTTTCTTTCAAATCAAATTATCTTATACTTGATTGAATATAATTTTCTTTCGAATCGAATAATTTCATACTTGATTAAATATATTATATATGATTTTTTGAATATGGTGTTCATTTATATTATTTTTGATTTTGATTTTGATTTTGATTTTTTTGTACAATGATTATGTTTTAATTTGAAAAATACTATTAAAAATTTTATAAAAATATAAAATTATATTTAAGCAATACATTAAAAAATAAACTTCATCAGAAGTTAAAATATATTACGTTCGAAATCAAAGTAACTAATTTTTTTTTTTTTTTTTTGCATTGTTATATACTTTGATTGCGTCATATGCAATGACAATTAACGAAAAGTTTAATACACGATAACAAGTAAGAGCAAACTATAAAATTTTTTCCGTAAAAACGTCACAAAAATCAAATGTAAAAGTTTATTATATATTTTTTACTATTTTGAATCAGGATGAACAGGGGGTCGAACCGATTTTAATTAAAATACTAATAATTATTTCAAAACATCGCAACATTTTCTAAAAAAAAAGTTATTTTAAAAATAAAGCAACGTTTACTCATTTGGAGATAAAATTAAATACAAAAAAAATATAATAAAAATATTCTTTAATTTCAAAATTACTAATTCATAACAAATATATATTTATGGTTGTTAATTTTATTTATTATATTAAATTAAATTTTAAAATAAAATAATGTAACATACAAAAAATAAGATAAATAACTTATCTAGAAGATGAAAGTACAACCAACAAACAAATAATAAATAAAAAATATTTTAAAAATAAAAAAAGAAAAATCATATAAAGATCATGATTTTCTAATTTTGATTAGTTTTGTACATGTTGCATTTCCTATTTTGATTTTTTTTTTTTAATGTTTTGAATTCGATAATATTTTGTATTCAAATGTTATTGTATTATATTTTTATTTGATATGATTGTATAATTAACATATTTTCATAAATCTATCTATATATAAAAAACAAAGTAGTCGTCATAAAAAAATATACACACACTTTTCCGTCGAAATTACTTGCTAAATTTGGAAAGTTTTTACCAAAAAACAAGAGAATTATAAAAAATTAAAAAAAAAAAATCATAAAAGGGCAATGGGAATTGGAACAATTTCAAAATGTATAGATTGAACAATTCAAATTCCAAAGTGTAATGATTGTAAATTTGAATTACACTTTTGAGTACTACATGAATTTGCTTCCAAAAAATAAAATAAAATAAAAAGTTTTGAGCACTCTTAAATTATATTAAAAATTATGGTAGTTAGTTTTTTTTTTTTTTTAAAAAAAGAAAAGAAAAAGGAATGTAATGTTTTCAAGGTAAAAAATAGTGCTTGAAAAGTTGAGAGAAAAAATGTATGATTAAAAAGTAGTTAAAAATGTGTTACTTAAAAACATTTTTGTCAAGCAAAGATGCTTCGTTCCAATTCCAAAATATGACAATTTGAAATTATATTTTTTATTTTTCTTGAGAAAAAAAAATGTGTTTTTAATTGTTAAACAGAGATGCTTCCTTTTTTGTGGAAAAAAAAAGTGGAAAAATGACATAAAAAAGCATCATAAGTCTAACTTAAAATGTTTTAGTTTAAGGAACTTAAGAACATTCCCTATATTATGTATTTTTTTATAAGTATTCAATTAGATTATATAAAAAAAATTAAAAAATTAAATAAATGACTAATCCATAAATTTTATTTCAAATCAAATAATCTTATAGGATTTTTGTAGGATTTTTCTTTTTAAAATTTTATTTTTTCTTTTAAAACATTATTTTTATTTATTATTTATTTGTTTGTTGGACTTTCTTCTTTTAGATAAGTTATTTTTATCTTATTTTTTATATGTTAAATTATTTTATTTTGAAATATAATATAATATAATAAATAAAATTAACAACCATAAATCTATATTTGTTATGAATTGGTAATTTTAGAATTAAACAATATTGTTATTATATTTTTTGTGTATTTAATTTTATCTTCAAATGAGTAAATTTTACTTTGTTTCAAAAATAACTTTTTTTTACCAAGTTACACTATGATTAAGGAGAATATTTTTTAATAATATTTTTTTAACAAAATTTCAAAATTACGGATTTTGAATACTTTTTTATTAGTGCTGTTGTTCTTAAAAAGTGATTTGAAAAATTGTGTGGTTTATAAACATTTTTTGTAAATTTATTGAACACATGTTTAAACATAATTTTAATATTGATACCCATAGGATTTTTCAAATACATTCTAACATGCGAGTTGATTACTTCTAACTCTTATTATTTGTGGCATATGACGCAATTAAAGTAAATTTTTAATAACAATATATATATATATATATATATATATATATATATATATATATATATATATATAAATAATTTGATTTCGAACGTAGTATATTTTAACTTTTGATGAAGTTTATTTTTTAATGTATTGCTTAGATATAATTTTATATTTCTATAAAATTATTCGATTTGAAAGAAATTTTTTGAATTAGTCATTTAATTTTTTTATATAATCTAATTGGAAAACTTATAAAAAAAATACACAATATAAAACTAAAACATTTCCAAGTTATTTAAACGTTTTTAATACATTTTATAATATAATTTTATATCTCTAGAAATAATTTAACATTACTTTACCAAAATTTCTGAATTACAGATTTTGAATACTTTTTTTTTATAACAATTGAAAAATATCCATTTATTTTTTAAATTAGACTTATGATGCTTTTGATGTAAAACTAAAACATTTTCGAGTTATTTAAACGTTTTTTAATACATTTTATAATATAATTTTATATCTCTAGAAATAATTTAACATTACTTTACCAAAATTTCTAAATTACAGATTTTGAATACTTTTTTTTTATAACAATTGAAAAATATCCATTTATTTTTTAAATTAGACTTATGATGCTTTTGATGTAATTTTTTTCACATTTTTTCTAAAATAAAATGAAGTTAGGATACATAATAAAATTAATAATTATATTAAAATCAAGCATCCTATTAAGTAAAAACACATTTGTTAAAAAATTTCAAATTGTCATTTTTTGGAATTTAAACGAAATATCTCTATTTGACAAAATATTTTTAAACAACACATTCTTAAACTACTTTTTAATCACACATTTTTTTCTCTTCACTTTTCAATAGCTAATTTTTATTTTGAAAATATCACATTCTTTGATTTTCAACGAAAAATTTCAACTACCATTATTTTTATATAATTTAACAGTATTTAAAACGGTTTTTTTTTTTTTAATTTAATTTTTTTTTACTTTTTTATTTTTTGGGAATAAATGCATGTAGTGCTCAAAAGTATAATTCAAATTTGTAATTATTACAATTTGGAGTTTGAATTATTCAACAATTAGCATTAATTGCACTTTAATGGGTTTATTTATTTATTTTTAATTTTTTGCAAAAGCTTTTCATATTTAGCAAGTAATTTTAGGTGAGAAAGTATGTGTGTATTTTTGGTGACCGTTAATTTGTTTTTATAAATGTATAGATATAGATTGTATAATAATAACTTTCGATTTTTATTTCAAGTTGTTTACATGATTGATAAGTCCTGACTTCATTCACAATCACATGAATCATTCCTGCAGACTTCAATAAACTGTTAGAAGCACTTGACCTTCTCTGATGATGAGGGCGCTGACCGTGAGCTCTTCAACTGTCAAGTCAATCAATTATATGAATATATTTCATAAGATCAAGATAGAGAAAGAATATAAGTATAATTTAAATATGATTTCAAAAATAGAGTTTGATTCCAATTATATTTGACTAGATTATATTAAATTTGTTTTGCTATTTTGATAAGATTATAGTTTATTAGAAGTTTATTTCCTTTTAACTTCTTAGTTTTGCTTTATAAATATAGGAGTTTATTCATTGTACTATTAACTAGATTACATGGATAAACATTGATGTTCTCTCCAATTCTTCTTATCTTCTTGGACTCCCTTTCTCTTCTGGTTCCTAATTGTTTGCCACCATGTTATACGTATCATGTGTCAATTTGATCGATTTGTTTTCCTTTGACCTAAATTCATTCGTCTCAAATAAAAAAAAAAAAGCACAACCCAATCAACTGTTTTCATCTCATCCATACACATAATCATACCTTCCACCACCGATTCAAACTAAAACCACCTTCATACACAAAAAAAAGCCTTTGAACGGTACAAAATATAAGGTTTCATATCAACACCAACAACATTTCTCCAATTTCTTTAGTTAGTTTTTTTTTTTTTTTTTAAAAAGTGAAAAGAAAAAAAAAACGCAGTTATGAGTTCATCTGTTATATAGATTTCAATTTCTGAAAAATAAATAAATCGGTCGAAAAGGTGCTTCTGCTTATATTATAGGAACAATACACCTTTTAGGTTGTTATTATACCACATTTCAATTTTAAAGAGCATAGTTAAAACATCCAATTATGAAGTGATAATAAAATATTTTATATATTAAATAGAATAGATCCTCCATCCACCGCACCTCATTCCACCCCCATTCCACCCAAACACTCATATCTTAATCTTCAATATCTGGTATACCCAAATCAGGTCAACGCATCATCACCATCACCATCACTACGACCACCTCCATCTCCGACCATCACCACCTCCAAGCACCACAACCACCATCTCCAACACACCACCACATCTCAGAATCACCTTCACCATGGCCTCCAATGCACCAAAATCGCCACCATCTCCGACGTTTTAATACCGCCACCACCATCATCTCCGGCGCACCATCATCATCACCAATAACAACTGTCATTATCAACCACAAATATGTAGCTATATATACATACAGAGATCTAGAGTGTATGTGTGTGTGTAATAGATTTTATTAATTAATAATCTCACAATTAAGCATACAATTACGACATCTTTCTATTTCAAATAGGACTCTCTAATTTTTAAAATTTTGAGAAAATTTGTGACGTACGAACTGCCCACGACCAGTCCTCTTGCATCTATGACATATTGAAATTAATCTGTGACCTGTAAATTATGATCTGTGACACATGACCTGTACCATAGAACTATGACATGTGAGTTGTGACCGTATGAAGTGTACCATATGATTTAAGACCTGTGAACTTATGAAATGTGACATGTGACCTAAAACATGTGACGTGTGCAAATAAAGATATGTGAACTGTGAATTATGATGAACTGTGACCTTTGACATTATGCACTATATCAACTACGACATGTTACTAGTGACCGTAGGAAGTGTGCCACGTGACTTAAGACTTGTGACCTTATGAAATGTGACATTTGACCTAAGACGTGACATGTGCAAATAAAAACGTGACCACAGGAACCACCAACAAACTAACTTTTTCAATCAACAACACACACCACCATCGCATTATCAATCACCTTCGACAAAAACAATTGCTAATCACCATTGCCACTAACGCATCGCTAACCACCGCCACCTCCACTACCATACTATCAATCATTGTTGCCACCAACATACTTTCAATCACCATCGCCATCGGAATCGGGGCTTTGGGCTCCATTGGTATGAAATGAATTTGGCAGAAAGATGAGAGATTTTGTTTTCGAATTGGTATGGATGGGTGCGAGTAGGGTTGTTGGGTTGGGGTGGGGTGGATGTGGATGTGGATGTGGATGTATGTAGAATAATTTAATTTCATATTATTATTAATAATTAAAAACTTAATTACCACCTGATTTTGGTTTAATTAATAAACATTATTTTTGAATTGGAATTTTCAAACATATGGATGCCTACAATTTTCTCTTATATTATTCTAATTTTTACTGTTGTTCACTAACAATCCCAACCCTACAAGCCACAAACCCTAGCCTAATTACAATCCATTTACTATTACAAATTTAGGCCCTAACCACCCGACCCCAATACAATCCCCATATTCATAAAAGGAAAGAATACATAACTAAGATGACTAAAATACACATTTTCAAACTTAAGAAATTTAAAATTTTGATCCAAAAATCAGGTCATAGTTTATTAGTCATTAATTAGTTATTTATTTAATTAAATTTATTTTTAATATTTAAATTGGTTAAAGTCACAATAATATATGTTTTATGGTCATAGTCCCACAACAAATTTTATAAATTATCAAATTAATTAATCATGACTTATTTCTCGGCCATAGGTTATAAATTTATTTGATCACGACTTATTTTTGAGTCACAAATTACAAATTTATAGATCGCAACTTATTTTTCGGTCACAGTTTATTACAGTGTCGTAAATCACAAATATTATAGGTTATGATAGATTCCTCGATCACAAATTTTATAGGCCGGACTTCTTTCTTGGTCTCAAATTATGAAAATTATCGACCACGGCTTATCTTTTGTCGCAATTTACAAATTTCTTAAGTAACAACTAAGTTCTCGATCACAAAAAATGCATTTTCTAGGTCACAAGTTACTTATCAGTTACAAATGGATCACAACATATTTCTCGGTCACAATTTCCAAATTGTTCTGGCCATAAGTTATTTCTCAGTCAATAATCTCAATTTCATTGGTTACACCTAAATTCAAGGTCTTAAATTTCAAAGTAACTGGTCACAACTTAAAAAATTAAGAGTCAATATTTATCTATTTGATCAGTCCCAAACTCGATTTTTTATGTCGCAACTTATCTATTTAATTAGTCAAAATCACATATAATTGGTCACAAACACTATTAAAGTTATCCCACCTCTACCCTATCATATCCCACTCAAGCCTAAGCCTACTCCACCACCACCAGCATCCCGCAGCACCCCAACCCACCACCATCACCTCCAATCCATAGTCACCTCACCACGGTCACCACCACCACCACTACTACTTCATCTATCTCCATCACAACAACCAAAAAAGTCCTCAAACATGTAGCCACCGCACCACCACTAACGTCATCAGTGCCATTTGATCAACTTCCAAATAAGGTTTTTGAATTGGTAATTTAAAAATGAGGTATGGGTATAATTTCTTGGGTTTTATTATTAGTTCCTAATGTCATGGACTTGATAGAGACGGTGACAAAAGTAGTTGGTGTAATTTGTGTGCTAAATTCCTTATAAACTAGACATTATTTATTCTCTACACGTATATTGATACTTAAGATATTTTCAAGCTTCTTAGATGCACAAAAGAAACTATGAAGATACACTTTAGATTTTTAAAGCTTAATTTCTGATGTCTTAAACTTGTGTTCTAGGGATTCTTACAAAACCTTCAGACTATATAATTTTCTAGTTGATTCCTCAACTTTAAGCGCAAGACTTTGTTTTCTACCTCAACAACATTAAACTTCTTAAGGATGACTTTTTTTTTTTTTTACCTTTATGGTCTTAAGGTTTTTTAAATATAACTGATCATAGATATCTGGCCTATCTGTTATAGTATTAGACTCTTCATTTGATGAGTTATTTTGATCTACATCTACATCCACATCCTTCTCAGATTCTCTCTTTACGTTAGAAGAAAACGCCATACAGTTTGATCCTCATGTGTGGTTTCTAGAATATTCCAAGATTTTTTTGCAGTCTCACACATTGACACATGTTGAATTCTTTAAGGGAGATAGGAATAAATATTACATGAACACCTTTACTATTCCAATTAGAATAAGCTAATTCATCCCTAGTCCAAGTGGAAATATCACTAGTATAAACTATACTATTAATTGTGGTAGATGGGATTGTCCATTCATTAATAACACTACGTCAAATATGTTCATCTATATATTTTAAAAACACTCTGATCCTAACCTTCCAATAAGCTTAATTACTACCATCAAAGTAGGGATGAATGGATAATGATTGACTCATCTGGACTAAATCAGTGTCGAGATCGAATTTAGGTTCTGATACCACTTGAAATAACATGTGTTTGATCAAACAACACCTAGAGGCGGGTGAATAAGTGTAATATGCGGAATTATAAATTAATTTTAATTTAGATGAAACACAATCAATTAAATTGCATTGCAATCAAACAATAATGGCAAGAAGTAAATAGCACCATAATTGGTAATTAATGAAAACCTCTTGAAGAACACTTCAAGAGAAATGGCCTTCAAAAAAAGTGCCAGTAAAATTCACTAGAAAATATTGGACTTATGGAAATTGGTTTAGACACACTAACTCTTAGTTGACTCTAACCCCTACTTCTAAATCCCAGAAGATCCTCTTCAGATGCGCTCCACACACCTTCCAACATCTCTAAACTCTATTCTCTCTATGTGAATTGTCAAGAACGAACATTGTTTTTCTTCAAATGGAACTCTAGCTATCTCTCCCAAACTCCAAAACTCAGAAGGCTTATTGATAAATGATTTTGGATTGGGTGTTTTACTGTTTTATGATTGACAGTCTTGAATTCCAAATCAAGAAGTTGATGTCATTGATCTCGATTAATCAATGAATGGATCAAGAGATTAGTAGGATGTTATCTTTATGAAATATAATGATAACCACATGAAAAAATGAAATAAAGTTTGAGTATTTATAATATTTAGTGTTTGAGATAGTTTAGGATTGTATGAAATCAATAAATCGTGAAACAACATCTGACCAGATTTTAGAACCTTCAATATTTTTATCATAACCTTCCCTCCAGATATCCAGTTGAGGAGATTCAAATTGAGTTGAAAGGTAACTCAAAAGGGTTACAATTACTGTATAAATAGAATGTTTCCAATTTTAACGTTTGTTATGCCAAAACTAGATATCAACCTTCAGCTGAAAATTTAAATCCTAATCCTTACAAATTTTTGTGTTTTCTTTGACTTTTAATTACATCACAAGTCTTCTTAAATATTATTTTAATGTTTTTGGGAAAATACTCATTACATTACAGTACTTTGACTTTATAAATGAGTTATTTTATTTGCGGGTTGTCAATTATATTAAAACCTAACAATGCATGATACATCCTGAGTTGCCACATTATTTTCTATGGTCAATGCTCCATTGCATAGTCTACATGTGATGTTAGATCATCATTTTGTTAATGCTCACAATTTCCATGCTAAGTTAAAAGGACAAATTATTTTTAATAATGAAAATTTTAACTTGTTTTTTATGTGCATTATCTACTTGGAGTTTTAATGGTGATTATTAATCATTGTTACGTGTCTCAATGATTCAATTTCTTAAATATGTAAAGAAAAGAGCTTTTGATCATGTACATAAAGAAAATATTTTTGACAGGCCATCGCACTTAAATGAAAGTTATATTTTCAATGTTTCCTTATAGGGTCCATTCAAGCATTCGATGTTTCAATCATTTTTTCTACAGGGACGTCTACAGCTATAGTCACTTGTGCTCCTCATTATGCATAACCAGTTGAAGGTTCTGTTGATGAGTTGCATGAGATTTTTTTTTGTTTGGAATTTGATGTCAATGCTTGGTTAAAAGAAGAGATCGTCCCTCTTGATTAGATCGTATTTTTTGAGATGATTTGCAGTTTCCGTTGTTATCAGTTGATTAGTACAAGTATTTGGTTCATAAGAAAGACAACACCCTTGGGACAAATTTAGATAAATGTTGGTGTCAATAATTTAGTATAGGCATTTGATCAAGAGAAAAGATAGACCTCCTTGTAGTATGAAGTTTCATCCTAACTCATCGGAGTTGAGTTTTCTCAGCCGAGGATAAATGATGAAGATCAAGATAGAGAAAAGAATAGAAGTATAGTTTGTATAGGATTTTAAGAATAGAATTTGATTCTAATTATATTTGATTTGATTTGATTACTTTTGTTATTTTGATAAGATTATAGTTGACTAGAAATTTATTTAATTTTAGCTTTTTCTTAGTTTTTCCCTATGAATAAAGGGGTTTATTCATTGTAATATTAACAAGATTAAATGAATAAATATTGATTTTCTTTACCCTTCAACTCTTCTCTTATTGGACCGCCTTTCTCTTCTAGTTCTTGATTGTTTGATGTCAACTTATGCCCAAACGTGAGCCATGAAAGTGTTCGGACACCCGTGGTATAAAGAGCAAAACAAGAGTTAGCAATAATATTATTGAAAGTGTAAAACTGCATTACTTTCAAATGAAATTAAGTATGAAATTTTACAATAGAGGTGGAGTTGTAACCGATGGATGAAAAACGTGGCATTATTTTGATGGTCGAGAGATATCTTTTCCTATGCGTCTCTCCTTTAGTTATAGGTTTAGGGGCATTAAATAATTCTGAAAAATTGTCACCCTATAACCTAAGTATGACATCTGAAAAGTAGATTGACAAATTAACTGTGAGGCGTTTGTTGCAGAATATCACATAAATCAATCATTTATAAAATCTTGTATAGAAGATCTCTGGAAAGATGTGAAGCAAAAAAATGTCTTCTCGCGTTGAGAGACTAATCACTCTCGATTTATTCTGCAGCATGTTATGACACCTTGTCTTCCACGGAGGGTTTGTCGACCTCTACATGGCACCTTGGCTAAGGTGAATCACTTCGACTACCTATATTTTATGGACTTGATTAGGTCATTTAGGATAGTGACATAGAGTACATTATAATTAGAATTACTAGTTGACTGTCACACGATGGTTAGAACAACATCACATGGGATGTGACAATTTATTTTGACAATAGAATTATTTAAAAAAAATCCTTTAGAATAACACGTGCATAGCATGATAATCATCTAATTTATCTGTAAAAGTAGTCGAACAAGAGGGAGACCTTCTAATTTAGGGTAAAAAGTATAATTTTTTCAATTCAATAACAATAACTTATTGTGTGGCATAATGAGATTGAACTAAAAGGGGGAAAAAGTCAATAGAAGAGTCAACAATATAATATTGACCATTCACATATAACAAACAATCTAACAACTACTCATTTTTGGAGTAGAGCATTATAATCAACTTGTAGAACAATCAAGTTTAAGGGTAAATTGACAAAGTAAGCATGTTACTAGCCTATGTTTGGCAAATTGTTTAAAAACATGTTTTTGAATAATACAATTCTTCAAATCACTTTATAATCGCATATATTTTCTATATATATCCACTCTTTAATCAAATATTTTACCTTGAAAACATAAAAATCATGTTTTTAAATACAAAAAATTTAACAAACAAAGCCACCCAACTAATAAAAAAGTATAGTCATGGTCACGAAGTTCAGATTGACAAGTTCAAGATTTGTTACAATGCACATTTAATGTCATGATTAGATTTTGTATGTGGCAAGTCTCCTCCAATTATAGAGGAACAAGACAGGTAAAATCAACAAGCACTCACTGAAATTTAAACTTGGAAGTACTTACTCATCGAACTTTCAAATGGTAATCAACACTCACCGAACTTGTGCACTTGTCCACCATCCATCACTACTCACATTTTCATCCATATAATTTCATAGAAAATGACACACGAACCCTGATGTGGCAACTTATTACATGTTATTTAATCCCACGTCACCTAATTGAAAGAAACCAAGTACACCTTTAATTGTTCAAACATTCAGAGATCTAGTGTGAAAGGGGAAAATTGAGAGGTAAAACCCTAATCCCTAATTCAGCCCCAGATTCGAACTCAGATAGATAATTTAGCCCCAGATTCAACCTGGAAAACCAAGAAGCATTTCACTCAGTTTTATTTGAACAAATCGCAGTCATGTAACCAAGAGTTTCAACACTCAGCAACTTTCGAACAAGTGCATTCCTAGCAGCCATCTTTTGGGTTCCAAGGGCCAAGCAAGTTGTAATAAATGCAGGTAAACATTTAGGTATAGCAATAACTGTCAATGCTATGTAAATTTCAAAGTAATAACTAATAAGTGCATTTCTCAAATGAGAAATTAAAATTCATTTGCTAGCCATCAATGAACTCCCAATAGAGGAAATATTTCACACTAATCAGATTACTCCGATTTTTTGTAGTTAAAGCCTCTCCAAACTCGTTTAATTTCTTCTTCAACAGCGTATCTTCCTCACTTTGCGACGCCACATGAATCAGGGAATGGACTTTTCCAATTTCAGTATCCATTCCTATCTACATAACCAGACAAATACAAAGAAGATGTGCCGCACATTGCTTGAAAATTTTGGCAATGAATTCATAACTGCATTCTGGGAATTGTTGATTTTGGATATTTTAAAGTAACATTGTGATGTGTTACTTTTTTATTGGGTGATGATTCATTTGGTGATAACTAAATTATTTAATGCACATCTTCATTACCTAATAAGAAATTGACACATCACAATGTCATTTTAAAACGTTCAAAATAAATGTCCCTCTAGAATTATTGTTTTATAAACCATTTATAAATCGACAAATAATATTTTGGTAAATATGTTCAATAAATTAATAATTTTGACTTTGTTCGGTAGCAATTATAAATTAGTTTATTTGCATTTTTTAGATAAAACGTGTGATTGAAAATTGTGTTGTTTATAAATTTATTTATAAATTGTAATAATTATGTTATTTAACTAGAAATGTTTAGCATCGATTTGACAAATTTATAAATTATTTATAACTATAAATAATACTAAGAATAGTAGTGGACCTTACAAATTGTTTTAGGGTGTTTGTGGCGGCTAAGCCTGTGTTCGAAAATAGTAGAAAAATTGGTTTATAAACGAATTTATAAATCACACAATTTTTCAAACTATTTTTTAACCACACATTTTTACTTTCCAATTTTTAACCACACAGTTTACCTAGAAAACACACAAAAAACTATTTCTTTAGCTGCCGAACAGAGTGTAAGTCTCAAATTAAAATGTAATTTTTTTTATTTTTTAAATAAAATATGTGGTTGTATACATTGTAAATTGAATTATAATTTGTAACGGAATTGTTCTGTTGCCCACGGTAGGCAACACTTATACATCAATTTATAAATTGTATCCAAATAGTGTCTCAAGTTTTTCTGTACTTGTGAGATATGTTCATGATGAGATAATGGCAGGAAAAATTTGACCATAGGTACACATCAAATTTTCTTTTTAAAATTGATTTGATATATAAAATTAAGCATAAAATATTTATGATCAATTTTTTCCCCCACCTTCAAGATTGGAGAATGATCTCCTACCTACGGTAGGCAAGATTTATCCTTCCCATTATCCTATGTGAAATGCTTTGATTAATTGAGACCCAACCACATCGAAATATGTGGTGGGCCTCAAAGTTAGATCTCTTGCCACATATGTAGTGGACTGATATCCTCTGCCCATCGTTAACAATAGATTAGCTTGATCTAAGATATCATACTTTATACCACTAACTTGATTGGTCGTGTTCAATCATCAATTATTAACACAACTTTGAAATTGGCAGGATATGCCTCACTATTTTCGTCGTAACATTTGATTCACAATCTTTCATATTCTCAAACACAATTTCAAACCATAAATATTTTATGAAAATAATATTATTTTTTGAATACTCCGTTTGATAAATTTGTTTATAAATAATACATTTAATATGTGGTTGGTTTCGAAGTTAGATCTCTTGTCACATGTGCAGTGAGCATGATATCTTTTATCCATCGTTGATAGTAGATCAGCTAGATCCAAGATATCATACTTTATACCACTAACTTAATTGATTGGTCAAATTATTAACACAATGTTGAAATTGGCTAACGATTTTCATCATAGCATTTGATTCACAATCTTTCATGCTCTCAAACACAATTTCAAATCACAAACATTTTATGAAAATAAAATTATTTTTTGTATATTCCATTTGATAAATTTGTTTATAAATAATATATTTTCTCAAATATTTTTTATTCACTTTCTAAATCTCTTTTTAATTACATATCTTTTATCTAAAACCAACAAACTTTTTATTTTATAAAACGAAAAATATCAAATAGAGGTAAAGGGCAGTGAGGTGAGGTCTACCTACCCACAAAATGGTACAAGAATCTTTAAAGGCCACATCAGATTGTACGGACATGGGCCCCTCTTCAGGTTACTTTCAGGTTTAGTCCGTTTGGAGCTCAAATCTTTCTTCACGCACCGGCACCACCTGATACATTCATCCATGGCTCCATGCACTTATTTCCAACTGTTGTCCATTTGTTTTATTATATGCTACAAAATAATAATATTTATAATTTGGTTATGGACGTTTTCTTTGTTTTGTAAACCGTTTATAAACGTGTGTGTATATATATATATATTTATTTATTTATATATATAATTAACGACGTGACAATATTTCATTAATTCATTTTTTGGTGAACGAAAATCTTTGATCATTTGAAATTGTCAATTTTTCAAAAAAAATTATTCAATAAGATTTTGTTAAGTGACCGTTAATAAACAAAATCTATAAACAAATTTAACCAAACCGGACCTTTTACAAGTTTTATTAGTTTTTTTAGACAAATATTTGTGCAAGGTGACATTGATTTAAGAATAATTTGATTGACGTGATGACAAAGATTACGAAAGTCATCAAGTTATTCTAGCTAAAATCGAGGTAAATGTCTTGTTCGACAATTTTTATAATAAGTAATGATTAATGCTATTTATGTTTTTTTAGATAAGATGTGTGGTTAAAAAATGATGCTGAAAATTCTGCTGATTAAATGAAATTAAAATTTAATTAAAAATGAGCAATGAATGAAGACAATTAATTACAAATGTACATTAAACATACCTTAATTTTTTTTACGATTCGCATCTTTATCGTTCCAGAAATTTCTTTAAATATTGTAATTTGAATTGATTTAAAACTTAAAATGAAAAAGAAAAATTACATTTAAATAGATTTTGTAATAAGTAGAAAAAATAGATATACCTATGATATACGCTCAAAGTTTTATTAAAACGAAAAGAAAAAAAAATAGATTGATGAACGTTCTTATTTCATCATCTATTTTTAAATAAAAATATTTATGTGATATTGATAAAGTTTTATTTTTTTATTTTTACGAATTTAAAAAAAATGTAATTGATTTTCAAGAGGGGGAAGATAGACAAAGAAATTTCAGCAATTGAAAAATGCAGCTATTTAAAAACCTGCATTCAGTTGAATTATTTTAAATTTGAATTTTGTCCAAAATGAATAATAAATAGTGAATTAATAATACTAATTACCATTTTAGGAAATGAGTTTAATAATAATGATTTTGTGAAGAATTTATACTTAAGCACTTGTTTGAGACTCATTATTTCAAATAATTTAGTTTATAACAGTAAATTTTGGTACATTGAGTTGTTAAAAAGTATAATTTTTTTTTAATTTATATGTATATTATTTTATTAATAAAATATTAGTTGAAAATGATTTTTAAAAAAATAAAAATTTGAATAAAGTGTACTGAATTGGGGCCAATTTTTTTTCTTATTGTTATTGTTGTTACAATTTATACTGATAATTTTATACACATAGTACAGGCACATCAACCTTGAGAGTGTTATATTATTATTATTATTATTATTATTATTAGAAGTCTCACTCCAACGTATCGTCATAAACCAATAAAGCTTCTTTCATAAACCAATAAAGCTTCATTCTTGCCCCCAGGGCACATTTCTTAGTGACAAAAGAGATGGATGAAAAAGTGCTCAGCGCAGTCGGGTGTAGGGTTCGAATTCTGAAATAATGGATCTGTATCATGTGACAAGCGGGAGTTATGACTTACCACACCTTCACTCTGATTTTAAGAGGCATAACTTGCGATTTACCTCCTTAACAAATGGTTTAAGACAAGGTCGATTAGGGCCCATAAGGTGTGGCTACACCTTTTTTTTTATTATTTTTTATAAAGCTTCATTCTTAACTTGTGTGGTCTAATGACATTATTAAGCCTCCGTCCAGTCAACCTCCAAAAAAAAAAAAAAAAAAAAGTAATAGTGTTCAATTGCACGTCTTACCTCAAAAATATAAAAAAACATATTTTTAAACGAAAATTTTTAATTATTAACAGAAAAAATATTGGAAACAATTTTTAATTAGAAATTCTAGGCCCTTTGTAATTTTTATATATATATATATTTTTTTCACTTCAATGTTTTCTCCATGGACACAAAAAGGAATTCGATAATAATTGCACTTGAGTGCTCCAATGAATAATAAAATTGAATCAAACTTGATTTATGAAAAAGTATCCTTGTTCGTTCAACTGTTTAATTTAAAGTTTAACCTATTGAACACATTATAAGAAATTTCACTCCTAATGTTTAAAGGATTGTAGTAGAAACTTTGTTTCCAGTT
This sequence comes from Ligustrum vulgare, assembly GCA_963555705.1. Lineage (NCBI taxonomy): Eukaryota > Viridiplantae > Streptophyta > Magnoliopsida > Lamiales > Oleaceae > Ligustrum > Ligustrum vulgare. The sequence goes on along the minus strand of OY743170.1, from coordinate 45,588,459 downwards.
TTTTATTATATAATTATAAAATCAACTTGTTGTAGACTATTCATTAAGGAATTGTATTTTTGCACTTTCAAATATAAGAATATTTTGATGTAGTATTATGAGTTCAGATGTGCTATCGCATTGGATGTCCTCTCCTTAACTTTTTTAAACCACATGATCAAATCTAAATGCGAAGACATCGATATGTAATGCACCTAGACATTCAAAAATGTGTTACGTCTCACTACAAAAACCAAGGTTTTTCCGACAAACAAATTCATTGGTAAAAGAGTAACATATGTTGCTATTCACTTTTTAGGACGAAAAAAAATCTGTCAAGAATAATAACGTCAGTAAAATATTTTCGATGGATCTAGCAAACCGTCGGAAATTCTTGATGGAGTATTCCGTCATTTAGGCCATCGAGGAATAATTAAAAAATATTTGTATATATTTTTTACCGGACCCGATTTCAACCCGAACCAACCCGACCCATTGGCTCGCGTATTGTCTCTAAATAAATGATAAATTGTGCAATGCATGAATTCGAAACCTAAGGGTTGAGTGGCGACCAATCTCTAGAGCAATTGAGTTTTTCTGTTTTCGCTAATATATATCAGTTAATTGAACAAATATTTGTTTAAAAAATACTATTAATACTTAAAAAATCACTTATAGTTAAGAAATAATGCTTATACATAAAAAAATGTTTTAAAAATATTTTCGGCATAGTCAAATTTATGTAGGAAATTTCTGATATTGCACGGCCATATAGATGTCGTCAGAAATTTTTGATGGAAACTCGACGTCGTTGAAAATTCCATTTTTCGACCCAAATTCTTCATCCGTCGAAACTTTCCAATGATTGCTACCATTATAGAAAGTATTTCGTCGGTAATAGTGTATAATCAAGAACAGAAGCTGGTCAGAACTAACAATGCCATTACTCAGAGACGGAGGGAGAGCATGGCGAGCTCACACGGGCGTCCGTGCTGGATTCGCGAGGAAAAATTATGGATCAGCTTAATTGGGCCACAACCCGGCCAGAAAAGCCCAATTTCTGTATAATTTTCAGATCAATTTTCATCCCCTTCTAGCCCAAATAAAGCCCAACGAAATCGCCCATACCTGATACCCATTCTCTTCTCGCATTCTGAGTTAGTCTGCCCCTAAATCCTAATTAATTGAAGCTTGCTTGCTGCTACGCCAGAGACGTCGTCCACAGTCCACTGCCCGAACTTCCTGTTGCACTGTCGCACCGGCATCCACTATACTGCGCGCACAGCTTGCTGGCTGCTGGACTGGTTGCTGCTGCTGCGCTGCACGGTTGCACCTGAAGGTCCTGAACACACACACGCCCAGTCCCCAGACCGCGCCAGCCAAGCTTGAAAGGCCGAGTCACCGAATGTTAGTTTGCTGCAAAACACTGAATTGTGAGTCGTGACTGTGATTATTCTGCCATATATGCGAAAATTATAAGTGATTTTTTTTGTTGATGAATTGATTTGGCATTTGGATTTGGGTGATTGTTGAATGTTGAGAGTTGAGAGTCGAGCGCCTGAGGCTGAGTTGTTGATGAATTGATTATGCATTCGGATTTGGATATTGACTTTGTATGAATCTGTGATTTTAATTTCCCAGCTTTTGAATTTGAACAATTAATTTATTAGTTTTTTTTATCTGAACAATTAATTTATTATTCAGCATTATTACGGCTTGTATCAGACTATAATTTTACTATTATGTGATTTTCGTATTGTTTAATAAGTTGCGTACTTATAAAAAATATTTTAACAAATTTTATTCACAAGAAGAGATCGTTAACTGGTCAACGATCAATATTTGACTGTTGACAAGTAGAAGACCGTCATAACTGACTTCGATTCCTTGATCCGTCACTGCCATTACTATTTAGCGTCAACGTTAAATTATACATAAAATAATCACGATTTTATCATGAACAACAAAATAGTTGGTTCTTAAAGAATTAGGCTTTATATCATTTTATTAAGCAATTAATTAGGCTCTCATAAAGTAATAAGTTCAACTAGTTCAATGGATACAATTATGGATAAATTAACAACTGAATACTTTTTTTTTTAATTGATCCAAAAAAAAAATGAATACTGTTTTTAAAGAACTGAATATTATACACAATTAGACGCAGATGAACTAAAATATAACTAGATAACCATTAATAATAAGACTACTAAAAATAAAATATCGTGTCTCTAATTAATAATTTGCTTTCGTTTGGTAACATTATTTGATTTATAAATTGATTTATTTATGATTTTGAGGTAAAAAGTAGTGGTTAAAAATTATAGAGAGAAAAATTTGTGATTAAAAAGTGATTTGAAAAATTGTGTAATTTATAAAAAAAAAATACTATATTTAACAAACGGTGGCTTATACTTTTTGTTTTCCATTCTTATCAACGGTTTTTTTGACCAAAACTTATGCTACTAGTGTTTTGTCTTTTAGTGACGGAACAATCATAACTTATCTCTAACTACACCTATTAAGAAATGACAATTGAATGAATCAATTTTGAAATTATTTGATGACTTTGATTGATGATGATGTTAATTGTGAGCTGACAAAGGGCCACATCATTATAGCCGTAGGTTCATGATAAGCCCAAGAGAGTGCACCCGCTATAGCATTGCCACAAGAAAATTAGGGTTTGGAAGATTGAAATATTTTATCCGTTATTTGATTCCCCATCAATTTTTTAAAAAGTTCAAAAAAAAAAAAATGTTTAATTTTTGGAGAAAGTGAATGTATATAGAGTTGAAAAATCAACAATTATAGGTCAAAAGTAAGATTAGTATGTAGATTGAGTGCTGTAGAGAAAAATAAGATGAAAAAATGGAAACCAAACATGAGCATATATGTTATCTATGTTCTATTACTATTTTTTTAAATTTTAATCTAATTTAAAGTCAATATTTAATCTTAACCATACTTTTTATGGAGTTCAACACTTTTCAATCACACATCTCATCAATTTTTATTAAAATATACTAAAAATTTGATTTTTATCAATACCGAACAAGGGTTATATTTATATAATATAAAATAAAATTAAGCATCGACCAATGAAAATTCATTAAAATATAATAAGTACCTCTAGAATCTTGAAACCCCACAATAGTATGCATAAACTTTATATATATTTTTATATGAGTTAATTGTTTCATTGATCACTGAACTTTAAAGTGTCGAGTTTTAATCACTATACTTATTATTTAATTATCACAATAACCATTGAAATATATCTACGTTTTCGATTGGTCGGTGAACTTTAAAATGACGAGTTTTGATTATTAAATCATTAATTAATTGTCTCAATAATTACTAAACTTATGTAAATATCGAGTTTTGATCACTAAACTTATCAAAATGGTGGATGTTAGTAATTGACTTAACTTTTTTTTAAAAATTTGACGAAGTGGTAGACGGAATGTACACATGGCATAACGTCACGTCACCTTCAACTGACCAATCACGACATACAAAATTACAACGTAAGAAAACTTAAAAAGGTCATCGATTATTCACTAAAAAACTTTAAGTTGATCGAGTTTTGATCACTGAACTTGTAAAGATGACAAAACTGACCTGAAAATTTATAAACGCTCTTTCAAATTATCAATTGTATACAACAAATCAACAGTCAAAAATGTTTTTAAAAATTTAGTGACCAATCACTAGTACAGAAACAGGAATACGCGTCGGTTGGAAAACGGAATACGCGTCGGTTGTAGCGGCGAGGTCTATGAATCAGACGCGCAAAGTCTCGACTTTAGGCGTCGGTTGTAAACCGACGCCCAAAGTCAGTTTTGGGCGTCGGTTCTAATTTAGAACCGACGCCTAAAGTAAAAAAAAAAAAAAATTAACTTTGGGCGTCGGTTCTAAATGTAGAACCGACGCCTAAAGTCTTTTTTTTTTTTTTTTTTTTGACTTTAGGCGTCGGTTGTAATATTACAACCGACGCATAAAGTTTTTTTTTTTTTTTTTGCGGGGGTAGCATCACATTTCTTTCATCCATTCAGCTGCAATATAGAAATTCAATAATTCAAATATTGCAATTTATCCATCTAATAACTAAAAATCAACAATACAAAATTAAATCAATAACTAGTTGAAACACCCATACATATATACAAACACATCTATAATATAAATACTCATATATATATATATATATATATATATATATATATATATATATATATATATATATATAAACATATATACATTTATATACATTATATATAATACATATATATACATATTATTTACATACATTATACATGCATAAATATTATCACATATATTTACATACATTATATATATACATAAATAAAAACACACATATATAAAGAGGGAGGTGGGTCTCTTACGAGATGGTGGAGATGCGCGGCGGTGGTGGAGGTGCAACTCCAGTGATTCGGGGAGAGGAAGAGATAAAGAGCTAGGGGAGGAATGTGGTGATGAACGTTGCCGGGAAATGGAGGAATGGTGGTGGTGGCGGCGGCGGCGTCATAGTGCGGTGGTTCGAGTGAGAGAAAAATAAAGAGAGAGGCGGGAAGAGATCGAGTAGTGAAAAAAATAGAGATGATCTGAGTTTTCTGCGCATAAGTAAATAAAGGAATACGCGTCGGTTCTTTAAGAACCGACGCGGGAAATCGGAGAATGGGCGTCGGTTGTAATATTACAACCGACGCCTAAAGTAAAAAAAAAAAAAAATTTTTTTTTTTTTTTTTTGACTTTAGGCGTCGGTTGTAATATTACAACCGACGCCTAAAGTAATGACTTTAGGCGTCGGTTGTAATATTACAACCGACGCCTAAACTTAAAAAAAAAAAATTTTTTTTTTTTTTTTTCTAAAGAATACGCGTCGGTTCTTGAGGAACCGACGCGTATTCTCTAGGTTTAAATTTTACACGTCGGTTGTAATATTACAACCGACGCCCATTCTTTAATTATATTTACAAAAATGCCACCGTCCTTTTATAGGCGTCGATTTTACTAAAAACCGACGTATATTCCTCATTTTTTTTGGTGATTTTTGTACTAGTGAATCAAAAAGTTCTTAAAACTTCTTACTTAGCAATTTGGTATGCCGTGATTTGTCGATTGAAGATGACAAAATCTGTCTGTCACATTGTCAATAAATTACAACGTAAGAAAACTTAAAAAGGTCATCGATTATTCACTAAAAAACTTTAAGTTGATCGAGTTTTGATCACTGAACTTGTAAAGATGACAAAACTGACCTGAAAATTTATAAACGCTCTTTCAAATTATCAATTGTATACAACAAATCAACAGTCAAAAATGTTTTTAAAAATTTAGTGACCAATCAAAAAGTTCTTAAAACTTCTTACTTAGCAATTTGGTATGCCGTGATTTGTCGATTGAAGATGACAAAATCTGTCTGTCACATTGTCAATTCTGTTATGAAAGTTAAATCAATGATATATCGTCTACTATTTCTAATAAGTTTAGTGATCAAACTTGATATTTACATAAGTTCGGTGATTATTAGGACAATAATCCATAGTTTAGCGATCAAAACTTGACATTTTAAAGTTCAGTGATTCGTCGAAGACATTTATATAAGTCCAATGATCAAAACTCCACACTTTAAGTTCAGTGATCAATCGAAGACATAGAAATAAGTTCAGTAATCATTGAGATAATTTTGGTAACATTGTTTGGTTTATAAACTGGTTTATTTATGATTTTGAGATAAAAATAATGATTAAAAATTGGAGATAAAAAATATGTTTGGTTAAAAGGTTATTAGAAAAAACGTCATGTAATTTATAAACTGGATTATAAATCTGTTTTTTCATTTACCAAACGGATGTAACTCATTTTTATGCATATAAACCATGTATATATGTACCTACATATATATTTGCGCAGTGTGAGTTCCCTTAACCTTTTCCTCCATCATCTCGCTCTCTTTACACACACAGAGAACAGAATTCACTGGCAGGATAGATCTCCGGCGGCGGCGAGTTCTTGCTCCTTTCACTAGTTTATGTTGAATTTATGTACCCTATATTAATTTTTCTTTGTGGATCATTTATAGGTATATATTCTTGATAATTTACCAGTATCTTTATTTATAAAGATATTAGTCCCTTATTACTATTTTTTTTTAAAAAAACAACATAATTGTAACTTTTTATCTTTCTTGGAAGTGGATTCATATAGCCGATCCCGTAACAACAGATAAGATCAGGATGATGGAATCATGATTTGTTATACATAAAATCAAGAAAATTCAAGTTGTTTTTACTTTTTTTTATTTTTTTACTTTTATTTTTCCGTTGTCTGTATTGACTTGTTCTCTTCTGTTCTATGAAAACGAGTCTTGATAGAGGAGATTATCGTTTGGTTTCACACAGCATCACGTCATTGCTTTACATATTAACCATTAATAGAAGGCCACATCAGGCTGATTTTGTTGATTTTTTTTTTTTTTTTTATTTGAAGAAATACATAAATTTCAGTCCTGAATTAAACTCCACGCACACAGATTTTTGCCTTCATCTATACCATGATTATAAAATTCAAAATTAGTTAAGAAGGTTTCACCCTGCAGATACTGGTATATCCTTGGGATCTATCTATATACAGTTGTTTTTTGCTGGTGCAGCACCATCAAGATTCACATGCAAAGGCAAGGTGGGCTGGTGTATATATATATATATATATATATATATTTGGGCCAAAGCTCTTTGGTGATGAGAATCTTGATGATGCTGCATCGGCAATAAACTACTAGCCGACTAAGGGAAATGTCTCTAGCCGAAAATAGACTACTAAAATCTCATGTCGCTGGTTAAAGTTCTTCCTCGGGATTTGTCATCACATTCAATCAACGCCTCAACCATTAAAGGGTGAGTTTTAATAATTGTGTGTGGTAGGATTTTCTGGAAATAATTGTGGGTTTCTTTGTTTTCTGTCAGCTCTTTCAAGGCCGATAGATGACTACTGAGGGACTTGACTCTCCTGTCAAACTGCATAGATCTGTGATTACTCTTCCATCCAGACAAACTGAAAAGGTATGGTGAAATATATTATCAGCAGTAAAAAACCATTGAGATACACAATGGGTAATTTTTATTTTTCTATTTTATTAATACTCATCATTGGAAACTAATAACAAGATTTTGCTTATCATACATGATGAGGTTCGAAACGCTGAATTAAACGTCGGAAAGTTTCGAACTCAGGTTGTGATTGGACGGATGAATCATGACCCGATATTTACGACGCGATGGCTCGACGATGAGGAATAAAGAACCACGACTTTCGAAACGTCACAAAGATTTGCCCAATCTCCTTAATGAGTTTCTGATTTTGAACGCCACAAATACTCTCACGAATATTTGATAAGTTCGATTGTCGAACGCCACAAGAATCACTCTTGATAAGTTCTAAAAACATAGGAATCCACCTATAAAATTATTGAATCACTCAATAAACTGTTTATTCAAATTCAAAATTTGAATTACAATGAATGAAAAAAGCGTATAAATAAACAAAATAAAACCCTAGTCGCTAATCTACTCAAAATAGAATTCTAATTAGACTAAAATTCTAAAATAAGGCAAACAAATAATTAAAAACAAAATTTAACCTAAAAATACGCAAAAACTCTAATTTTCGTCTGCATAATTGACTTACTGTTTTGAAGCCCCAAATGATGGAATTTGGCCATAAAATCAGTCGGTTCAAGGGTTTTAGCTCATGAGTTTTGCTTAGTAGCTCATTTCTACTTGAAAAACACATTATACATCTAATTCCGACATGGTTGACTGGATTGCACTTTTCTTTGGCTTGAATATTTAACTTTTTCCGTCAAGCCTGCTATGACTCCGATTGTCGAGGGTCCGGAACACATCATATCGTCCTTCTTTAGGATGATTCGTCCCGAATCATAGCTTTGTTCCTATTGTTTCACTTCACCTTCTGGATCAAACGGAAAATTATTGCTTCCATGCCGTGAGTTCAATAAATTATGCTCCTTTGATTGGAAAACATGGAAGAGATGGAGCTTGAACTCCCTTTGCCATACGTAGTATGGTTGAAGCTTCCAAACATAATTAACCTGCAAAAAAGATTTAACAAAATGGGGAGGGACATGTTAGCTTCATGAGGTACATGGTATGAATCCTTGTATTCATGATAAAGCACCACCAACTCCACTTCTTGAACCACGAGGCTCTTCTCTTCGCCTCTTTTCTCTTTTGCAACTTCTTGTTCAAATTTTTCATCTTTAAACTCAACCACATCTCCTAACGCCACACTTTTATCACCATGCTCGTGCACTACCTCATCACTACCCAAATGTGGATCTTCCAATTCAACACTCAAATTTTGAACTTCCACCTCAACTCCCAATTCATTCCTCTCATCATCAACAATTTCATTCTTAATCACTTCGTCACTACCCAACTCCACATTTTCCTCATCAAATTTTGGAGTTTGATTATCCGTTTTTAATTTAAACCCCCCCCCCCCCCTCCTTCTTTTCAATATCCTTATCCCCACGATACCTCCTATTACACCACTTTTCACTCTTCTTCCTTACCCTCCGTGAATCTTCTAGTGATTCCTCTAATGTCAACACATATAGTACGCATCTTTTCCATTTCTTAAGAAATTGATATATGTGCATATACTCTTATCATAAACAGCCTCCCTCCTATGTCTCCAAGGTTTTCCCAATAAAATATGATAAGACTTCAATGGCACTACATCACACCATACATCCTCACTATACCTTCCCTGAGTAATAGACACTAGAACTTGTTTGGTTACTTTGAAATTTCCAAACTCTCTCATCCACGTCATCCTATAAGGTTTATGGTGTGGTTCTAGGGGTAATCCTAATTTTTCAACCACGGTGCTACTAACGAAATTAGTAAAACACTTTCCATCAATCGCCAAACTGCACCCCTTATGATCCACATAACACCTAATTTGAAATAAAGAGCCCGGATCATAATCCATTCCTTATGTGACGTTAAAAAAATTCAAGAATGAAGAGGATTTAGACATCAAATAGCAAGAACGACTTTTATTGATTTGGAAGGAAATGAATATCAAGAATTTTAAAGAAACTCAAGAAAGTGGTTCTTGAATTTGGAATAACTTTTTTTTTTTTTTTTTAATAATGAATTTTCGGAATTAAATAAAAAATTAAAAAATAATTTATTATTATTATTATTATTTAATAAATCCGAAAATTCGACACGAATGCAACAAAACAAAAGGAACGGGATTTGGATAAGAATCGAATAAAACAAACACTTTTGAATTTTTGTTGAATTTTTATATGGATCAAACTGGAAAAAAAATTTACTGGCACGAAGAACACTCAAGAAAAGAAAGACTCAACAACAAGATATGGATGATTTTTATGGGACTCGATGATAAACATAAAAATCAAACTGGATAGAAAAAACCTGAATTCAGAGTCCAGCTCTGAAACCAGATGATGAGGTTCGAAGCGCGGAATTAAACACCGGAAAGTTTCGAACTCAGGTTGTGATTGGACGGATGAATCATGACCCGATATTCACGACGCGATGGCTCGACGATGCGGAATAAAGAACCACGACTTTCGAAACGCCACAAAGATTTGCCCAATCTTCTTGATGAGTTTCTGATTTTGAACGCCACAAATACTCTCACGAATATTTGATAAGTTCGATTGTCGAAAGCCACAAGAATCACTCTTGATAAGTTCTAAAAACATAGGAATCCACCTATAAAATTATTGAATCACTCAATAAACTGTTTATTCAAATTCAAATTCTGAATTACAATGAATGGAAAAAGCGTATAAATAAGCAAAATAAAACCCTAGTCGCTAATCTACTCAAAATAGAATTCTAATTAGACTAAAATTCTAAAATAGGCAAACAAATAATTAAAAACAAAATTTAACCTAAAAATACGAAAAACCCTAATTTCCGTCTGCATAATTGCTATTTTGAAGCCCCAAATGATGGAATTTGGCCATAAAATCAGTCGGCTCAAGGGCTTTTGCCCATGAGTTTTGCTTAGTAGCCCATTTCTACTCGAAAAACATATATTATGCATCTAATTCCGACATGGTTGACTGGATTACATTTTTCTTTGATTTGAATATTTAACTTTTTCCGTCAAGCCTGCTATGACTCCGATTGTCGAGGGTCCGGAACACATCAATACATCTGTCTTTTCAGCACATATTTCAAACTCACTTTGGCCTGAGATAAATGACAGAATAAGCTATTAATTTTATAAAGTTGTAGTTGTTCATTGGAAGCTCACTTTGACTGAAGGTAAAGGAATTTGATTCTATGTTTACTTTTTTTTTTTTTTTTTTTTTTTTTAAAGACGATTCATGTATGTATAAATATAAATATAAATATGGTATTGGCAATATTCTTCTACGTGAGTTTTTGTTTATTGAATATAGTTGTTTGAAAATTGAAAATGGCGTTGGAAGTTTGAGTGCAAATCAATGTAGCGTGTTTGGTATGTCGATCTGAACAAGAGTGACTAGGGTTAAGATAGAAAAAACAAGTTAAAAAATCTTGTCAATTCTTGGCCCACTGAAATTTACTCTTCCTCAGAGGAATGCTCCAATTTCTCAATAGTTATAAAATTTTGATCTTTATAATGTCTAATAATATTCCAGTGGAGGATTGTGTACTGAACATGAATGTAAGCTTCCCAAGAATCCCAACATTTCCCTCATTATCAGTTATGCCATTGACAACCCAGCTAGCTAGCTAGCCACTCTCATCAGACATATATACGTAAGGTGTACCCCACACCTTAAGGGTCTGAACTGATCCTGTCCTGGGCCATTGGTTCGAGAGGTAAATCGCAGGTTATCCCTCTCAGAGCTAGGGTGGATAGCACTTAGTAACGCCTCGTGGAGCAAAATAACCCCCGCTTGCCACAGGAAAAGAATCCATTATTCAGTCATTCAGTTGTTAGGTTTCGAATCCTGCACACGACTGCGCTAGACACTTTATCGGCTAACCCCTTTACCGCTGAGAGATGTGCTCTGGGGGCACACATATATTATATACTTCTATTGCAAAAGGAAGGGAATTAAATCTTTTATAGTCCCTTTCTATTTACTGTCATTTTATGCCATAAGTGACTTCATTTTCAACGTATGTCTTTCCTTTAATATTGTCTAACTGTCGAACAGCACAGCGTAAATAACATTCAATCAAGTGTTTTTTATTTTTCTATAAAGCTCTTTCTGTGGTCATTTGGTCACAAAAATGAAGTAACTTATGATATATGCATCTCTTTCTAAGTTTCTTTGATCATTTCAAGTCACAAGTACTGCCATGCCTAAGCCAGAGAGCATTGCTAGACGTGAGATCTGGTTTCTGGAATCATTTTTGCATCATTAGTAGTCCAAAGAAATAACGTGTGTTCGGCGGCTGGATTTTAAATTTGGTTTATTTGTATTTTCTAATTAAAATATGTGGTTGAAAAGTGAAGAGAGAAAATGTGTAAAATTAAAAAGTTATTTGAAAAATTGTATACGTAGTTTATATATTGGTTTAAAACCAATTTAAACCACTAGCCAAACAGAGACTGGTATTTTTTTAATTTTTTAATTTTTTTTTATTTAAAGAATAGTGATTTTAAGAGAATTGATGGTTGAGATTTAGATGAAAAGATAAATTTTTTGGGTTTGACTTTTAGTGGATGATCGAGATTGAGTAACGTAAAAAAAAGTGAAATTTTTAAAGAGAACCGAACAAGGGCTAAGTCTATGTTATTTAACGCAATTATTACAATTTAGAGCTTGTTTGGTAATGTGATTTTTAGAAGTCTTGGCGATTTTTTTTTTTTTTTAATGAATGTGTAGTTTAAAAATGTTTGAAAAATCAAAAAACAGTGAGCTTGGCTAATTAAGAATGGATAGTTGTTGTTGAATTTGAAAAGTTGTGGTGAAAAAAATTACATTACAAAACAAACTCTTATAAATCAATTTATAAACAACATAAATTTTCAAATAACTTTTTAACAACACATATTTTTTCTCTCCACTTTTCAACAACATATTTTACTTCAAAAATACAAATAAATCAATTTATAATTGCTACAGTGTCATGGAACAGAAGTTTCTTGGATAAGAAAGTTTAGAGTTCAATAAGAATATATGCGTAGCTCAAGTGTGATGGCCGTCGGTTTATACAGTTGGACGAAGTAGTTTTGGTAGGTTAGCTGCTAGGCACGAGCAAGTGTTGGTTGTATGAGCTTGGAGGAAACACTCTCCGTGTTAATACTAAGTGACACACACGAATTAGATTTTATGATTGCTTTTCCGTTAAATGTGTAAGGTTTCAATACATATATGCATAGCGGAAATTAAACAAACACGAAATCATAGTCCGGATCAATCTTACACTTAGATAAATTTTGTGATTAGAATGATACATTTGATGAACGCCGTGAATCTGAAATCTAAAAAAGGAGGTACAAACTTGTCACCACCAGCTGTCCAATTGTACACCCTCTAACAGAAATCTACACAGCGAGTTGATTCTGGAACTCCGTTAATCTCCAACATTTGGAGTGGATTCGAGAAAATTGATTTTTTTTTCTTTGTGCTAGCAAGAGAAAAATCATGCGCAAAAATATTATAGAAAAGCGATTCTCAAAATTTCTCTACAATAGTGAACCTATTAATATGTGCACCTCAAAACCCTAACCCTAGTGACAATAGGGCTTTTAATGGACCTTGATTAATTAATCATATTAATTAATCTAATTGTAAAGTCCGGCCCAACAATTGGGCTTGTACATTAATTCTAACAATCTCCCACTTGGTAAAAAAAACAATTTCATATATTCAATTCTCGCTTTTTGTGTGTGACCCATTAGATTCCATTTACGATGACAAACGCCGTGTTATTATTATTCCAATCTGATTGGAATAAAATGAATTCAAATCTTCATTTCTAATTCATCATCGACTCACCAAGATCGATTAATTCACGTCGCCGTCCTAGATTGACATCTAGCAATGTGTCAAGGCAATCCATGTGAAAGGAAAAGTCATGTGGCATGATAAGACCAGTTCATATGCGGTTACCGTGGAAATACAATCCCTTCATCAATATAACCCAATTGGTTAAGAGATATGGATAGCGTCAATCTCATTTCAACCAATTATGTTATTCACTTCTTATCTTAGTTGATCTTGTTATGACTGAAAACACCTTTTTCAACTCATAACTTCACCCCGGCCGAGGAATTTACATCAACTTACGTGAGTGAAATATAGGTTATAATCTTCTTATTGGACATACACAACCTTCATATGACTCTCACTGTACCTGTACGGCGTCATCCTGATGACTCCCTCTCAAGAGCCAACATCAACTCTCGCTAAAGCATAGTAATCCTCATATAAGATTCTATGACGTCCTCAAGTCAAATGATCAAATCCACAACCGCGCATTAGATATTCACCACTGACGCTTGGATAGTCATCCAATGCTTTGTTCATCTAACAATGCATCAACATATTCATTCGAATGTCCCTCTACATTCTAGCTTGTGAAATAAGCTACTTTCTTCATAAGAAAGAAATGCAACACATGCTAGTCTAACTTTGACAACAATATCCGTATCTTGCTGTTACTTCGACTAGGGACAATTTTAGAATAAGATATTAATGACTTGTATCTCATAGTCACAATACCTTGTGACTTACAAGTTAATTAAACTTACTCTACGGACTCTATTATCTAAATAGTGAGTTAAAATCAATTTAATAATATATCTGCCTTTATTGTAACAAGGATAATATGTGTTATGCTATTTCAACGATTGGATTTATAGCATAACACTGATATACTCCCACTAGATCCAATAACTCATGTATCTTATACATAACGAGTTTATGTGACAATCACATTTCCGTTGGGATAATGGATTTACAGGCGAATCTTAGACATATGACTCTTCACATATTCAACATTTGCAAGGCTAGTGGGCGTGAATTCTCTTTTTTCTACAATCTTCGAATAAGATAGTAGCCCCTAATACATACTCATATCATCGATGAGACCTAGTTCCCTCGCTTGCGCGATGGCTCCATTGTCGTCATAGTACTCATTACTGGAGCTACAATCCTGGGAATAGTTATAGTTCACTAATGAACTTAACGATCGAGTTTGCTTCACAAGCACTTATGTATTTGGTCTCGGTTGTATATTTAGCGGTCTCTCTTATTTGAACTATTTCAAACTGACTACACCACTACTATGAGTTAATTAACAATTAGACTGAATGTTTTCTTCATCCCTTCCCGAACTAAAGGATGGTATCTCTATACCTAAAGACTGTAAGTCTATATTTTGCTCCGTGGGGCTTGCTTTAATCTATAATAGATATTTGTAGCTAATATACTATGTTTAAGGATTAAAAAATCCTATAATTATAGCATATTGCTACCACAAGCAGAACCCGAATTGATTCAGAGTAAACACATTTACAGCCTATGGGTTTTACCCATTTCAGGCGAATCAAACAAGTTCCAAAACTTGTTTTTATCTCAGATTCTATGGCTTCCTGCCATCTCATTTAGTCAACGTTTGACTTAGCTTCTATGTAAATATAAGCTCATTATCCTTGATGACTAATACTATATTAGCAATCAGGGATGTGTAACTCAATAGAGTATACATGATCATAATATCTTTACAATGAGCTAGTATGTTCTCAGTCGTCACCACGTCCTGAGCAGCGCGCGTGTTCCAAGTATTGATCTATGCCTCATCCAATGCAAGCGAAAATTCTAGCTTATTTAATCGGTTAAGTATATATGTGTAATCATGAACTCTTTCATGTTCTACTTTTACTCCCACTGTCTTCTCTTGGATGAACTGTTTCTCTAAGATATTGACAAAATTCGAGGTAGACTTTCTTTCTCGATAGGAATGTAGAAATAATATCCAACAATCTTTTGGATATCCCAAAAATATACATATTGGACTAAGGCTATTGCTTATCCAAATTTGGTATACTTCTAATAAGTATTGAGGTCTTAAATCTTAACGCGATGAAGATTAGACCTTTAAAATCCATATCTTACATGGACCTTCATCAACCGATTATCATGGGACACGACTAAGTGTATAATATAAAGGTTTTAGTGCAAAGCTCCAAAAACTGTTTTGGAGATCTTGCGTGGCTTCATTAATGATTGCATAAATTGTAATCATTCTCCTTTAAGATACTTCATTGTGTCAAGATGTATGCGAAAGGGTTATTTATGCGAAGATTATGTTCTAATTTATATCTGTATTATTTGAACTTTTCAAACTTTCAGATTTAAACTTTATTATAGATAACAATGACAATCATGGTTATCTAATGATTAAAGACCACTCTGACATATGCTCGCTTACATCCAAATGTAACAGGCTCAGTGGATCAACCATCCCACTTTTCCTTTTTTCAAAGAAAATTGACTTATCAATTTACCTCCAAGGTGAGATATACGTATATCTCTATTAATTGAATAAGTCAAGTGTCAGATTTAAGTGTGACTTCTTCTTTGCCTTATCAATATTCAGAATGTAGACTATTTTTTATTTACCTAACTTTCATATTATCCCATCTAAGTTAACGAATAACTATTATTCTTAATTAAATGGGATAATCATTTCATGTCCAAATATGAAGTGGAAGTGTCATTCTTCATAAGAACTGTAATTAACAATTGTCTAATTTTAAACTGAATGAGAAGACAAAGATATGTGATAACTTCTTAAGCTGTTCACCAAACATTTGCTTTATTACCTACAATTAGGTATATCACCAATTTTTGCAATTATTCTACTTTTAGCGGTTGTATATTATCGGTATCTAATACCCGATTGGCTAAGTAGATTATTTAACCTCTATCAAATAGAAAATTGAAATAGAAGATTCACCAAACTTCTCACTTCTTCAGTTAAGGAAGCCTCGCAATTTATAAATGTGGTGTCCTATTATTGGCATGTTCGAGAAGAGTATTCTCGATCATATCGTGCTTTGAGATCATTTCTCAAAGGACAATGCCAATTTAAGGATTTCAGTCAATGAACTTACAGAGTGTCAATTATACTCCATAAGTTGAAGTAAAAACTCAAATTTTAAAACTCATACAACAAAAATAGTAAATAAAAATTAGAATCATGTATTATCATGCATTAATCAATTTAATAAGGTCTTTTATTAAATCTACTGCTTCCACTGTTTTACTTGAATTAATGACCCTCAACGTTAATCTCGCAGAATCCTGTTAGATTCACAGTAGGCTAGGATCTCGTTTATTTCATTAGAATCTTGAGTGATTCAACAAGCTCTAATGAAACATCCAGGTAGATACTCCTATCAATTACATCTCCATGTGACTCCTAGATCATCAAGTAGATAACTCTTTGTCGTACACATCTTATGTACTTACTTGATTGTACCTCCAAAATCTCATCTCCTTGAGTGACTCAACAAAAGATAGAGTTCAGTTAAATTCTACTCATTGTTCAGAAACATCTTATATCTCATAGTGATAAAACACACATTCCCACTTGCAGCCTTGAGTGACTCAACAAGCCGCATCGAGGGCGGATTCTAATATTTCACCATAACAACGGAAGACACTTTGTATTAACCAATTAATACGAATTTAATAATTGCTTCCAATATTATATCTCGTTTGATTTAATCAATAAATGATGTAAATTTTGGTTAAGTCTGACCCATTGTTCAGAAGTATCTAATACTTCATAATGAGAAACATATCTACCAGCGAGGAGCCTTAAGTGACTCAACAAGCGACATCGATAGTAAACTATGTTTTTCATTACAACAATGGAAAGCACGTGACTTAATATAATTTTAAGTGTGGGGTTTGTCTCATCATTCCTATGTATATTAACTAACATCCACCATACAATTAATCATACATGTAATAATATTAAGGATGATTATGGACGATATCTATTTAGTCTTCTCGAGCCATGAAGAAGACTAGTTGGTCAATTCCTAGGGGACACTACATTCGATCATCGAATGCTAAATGCAATAATCTCCATCTGCAACCTGTATCCTATACTAGTTGTCTTCTTGTGGTCAGCTCCAACCTGTATCCTATACTAGTTGGCACGCAGGCCTGTATCAAAGGACGCGCAGGCCCATATATACAAATTAGAGCTCGCATGCCCAAATAAATTAAATAATAGGCATGCATGCCCAATTAAATAATAATAGGCTCGCAGACTCAACCAACAAAAACGAAATAAATTAACCATACATTCAACCAATCACATGGGTCGAGTCCATAATCATCCACTAAATACACATTCATCATGTAAATGTATTATAATATAATATCTAATATTATATAAACAAATTTCAAGTTTCTAGCAATTTAGGTCGTCTAAACTAATTTAGATAAAATGGATCGAAACAATAATTAATTAATCAAATTAATTAATTAACTTTAGTTAGCGGGTCTTATTTAATTAAAATCATATTTTAATCAAATACCAATTTAGAGTCAAACTCTAATTCCAAAAGAGGCAAATTAAATTAACATCTTAATTTAGGATAAAACTCCTAAAATAAAATAAAATTCAATTTAGTAATTAATTAATCAAATTAATCAATTACTTTAATTGACAAGTTTATTTAATTAAAATCAAATTTTAATTAAATAATAAATTAGAGTCCAACTCCAATTTCAAGATTTTAGGGCTGATTGAATTTAGGATCAAATCCTAAATAAAATTCAATTAATAACCAATTAATCGAATTAACTAGTTATTAAATCGAATTTAATTAAAATCAAATTTTAATTAAATATTAAATTAGAGTCCAAACTCTAATTCTTAAATTATGGCAAATTGAATTAACGTTTTAATTTAGGATAAAGCTCCTAAATAAAATAAAATTCAATTTAGGGTCAAATTATATATATTGTTAAAATCCAATTTTAATAATAATTTAAAAAGTCGTGAATTTTAAAGTAAAATTTTGAATTTGGTCAAAATTAAAAATATGATCAAAGTTTTAAATTGGCTCAAACCAATTTGAAAATCCAATTTAAAACAAATTTTAAATAACAACTTGATCCATTTTTGAAAATTACATTCTGACCCGCAAATTTCGCAAATCACATGACAGGTCCTTACAATTTCGAAAATTGCAAAATTGACCCGCCCTAATTCTAAACCCTAAAATGAAATTTACAAGCAGGGGCTTGTAATTTCCTAAATTACAAGGGAAGCCCCCCTCCCCCATTTGTCTGAAAATCGAACCCAGCGACTTCTCTCCCCCTTTTTCGTGTTTGAGCGGCGTTTGGAACCGTCGCTGCTCAGCAGTGTCACGTCGTAGTAGGGAGTTACGCTGTAGTGCAGCATCGTGGTTCTCGACCTGAGGTCGCTGCTCTCATATTGCGGCCACCTCTGGCTCCCTAACGCAGCGCGAGGTGCTGTGCGCTTCTGCCTGTAAGCAGTGATTGCCGCCGTTGCAGTGTGCAGCGACGGCAATGGCCGCTGCAGTTTGCACACAGCGAGCGGTGCGCTTCCCATGCGCGCTGTCGTGTCAAGCGCCACCGGCCTTGTGTTGACTGTGGCCAACGCCGCCAGTCCTGGTGGAGGTTGTTACTGCCGCCCCACCTTTCCAATCACGTTTTTGATCCATTTTTCGACCCAAAATTAATTTTCTTCTCAAAATCAGATTTAGAACAAGAAAATCGATTTTCTCAAAAGCTAGAAAATTAAAAATTAATTCAATCATATTGAATTCATCAAAGAATTAAACAAATTCTAACAAGTAACAAGATAGACTCTGATACCACTATAAGGTTTCGATACATATATGCACAGCAGAAATTAAACAAACACGAAACCATAGCCCGGATCAACCTTGCACTTAGATATATTTTGTGATTAGAATGATACCTTTGATGAACGCTGTGAATCTGAAACAGGAGGTACAAACTTGTCACCGTCAGCTGTCCAATTGTCCAGCCTCTAACAGAAATCCACACAGCGAGTTGATTCTGGAACTCCATCAATCTCCAACATTTGGAATGGATTCGAGAGAATTAATTTTTCTCTTTGTGCTAGCAAGAGAAAAATCATGCGCTAGAATATTACAGAAAAGCTATTCTCATAATTTCTCTACAATAGTGCTCTTATTAATATATGCAACTCAAAACCCTAACCCTAGTGAATATAGGACTTTTAATGGGCCGATTAATTAATCTAATTGTAAAGTACGGTCCAACAATTGGGCTTATAACATACCCATTCGCCCCCCCCCCCCCCACACACACACACACACAAGGGTGGGTGGGTGATTTTGAATGTGTGCGGGTCCACACACATTTTAACATTTCTAATCAATCATAATAGAAACTTAATAGTATATTTTATGAGCTATTATGTTATTTTAACATTTCTAATAAATTATAATAGAAGCTTGACAGTATATTTTATGAGCTATTATGTTATTGGTGTAGAATGTTGGCAATATTTAAACCACCTAAAATTACCTTGTTTATTTTTTATAGCAATTCTAATTATTTCATTTGTATCGTATATATATATAGTAATTATATTCGAATTTACTTTTTATAATTCAAACCACAGTACTTATTATATGGAAAGAGAAAGTAATGAATTTAGGAGGGGCAAAAACATGGCTCCAATCTAACGTAGTAATGGAAAAAACCTTGATCTGAATAAATATATGAAATTGCTTCGCGCCATCATGCATCTCACATAAGATATTTCAAAAACAATTGTGTCGTATGTACATCATCACTTGCAAATTGGTGGACATGCACATGATGTGATGATAGGTAATTGGACCATAATTTCTTTAACCAAATATATATATATATATAAAATTATTCACTCTCTTCTTGACATCACATCTATCTATAAAACTTTTGTAACTTCTCATTTACAAATATCATTATTCTTTCAAAAAACCCATGGTTAATTTTTTCATAATAATAATAATCCTTGTCGTCTATTTGAGTTTCCCGAATCCAATATGTTTTTGATATCTCCATATATGTAATTGAACGCATCCCTTCCTTTGTCAATGGCGATAGAGAAAGGCAGCTCGGAGCTACGGTCCTAAGCACTCCACACAGTCCCATATTGTTCATATCTTCATAAACTTTCTCGTCCACAATAATTAATTCGTGTCTAGCAAGTAAAGAACTTTATATAGACAGGTAATATGTCAAGTATATATCATCTAAAGTGATTCTCATTAATGACGAAAAAGTATCTCAAACATATAATGCAAATCAACCACTTAGGGTCCTAATATTTGTCATGGCAAATCCACAGCCTATATATTTTTTATTCATTTATTTTCCTAATGAGTTCTTGTAAGGATTTAAGGCTCAGAATCAAAACCACAAAGAACAAGATCAAGCATTAACCACAAAGAATCAAAACATTTTATTCAGAAAAAACCGTAAAATTACAAACCAGAAATCAAAACCCAGAAATATACATAAAAACTTCCTGAAAACTAAGAACTCGTATAAAAATCACAAAGATCAACTGAGTTTCAGAATGCTCTGACAAAACTCACAAAAAATGTATACTGATTATCACAAAATCAGTATCAACCACTATCACTAAAAATATACAATCAAGATCTAAGAATTTCAGGAAGAAATTAGAAGAAATCACTAAGTACAAACGGAGGCGATTAAAATCGCCTTTAGAGAGAGAGAGAGAGTTAGGGTTTGAATCAGAGAGAGGAAGCATCTGGATTGAATGAGAGTATTCAGAATGTCTCCTGCATTTTCTTTACAAATGGATGGACATGATCAATCAGAACGGATCTAACGGCTTGAATGAGGCGGTGGTGTTAAATGGATCAAAAACCGGGTCACAGAAATGGACTCAAGCTGGATACAGATTGGGCTGCACAGATGGATTGAAGACTTGGGCTAAATTCCAGTCCATTTCGTTTATTTAGTTCAATTATCTAACAATCTCCACCTCAATTGAACTGGTGTCCATAATCTGAAAAACATATCAAACAAGTATCAAAGTTCAACCAAATTTAAAAAACTCAATGCATCTCTAAATTTGTTAATAGGAATGATCTTAGTTCCTGCATCTGCAGAATTAACCTGAGTTGAAATCTTAACACGTTTCACAATACCTTTATCAATAATGTCCCTAATGAAATGGAATTTAACATCAATATGTTTTGACCTATTGTGAAAAACAAGATTTTTACACAGATATAATGCACTCATGCTATCAGTACATATTTCAACTTCAGAATCAGTGATGCAACCAATTTCAGACAATAAACCCTTTAACCACAGACATTCCTTAATAGCATCTATAGCAGCTATATATTCTGCTTCAGTTGATGATAAGGCAACAAGTTTTTGAAGCTGTGATTTCCAGCTAATACAGGAAGAATTTAAGGTAAAGAAATAAGATGATGTTGATTTCCTGTTATCAACATTTCCAGCAAAATCTGAATCAACAAAACCTTTAAGTTTAAAATCATTTTTGGTTTTAGAAAACACTAGACTAAATCTAGCAGAACCTTTCAAATATTTTAGAAGACATTTCATAGCTTCCCAGTGCAATTCACCAGGATTGCTCATAAATCTACTTAAAACACTTACTGCAAATGCTATATCAGGTCTGGTACAGACCATTAATTATATGACAGATCCAACAGCATTTGAATATGGCACATTTTTCATTCTAAGCAATTCATCATCAGACTTAGGACAATGCTCAACAGACAATTTAAAATGTGCAGGCAAAGGTAAAGTTACAGGTTTGGATTTAGATAAGCAAAATCTATTTAAGACCTTTTCTATATAATGTTTCTGGTTTAAAAACAATTTCCCAAATTGTCTATTCCTAAAAATATCCATGCCAAGTATTCTTTTAGCATTTCCTATATCTTTCATTTTAGATTCAGAATGCAGTTTATCTTTAAGAACATTTATATCATGCATATTTGGTCCAGCAATAAGCATGTCATCCACATATAAAAGCAAGTAGATGACATCAGTTTTACCAAGTTTAAAATAAAAACATGAATCATATTTACTTTTCTGAAAATTTAGGCTTTGGATATAAGAATCAAATCTCTTATACCACTGCCTAGGGGCTTGTTTTAAGTCATACAAAGATTTTTTTCAATAGACAAACTAAATCAGAATTTCTACCTTTTTCAAAACCTTTAGGTTGATGCATATAAATTGTTTCATCTAAGGAACCATAAAGGAAAGCAGTTTTTACATCCATTTGCTCAAGTTCTAAATCAAATTGTGTAACCAAAGTAAATAGAATTCTGATAGAAGTGTATTTAACAACATGTGAAAATATTTCATTAAAATCAATTCCTTCATTTTGAGAAAAACCCTTGGCTACAAGTCTAGCCTTGTACCTAGGTTTCATGTCCTTAGATTCACTTTCTTTCAGTTTAAAAATCCATTTACAGTCAATTATCCTTTTATTTATAGGTCTATTGACTAAAGTCCAGGTACCATTCTTTAAAAGTGAGTCCATTTCATCTTGCATTGCTGCAAGCCAAAGTTTGGAATCCTTAGAAGACACAGCTTCTTCAAAGGATTGAGGTTCAAGTAAAATATGATCAGAATATGTAAAAGCAGACACAAAGTCAGGATCCTCAAACCTAGGAGGAGGTCTAATCTCTCTTCTAGGTCTATCCCTAGCCAATTGATAATTTTCAAGATTAGTTTCAACTTCAGGGATATCATCAGATTGTGGTTCAGTGCCTGCAGGTTCATGTTCAGGTTCAGGAATGACATTAGGAGACTGTGGGGGTTGCTCCACCTGAAACTGAGTATTGGGCAAGCCATTTTCATCACCTAAATGGTCTGTACTCAGCTCAAAATTTATAAAATCTTTTTCTTTAACGGGATCAATCAATTTTTCATTTTTGCAAGAAAAATCATTTACATTAAAGACCACTGACCTACTCAAAATGACCATGTATCCTCCCTGATCCCTGACCCATAACCTATAGCCCTTGAATCCTTCTCCATAACCAAGAAAAACACATTTTAAAGACCTGGAGTCAAGTTTTGTTTCAGAATGGTGTGAATAGGCAGTACAACCAAAAACTTTTAATTTTGAAAAGTCATGAAGATAATTATTCCAGATTTGATATGGAATCTTAAAATCAATAGCACTACAGGGAGAAAGATTTATCAAATAGGATGCAGTTTTGACTGCTTCACCCCAAAATTTTTTTGGCAAATTTGAATCAAGTAAAAGACACATAGTTCTTTCAAGAAGTGTCCTATTCATTCTTTCAGTAACCTCATTTTGCTGTGGACTGTAGGCAACAGTCATATGCCTAAGAATACCTAAGGTGCTACAAAAAGAATCAAACTCTTGATTACAAAATTCTAAACCATTATCAGTTCTAATAGTTTTGACTCTTTTTCCTTTCAAATTTTGAACTAAGGTGATCCAGTTTTTGAAAACAGACACAGTGACATCCTTAGTTTTTAACAAATGCACCCAGGTTTTCCTAGAAAAATCATCTACTATAAGAAGAAAATATCTGAAACCTGAAACTGAACCCACAGGAGCAGGACCCCACAAATCAGCATGCACATATTCAAGCACATCAGAAGATTTATGAATACCTTTACCAAATGAACTTCTTTTCTGTTTTCCTAACACACATTTTTCACAGAAGTCAAGTTTATGCAACACATCATTACCAAATACACCTTTGGTTTCAAGTAGCTTAAATCCTTTTTGACCTATGTGTCCTAATCTTTTATGTCATAACTCTGTTTTATTCAAATCAGACACAACATTAAAAGACTTAGCATAAACAGGCAAGACATTCAACATATAAATCCCATTAATTTTGGGAGTACTCATAATCAAGCATTTATTTTTGAAAATACTCAAAAAACCATTTTGCATTTTAATCTCAAAAGATTCAGAATCTAAAACTCCAAGTGAAATCAAGTTCCTTTTCAAATCAGGAACATATCTGATTTTATTCAAAGTAAGAGTTTTGTTATTTTCAAGTTGTAACAAAACCTTTCCAATACCTTTCACATCACAAGAAATATTATTGCAAAGTTTCACAGAACCAAAACAATCATTACTGAAATCAGCAAACATATCCTTTTCAGGACACATGTGAAAGGTGCAACAAGAATCTAAAATCCATTCATTCTTATTATCTGACTCAGTAGTGACATAAACCACCCCATTATTATTATTATCTTGCACTGCAGCCTCAGTCTGATTACTGATTCCCTATTCATTTTTCCTTTTAAAGCAGTATTTAATATGATGTCCAGGTTGGCCACAATAAAAACAAATTCTAGGTGGTTTATCTATATTAGCAGTACCAGTATTATTATCCTGAGATCTAAAATTATTCTGGTTTCTGAAATTATTATAATTTTTAGCATTGTTATCTTGATTTCTGAAACCAGACTCACTTCTAAAGTCACTGTCTTTAGACCTATTGAAGTTGCCCTTATTTTGAAATTTTCCTTTTACAGGCTTTTTATTCCAGTCCCTATTGTTGCTAGAAGCATTCCAATTTTTATTGAAATTTGTTCCAGCCTTATTCAGCCTAGGAGAGTTTTTCTTCCTAGAGGTACCTATCACATTATAGGTTTCATTAGGGTTATTTTTAAACTCTAACTCTTTATTCTTAAGGGATGTATGGACTATTTCAGTAGTCAACTTCTGCCCCCATACTCTAAAGCATTCCTCAAATCTTTAAACTTATCCCCCATAGCATTCAGTAAACAAACAACTTTTTGTTCATCAGTAAGTTTTTCATCACAATTTAATAGACTTTATGTGATCTTAGTAAACCTACTCATGTTCTCTTCTACATCCTTAGATGGATCAAATTTAAAAGAGAAATATTATTTCCAAAGAAAACACTTATCAGGCAAGGACACAGTATCATAAAGTTCTTCCAATCTATCACATAATTCTGATGTAGTTTTAGTCTTTCCTACTTGTCTAATGACATTATCAGATAAGTGTAAAAATAAAGTGCTCCATGCAGTTTCATCCATTTCAAGTTGTTTGTCCTGTGGGGTATCAAGGGCCCAGGATTTATCAATTGCCTTAGCACATTTCATTTGAAGTAGTAAAGCTCGCATTTTTTGGCTCCAGAGGTTGAAATCCCCTTTACCATTCCATATTTCAACATCTACTTTAACAGTAGCCATTGAAATAATGACCAAGATTTTGAAAAATATTTCAAGTTATTGAGCTTTAGTAGTTCAAAGAACAAATAATCAGGCAGTAAACAATAATGCAGGTCACAACCACAAAGTAAGACAGTATCACAATGTCAAGAATTTATATTCAAAAAAGTTCACTAATATTCAGAACACAATATTCAGTAAACAAAGTAATCAAGGTGATCACAATTTAATCAACTAATTATTCAATCAAGAAAATATACAAAAACAGTATACTGATAAAACTGTTCTTCCAATATATCCCTCAACCTATACTGGATATTCCCACACTCCCTCAAATTCCCGGATTCTCAATGAAATCCTAGACAGAGGTAAGCTAGGGGTCCAAGTTATAGGCTTCAACGGAGAGATTTGGGAGAGAACAAAAAATTTGAAAGACAAATTTACAGTCTAAGATTGCAGTAATTGAATAATATCACCTGATTGCAAAATTTTTATTAAGCTATAGCAGCTTCCACAAAGAGTCAGAATCCCAGAAGTTCAGGACAACAAAGTACCAAATTAATTGTCCACCACAAAGAATTAATTCACAAAGAAATATCACCAGTACCCACCACGAATGATCAACTACCAAGAATCAATGGAGGATCTATGTATGACCAGAATATTTTTTATGTGTCTCAAGATCTTCAGAAATATAGACTCAGAAATAAGATCCAGATACAGTAAATTTTCAGAAATCCTAATTTAAAATTGGTTTCAAAAGAACAGAATCCACGAATTTTAAAAGATTTTATATAAAAATACTTTAAAAGAAATTTTGAATCTGAAAAGTTTTAAACAAAATTTTCAGAAAACAAAGAGTTATACTATTAGGGTTTGAAAAATCGACTTAAGAAAATAAAAATTTCTTAAAAGTTTAAAACGGTTCAGAAGCCCTAAAATCGTTTGAAGAAATCAAATCCGTTTCCAGAAACCCTAAAATTAAAAATCTGGATCTTACCAGATCTGAGTCAAATCCACCGATTTTTCAAAGAACCCTAAGGCTCTGATACCACTGTAAGGATTTAAGGCTTAGAATCAAAACCACAAAGAACAAGATCAAGCATTAACTACAAAGAATCAAAACACTTTATTCAGAAAAAACCGTAAAGTTACAAACCAGAAATCAAAACCCAGAAATATACATAAAAACTTCCTGAAAATTAAGAACTCGTAGAAAAATCACAAACATCAATTGAGTTTCAGAATACTCTGAAAAAACTCACAAAATATGTATACTGATTATCACAAAATCAGTATCAACCACTATCACTAAGAATATACAATCAAGATCTAAGAATTTCAGGAAGAAATCACTAAGTACAGACGGAGGCGATTAAAATCGCCTTTAGAGAGAGAGAGAGAGAGAGTTAGGGTTTGAATCAGAGAGAGGAAGCGTCTGGATTGAATGAGAGTATTCAGAACGTCTACTGCCTTTTCTTTACAAATGGACAGCCAGGATCAATCAAAACGGATCTAACGGCTTGAATGAGGCGGTGGTGTTAAATGGATCAGAAACCGGGTCACAGAAATGGGCTCAGGCTGGATACAGATTGGGCTGCACAGATGGATTGAAGACTTGGGGCTAAATTCCGGTCCATTTCGTTTATTTAGTTCAATTGTCCAACAGTTCTCAATTTTATTAGAAAAAAAATCCTATGGAAGTGAAAAGTGCAAAGTAGTGGTCCTAACTGGTCCATGCACACTGTAAGTAAACATGACACTGCAATGTATGCAGGAGATGGACCATTTGTGGGGCATATTAGATCTTCTGGTACAAATAAAATCAAGTTGCACCTATTGTGGGGGAAGGATAGATAGAGCAATGCGCCTTTTCCTGGTTTTACGTTTTTAACTTTTTATGGCAAACACACTGGATTCCATCCAGTCATTTTATTCGACTGTTTGGATACATATTATAAATTATTTTTTAAATTCTGTCAATGTTAAATATTAATTCAAATCAAATATTCATTATTAGTGCTCATTATAATGCACCATTTCGTGAACCCACTACTGTTTTTATTTATAAACTATTTTTAAATTTTTCTAATCGAGGTGGCTGATTTGATGGTTTTTTTTAATCTAGTTTTTAAGTATTATTTTTTCCATGTGCCTTGTTTGGTAAAAGAATGTGCTTTATAAATTAATTTATTTATATTTTTTAGGTAAAATGCGTAGTTAAAAAGTGGAGAAAGAAAATATTTATCATTAAAAAGTTGTTTGAGAAATTTTGTAATTTATATACTGTTCGTAACTTTCAATAAAAATGTTATCTTTAAAAATTTGCTGAGTATCCTTTAGCTAGACTTTCAAATTGATTATATATTCTCGAAGTGCGTCTCAAATACTGCAATTTAGACATTTTAGAGGATTTATACGAAAATCTAAAATTGAGTACAAGTAGTCAAACGTGCGTCTCGAAAGGTAACATAAAACAAAACAGATATATAATATCTACATTTATAATCTATAAAAATGGATGATGAAGGACTAATTTTTGAATATCTATTTTACCCATATATATTTAGTCATATACCATTTATACCCTTATCTGCTTATTTAATATATTAATACTTCATTATATTAATTTATTATCTAAAAATTTATAATGTTATAATATAAATCCATACTATTAAACTTTCTCATTCATTTATTATTAAATTAACTTATTATCTAATAATTTAAAACGTTGTAATATAATTTTATATTATTATATTTTTAATGTGATTTAATAATTAATTTGAAACATAGTAAATATGGAGACGAGTTAAAAGAAGTTTGATTTCTCATTTACTCTTAAATAGTTATATTTTCAGTCCATATATCCTCACCCATTTATTTAATAATATTAAATAATTTATTTATTATTATCTAAAAATTATAATGTCATAATATAATTTTATATAATTATACTTTCTCATTTATTTCTTATTAAATTAATTTATTATCTAATAATTTAAAATATTGTAATGTGACTTCATGCTACATATTTTACCCTTATATATTTAGCTATAAACCCCATATGCCATCACCCTCTTATTTAATAACATTAAAAAAAATTATTTTATTAATTTGTTACCTAAAAAATTATAATATTATAATATAATTTTACTTTCTCATTTATTTATTATTAAATTAATTTATCATCTAATAATTTAATCGTATTATATAATAATTTAAAATATTGTAATGTGATTCATACTATTATATTTTTAATTAATTAATTTAAAATATATTAAAATGAGAATGAGTGAAAAAAAATCTTGATTTCTCATTCTATCCTATAATTGTTATGTTTTCGGTTCATATTATTCTTAACATTTAATTTATTTTCAGTTAATATAATTGTTATTAGTTAATAATATTAATCTACAATACATTTGAATATTCTTCTTTTTTGTCAATAACACCATTAAATTTTTATTTTTTTATTAATATTATCTTTAATATTTAATTTTTTTTCATTAAAAAACAATTATTATTAGCTAATAATATTAATCTTACATTTAAATATTTTTCTATTTTGTCAATAACACCCTTAAACTCTTATCAAAATCATTAATTTATTTATTAAAAGAAAGTTGATTTTTAATTATAATCTAATCAAGAATATAAAATAAAAATTTCAAAACTCCTTTTGACAAAAAAAAAAAAAAAAAAATCAAACCTGAATCTTCATTTAAACTTACATAATATATATATATATATATATATATATATATATATATATATATATATATATATATATATATATATATATATATTATCATTACAAAAAAATATGCTCCTAAATTAATTTTATTTTGCCTATGCACACTTTTCCATATTTTTTCGAGACTTATCATAAATATTTTATAAATCAAATTTTAATTTGCCTACTATGTTATGATATAAAATTACTTTTTGAATGACACGTGATTTCTTTATTAAGATAGCATGTTAAAAAATTGTGTAATATATTTCTAGAAATTTAATGAAAATTCTTAATAAAATATTAATTTATTTAAACTGCAGTAAATTTATAATTAAAAATTTTTTTTAAACATTATCAAGTACCTCAACTACTTTAAAAATAAGATTAATATTTCACGAATCGATGGATCAATTGGGTGGAGGCAAGTCCCTGATATTTATATCAGGTGTCGGGGCTCTATTTCTATCGTTACTCTAGTCTCTTTGATGGTTGATGTTTCCTCCCCTCGAAGTATTTCTTTTGTTATCCCGACAGTCGGTCCGGTTAAAAATTTGATCATTTGGCATGTGTGGTCTTCCCTTGTTCTGGGTTCCACTGACTCCTCCTCTCCTTTCATTCGCTTTCTAATCTACCAACATTTGCACATATCTACAATTTTCCGTTGCATGACCATAGAATCTATGGTAGGATCAAAACGGTCCAGTCATTGACTGTTTTCCACTCCGGCTGGCACTTGCTCTTTCCGGAGTAATGACTAAGCTGTCATTGGAAGTGCAGAGTGTAAATTTGGAATTGCCTCAGTAATTTGATTGTGTAGCTTGATCCGAGCCCTGGAAAAGGGCACAAACCGCCTCTGTGACAGTTTCCACACTGATTTATGTTTCCTCCGGTGGTAGGCTTCACTCCGGGCTGATTTCTAGTGTTTTAATGTTCTTGGGGGTGGCCATCTCTAGCCCGTGTCATCTCTTCCAAGATAATTTCCTCCTTCATCAGGTATAATAGAGCATTGTAGTCTCTCGATTTTCAACTTTTGACGTGTCTCCAAAACATGCTTGTCAGTCCAATCCTCCTTTCAAGGAGAAAACATTTCCGCTTCCGTTATATTTTTACAAGTGTGCATTTCCTCTGTGAACTGGGCTAAGTAGCTTTTCAGCAACTCATTTTTGCCCTGCCTCTTGTCTTGTAATCGTTGGAGTGGGAGTTTTCTTAGTCTAGAGACATAAAACAATTTTAAAGGTTGTTTTCAAGTCCTTCCAACTATGAATGCTTCCTGGTGGAAGCTTCACTTACCACCGTATGGCACTTCATTCCAGAGTTAATGGAAAGACTTTGCATTTAAGGGCGGGGGATAGCTCTAGCCATTTTCATGCTTGCACGATAATTTAAAAGATGATCATCAAGGTCACCTATCCCAGAATACTTAGTAATTTTGATGGAACAAGGTATCGGCAAATGCCTTCTGAGAAATGGCAGATCTCCTCATCATTGTCAATTTCATATGAACGAGGTTCTTGAGGCTCTTCACCAGAGTTCGACATTGTTTCAATGTGGGGATGTGCTTGTTTAAATGGTTGATAGGGTAGGTCCATCTCACAAGGTGACAAAACCTGGCCATAATATGGTCTCGAATAAGCTAGTGGGCTTCCTTGTGCTTGAGAATGGGCTTCTGCTGCCATCCTTCCATGCTTATTACTAGGCATTTGTGCTTGAGGATGAGCTTCTTTAGCTCTCCTTTCATATCTATTTTAGGAGCTTGGGCCAGTGGATGTGCTTTCTCATCCCTTTGCTCTCACCTATTCCTAAGTGCTTGTATTTGAGGCCGGGCTTCTTCAGCCTTTCTCTTACGCTTATTTCTAGGCCAGAGACCTCCTATCTTGTTGAACACACTGCCAAACCTTAAAGGCATAGCCTCTCTATGATATTCAGGGGGAATTTACGCTCCTCCTAAGAATTCTGTCATTCATCTTCTCCCACGTTGGCCTGCATGGAACCTACTTCCACATCTTCTTGAAGGCACAGGATGGTAGTTTGTTGTATTTGCGCTAGAGATCTTATACCTAGGCTAATCTTGTTGGTGGTGCGGAGATGCAGTTGGATCATTTGCCATATATCCCCCAGTCATGTAAGCATTCATGGCTACTGTTTGTGCGATCTGCTGCCTTTGCATTTCTACCATCTTTGCCGCTAAGTGCGTCATATTTCTCATCAAGTGTCTACTTCTATGGCTCCAAGGTAGGCTAGACTAAGGTACTTCCTCATTGGCATTATGAGGGTAATTAGGTGGGGGAACCTCTTCATTCACTTCATGTTGTTGACTCCTACTTCCTCATTGGCATTATGAGGGTAATTAGGTGGGGGAACCTCTTCATTCACTTCATGTTGTTGACTCCTACTTCTCCGTGGGTTAGTGTCATTGTTATTGTTATTGTTATCTTCATACATGATGAATGTGATTTTGGAGTTGTCATTTCTTTAAGGTCGTTTAACTTATATTTCAAAGTTTTGCCTCTTTTTCAAGGTCCCTTAACGTAACATGTTTTTTTCCAATCTTTTCAAGATATCTTTATCCTTTTTTCAAGATTTGGTAGGATGCACTTTACCAATATTTTTCAAGAGGTTTCACAAAATTTTTATCTACTCTTTTTTCAAGAGGTTTCTCGCCTTTTCAAGGTTCCTCCTCCTTTTGTTCAAGGTCTTTTGTAGCTTTTCATCACGTGATTTTGTTGTTAGAAGTGTGGTTTCTCACCGACGGCGCCAAAATGTTGACCACAAAATATGGTAAGATATTTGATCAACACATCTCATCTCCTCCATCTTGAACACGTGAACTTCTTGCGCACTTGGACAAACGATCAGTATGCAATGGGGGTCGGGTGGCACCCGTTTGCACTCTGACGCTCAAGTTAGAACTCATCGTGAACAAATATAATTGGATGCTAGAAATATAAGTTTGTAGAAGAGAGAAATGTGAGGGAGATTATGTGTATTGTGTATAATGTATTAACTTACTAACCTCTTTCTTTGGGGCAATTGTAATCTATTTATAGAATTACTTTTTTTTTTTTGAAATAACCAACTATATTAATGTAAGTCGTCCCAAATCGGGATCGAGAAAAACCATGGCATGACATCAGTCCAACACAATGAAACCGAAAAATTTGCCCCATGGGCAGCAATAGAATGTGCAGTCCTATTACCCTCTCGAGGGATGTAGGAACACGACCCATTAATCTCTGTAAGTAACAAAACAATATCAAGAAGAATATTTGTCGTCGGAGAACACGAAAAATTAGAGTTAAGAAGTTGTACAAGTCATAGTGAATCTATCTCCACTAGGCAATGTCGAAACCCTATTTTTTTTTGCAAGAAGAAGACCCATTCTGAGCGCCAATATTTTCGTAATTTCAACTTTAAGCGTCCCAGCCGCTTTGTAACTTGAGCTTCTACTACCACTCCCATGTCATCTCTAATAACCACTCCCCCATAGTGATGAGAATCAAGGGAGTCAACCAAGTCAAAGTCAAATAAGTCAACCCTCGATAAGAATACCGATGAGGCCTATGACAAGATCCAAGGTTAAATAGGTCCAAGAGTCGATGGCGGGACTCATATCAAGCTCCAAAATCAACTCCACATGGAAGAGAGCAAGATTGAGGTCAATTGCTTAATTTTGAAAGCTCAGGAAAATTCGGTCGACCGAAAGTCACTTCGATCTTTCAGTCGACTGAAACTATGCAGATAATTTATAGGTAGCCTCAGTCGGGTTCGGCTGAGTGTCGTACGACCGAATGTACCATTTCGGTCGACCGGGTGTTCTACCGAAATAGTTTCGATCGACCGAAAGTTCCCGATTCAAAAAGCGGGATTTTTTGTATAATTTTTCAAGCTTTTTACTTCACTTTTGTAATACATATTGTAAATTGCTTCAAACCCTAACTCATTCTTGGCATTAAGAACACTTCTTGGAGAGAATTTAGAGAGGTAACATCCTTTCTTAACTTGTAACTATCTTTGGAATTTTCTTCAATTTATATATTGAGAATTTCTCTTGTATATTTGTTGTTGTTTATTCCACAAAATATTGGTATTTGTATTAATCTTTCCATTGGGCTATGGTTCATTTTTCCTTAAAATTTTGGTTGGGTTAAACTTGAGTCAAAATTATCTATTTTTAGCTTTCTTGGGTTGATACAAAATTATTGTGGGAATTTTTGGTTTAAACACCAAGGGGGTTCACATCATTTGGTATCAGAGTTTGACTCTAAAAAATTGGTAGTCTCATCTTTAAATTCTTGTTGTTCTTGTTATTCTCCATATAAAAAAAAAAATCCAAAACAATTGGGGAAAATTCGAAACCCATGAATATTTCTTGATTTCTACATATTGGGCATTGTTGTTATTATCAGTTTGAAAAGTTGTTCGGGGTTACATTTGAACAAACACTTGAAAATTATAAACTATTCAAGTTTGCATCATAAGTGTTTGACAAAATGTCTCAAAGAGTGTTTCCATATTGAATCCTACCTTTCATTTACCAAACACATTCCTAGTTGAATCCCTTGTCTTATATCAAGCTTATTGTGACTATATCCTTGAAAACCTTGTTAATCATGTTTAATTCCTTACTTTCTTGTATAATAGCAAGCAAATAAATTCTAGTTGCTATTGTGTCAATCCTTCCTTTGCTTCCTTATTGTTTGTGGAATTTGTACTGCACAAGAATTGAATTCTCAATTTAGTTGAATTACGTTCCTTGGAGAGTTTGGGTAAGAAAGTTGAGAGTGGTAAAAGGTAAGAGTGGTGAGCTCATTAGAGGGAAAAGCCTAATTAAGTGAAACACAAGCGAAAATATTTT
This sequence comes from Ligustrum vulgare, assembly GCA_963555705.1. Taxonomy (NCBI): domain Eukaryota; kingdom Viridiplantae; phylum Streptophyta; class Magnoliopsida; order Lamiales; family Oleaceae; genus Ligustrum; species Ligustrum vulgare. Next base: position 45,554,601 of record OY743170.1, on the reverse strand, counting down.
GTGAGGACACTCGCACACTTACACTCAATGGCTAATACACATACTTCAAGTGGACAAGATTCCAATGCACAACTCAAGAGTTGAAGGATATGATACAAGCTCTCACGGTTACCATGACGGATATGGGAGGAAGATTGGAGGGGAGATTAGCAATGTTGGAGACTAGGAGGGAAGTTCCACCCCCAAGGGATGATAATGTTAGGAGGGGTGATAGGAGAAGGGCTAGAGATGAGTATGAGGACGATGATGTTGATGTTGATGATGAATTGAAGAGTGAAGGGGGTAGTGACCAAAATTGAAACATGGGTAGGAATAGAGGAGGTAGGAATGTGAGGGGATTTGGTCGAGGTCATGGGAGGAACCCTAGAAGTAGAGACGGAGTGGATGGTAATCTTGGAAGCATAAAGATGAAAATTCCTTCTTTTCATGGGAAGAGTGATCCGGATGCCTACTTAGAATGGGAAAGGAAAATGGAATTGATTTTTGAATGTCATAGATACTCCGAGGATAAAAAGATTAAGTTAGCGGTAGTGGAGTTCGCCGAATATGCCTTAGCTTGGTGGGATAATTTATTGCTCACTAGGAGAAGGAATCTAGAGGGTGGTGTGGATACTTGGGATGAATTGAAGAGTCTTGTACCTATTCACTACTATAGGGGGCTTTATCAAAGATTACAAACTCTTACTCAAGGATCTAGGGGAGTTGAAGATTATTACAAGAAGTTGGAGAAAACCTTGATGAGGGCTAATATAGAGGAGGATAGAGAGGCCACAGTGGCTCAATTTATGAGTGGGTTGAATAGGGATATAGCCAATGTGGTGGAGTTACACCATTATGTAGAGATGGAGGAGTTGGTGCACATGGCTATTAAATTGGATGCTCAATTGAAGAAGAAGGAGCAATTTAAAAGAAAGGGACAAGAAATTTTTTGGGGGGTCCTAGTGCACTTGGAAGTCTAAGTGGGGGAGTGATAAGGTTGATAAAACGCCACTTAAAGACAACGTTGAAAACTTAAAGGGGAAGGAAGTTGGCTTCATCAAGGATAAGCCCAAGGTTGTTCCTACCGCTTCTAGGAGTCGGGATATTGAATGCTTTAAATGTAGAGGACTGGGGCATTATTCTCGAGAGTGCCCTAACAATAGGGTGATGTTTATTAAGAATGGGGAGTGGTACCCGGAAGATGAAGAGGACGAAGAGAGAGTGCAAGGTGGAGATGATAGTGATGGCGAGGAAGAAGAGGTGGAGGGAGTTGTTAGTCCACCCAAGTCTTTGGTCACCATTAGATCTCTCAATATCCAAACCAAGGTGAATGAGACGGCCAAGTAAAGAGAAAATATTTCCACACTAGGTGTCTTTTGAGGGACAAAGCTTGTAGTCTCATCATTGATGGGGGAAGTTGCACCAATGTAGCTAGCACTAGTATGGTAGAGATGTTGGGATTACCTTTAATGCCACATCCTAGTCCGTATAAGTTACAATGGTTGTGTTATTATGGTGAGTTGAAGGTAAGCAAGCAAGTACTTCTTACTTTCAACATTGGGATATATGAAGATCAAGTACTTTGTGATGTGGTTCCCATGCAAGCTACACATATATTATTGGGTAGGCCATGACAATATGATAGGAGAGTATTACATGATGGGAGGAATAATATGTATAGCTTCCAAATGAATGGGAAGTCCATAACACTACTGCCTTTGAGTCCGGAAGAAGTTTATAAAGACCAATTGAAACTCAAAAGGGAGGAGGAAGAGGAAAAAGAAAGAAGGAAAAAAAAAGATGGAGTTGAGTGGGGCACAAACAGAGAGTGAAAAAGAAAGAGGGGAGAAAAGTAATGAAAAAAATGAGGGGGTGAAAGAGAAAATAAAGAGGGCAAAGGATGTTGAGAAAAAATGAATTTTTATACTAGTAAAGGTGATGTAGAGAGAGTGTTAAAAGAAAATTATCACATTCTTTTGATGGTGTATAAGGAGTCTCTCCTTACACTTGATGAACCTCACACTTCCCTCCGCACTTTAGATACTTCTTTGTTGCAAGAGTTTGAAGATGTCTTCCCGGAGGAGATGCCTAGTGGACTTTCACCCATTCGGGGCATCGAGCATCAAATTGATTTCATTCCCGGAGCCGTTATTCCAAATAGACCGGCATACTGAAGTAACCCGGAAGAGACCAAGGAACTCCAAAAGTAAGTCGGAGAGTTGATGAGCAAAGGATATGTTCGTGAGAGCATGAGTCCTTGTGCCGTTCCCGTGCTACTAGTACCCAAGAAGGATGGAACCTATTGAATCTGCGTCGATTGCCGAGTCATCAACAACATAACGGTAAAGTATCAACACCCCATTCCTAGGTTAGATGATATGCTAGACGAATTGCATGGTTCTTGCATTTTTAGTAAAATTGATTTGAGAAGTGGATACACCAAATTAGGATGAGAGAAGGAGATGAATGGAAAATTTCTTTCAAAACTAAATATGGATTATATGAGTGGTTGGTTATGCCCTTCGGTCTCACTAATGCACTGAGCACTTTTATGAGATTAATGAATTATGTTTTGCGTGCATTCATTGGAAAATTTGTGGTAGTTTACTTTGATGATATCTTGATTTATAGAAATAATTTGAATGAGCATATTTGTAGTGCCCCGAGTTCCGTATACCCGATTCACTACGTCATTTTCTGTCTAAATTTTTCGAATAATATTTTTGCGGAAGAAATAATTGAAATTCATTTTTGGCAACATTAAATAAACTGTAATGGCCGATAAAATTGAAACATTTATGAAACCATTTGAAATAGTAAATCGAACCATTAATTTTGTAAAGAAATTGACAATGTCATAATTTCTCAAATAAATGAACTTCTCTAAATTATTCGATTGTTTGGAAAAATATGGAAATCATTAACGTCAAACTTTCAACCGTTTAACGATTATTGCCACCATCATTCATCGCTCGCCACCGTCTCCGAAATCTGCAAAACTGTTAAAAAGTTGGGTGAGTATTTCATGGGGGAAATACTCAGTAGACTCATCGCAAATTAATTTAATTTATAAGATGATTAAACACATAAATCCCGGCTCTTTATAAAACGGGCATTGATAGAGCTTCTTTATAAAACGGCTCTTGATAAAACTCATATTGTGCATTACAGTACGGGACATATTTTGAAAATCATAAGCTCTTTGAAAACAACTCTTTGAAAACAGCTCTTTGAAAACCATATACTTATAAAAACATTTTAATTATGCCAAGCATAATTTCTTTTGAAAGCATAACATAAGATAGGATTGAAATCCTCATAAACATAGGGAGACACAAGAACTTTACCGAACTTAGGTGGCAAGAATTCTTATGCAGTAAAATCATAATAACAGTAAGTATACCAAAACATAATTCTTGAAATTCATAGGGATCATTTCCATCATAACATAAGATAGGATCGAAATCCTCATAAACATATGAGACAGGAATTTTACCGAACTTAGGTGGTAAATCCTCATAAACATATGGAAACATAGGAATTTTACCGAACTTCGTGGCAAATCCTCATAAACTTATGGAGACACAAGAATTTTACCGAACTTCGTGGCAAGAATTCTTATGTGCATAGCAATGATCCAAAACATATAAAACATTATCGTAAAAACATAGGGTATACTTACTTTTCATAAAAACATAAGGTATATTTACCTTTCATAAAACATACTTAATTTTCTTGAAAATTGACTTTCACAAGTCACATGACATTTATATGAAATCATAATTTAAATCAATTAATAAGTGCGAGTCTACCTCAAATCCGACGAGTGCAAAGTTGAGCGGGAATGACTTCAATTTCTTTAAATTCTCCGTACGCTTCGTCTTAGCCAATAAGTCACTTTAGTCTATCGAATATATAGTTCAAAATGATAAATTATAATTTGAGGACTAAAATTGATGTTTTGAAAGTTGAGGGACTAAAATGAATACTTTTGAAAGTTGAGGGATTAAAATGAATACTTTGAAACTTGGGCTTAAAATCAAATAAAGTAAATCAGCAAGGACTGAATTGATAAGTTTGAAGCTAAAAGGGCTGGTAAAACTCATTTAAAACTTAAGGGCTGAAATTGATAAGTTAAAAGTTGGGGACTGATTTGAAAACCTTTAAAAGAATTGAAAGGGCTGAATTAAGACATTTTAAAACATAGGGACTGAATTGAAAGGCTTTAAAAACTTCAGGGACTAAACTGCAGATTCTGAAAGTTCAAACAAATATTAAAAAATCAGATTTTTCCATTTCTCTCTCTTCATTTTCAGAGGCAGAGAGTGAGACGGTGAGACGGCGAAAGAGAGACGCGAGGAAGAGATCCGATCTTATACCGGCGGTTCGCCGGCGCAATACCGGCGCTGGGTGCGGCGAGGGATGAGGGTGAAATAGGTTAGGTTTTTGTGCAGTTTAGGTGCGAGATATAGCTAAACCGAGGCTTGGAGTTCGCGATTGGGTTTTGAGATTCCGGCGAAGGGAGCAGCGCTTGAGGTAAGTAACTGGTTTACGTTAAATCCTGGGTTTTTGGTTTGGATTTTGAGTGTTTGATTTATGATAGTGGGCAGAGTTTGGTGGTTGGACTGCGGTGTGGTGGTTGAGTGATTTCTATCGGCGATGTGGGCTGTTGCGGTTTGAGTGGTGGATAGGATGAGGCTTGATGGCTTCGATCGATGTTGGTGTTCATGATTCGAATTGGGCATAGAAGGTAGCAGCTTAGCAGATTGGTTGGTGGTCTGATGTTCGACGATGGGTGGTGACTGTGGTTGGGGAAATGATGATTTGGTGGTTTGGAGCTGCAACGAAAACTGGTTGCAGTGGAAGTATTATCATGGATTCAAAGCTTGGTTCTTGGGTCAGTGGTGATGCTGATGATGTTCATGATTCGATTTGGTAAATTTTGGTGATGAATTGAGGGCTTGGTTTTAGGTAGTGAAGTTGCAGTCGATGAGTGCAGACAGTGGTGGCTGGATTGCATTGTGATGATTCGGACTATGAGTTGGAGGTGGTAACTTGACAGTGATGATACTGATTGCAGTGTAAATGGTTTGTGCAGTAGTGGATTGATATAATTATGGAAAAGCTGTGGTTATGGATTGATGATGATGATAATGGTGCTGTAAAGGAATTTGTGGGTGTATGAATGATAATGATGAAGATGCTTTGAAGATGGTATATTGAGGTGGAAAGAATGATAAAGAAGGAAGAAAAAATGTAGGGGACGTGAGTTGTGATGGGGAAGAATATGTATTGATTTGATACTATAGAATATGATAGTGTAGAATTAGGTGTAAAATTATTTGTACAAAAATGATGATGTTATTGTGTAAAGAATTGTTGTCTTGGTGTAAAGAAGAAGACATGTGGGCAAATTTGGATTTTAGAAAGATTTTGAATATAATACTTTGAATAAATAATTAAAATAACATAATTTTAGAAATTCGGATTTTAATTTAAATTCGAACAAATTCGATATTTCTTGACTTGGCTAGACGAATCCGTCGCGGCGTTAATTTCAAAACAATGAGTGAAATAGTAGCGACACAATTTTCTAAATATAAAAATAATTATTTATTGCATAAAAATTCTGGGTCGCTACAATATTGAACACATGAGAAGCGTACTTTTGGTTTTAAAGGAAGAAAAATTGTATACCAATCTCAAAAAAATGTAATTTTTGCATAGAGAGTGTTGTCTTTCTTGGATTTGTAGTTAGTACTAAGGGGATAGAGGTTGATGAGGAGAAGATCAAAGCCATTAAGGAATGGTCAACTCCCACAAGTGTCACCGAGGTAAGAATTTTTCATAGGTTAGTTAGTTTTTACCGTCGTTTTGTCAAGGATTTTAGCACACTAGCTTCATCACTTACCGAGGTTGTCAAAAAGTATGTTGGATTTAAATGGGGGGAGGCACAAGAAAATGCGTTTAATGAAATAAAGAAAAGATTGTGCATCGCCCCGGTTTTATCTTTTCCTAACTTTGACAAAACTTTTGAGATTGAATGTGATGCGTCAGGCACAGGTATTGGAGCAGTTTTGATGTAGGAAAAAAGGCTGGTTGCCTACTTTAGCGAGAAGCTCAATGGAGCTGCCTTGAACTACCCCACCTATGACAAGGAGCTCTATGCGTTGGCGAGAGCATTAGAGACATGGCACCACTACTTGTGGCCTAGGGAGTTCGTCATCCACACCAACCATGAATTGTTGAAGCACTTGAAGGGGTAAGGGAAGTTGAGCAAGAGGCATGCCAAATGGGTGGAGTACGTGGAAACATTTTTCTATGTCATCAAATACAAATAAGGTAAGGAGAATGTGGTAGCCGACGCCCTCTCTTGAAGGTATGCTCTTATTACTACCTTGAGTGCCAAGTTGTTGGGTTTTGAGAGTATTAAAGACTTGTATGCGCATGATGCGGATTTTGCAAATATATTTGTTTCATGTGAAAGTGTTGCATGTGATAAATATTATAGGCATGAGGGATTTTTATTTCGGAAAGGTAAACTTTGTATGCCATATTGCTCATTGAGGGAGTTGATGGTGATGGAGGACCATGGGGAAGTTTAGTGGAACACTTTAGGGTGAGGAGGACCTTGGAAATCTTGCAATAACACTTCTTTTGGCCTAAAATGAGGAGGGACGTTGGGAGAATTTTTTCTAAGTGCATAACTTGTAGGAAGGCCAAGTCCAAGGTAGAACCACATGGGTTATATACACCCCTACCCTTTCCTAATGAACCGTGGACCGACATCTCTATGGACTTTATTTTAGGTCTACCTAGGTCTAAGAAGGGGAGCGGTTTCATCTTTGTGATAGTTGACCAATTTAGTAAAATGGCACACTTCGTTGCTTGTCATAAAACCGATGATGCCACTCACATAGCCGACCTATTCTTTAAGAAAGTAGTGAGACTCCACGGGATCTCTTAGAGCATTGTATCGGATAGAGATGTCAAATTTTTTAGCCACTTTTGGAAGATTTTGTGGGGAAAATTGGGGACTAAACTTTTATTTTCCACAACTTGTCACCCCCAAACCGATGGCCAAACCGAAGTGGTTAATAGAACATTAACACAACTCCTTCGCACTATCCTTAAGGGCAATCTAAAGAATTGGGAAAAGTGTCTACCTTTTGTTGAATTTGCATATAATCGAAGTGTTCATTCTACTACTTCTTTTTCTCCATTTGAGATTGTTTATGGCTTTAACCCATTAACTCCTTTGGATTTAATTCCTTTGCATATTGATGAAAGAGGTAGTTAAGATGGGAAGAGAAAGGCGGAGCTAGTCAAGTCTCTCTACGAGAAGGTCAAACTCCAAATCGAGAAGAAGAATGACCAGTATACCTCGAGTGCCAACAAAGGTAGAAAGCGAGTGTCATTATAGCCCGGTGATTGGGTATGGTTACATTTAAGGAAGGAGCGGTTCCCGAATCAAAGAAAGTCAAAATTGCAATCACGTGGTGATGGCCCCTTTCAAATCATCGAGAAGATTAATGACAATGCCTACAAGCTTGACCTCTCAGGAGAGTACAATGTATCGGCTTCTTTTAATGTTCTTGACTTATCCCCTTTTGATGCAGGTGAAGTTTCGAGGTCGAATCATTTTCAAGAGGGAGGGGATGATGAGAATCAAGGTAGTCAACCCTCGATAAGAATACCGGTGGGGCCTATGACAATATCCAAGGCTAAAGAGATCCAAGAGTCGATGGCGGGACTCATTTTCAAGCTCCGAAATCAAGTCTACATGGAATAGAGCAAGATTGTGGTCAATTGCTTAATTTTGGAAGCTCAAGAAATTTCGGTCGATCGAAAGTCACTTCGGTCGATCGAAACTCTGCAGAGAATTTAGAGGTAGCCTCAGTCGAGTTCAGCTGAGCGTCGTACGATCGAAAGTGCCATTTCGATCGACCAGGTGTTCGACCGAAATAGTTTCGGTCGATCGAAAGTTCCCGAATTCAAAAGGCGGGGGTTTTGTGCAATTTTTCAAACTTTTTACTTCAGTTTTGTATTACAAATTGTAAATTGCTTCAAACCCTAACTCATTCTTGGCATTAAGAACACTCCTTGGAGAGCATTTAGAGAGGTAACATTATTTCTTAACTTGTAACTATCTTTGGAATTTTCTTCAACTTATATATTGAGAATTTGTCTTATGTATTTGTTGTTGTTTATTCCACAAAATCTTGGTATTTGTCTTAATCTTTCTATTGGGCTAGGGTTTATTTTTCCTTAGATTTTTGGTTGGGTTAAACTTGAGTCAAGATTATCCATTTTTAGCTTTCTTGGGTTAATATAAAATTATTGTAGGAATTTTTGGTTTAAACACCAAAGGGGTTCACATCACATAGCATCCTGTGACTCCCCCCCCCCCCCCCCCCCGAACTGCGGCATCTGTGTTAATCTTGAAATGTCTAGGCGGTGGAAGTGTCCATCGCTGTGATTCCCTTCTCGAACTGGAGATGCACCCTGTAGGAACAACTTAATCGAACCAACCAAGTAAACCATCCGCTAGCTCAACCAAAGCTGAGGAAGGGCGACGTTGCTCACCATGCACAACATTATTTCGATTTCCCCACACCGACCATAAGTATCCGGCCAACCATCTCATCTTTTCCAAAGATGCCCTCCTACTCATTTCCATCAAAATGTCCTGGGAACAATCTGGACCCCTCAATTGTTATCCATGATCATGAAATTGGAGATGCTCTAATGACAAGAATAATTCTTGAATAAGGTAATTATATTTTTCATTTTCATTTTTTTTTTTTTTTTTTTTTTTATTTTGTGCAATTTGATTTTATGTATACTAAAACTATAATATAAGTCAATAAAAAATTTAATTGACAAGGTATGATCTTAATCTAAGCCAAAGAATGGTTGCAAAGTCGTCGTGTACATGTTGTGTTATACTTTTAAGATCAAGTAACAAGAGTCTACTGCATATATTCAATAATACTCATAAAATTTTATTGAAATCTTCTATTTAAAAACTTGATAGAAAATAAATGTCCCACAAAATTCTTCATGGAGTTGCTTTTTCCTCGTTGTGATACTCTGGGTCTTCAATCTCACCGCCTCAATGATTCTCAGCGTTGCATATTTTGCGCAAAACCAAATTCTTCTCCATTTGCAATATGTGGGAATAGGCTGGGAAATATAATGTTTGGCACAAAACATCGCCGTAGCCTTCTCAGTGATTACTATTTTACACATCAAGAGATGTTTTGTGCCAAAAGTTTATGCTATTGCCGTTGAAGCAAAAATTAAAATAGGCAGGAAATAATTTACCAGTTTGATAGGACAAATTTACCCTTAGCATTTTTTGCCAAATTTAATTTACCCTTAGCATTTTTTGCCACATAAAAATTTGACGGCCAAAATTAACAGACGTGGATGGAAATGATGGTCTCCACAAGAAAATGTGATTCTGAAGGCACAAAATGTCAAAAATGATAAGATACGGATGAAATCCGCAATCAAGGCAAAAGATATGAGCGTTTTACCTGTAAAAGAATATTCAAAATTATATCATTATTCCGAGCAACATTTTTTAATATCTCAAAGTTGATTAATTTGTAAAGTTCACTGACTACTTTATTGAAAAAGAACGAAGTGGTGATATTCACTCACCCAAAATTTGAGTCTCTTTACCAAGTTTTTTCTTGTGATTTCAAGGGATATTCATCTTTGATATATGTCTCCTTGAGATCTTTGAGCCTATATGAGTCTTTTATTGTTAAGTATAGTCATGATCCTGATGTTTTCATTAATTTGTCTATTTAACAAATAAATAGTTGTATGAATTCTCGAGAAAAGAGGAATTGTGGTGGTTCCTAGAATGCCCGGATCACACGAGTGAATCGAAAATCAATCTACTTTCATTTATATTTTTGGCCTACAACCGTGCAGGCAATATCATTTGTGTATTGCGTGCGGCTCTAATATAAAATTGGCCCTTAATCCATTGAAAAAAAGAGAAAAATAGAAACCATCAACAGATGGATAAATGATCAAATTGCCACCCAATATTGCTATTTTAAAATTTACTGCCCATATGGTATAGGAAAAATTGAATTTTTGGAGGAATGTGTGACTGAAAAGAGATTGAAAAGTGTGAAAGTGATGGATCCTACAAAAATGTGGGGTTGAAATGAGTTTTGAAGGAAAATTGTGTAAAAACTCTTGAATCAAACAGGACTTAGAAACCAATTTACGAGCACAGACCATATATTTAACCCAAGAGTAATTTGGGAAAATTAATAATTCAGACTCAGCCCACTCAATGAGCATCTGGAATCCAAAACTCAGTACTCAATATACTCAAAAACTTATCCTAGAAGTCATTTCAATACGAAGAAAAGAGGTAACAGGCTACAAGCACATTTACTACTAATAAAAAGATGCAAGAAAACGGCGCTGTGGACATGAAAAAGAGGAAATATTTCAACAGATTTGAGCCTCTACCTCGGCGGTTCTTCTACGGACAGGAAATTAATTATCGATGAATGCTTCCCCGAGGGTGGAATACTAAGAGACCGTTTTCTCAAATTTACTTTGCAAGAAATAGGTACTCTCCTTTCAGTTTTTTCTCTAAGGCGAGATGCAGAGTCAAGCGCTGATAATTCTGATGTAGGTTCGCTTTTCGTTCTTGTAACAATGTCGAGATTCTGTCCATACTTCACTCCATGATCGTTGTACTGAGAAGATTGGTCTCCTGAGAGGGTTTCCCTTGCACTATTGAACTCCATTTTATCAATGAATTCATCATCATCAGACATGTAGCCACTTTCTGCGACATCCTGCATGGCAAGATCATCATACTCCTCATCAGATTTCGTGGATTCTTCGTCCACAGAGCCTTCCAGCTGTATCAAAACAAGAAACATCTTTAATTAAACATGCACATAATCAAACACAAGGAGAAGCTACAAGATTCGATCTATCAAGTATTTATCCACTTATATATTATAAGCAAACATAAGTGAAATTATTAATTGACCAGACTGTGTTCCTACCTCTTCTTCGTTTTGTTTTTGCTGATCGCTAAGATCATCATCACTGTCTACCTCGGGTGGCTCATCAACCTCTTCATCACTACCATGGACGGAAAATTCCTCCTTAAGCTGCAAACAAAAAGAAGACGACAAAGCAAAAGTAAGAGGCATAGCAACCAGAATACAAGACCATATGAGCAAAACATGAGAACTAATGACAAAACCCATAAAATTTGTTATTCTGGAAGTTGACTAAGAATATAAATAGCATGCTCTGTAATCTTGATGGGACGGTGCTGGACAAGATCAAGGAAGAAAAGGAAGTCAAAATATTGTCTCCCTGTCCACTAATTTCTAATATTGTGGCCCAAACATACCCTAATATCACCCAAATTAAAAGCCAAATTTACAATGCCGCGATATTTATAGTTCAACTGCAATTTATAAAGATAATCATCACTTGAACGTACCTCCTTGGCAGGATCATCTGTCCTTGGTGAGCTGCAGCAGGAAGAATAGTATCTGGTACCATTGTCGTTGAGATCACCCCGTGATTCATCGACACTACTGGCATGACTAGTGCCCCCGGTATCATTAGGCCAAGCACTGATACCAAAATGACCAAACTGCAGGTTGACAGGTTCAGCTTTACCTATCAACAATGGTCCATACATAGGTGTTCCTATTCCATTCTCAATTGGACGGCCCACAATAGGCTTGCCATTATCATCTAACATGTCAACTGGCCATGCCTTAGCCACAGATCCATCATTATTCAAAAGTGCCATCAAATGCCTAGAAGAACCTTGCCTTTGGATCAACTGAAACATTCCCTTGGAGCTCAAGGAATTGGCAGTGCACTGATTCCTGTACTCCTCGTCAACAACAGAAACTGTGTTTGTGCTAGGATCATAAAGCTGCTCTCCTGCTTTGTGCCTTCTTAGGCAGCTGAAAGCTGTTGCATGAATGGCTGCCACACTTTTGTCAACATTTGTGTTGTTTATTTTTGGCACTAAATGCTTATCAGCACGGTTGCAAAGATATTCTTGGATTGTTCGAATGTTCCTTATATATTTAACGTACTTGTTTTTGGAAGGATCTAGTGTCATGTACTTCGCACGGACTGCGAATCTTTCCAAGTGTTTCTCCTCATTTGAAATGTAAATCATGAATGGTATGATTGAAGGATGTTTCTTCATTAGTCCCATCTGCATGGGAAACCATATTGTGACCAAAGCAGAGGACAAGAGATGAAAGGCACATAACACTTCATAAGTTCATAAGAATTAAAAGAAGCATGGATGTTTACCACAAAATTGAGACTTAAGTGCACGCCCTCAACTACCACTGATTCTTTCCTTTTCTCCCATCCAGTAATTAACCGGTCAAGACTGTCAATTACCATCTCACTTTGTGCCTTAAATCCTTCAATTGCCATCTGTTTGGGACTGATCAAATCATTTGTCATGAAACTTCCATCAGATGCTGGTTTTCCCAATGTGGAACCACTTAATGCCTCATCCTTAGCTAGTGAGGGTTGTGAGACGCCAGCTAGTTTCTTTGCTTTCCTTTTGGCCTTGGCTTCAGCAACAGCTACAGGATCCAAATATTCCCCAGCATGGTAGGTCGAGGCCCATAGTAAAGGATTATGTTTTTCATCTACAAAGCTCCTCATCATGTGCCTAATTGAATCAGTAGATATAACAGTTGTAATGCCCAACCTGGTACCCTGCAGATTTTTCCAATATTATTTTCTTGCAGTTAATTTGTTGAGGATATTAACATAACATTGGAAGTGACAACCACAAGTCTCCAGATACGTTAAGAAATACTCGTGCAAATAGGAAAATGGTAAAATATGGACAATGCATCAGCACCTTAAACTTCTTGTTTGACTTTGCATGGGAATTAAGAAAACACAAAAAATACAATGTTTAATACTTTACATAATTTTAACGACAATCGACTTTGTGATAGGGGGCTGAGGAGTGACCGGTCCGGTCAGTCAAAAAATAGGTTAACAAAAAAAGGCATGTCTGGTCTTGTGTAACTAATGTAACTTTCTCGATCTATAGTTCCTCTTTCTCTCTCGTATTGACATAGCAAAGTACGGTTCTATTGAGCGTGATCCCTCTACAAAGTGGTTTTTGGAAAGGTCTTTAAATGACTCTTCGTCTCAAGTTCCAAAACGTTTAATGAATGGCTTCTTACCACTCATGAAAAGAAACACTACATAGGGCCCTCTAAGCCTACTCTGGTATACTATTCCTTTTCACTTTATCCTACTCCGCTCACTGCCCTTCAGGCCTAAAAGTCTTTTTGTTGTCACCACTTACTGTTACCTATATGGCAATATGTCTAGCTTTCATTAAGGCTTCTAAGCCCCTATACACAAACTAGACTATAGAGGTTGCCACCTTGAAAGGCGTATCAAAGGTGCATAATTCATCCCATCCAAAGAAAACCTTGTAGAATACTTAGGGAAGTTACTTATCCTTGGCAACATCGACAAGTATTCCACCCTAAGTGGTGAACTACTTGGAAGTATTTATGGAAACATTTATAGCATTCAGACAAGCTTTCAACTAACTCAAACTTGCAAAAGTATTCAAACTAAGTAAATGATCAGTGTTCGATATCAGTTATTTAGCAAAAATTAACTAATTGGGACCGACAATTTCAGAAACTTGAATGAGCAGCATGTTAGGCTGTAAACCAAGTTCACAGTTTTTTCAGTGGATGGTACTCTTAACTCACAAATAGATTAAGGATGTAGAAACTTTAGTAGATTTTAATTTTTGGTAACAAAAAGAAATTTGGCCAAACAAGAACAATTTTACCAAATTTTGACAATACAATCTTACAACTGATGAAATGCAAAATTAACAAATATTATCATGTCAAGATTCGTTAAGTTTATTTAAGTTTACAAAGGAACTTAGTCACATGCTGGAAATATAAGAGCCAAAAAAAGAATATTGAATTGAATTTGAAATGTATCTAAAAATTATAAACAGAAAAAGATAGAAACTGTTAACTCAACATAACGCATTGACAATATTTAATGCAAAATGAAAATAATTGCTTAAACACAGACCAGACATCAGTAAAAGAATTTTAAAAAAAATAAAAAATGAAAGAAGTCCAACGAATACAAACTCTAGAATCCAATTATAACAGAAAGTAGGAAACCATGACCAAAAAAGAAAAAAACATACCAGTAAAGCGGACAAGGTAGATTTACCACAGCCACTAGTACCGCACAATAGCACAGTAACAGATTCCTTTCTTTCTCGGATTCTGAAATAACCAGATAAGGACTTAGAGAGTAAAACAAGTTTATTGAAAGGTTGGCATGGAAGAAAAAAAGAAACTAGTTTTACCTCTAAAACATAAATACTTATACGACTAAGCAACACTGGCTTAACAAAGTTAAGGGCAAAAAAATCAATTAGCAAAGGCAATAGGAATACTCTTCAGCAATTATTTCACTAGTCAAACGAACTGGAACCTTAAATGTAACATGTCTGGAGGGTAATCCGATGATATGGCGTATGAAGGAACAGGTGATCCCACCTCATGTTACTCCAGCATTTCTTAAGGATGCACATAATCCCACATTTTTTACATAAGTTTGTCTTACAATTCGTGATGAACTAAAAACCGTCCACTAAAGTACTAGGAGAATTGATTTACGGAAAACATGAAAGTGTATAAACAATGAATTTTAATCATGTTGTCAATGATCCATCAGAAACTGAATGTCACATTTTTAGACATTGATTCTGAAGTCATAGAGAAGACTGCAGCTAGAAAGGAAAATCTTAGTTATAAGCCTCTTAAACCAATAGTTCCTATACCCATGATTATTGGACCGAGAAGCGAAAACAAGTACAGATAAATATGGGATTTGACCAATGGAAATTCTATACATGATTATATGATTATACATTCAGCAATACCATATGAGCAGTCAGCATAATATGGTGAAGTGACACTGCTGCTTTGGCTTTCACTAAGGAATCCCTTAGTTATCATGCAAATGAATCTTGTGTTATACTTGGTCAGAAATTTTATTCGATCAAAAGTATCAATTGGAGTTTATTTACACAAGGATCATTCAACAACAGAAATCCAGGTCGGTCTTGATTGCGTTCATTACATTATACCCAGACTTGCTAGGTAAATCATTTATTCATTTAATTAAGCAATTTTACAAGGAAAGCTATATTTTTGAATCGCCTTGCACACTTATGGCACAACAACAATTTTACCATACATGCATATTGTAAAGAAAAATAAAGATGAAATAACAGAATCTGTAAGTCACACTGAAATATATTTTTAGAAAGATGAAGTTGTTGGATACCAAACTCAATGACAAAAATATATTTTTAAATGAGCATGAGACGCTAACTTTACCTGCAAGCTAAAACCAAATCAGCCCTCTGATTCGGGCCAACATACTTGTAATCAGCAAGAGCTTCACAAACAACGTCTAGAAAAGTTTTTCTTCTAACCACCACGGTTGTGCGTCTCTTGTACAACTCAAATGGTTTACTCTTGCTTTTATCTACCTTAGGAAAAAAATGATCATAAGCATCCATTTTATCCATGCAAGAATCACCAATAAAGTCAGTCTCCCTTTGAGGATATACTTTAGCATTCTGTTTGGACACCTCTAGAGAAGCTGAAACAAGCTTATCCACAAAGCATCCACTCCTCATCATTTCAAATACCCTTTGGCTGATCTGGACAAAATAATAATTACAAGGCATGACGTCAAAAAGACGACACTGACAGAGGGCAAAGATGTGCGCTAAAAGAAAAAAACAAAATAAAACAGAACAAAACAAAACAAGATGCCGAAATACAACTTGCAAACAATGCATCCATTGACACGCAATCCTCATGCCAGCCAAAACAAATATTCCTTTGACGTATGCGAGTTCCATGCAAATGTCACAGTTAGAGCCATTTAGAGCAATTGGATGACACATTTAAACATAATGCAGATGAGTTTCCATATTGCAGACCTCTAAGGGCCAAAAAGGCCAGAAAGAGAAGATCCATTCTATTAGTAGCATACAAGTGTTAATGAGTATTTAGTGATTCGTTTAAATACCAAAAGTAAGTTGCAGAATTCACATTACTGAAGTATCTATTACTGATTACAGTATTAATTCTGGAACTTTTTCTAAACAAATCAAGAACAATAGAAGACCCAACATTGCGGACCAAAAGGTGACACAGTGTATCTTGTAGTTAACCTGCTAGCAAATCATAAAAATTGTGACTTCATTAGTTTTCACAAAATTTGGCTCTTCCCTCTTTTAATTCCTGAAATTTTGCAAAAAAGTTAAAAAAAGAAAATAAAGAAAATGAAAATAAATAAATCTTAAAGATAATTAAAAATTTACAAACACATGGCCTGATCCATTATTGTAGAGCTGCCACTCTCAATGAATAATGAACAAAGTAAAAATAGGTAAGCATATAGGCAGTAAAACCAAATTTCGCTCTATTTATTAGACATCAACCAAGGTTGAACGGACACGCGACACAATACGACATGGACACGTGATTTTTCAAAAAGTTAGGACTCGCACGAAACGTTGGGGACAAGCAAATTAATATACAAACACATATATATTTGTTGCATCAAAATGAGTATATCACATATAAACAAACTTTTTTTTTTTTTTGATAAAACATATAAAAAAACTTGTAAGTCTAATTTATCATTTTTTAATTGTTAGCGTTTCTCCCTTTCCCTTTTCATTTTGATGTATAAGGTGTAACTCCGACACGTGTCGAAAGTATCCGGAGAGTATAGGAGTGAAAGTATCCGGAGAGTATCGGCGTCACTCAGGCTCCGACAGAGTCCCTGTGCAACTTCATCCTATTCTTAATTTTAGTTAGTTGTTATAATTCACCTTCTCATCCACTCGAATACACAGAGGAAAAATCACCTACAATTGCTTGCTGTTTGCGTTTGTAGGCCATGCACATATACACAATCTCATGCAACACTGCGAGTTCGATAAATTTTTAAACAAAGTTGACGAGAGATCCTTGAACAAAAAATGGAGAAAATAAGAGACCTTAAACGCGTGACGAGCTTTGCAACCCATGAGTTGCAGAGTGCTCTGCAAAACAGAACGCGTGTACCGAAACGACGAGTCCTCCTCCTCCGCCGCATCATCCTCCACGACCACTATGTACAGCAACTTCGCAACCCCCTCCGCAACCGCCATTCCTCCTCCTGCACTTATCCACTCAAAATTCATCCACAAATCAATTTCAAGGTAGCAATGCAGGTTTATTAACAACAGAATCATACCTAAAACGAAAATTCGAGACGAGAGAGGTTATGATTCTACAACTGGATGAAGTTCAAATTGGACAGAAAATCTAAAACTGAAGAATGGGCATTTTTCAAGGCGATCTGGCAATTTGGTATGCCGCTTGGTTCCACGCATCACAGGTTCTATGCCTCCACGAGTCAGTCGCCTCTCTCCAGACAGGACAAGTAAATGACGGATTTGGGTCTGGCAAGGGGAAAAGGCCTACATAGACATAACCATGGGAATATTCATTATATATATGTGTAGTAAGTAGGAGATGGCCCCGGCAAATCTTTTAGTGGTAAAGGGGTGGGGTGGGGTGGGGTGGAATGGGGGTGGAAGGCACGTTCTATTGGGTTTGAAATATGGATTTCGGCACTTATAGAATTATAACGTGTCAATCCTCCAGCCTGACTCTGAAAGACATAAGTTGCGATTTATCTCTCTAGCCTATGACTCAGGATAAAATCGATTAGGATCCTAAAAAGTGGGTTAGTCCTATGTATGTGTGGTAGGAGATAATTTATAAATGTAATTATTGCCTTGATAATTTCGAGTGTTCGTTAATAAAAAAATATAAAAAAGTAATGTGATATTTTCGATGTAAAAAGTATGATTGCAAAGTGATTTTAAAAAATGTGATGTTAGCAAATAGAGATTATGCTCTGTTTGTTAAACTTTTTTGTATTTAAAAACATACTTTTAATGTTTTCAAAGTAAAATGTGCTTAAAAAATGAAAAAAAAAAATATGTAAAATTAAAAAGTAGTTTAAAAAATTTTATGGTTTAAATTTGCCAAACGGAGGCATATTAGATTGCCATAAATAAAATGGAAGAATAAAACTATTTTCTAAGTTACTATATATAAAGTTTAGTAATTGGTTTTTTATATTAAAATAACATATTCTCCCAAAAATTGCAGCTTTTGGGTGCAAAGATATGTGTATTTAACATTTTTTTTTAATTTTATGAGCATGTTTGGTAATGTGATTTTTAAAAGTTTTCGTATTTTTTTTTTATGTATATATAATTTAAAAATATTTAAAAAGTTAAAAATTGTGGGTTTGATTGAAAATAAATAATTAAGATTAAATTTAAAAAGTTGATGACAAAAAATTCGTTACCTATGCTAACCTCGTCCAATATAATGGAAACAATTTTCCTACGTAATGGGGAGAAGATATTGAAACGGGTCATTTTTTTGAAACTTTAGGTGAGTCAATAGAAAGAGACAGATCATCCAATTAAATTAGGAAATTTAAAAAGAATCCCCATGGGCACGCAATTTAATGTTGTGCCCATCATGATTTTGACCGCTCCTATATTTGACTTATACGAGAAGGTGAAACTCCTATTTTCATATAGCATGATTTATTTATAAATTTAAAATTAAAAATAAAAAAATGTGTATTGTTAAAAATTGATTTAAGAAATTATATAATTTATAAAATGATTTATAAATCAGATTATTTTATTCATCAAACAGATACTAAAATTGATGGAGAAAATTACAGTTTATCTGTACATGGTCAGCCTCCGTTAGGTAACATAATAAGTTGTTTATATTTTATAATTACGTATTTTCTCAAATCGCTTTATAATCACACACATTTTCTCGGGTCATTTTTTAATCAAATATTTTACTTTGAAAACATCACATTATTTGTTTATAAACAAAAAAATTTACCAAACAGAGGAAGCTTACAAGTAATACATTTTTCAAACAATTTTTTAATCACGCACATTTCTTCAAATCACTTTCATATTCTTTAATTATAAATATATATTTTTTTCCAAACAATCTCGAGATGTCAAAATTCAACTCGATTTCAAATTATAAAGTAATAATGTTAAGCTCAATAGTAGCATCTAAATATACTTGACAAGAATTGAAGTTTTCGGAAAAAAAATATAATTCATCAAATCTCGTAAGTCTAATCAATTTTAAAATACGAATATAATTATATCTAACAATCGAAATTCGAAATGTCTAGACAACCTCAATTCAGGGGAGGAGCCATGGCTTGGCGAGCCTCCGCGCTCACTCGTGCTGGATCCGTCAGAAAAAAAATAGTAGGAATTTTTGGTATTTTTTTGGTTGCGACTTGAAAAGTTACTGAAATCTGCCCGTGATGAAATTATTTTATTGATATTCGCCCGTACTGAAAAAATCTTTTGAATCTGCCAATGCCTCTATTTTCTAAAATTATGATTGCTTTCTAAATTCTAAAAATGTTGTGCCATTAATACCGTTCATAATTGGTCCAATATTCAGTTCTCATCAACTTCTCTGCCGTGTTAAAAAAACAAAGTGCCACAAAGTAGTCTTTATCTCAAGTTTGTAATAAAAGTAAATAGAATAAATTCTACGACTTATTAGTGAATCTATATTTCTGTCATGCATTACGGTTCACACTTTGAAAACGAACATACAAAGAATGTGTAGTGCATGACTTTGAGAAATATGACATCTTTTTGTTAAGGAATAAATCTCACGTCGAATAAAGATGAAAATATAGATTAATTTATAAAGATTTGGACTTCTTATCTTAATAGGATTAATCTTGAAAGACGGACTCTCAAATATTAACATGGTATCAAATTCCATTAAGTTTGAACGAGCAATTCGATCCGATTAAGACTGAAAAAATGAACACACGAATTTAAAGATTGGTCTGTTCAAATGAGCCACCATCTTGATGGGGTATGTTAAGGAATAAATCTCACATCAAATAAAAATGAAAATATAGACTAATTTATAAAAGTTTGGATTACTCATTTTAACAAAATTGAAATTTTAAGATGGAATTATGGACCTCCAAATTTTAACATTTTTAATTTGAACACAGAATCATTTCTGTGACCGAGTTGACAAATATATTATAAAAGTACATTTAAAAACAAGTTCATGACTAACTTAACCATTGTATTTAGTGATTCTAAAATATGCTTTTTTTCAATTTATCTTACTAATTCTTTTCCATCAGAATCCGATACTATTATTTTGTCAACTAAATCTCCCTAGGAACAAAAAATGTGAGAGAATTTTTAATAAATTAATGAATTATTGAGATTGCATTTGTTCATTCCAAAATTCAAAATATCGGTGAATCTATAAAAGCACCCGATTCCCTCATTTTATTTGGTTAAGAATTCCAACATCCTATAGACAATCAAAAAGAAAATCATTGGAATTGTCTAGACGAATTTTACAAAAAAAGGTAAAACTATAATAAATAATTATTATATAATTAGAGATGTAGATGTGTTATATTGTAAACATATGAGAGAATTAGATCTTATAGGATATTTAAGTATAATATTGGACTAGTTGATAGCATTTGGATGGATTAAGGTACATAGTATTTTTTTTTTTTTTTTTTTTTCTCAAAAGAATTGATTTTGCCCTATCTCTATTAACATTGCTTTTGCCATAGAAGATAATCGTTTATTTCAAGTGGCTCAAATAATTGAGGGTTCATACATAAACGATGTTCTGAATATATATGCCCCTGTTTGAGAGGGATTTTTCACAATTTTATCAAATTTTGATAAATTCAAATTGTCTTTTTTACCCACATATATTTGCTTGAGGACTTATAAGTGCAGAGTAAAATTGTAATATATAGCATTGGGCCCACAGTTTCAGAGTAAGAAAAGTCAATTATATCATGCTAGTTTTATCAAAATCTGATAAATATATATATATATATATATCTCATTCTCATTCTCACTTCTCATCAATCTTGAAATAAGTAATGTATTTTACTTATAAGCTAAATTATTGACATGAAACTAGTAAGATAGAATGAAAAATGCTCCAAAAGCATAAAGGTTTCACAATATTAAAAGCAATGATTAATTTTACTTGTACTTGTAAGTTGACCAGAAATAACGTTACAAGATTGTGTGTGTTGATTTAAAAGTTTATATGATGAGCAAAATGATAGAATTGTACAACGTATGTATTATGTCAACCTCCTTATTAATATCCAAGTACAAGTAACAGGTTCTAAAAGTGAGATACCAATGCCGTCCATTTTTAGGAAATTCTAGAGGAAGGAAAAGAAGGAAATTTCTCTTGTACACTTTTAGTACAAGAGCCGAACATATTCTAAAACAAGGTATAAAATTGTGGTAGAGGGATTAGTACAAACAAATCATACTTTATTCTTCACTTTTGTTCCATAAAAATTGTATAACAAGTTGAGATTAGACAGATCGAGTCTAGTCGGTAAGTAGGTACGTAAACACTATACTTTCCGTGTTTGATTTTTGACGCGTAATAATTTTATTTAATGATTTAAAGAAATCATCCTATATAACCACGTCGATCCAAATTCAATTACTTATTTAATGATCTATTAAAAACTTATTTATTCGTCCAATTTCCGTAGAAGATTTTGGTCAACTAAATTAGCAATAGACATTTTATTAGGAATAATGTTAATTATCTCAACCTTGAGATTGATCTCAACCCAGTTGGTACATTTTCATTGAAAAATGAGGTACCTTGTGCATGTGCACATAGACACCTCTTCATTCTCCAATAAATATGTGTCAATTCAAGTAGAGAATCTCTACTTGAGATAAATAACATTATTCATTGCATTTGTTCTTTCCCCATAATATCAAAATAATGTGAATCAATTCCAAAGCACCAGATCCCTTATTTTAATTGGTTAAGAATTTCAGAGTCCAGGAAAAAAAAATTAATAAAAAATTATGGAATTTGTCTAAATGAATTTTTAGCAAGAGAAATATGATAGGAAAAACAAAAAAAATATGGAATGTCGAAGTGAATCTTAGCAAGAGAAATATGATAGTACTATTAATAAGAGATTGCGTACATTCCCCAATCAAATTTATATACGCGTAAATTATCTATCATTGTGTAAAATGCTAGATATCATATCTTGACTTGACATAGAACGTTCTTATTTAAATACTTAGGGCTCCACATAATCTTTCGAGTCAATTGAGGCCCTAAATTTTTGTAGCACTCGTCTTTCTAGAATGGATTTAGTTTCATAAATAAATTTGTTAATAACTCCTTGTTTGCATAAGATTAGGCCCCAATATGGTAGAAATTAAAATTAAGCTTTTAATTTAAATCAAAATCAACAGTTAATTTTAAACGCACAGCTTTTCAATTACACATTCTATACAATTGTATCAAAATTTATTAAAAATTTGATTTTAACCCCCAACTAGATAATTTGATTTTGTACTAATTCAAAATTGACATGTTTTACTAATTCAAATCTCGGATTAAAATAAAACCCAATAAGAAAGCATATGCCCGGTCTGAAAAGAAATTCATGACGGTGACAAATCCCTATATATTATAAGAGTAGGATTGTTTTGCACTATTCATAAGCCAATGGAGCCGGACAAGCTGCGTATAAGTCGTATTAAAAGTTGGAGCCGACCGTCTGCTTAGTAATTGGGTTATATTCAGTTTGAGGCCCATGTTTTTGACTCGGTAACTTTTCTTAATTTTCTTCGTTTCATTTCATCTCATCAGTATCAGTAATAACCAAACCCTAACAATTTCTCCTCCTCTCTTTACTCTGACACCGCCGACCGGATGGTTTAACGCCGCCCGTTTTGATGCAAGGCCAAAAACGTTTCATCCAAACGTGTGTCAACTGTCAATGTACAGATCTACCTTTTTCCCCAATTCCTGCCTCACGCATTGTTCTAGCTTTTCACTAATCTGTTCTATTTTCGTTCGCGCCTTTGCACCAATCTTACAGGTATGTTGGGTAGAATGATTAGTTCATAATCCTGCAAGTAAATGTGTAAGCATTGTAATTTTTCCTTCTTCGGTAGTCCTATTGGGGACATAATTTGTTTTCCTGCTTTAATTCATGTTTATATCTGATTCTGATGATGCATTGCATTCTACATATGCTGGACTTTTCAAAACCTAATTATAGTTGGGTGAAGTAGTTATAATTTCATTTTTCCTTGGAGACATTCCTGTTTATAATCTTCTTGTTCAATTTTGAATCTTGTTTCCAATTAATGCACTTGTATTCTCTATCTTGTTTTGTATTTTCATAAATGTTTCCATTTTCCCTTGATCTTAGCATTTTAATGGGTGCTCATCTGGTTTGTTTGTTAATGCAGTTCCTTAATTGCCATGTGGTCATATTAAAAACTACCGTGCTAATGGATAAGCATACTGGTACTAAAATTATTTCTGTTCGTAGATTGCATAGAGTTACATACATATTTTGTTTTCCAAATTTAATTGCCTGTGTGAAATCAATATTTTGAATTTTTACTTTTACATTTACATTTTTCAGATGAACACTTTCAACATGATGTATCTGTTATTTGTCCGCCATCAACTAAACAGTCAAATAAACAACCCAAAAGAAAGCTAACATATGCGACGTGTCGCAGGAAATCTAGGCGATTACTGAAACTACAAGGTATTTATATTTACGACATTCTATATTTCTAATACACTATTCGGTTGTATCTTACTAATGTACATGTTGTTGAAGACGTTGGTGGACAACAAGTCAATGAACTTCAATTTCAAGAATCTACAACTGACAATGATAATGAAACTCCACTTCAACATAGAACATGTATATTAATTTGTATTCGTGTGATTCAATTAGAATTTGTCTTCCTTTTTTTTTTTGCGTACTTTACAGTATATGTTCTTCCTCTCTTTATTGACCTTAATTTTTTTTTATTATTATAGTTTCTACGTGTAGTAAAGATTTGCGCTCAAACATCACACATGAACATAGAATTGATGGTGAATCAATCGATCACCTTGTTCTTGTTTCAAATGAAGAATCGCCATACAATGATGACAGTTTTACAAACAATTCTCGTCGAAAAAAAATTTAATCTAAACGAGCTCCCTACCATTTCTTACGTTCTTCCTATACCAACAATTTGTAAGTTCTGTAATGCACAAAAATTTGTTAAGGAATCCAAGGGTTTTTGTTGTTCTGATGGTAAGATTAAATTACACATACATGACACACCAACAAAATTGTATGAACTATTTACCTCTAATTCAGATGACTCATTACAGTTCAAAAAAATTGCACGTACTTACAACAATCATTTCGCATTTACGTCATTTGGCGTAAAATATGACAAAGAACTTTGTCGAGCTAATAAAGGCATCTATACATTTAGGGTTCAAGGTCAAGTTTACCATTATGTAAACCAGTTATTACCTTCTAACAACAATCCAAGTTACTTACAATTGTATTTTTATGATACTGAACATGAGATACAAAATAGATTGAATAACTCAAACAAATCTTGTGAGTCAATTTTATGCTTACTTATAAGTATATTAGAATTCAATCCATACTCTAAATTTTTCCGTTCGTTAAGTCACATCGATAAGCTAGAAACATGTAAAATACAAATACGACGTGACCCTGGTCTAGACCAAAGAGTCTACAATACACCAACAGCTTCTCAGGTAGCAGCTGTTTGGGTTGATGAAGATCCATCATCAACCACTAGAACACGTGATATTTTCATCCATGGGCACTGTGGTACTTCACATAGGGTTCATTACTATTTTGGATGTTACGATCCACTACAATACCCGTTACTTTTCCCGCATGGAGAGTCAGGATGGCATGAAGGTATTCAAAGATGTCTTAAAGGAACATTACATCCTGTTATAGAAGATAGTCTATCAAACATTACTAGCGTACGTTCATCAGATGAACTTATAGAAAAAGAAAATAGAGGTTCGAAATTTTTTCCTTATTTTTTCCCCATGAAAACAATTTTTTATCTTTGTGTCATTCATTTCATTTGTAATCAATGCAGTTATGACTAGAAGAAAAAGTAAATCGCAAGTTTCTTGCCGTGAATATTACTGTTACAAGTTGCAAATTCGCAGGCCAAGTAAGTGAGTATTACTTCACGCTGGTAGACTTTTACAGCAGTACGTTGTTGATATGTACGTTAAAATTGAAACGTCTAGATTGGTCTACTTTCGTAGTAACCAAAAAATCATATGATCAGAACTTTACCAAGGAATTGTAGATAGTGTTGAAATAGGTGAAACACAAGCACATAAGGTAGGTAAATACCATCATCGTTTACTGGTGGTCCAAGCGATAATAGAAAAAGATATATGGATGCAATGTCGTTAGTACAAAGATATGTTCAGCCACATATTTTTTTAACAATCACCTGCAACCCAAATTGGCCAGAAATAGCTAGAGAACTAAAACACAATGATGAGAAACAAAATAGGCTAGATTTAATAACTCGTGTTTTCAAGGCTAAATTAGAAGAATTAAAGGTGGATTTGTTTAAACGTCAAATTTTAGGTCCAATTGCTGCATACATTTATGTCATTGAATTTCAGAAAAGAGGTCTTCCACATGCTCATTTTTTACTTATCTTTAAATCAGGATAAAAAATAACTTCTATTGATATGGTTGATAACATAGTTAGCTACGAACTCCCAGAAAAAAGTACACAACCTTTTTTATACCCTATTATCGTAAAGCACATGATGCATGGTCCTTGTGGAACATTAAATCCAAATAATATTTGTTTGGTAAATAATAAATCATGCAAAAATAAGTATCCTAGAGACTATGCCACGACAACTTCTTTAGGCAATGATTCTTACCCACGATATAGACATCATGACGATGGTAATAAGGTAAAAGTTAGAGGACAAATACTGGACAATAGATAGGTCTTACCTTATAATCCATATTTGACTAGCAAATATGATTGTCACATAAATGTTGAGGTATGTTCTACTGTAAAAGCTGTAAAATATCTTTACAAATATGTGTACAAAGGGCATGATCGAGTGGCTTTCTCTATGAAAGATCATAGCACAGATGTTGATATTGATGAAATTTCAACATACCAATCTGCTAGATGGATATCTCCACCTGAGGCAATGTGGAGAATTTATGGATTCATATTATCTGAAATGTCTCCATCAATGGTTTCATTACAATTGCATCTTCAGAACAAGTAATCAGTTCTATATAAAGAAACTGATAACTTAAAATCAATTATTAGTCAAGATTTCACTCAAAGAACTATGCTAACAGAATATTTTAGAGCTAATATAACCAAAGAAAAAGCTCGCACTATATTATATCGTGATTTCCCTTCTTTTTTTTGTATGGGATCAAACAAGTCGAACTTGGACTCCTCGGAAACAACAAAGTGTGATAGGCAGAATAGTTACAGCAAATCCTTCTGAAGGTGAAAGATATTACTTACGTCTCCTTTTAAACCATATTAAAGGAGCAAAATCATTTGAAGAATTAAGAATAGTAAACAATGTATTCACATCATCTTTTTGTGAGTCTGCTCTTTTACATGGTTTATTGTGAACTTTCTTTAGCTGAGGCAATAGTTTATCAAATGCCTATCTCATTACGTCGATTATTTGCTACTATATTTGCTTTTTGTGGTCCTGATAACCCACGTATGTTATGGGATAAATTCAAAGATTACATGATTGAAGATTTTATCCACGAAAAAAAGTCACAAAATATTGCTGAAATCAAAGCATTACAATTTATACACACAATCTTGGAACCAATGGGTAAAAATATAAATGATTATTCCTTAGTACCTTTTGATATAGTTATGTCGGAAGATGAAATATTAAATAACATGATTGATGAAGAAATACGACATTCAAGTACAACAAATCATAATGTTAATCAACATTCTTTGAACACAGAACAACAGAGATCTTACGACACAATCTTAGACCATGTTTTTAATGAGAAGAATGGTATGTTTTTCATTGATGGACCTGGTGGAACAGGTAAAACATATTTATATAAGGCTTTATTATTAACTGTGAGGTCTAAGAAATTAGTTGATCTAGCCACAGCTTCATCAGGAGTAGCTGCTTCTTTAATACCAGGTGGAAGAACTGCACATTCGAGATTTAAAATACCACTTGAAATAGATGCTGACGTTAGTTGTTCAATAAGTAAACAATCCGCTTTAGCATGCCTTCTTAGACTTTCTAAATTAATCATTTGGGATGAGGCACCAATGGTGAATTGTTTTACTGTTGAAGCATTAGATAAAATGTTGCGTGATATAACTGACCTAGACAAGCCTTTTGGTGGAAAGGTAGTTGTGTTAGGAGGAGATTTTCGTCAAGTGTTGCCAATAATTCCAAAAGGAACAAAAGAAGATATAATAAAAGCAAGTTTAGTTTCTTCTACCTTATGGCCTTTATTTACTAAGATACAATTAGTTCAAAACATGAGAGCTCAATTTGATCCTGAATTTTCTAAATATATACTTTCCGTTGGAGATGGTGCAGAAGAAAAACATTAATGCAAAATAATTAAACTTCTCCCCCATATAACATTAGATTTTGAAGAAGAAATAAAATCTCTTAAATATTTGATTGATATAGTTTTTCCAAACGTAAAAAATTTCGCCGAGAATTTGGAATCTATCATTAACATAGTCATTTTAACTCCAAAAAATGAATGTGTTGATAAGATTAATAATCTTTTATTAAACGAGATTCCTGGTGAAATATTTACATATTTTAGCTTTGATGAAGCGCTTGATAAGTCTGAACAAAGTATTCAAGAAGATTTCTTAAACACATTAACTCCAAATGGTATCCCACCACATGAACTTTTACTAAAAAAGTATTGTCCTGTTATTTTACTTCAAAATATTAATCCATCTGAAGGTTTATGTAATGGCACAAGACTTGTTTGTCGGAACTTTGAAAGAAATGTAATTGATGCAGAGATTGATGTTGGAGAATATCGTGGAAAACGTGTCTTCTTACCTAGAATTCCATTCATACCACTTGAAACTGATAAAACTTCAATTCCTTTTAAACGAACTCAGTTCCCAATTCGTCCTTGTTTTGCTATGACAATAAACAATCTCAAGGTCAAACTTTAGATTTCGATGGACTTTATCTTCCAGAACCAGTTTTTTCACACGAGCAGTTATATGTTGCTTTGTCAAGAGCTACAAAAAGCAGGTGTATTAAAGTTCTTATGAAGCCATCAGAACAATATAGAACTCATACTACATGCACAAAGAATGTTGTCTACAAAGATATTCTTGATTTATTGCATCCTTCATAAACTTCACTATCAGGTATTGCAATTGTCATAGAAATTACAAACATACATGTCTTTCAATTGTATCTCAGAAGAAACGCATTTAATTCTAGGCATATCATGTATAGGACATAAACTTATTTAAAGATCAAACTCTACATACAACATTCATTTATACGCTCTAAATGTAAAGCTCCCATGTACATTCATATATTTCAGATAAACAGTGAATCAAGATATGAGTATCTATCCCCTAATAATATTTAGGCATTAACTGGAGACATGGACCACTTCACAATGGTAAGATCCATAACCTTCAATATAACTACAATTCAAAATATTTTATCATCATGAAGTCATATATTTTTAAGCAAGTCTTCAAGAAAATTTAGCAGTTGTAGCCCTTTAAGCATTTGTTGATGGCTAGACTATAAAATTATTATACAATAATTATCTTAATCTCTCAAACTATTTCCAATGGTTGTTCAGTAAGGACACTGCTTCCACCCTTTAAGCATTTGTTCATGGCTAGACTATAAAATTATTATACAAAAATTACCATAATCTCTCATACTATTTCCAATGGTTGTTCAGTAAGGACACTGCTTCCATTTTGTCATCTTTAAAGATGTTTCTTCAGGCTAAAAACTATTTTTCTTTATGTTCATAAATGTAATCATAACGCAATTATGATGCTTGATACGTACTTTCAGCTATATTTTTTGATTCTCGGTTATTCATTATTGACCCTTCTCTTTTAATATATATTGATATGTGAATAAATGATAATATTGAACAAGTTTGTATAAGTGCATGCAAATGTGGAAATTCTTCTAATTTATCATTTTTTTTAAATTATGCCACATTACGTTTCTACTAATTAGTTGAGTTATTATACATTAAACTATTCAGACAACGATTGCCATTTACTAGGTGTTAATATTATTTATTTATAGATGAGACTCCACAATGCCCCATTACTTATGGAAAGTCTATTGGGTGGGGATTTATAGAGATCGATCTGAATTTAGGCTTTCATCTCAAAAAATTTACACGCTTAGTGTGTGTGTTTATAAATTGTATTTTGGTGTTGTAAAAGAGAGAAATTTATAATTTTTATAATTCGAATTTGGGAATTTATCTTTAATAGATGTATTTTTGGTGAAAGCAGATGAGGTTGAAGTGTACGAAGAAGAGAGAGATAATGAACCTGAGAGAGACCAGGTGGATCGCCACGATGACGACGATGAGGAAGATGAAGAAGATGGTACAGGAGCATGATTATGCCATTTTCTTTCGATATATTTATATTTAATTGTGTTAATTTATTTTTATTTATTTTGTTTGATATGTGGATTGTGGGCATAGATTGACAATTAGACTATGATCTTAGCTGGATTTTTCAATCTGGATCAATTCATTATACTATTTTCTCTTGCACGCAATTAAAATCGCAATTTTTTAGGTTATCCCGCCTATTGATTTCTAAAGTTTATATGTGCCTAAATCTTTTGTTTTCTTAGGAATTAATTTTAGGTTATCCCGTCTATTGATTTCTAGAGTTTATATGTGCTTAAATCTTTTGTTTTCTTAGGAATTAACTGTTATTACAGTTGAAATTATTGCAGGTTTAATTTCGATGGGTTTTATTCTTTGCTACTTTAAATATCTCTTCACGGCATTTTATTCCGTGCAATTTTTAATATATGTTCTGGAAAATGTACACGGGATGAACAATTTTCTACATGTTGGTATTTCTGAGCAGAAGAAGGGCAGGATGAATATGAGAAAGATGGATTTATAGTGGATGATGTCAAGGAAGAGATTAAGAGGAGGAAGAAGATACAGTTGACAGTGGCGAAGAGAGGCAGAAAAAGAATAAAAGGAAGAAAGGTTATCTGTTCATATCTTGGGTTCATGTTTTTGGTTCTTATTTATGTTTGAAATCAAATAACTAAAGCGTGAATCTGACGTTATTTACATTGATTGAACCAATAATAGGGAGTCAGAATATATGCTTGACGAGGATGACTACGAGCTTCTTCAGGAAAGCAATATCTCTGTTCCTCGTCCAAAGCTTGTACGTGCATTCTTTGGTGCTTTTTGTAAAACATAGGATTGGTGGTTCTGTTATATCTGTAATTTATTCATTATTTGTATTTTTTGATTGTTTACCTTAATTTCATTTTTCTTTATATTTTGAACGATTTACTATCATATTTGAGAAATTCTTTATCAAACTTGTGATGTTTCGAACATAATTGTATACTTTTAAATTGAAATTGATGCATTTTATGGGAAATATTTTTTGATTGCGTTATACATGATTTTCCAACAAGAATGTACATTTTCATCAGTATGTGTCTTTTTATACGTGATTTCACAAGCAGAAAGTAAATTTTCATTACTCCATATGTTTTCCTGTATTTGTATCCATCAATATCAATATTTAATTAATAATCATTGTTCTTGCTTCTGAATATCGATTTCTCTTATCTGCTAGCTAAACTTTTTCTACTTATCCATTCCGTACTTTATCATATTTTCCTCCCATTTTTTTCAGGTTGCCAAGGATGACAACGAATCCATCTTTGCTAGCATACCCAATGAATTAAGAGAAAATGGTTTTCTCCTATATGCCTCTCTTATGGATGGGAAGGTACTTAAAAAGAAAAAGATCTAGCATTTTTTAGTACTGTAACAACTCTTTTACTAAACGTGTTTATCCCTCACAATCATTATAAATGCATTTTCATTTACCGTTTCGGAAAAGTTTTTTAGAGAATGTGTGTTTATCTCAATGTTATAATGTGAATATGTGTTATTGTTTCTAAAAATCCTCCATTTACTTTAGTTACATCATAATCTTTTTCGTTTTGTCTATTAGCTATTTTTTCAAACATTAATACTCCTCTTGCTTTAGGGGTGCCATCTAGAAATGAAAAAACACATTGGGCTCATTAATGTTTATAGATTAGTCATCTTTTTAAATCTAATTTATACCAAATAAAAAATTATTATTTCAGCAGATTTTCAGTAACTCCATATCTTCAGTGCAGTTTGGAATTTCAGTTCTCCATAAACTTACATTTCAGTAATGTAAACCATGTCAATTACTGTACATACAGTGTTCCTGACAGTGCCTTACATGTCAATATCTACAGCATACCTACTTGCTCTACACTCCTTATCCCCTCTGATTACCGTACTATATGTCATTCTCTATCAACCAACCAACCCATCACTAAAATCTACTCCATATCTTTTATATATATATTATATATACATATATACACACACCTGCTTATATATGTGTGTCTCCACTTCAATACATTATCTTAACTTCACACATCTTCTGGCAACAAGAAAGAAGAAGGAACATCACTGTTTTCAGTTTACTCCTAAGGTATGTAAGAAACATTTCATTTACATAAACATAATTCATTATGATATTTCTTTCTTAACTGTGCCTTTACTTCTATAATTATTTTTATTTTTATTATTATTTTTTATCATTTCAGGGAAAGTTAAATGGTAGAAAACCTAATGCTCATACCTGAAATCGTTCCTAATCTAAAGAAATGGCAAGCAAAGATCATAGTAGCTGAGAAGTTGGCACGAAAGCAAGCTAGACAGGGTAATAGTAGATATCAAAACATGGTTCTAATGGATCTTTCTGTAAGTGGCCTCAAATATTATCTAACTTGTTAACATTCACTCCTCCATTAGAATTAGTATTTGTTTATGAAAAGTATACTCATATATCATACATTGCCTTAGGGAAACAAGGCTCATGCTACCCTCTACGATGGAAACATTACTGCCTTAGAAGATCAACTTATGTTGGGCAAAACATACATCATTTCAAATGATGTCGTCAAGGATACCAAACCTGAATATAGATCTTCCAGTGGAGATGTGCAATGGATCATCTCAGGAAAAACCCGAGTCCAAGAGCTCAATGAAGATAACATGGAGTTCCTGTTTTCAACTTACACTTTCACTCCTTTTCAAGATCTAGAGAAACACATGGACTCCAATGAAGACATAAGTATCTCTCCTAATTTTAATTCCATCAATTTCTATGAATATCAATCTGTTACATATTTATTAATAGTGTAGCTCGTCAACTATTTACAGACATACTTGGAATTGCTATAAACATGCGTCTAAAAATGCTTATTCAAATCAGATTTGGAAGCCAAACATATGTACAAGATATTGTACTAATAGATCAAAACTTCCACATAACCACTATGACAATGTGGGACAACTATGTCGAAAAAGAATGTGTCCTGATTGCAGAAATCATTGCAAAAAAAAAACCTGTTGTTTTAGCTCACCGTGTCAAAGTTTGATCATTCAATGGTACTCTATGAATACCAAAGTAGATGCCTTGCATTTACAGAAAAATACCATAACATCCTAGATAGTTCAAAATAAATTACTCATTGTTTATACTGCACTGCTACAGGTCTCACATTGTCAACAAAGGTGAATAGAACTTTTTTCATTGATGCCGCTTTCACAAAGGTTGCAGAACTTAGAGTATGGTAAGTTTTATAATCTTCACATCCATCCCATGGAATTTCAGACTTCTAAGCCCAGGTTTTATAGTTCAATATATCATTTTTTATGATTATTTTTTCTGTTGCTGCTGTTTTAGGGTTGAAAACCATGCTGACCTACTTAACGACATTGCACTGGAGAAGCCCATGCTTGCAGTAACTCTAACAAAGCTGTCTCCTCCAGCCCCTAAAAAAAATTTAAGTATTAAAAGTATACAAGGCAGAAAGCTAGGGGTAACAAAAGCTCAATCCGTTATGTTCTAATACATACTACATTTGATACACACACTTTACATCAATTTAATTTACTTTCACAACGTAAGTATTACTGGATTCAAGCAAACTCAAACTTTCCGATAAAGAACCAATCATTATGGTACATGTCATGTAGCAACTATAACAAGGTCACCCATGCTGACTTCAATGTGCATTTATTGCAAATATCCTTTTGCAAAAGCTGTTCCCAGGTAACACTATCAACATTCTTTCGAAGCTGCACGTTTTTCCTGGATATTATTTGATAGACATCACATTTTTATATAAACTATATTCTACCACCTGAATAACTTAATAATCAATATCCATAGAGCAAATGCTACTATTCTACTGGAAGACAAAACTGGAAGCCTCATTGCAACTGTCATCGGGGAACCAGCTGAGATACTGTTGAAGTGCACCGCAGAGCATTTAATGATCCATTCCAAGAAAGTAAGTAGACATACCCTACTAACAATTTTTATTTACTAAGAAAAATCTTAAACCTGCTAATTTCCATCCTTTTTAAACTCAGGAACCACTTTCAAGCATGAAGTTATTCACATTGATAATGAAGATCATCTATTCTACATCAAAGTTACAACAATGGATGTTAACACCAATCAATACAAATATGAAATCATATTTGTACTCGATTCTGTAGACAATTTTACTGATGGAGAAGAAAGCTCAACTGTTAAGGAGACAGAGAATTCATTCATAGATGAAAGCATGACCAACTTTGATAGCCAGGAATTGTTGCCTCCATCTGCAAAACGAGCTTTGTTTCATGACGACTCAAATATGTCCAGCACACACAAAAAACAAGAGCATGCTACATCCAGTTATGAAGGTGGAGATGTAGCATCGAAGGCCAAACTGGAGTGATCTCTTTTCATGCATTTACAGCCATCATCATCAATGCTACAAATTGAAAGTTTGATATGCTCGGTCTCATTTCCTTAGATAAATAAATGTGGTTCGATTACAGTCAAACATCCTTGTTTCAAGTTGTAGCATTGCTTTTGGATAGTGACCTATTAATGTTTTCATCGTCCAAAATATTCAGTCATCTTTGATGCTACGCTATTAAATACACAGTTAAAATAATGCACGTGCCTTGCACGTGCGTCTCACTAGTAAATTATAATAAAATTCAAAAAACTATGTTGAGTAAATAAATAGCAGATTATTAATTTTATTTATACAAAATATAAAACACTATTTTAAGAAGAAATATGCCTGCCAATGAAAATCCACGAGAAATTGTAGGTGCCAATTGCCATTTAGCTCATTATTTCAATTTAATAGAATATTAAATTTGTAGATAAAATCTCAAGTCACGGACTTCATGAGAAACTGTAAAATTAAACATAAGGAAAATAGATTTTCTAATTGATGTTGTAAAAATTCCTAACCTTGAAGTGGCAAGATCTGGAGTTGCTTGATCACAGGAAAAGATGGATTGATTCGCCTTAAATGACCTTCAAAAAAGGCGAGAAGGATTCTCCTTCACACCTTCGATGTAAGAATTAGTTTTTTGAAGAAAGAAAAGTAGAGAGAGAAATATATATATATATATATATATATATATATATATATAACTGGAAAACTGTATTGATGATAAATGAATCAATATTCGATCAGACGAACTATATTTATAGAGCTCGAAAGGCTCGTAACCCCCTCATATTACAAGGAGTCCTCTTGATACGAACTTACCTTTTTGGAGAAGAATCCTTATAAGGATTGAACTCCCCCTTTGTTGGGAACTTTCCTTATAGGAAGGTATCGTGCATTTGCACCTATGAATGTGGCCCATTTACTAAGCTTATGGAGAGACGAAGGTGCGGGACTTGCTTGTATGGACATTAGGTGTGAATAGCCCTGGAAAGGCTGACATGTAAATCCATGGTATAACAAAAATGGGGATAACGTCGGGGAAAACCCGACCTTACTCCTGAAAGGAGGCTGGACACTACGACCTATAATATAGAGGGACGAAACTATCGTCAGTCAAGACACAACCATATGTTTGGGAAGCAGCCTGGGCATATGGGCCGACCTGTGGCCCTATGAAGGAGGTGATCTAGGAAGGTCGAGTAACATGCCCGAGCTATAGATCTTGTCAGGGAAGACCTACAGCGTAATAGCCCATGGTTCATGGACTTAACCTTAATTTAGGAGGTAGGAAAATTATGCCGATCACTAATTCACCTTTTTTCCTGTGAATTTTGTGCTATTTGAGAGTCCTCTATCCTAGTAAAAAAAATTTGTAGGAATGATTCATAACATTGTAAATCCTAGCTCAAGATAAGTTCCGGGGAGTTTTCTTCTCGATGACATGAAGCATTTGCACTTCTTGAGGAATTACAGTTAGTAAAAAATATTTGTTATTGGTTCTTTTAAAAAAAAAAAAAAAAAAATTTAATGGACTTCATTAAATTTTATTGAATTTTATGGATTTTTATAGATTTTCATATACATTTTTAGACTTTCATACTTCACATACTTTTATCTTTTCAATTGAAGAAAATCAATATTAATAGATTAATTTTTTCACAACACGAATATTAATAGTTAACAATAATTATGTATCAAGTGACTTACAAATGTATTTTCTCAATCTCATTCCCCCTCACATAATTCCAAACTGTAAGGCATAAATCATTTGACAAGTAAACAAAAGCAAGAAAAAAAATTATTTTCTATATAGAGGAAAAATCCAAAACAAGGACATATTGCAAATGTGAATATAAATTATATATGGTTTGAAAGATTAGGGATCAAATTTGGTGGAGAGGGAAATATTTTAAGAGATAGAAATCATTTGTGCTAAAAAGGGGATGATAGTTTTAGGAGACAGATGAATAATTTTAAGATAGAGAAATCATTTGTGTCGAGGTCGGTAAGGATGAACAAGATTGGGTGTGGTGTGAAGTTGGAGTTTGATTATTCTCTCTAAATATTTCAGGGCACTGGAGAATTAAAAAAAAAAAAGCAATTTGAAGTTTTTAAGGTAAATAGGAGAAATAAATAAATTTTCTATTTATATCCCAAAAGTCCATCAAAGACTATGATGTATGAATTTCTATTAAAATTATGAATAATTCTAAGTAGATATTTTAAATTAGACTATGATGTATGAATTTCTATTAAAATTATGAATAATTCTAAGTAGACATTTTAAATTAACATTTTTAAGTGATATTGTGACTTGTCTAACAAACATTGGATGGTGTAAATAACTATCTCACCACTTACTTTTTCACCACCTAATGAATGTGCGTCATGTCACAATGTCACTTAAAAATGCCTCCGTTTAATTACTCTAAAATTATGGATAAATTGAATACCCTTCAATTTCGTAGGATTTTAAAAAGTCTTAATTGAATAATGCACAACTTTTAAAGAATTTTAAAAGTCTATTAAAGTTTATATTGAGTATCTCAAGATTTGTTTAATTATATAATGACAATTGTTATTTGAGCGATTAATTCATATTTTTTTCATCTATGATTATATGCGCATGAATTATATGATATTTATAGCGTTTTTCTACGTCGAAAGAGTAGAAAATCGTTAGACTTGAATTACCACTATGCATTATGTGATCTTAAATTGTTCATGAATGTTTTATGCTTTCTTATGTGTTCACATTCATCAAAGAAATACAGGTAGGCCAAATATAGGAAAATGTTTAATTCTTGTTCGAAGAAAAGTTTTAAATATTGTAGGAACATTGATCTTCAATTATATACCTTGTCATTAATTATTCAAACCAATGTGTAAAATATGGAGTATAAGATGGATTCTAGATCCTAGCACATGCACATACATTTTATACACAAATCTTGCATTCTGTTTAGTTTAATTGAATTTGATAGTTTTACATAATTTGATATTTTTAGCTTTCTTAAGTAATTCAGAACACAAAAACTTAATTTTATTTGTTTTGGTTAAGGTTAATAATCTAAGATAATAAATTATCTTAATCATCGTAGGAATGATGCTTGGGCTCATAAGCTATTATATTACTTGTACGATCTGTATACTTGCAATAGCAATTAAAGCAACACCGGTACACCACTCATCCATAGGACATTCCGGCAAGGGAACAGGCAGTAACTCAATTGAGGAAGATATAGATATCAATGTTTTCAGACTGGCCTGGGCATCGACTCGCTCGACCGGACGAGAGACTGGGTCAAGGGTCAACTCGAAGTCGATCCGGACATTAATTAATATTAATAAAAATAAAAATATATATAAAATTTGGGTCCGGGTAAGTCAGGTTTCCCTAATCAACCTGAGTCATTGACCAAGTTTGACACGACTAGGTTTTAAATGTGACCCAACAGCCTGGGTTTGACAACATTAACAGATATAGCCCTGTTGGTGACGTGCCTTTTAATGGAGGGCAAGGAGTGGGGAGGGGAGGAGTGGGGTGGCCGTGGGGCAAAGAAGAAGAAGGACAGTTCTACATTTCTATTCTTTTTGTTTTTAATTTAATTTTTTATTTTATTGTAGGTAAAAATAATAAAATTACTATTTTACCCTTTTTATTTTTAGTCAAATTTAATTTTTAGGGTCAACTAATAGAAATTTGGATATTTTTCATCCAATTATCCTTCTAATGCAACTATTTTAAATGTTTGAGATTGTGGATAGTATAAAGGGAAGTTTGAGTAAAGTCTGCGAAAAAACATTTGGGACCGTGATAGCAATTTTTCCCAAGAAATATGTATTCTTGACATGCGATAATAGAGAAGATGAAAGATCTGAATCGCTGAATTCAAACTTTCTAAATTTGAAATAATAATGCTAACAAAAAAATTTCAACCTTAAGAATGCAAATATAAAGAACATAAGTAAATTGTATTCAAACAATTGAATAACATATATCATGAATCATCGAACTAATATAAGTACATTAATTAGAATGTTCAAGAACCGGGACAAACATGCATATAGTTTACAAATTCATACAGTAATCCTATTGCTTAAACACCATTTGCCCTTCTTGTTCTCTCTCTTCGGCTTTTCATTAGCTCAAATGAAATTATAACTTTGGAATATAATAGAGTAATAGAAATGTTATTTATGATACATATGGCTTTACTCAAAATGAACAACTTGCTATAAGTGTTTTGTATGTTTCATGTCTTACCAGGTTTTACCATGAATATTAGTTTCATTAGTGTTGCCCGCTAACATCATGTTTGAGTCCCATTTTACAACAAATAAATTTTTGAAACACATTTTAACCACATATTCTTAGTAAACTAATTTGACACTAAAAATATTGTTCATCTCACATTGTCGTTGAATTCTATAATTTGAGACAAACGATAAAAGAAATTTAATCTATTTTTATGGAATAGATGAAATATAAAATTAAGATAATATATTCTATAGAGCACCAAGATAACATTATTTCAAATTATTTTATATCAAAAAGTCTAGAATAGTTTGTCGATGTTAATCGATCACGTGCTCTAAAAATTCAAAAACCCCGTACATCCATAAAATAAATATTGAAAGAAACTTTATTTAGAAAAAAAATAAAAAAAAACCACAATTCTCAAATCATTTTTTAACTATACATATTTTCTGTCCACTTTTCAACCACTCGTCTTACTTCAAAATTTTTTTAAAAAAACATTTTTAAACACAACTTTTAACAAACAGACCATTAGAAACATTGGTCAAATGCAACTAAAACGTGAATATTGGACAAATAAAACGTGTGTTTAAAAACTTTCTTGTGAATAATTGGTAAATAAAACGTGAAAATTGGGCAAATGCAAATTGTACTCTGTTATTTGAAACATTGGTCCACTCCCTTGATGTTAGTTGGGAAATCCAAATATATAAATTGGAATGAACTCAATCTTGGTATAGGAAAATTCGCTTCTCTCCATAACTCGAAGGATGTCGGACTTTTATCGGAATTATCTTCAACTCGAATCATGCATCTACCATAAAAATACCCAGTTGTGAAAGAGAAATCCAGCGAAAACTAAAAACTTGCTCGAGTAATACAGAACCAAAACAAATGTACTTGCTCATTGACATTACAAATGTTCCAAAATTTCCTAGATGATCGATTACACAGCAAGGCCTTGTGGAGGAGCAGCAGCCAGTGCTTTAGGTTTTTGCTTCTCCACAACAATGGCTTGTGTGGTAAGAACCATTCCAGCAACTGAAGCTGCATTCTGCAATGCACATCGTGTCACCTTTGCGGGGTCGATAACTCCTGCTTCCACTAGGTTCTCATACTTGTCGATCATTGCATTGTAACCAATCTCCCACTCGCTCGCCTTCACTTTCTCCACTACTACCTCACCTTCGACCCCAGCATTCTCAGCAATCAAAGATGCAGGTGCCACTAGCGCCTGCAACCAATTCAATGAACATTTAAATTGTCAAGTTATCAAGTCAACTTCACAACATTTGGAGTATAGCTGGAACAGAAATTACTAGTGTAATTTTCAGAAATATGCATGATGTACCTTCTGTATGATATCAGCACCTAGTCGCTCATCTGTGTCTTCAAGCTTGTCCTTAATGGCAGGAACATAAGCTGACAAATGAACTAAAGCCGCACCACCACCAGGAACAATGCCTTCCTCAATAGCAGCAAACGTAGCATTCTTGGCATCCTCAATACGAAGCTTTCGGTCCTCGAGTTCCGTCTCTGTTGCAGCTCCAACTTTAATAACAGCAACTCCACCTGATAATTTGGCAATTCTTTCTGCCAATTTCTCAGAGTCGTAAACCGAATCAGTCTCAGCTAGCTCCTTTTTCAGTTGGGCGATCCGAGACTGTATTTCATCTTTTGATGCAGCATCAGCAATTATGGTCGTGGAATCCTTTGTGATGGTTACCTTTCTCGCAATACCCAATTGATCGATATCAGTGTTTTCAACAAGCAAACCTAGTTCGCTAGCTTGAAACTCGGCCCCTGAAAGATTGCAAGTATATTAAGACCTCAAATTATTGCTATTTGATTCAATAAAATGCATCAAAAAGGCATAAAATGACAAAGGCCAAGACACAGTAACTTGCCTATGCCTAAACCTTTCTCTTCACTCCCTATTGTATTGTAATAATTAAGGGAAATTACAGAGATTCACAAGTCATTGGGTTCCCAACCACTTTTTTGAACTGGTAGGGACCTAAACTGAACATTGTTCTAGCTGGATGGAACTGCCAATTTTTCCTTAAAGCAGTCACGTGCATTGAATGTGATGAGTTTTTTTAAGGTAATTATCACCACGCTCCAATTCCCTAAAAAAATGTTTATGGCAGGAAAAGGGAATGGTACCTTCAAGCCTCTTAAGTCTTTTCCTTTCTTCCTAAGGGTTTTTCCTAAGAAAAATAGAGTCGGTTGGACGAATATAATTCTCAAATAAGCCATCACTTACAAGCACACGATTCTCTGATGAAAATTTACAGCTCCCATCCAATGGAAACCAAAGTGCAATTCAACAATAAGAATTAAAGTTTGGTAACATAAAGTCAAAAAAGTAATTGGTTGCAGCCCCATGTGCTATATTTGTGAAAGCTTGAGAACCACAGCAGCTAATTTCCCATAACTATTTATATAAATGAAGGAAAATTCATAAAATGGCAGTATCTCAAAATGTAGCACGTGAGAAACCAGGGAAGAATAAAATACCAGTCAAAATGGCAATATCTTGAAGAACAGCCTTTCTTCTTTCTCCAAAACTGGGTGCTTTGATGGCAGCAACATTCAGGATTCCTCGCAGCTTATTCACAACAAGAGTGGCCAATGCCTCTCCAGTGACATCTTCAGCAATAATGAGTAGAGGTGCACGTAACTGAGTGGTTTTCTCTAGCAATGGAATGATATCCTTGATTGCTGAAATTTTCTGGTCAGTTACTAACACCCTTGCATTTTCAAATTCTACTATCAATTTTTCGGGGTTGGTAACAAATTGTGGTGAGATATATCCTCTATCGATCTGCAAGTCAAGAATGCACATGAGCGCATGGGAAAAAATGCAACCCTCAAAACCAACCATGCCAAAATGACGGAAGGGGACAATGTGAAATGGCAAGACTATTAAAAAAAGGTACAATAAGAAAAAACATTTTAAAATGCATCCTGACCTCCATTCCTTCTTCTACATCAACAGTAGTTTCAAATGAAGATGATGACTCAATTGATAGGACACCATCAGGTCCAACCTTGTCAACTGCATCAGCAATCATCGTTCCAATGATCTCATCGTTTCCAGCAGAGATAGTAGCAATGGCTACAACATGATGAAGAAATCAGTACAACAAATTTCTAGATAATGCTCGATAATAAATTGGAACCTGATCAAAACATTACCTTTGATATCATCACGACCCTTGATAGGCCTAGCTTTCTTTTCAAGCGCTTCAATCAAACCTTGCACAGTTTTATCAATACCCTTCTTAACAGAGACTGGATTTGCACCTGATGTAACACTCAATAGACCAAGTTTAATGATTTCACGGGCCAGAACTGATGCAGTTGTAGTTCCATCACCAGCAGAATCATTGGTCTTGCTAGCAACCTTCACGTGCAAATATATCAAACTTCAGGGTATAAAAATCAACCAGAAAATCAGAAAGTATATATACAATTACAATTCAGCAGGAAAAAAAGAAAGAAAGAATTAAGTGGGAGTGGACCACAGAAAATATTAAGAACTGACCTCCCTAATTAAAGAAGCACCAGCATTTTCCATGGCATCAGGCAGGTCTATTGCCCGAGCAATTGTCACTCCATCATTAACTACCTTAGGGGCACCAAACTCATCCAAGACAACATTTCGTCCTGCAAATTGGACAAACTCAATGAGGATATTGCCTTGGAACAAGTTGTGTTGGGATAATTACCTCAAACAAGTTCTAATTCTAATTAAATGCTTGTTCCATGTTTATGAAAAGGATTTTAATTAGGACTGTTTTAAAGTGTGGAAGACTCCTATTACAAAAAGGAATTAAAATAAAGATTAGGTTCTTTTTGGAATAAATCTTGTAGTTTCCTTTTAGCATTAGGAAAGGGTTTCTTCGAACTTGGTTGAATTGAAATTGGACTCTTCTATTTAGCAGTTGCTCCTATAAATAGATGATGTTATTCATTACTTTAGAGTATATTGACTAGAGAGCTTTGTAAGGAAAAATAGTAATCTAGCATCTTAATTTTCTTGTTTTCTTTATGGGTTATACAAAAAAGTAGAAATTGTTAGATGTAGCAAAATTAGGATATTTTTCATACAATGCTTGGAGGTTTGGAGAGGGTTTGAAGGGTTTGGTGAGTGAAATTCTACATAATTATAACAATTTATTATTATTATATAGTGAAAAAGCTTCAGTGATCCGTAAATTTTGGGATGTTTTATTTTCTTATTTGCTCAATTATTTTGAACATCAAAAGTTCAAGCACGTTAAAGGATAGAGAATAAATCTATAATTCCCAACGAGTTGGAGTAGTGGGCACCGCTAGTGAAGGAGTTACACCAATGGCCAAGAGCTCGTATAAACTTTTTTACATTATCTTTCTTTTTTTTTCTTTTCTTTTTTCTTTTTTTTTTTTTTTTAACGTGCAACAAGAAAGAAACTAAGGGACCATTCTCTTTGTATTTGGATTTTGAGTTTTGAATTTTGTTTTGAGTTATTGTTATGGTTGTTTGTTTTAAGATTGCTGAATACATGTTCTCTTTGTGATTTTGAAAAACTGCTTTCAAAAATAGAAAACTGAAAATTGCGTTTACTTTGTAATTTTCTGATATAATTATTTTGTCATATTTTATATGTAAAAAAATAATTTATTTGTTGAATTATATTAATTTTAATTTTAATGTCAATAAATCAATAAGTAAGCTATTCAACAAACATTTTTTTAATTTAGCAACTAACAAAACTTGAAATCTAAACCAATCAATATATATTGTCAAAGAAATTTTCATAACAATACATAAATTTAAAAATAAAAATAAATAATAGTCGAAAGCAATTAAAAGTTTAAAGAATAACTTATAAATCGACATGATTATAATAAGGAAAGATTAAAAATATATTTATATATTAGTATTCTATCATAAAATAAAAAATTTTAAAAATTCAGTGAATCCTCATTCAATGAGGATTCAATCCTTTCTCATTTCATACAGGACCGCGTT
The DNA here is from genome assembly GCA_963555705.1 of Ligustrum vulgare. Taxonomy (NCBI): domain Eukaryota; kingdom Viridiplantae; phylum Streptophyta; class Magnoliopsida; order Lamiales; family Oleaceae; genus Ligustrum; species Ligustrum vulgare. The sequence continues at coordinate 45,511,139 of OY743170.1, read as the reverse complement.
TTGGACCCAAAATGCGGTACTGTAATTTTAACATAAAACGCCCAAAATGAGAAAATCTCGTTTTGGGTTTTGTTTGTAATTTTTTTTTTTTCCAAAAATTCGTTTTCCAAAATACGTAAGTGAACCAGTTTTGAGTATTTTCGAAAATTGAAAATTCAAAATAACCTCAAAACAGTAAAGAGAACGAGGCCTTAAACCACTTAATACTGCAAGTTGTTTCTAGCATACAGGTAAAACGCTTGACAATGATCAACTTTTATATCACCCTTTTCGTGCAGTTCAAAAATTAACCCTAATGCCTATCCCTTAACATTATCATACCCAAAAAGAAAACATAAGTAAATAATAATAGTCTCAGAGTAAAATAAATGATTAGTCACTGAACTTTAGTTGTGTAACACTTTACTAATCAAACTTCAAAACATTACTCAAGGCTCGGGATGGCAAAACGGCTCGTCGGATAGGGCCGCTCGGGCTAAGCCCGGCTCGTGGCTTGAGATTTGAAGTCAAAGCTCGAGCCGAGCTTTTTTTTGAGAGCCGGGCTTTGGCTCGGCTCGAACCCAAAAAAACCCGCTAAAAAAGCTCGATGGGAGCTTGAACAATGAATTTCGACCACGAGTTCGACTCAACTTGCTATATATACACATTTTCAAGAAAAATTTTATGAATTTTTGCTATAAAAATAAGAAAAAAAAGTAAAAGATCGGGACTTGGCTCGACTCGGTTCGAAAAAAGCTTGAGCTAAAGCTCGAGTCGAGCCTTATTTTTGGGGACGAACTCGGCTGGACTCGGGCCAAAAAAAACTCGACCCCAAAAAGCTCGAGCCAAGTTCGAGCCTTGATCTTCGGCTCGCGAGCCGGCTCGTTGACATCCCTGCTCAAGGCTCGCTCGCTCAAGTATCTTAGGCATAACTTATCCACCACTAAGATAGAAATCATTTGAAGCCTTTGATGAAACTGTCTATGTCTATGTGTCGGATGAAAATCTGATTTGTTAAAATACTTCTAGTCAACAACTAGCCCTCCCAAAATGTCCCTAATTTAAACAATTGGAAACTTTATTTAGCGGTTGAAAGAATTAACAAAAGTTCAATAAACAGCTAAAAATATGTGGTGATCATTCATTTTACTCAATAGTCTCATGATAGATTGAAGGATTCAGAAAACGTGAGCTTATACTAAAACATATACTGGTGGAGATATTCAGCTATAATTCAGCAATTACCCCTGGGACCAAGAGTGAGACCAACGGCATCTGCGAGCTTATCAATTCCAGCCTGAAGGGCGGACCTTGATTTCTGGTCAAATGCTATTTCCTTAGATGCAGCCGTCACCACAAACCGGTTCTTAGCTTGCTTAGAATTGAACTTGTGCCCCTGCTGCAATTGGTTCAATCTCCTATTCTTCAATCCCCCCTACACCAATAAAACCCAAAAATTAGACACATAATCAAAAACCCATTTCAACAAACGGGGAAAGGAAAAAGAGCAAAAGGCAGTACTTGTTTGGAAGGGGAGGGCAGGATAGAGGTTGTGGAAATAGCATTTGCAGATGCCATTTCTGGATTTCCTTCCAATGGGATCCTTGGAGGGATTTCTTCGGCGGGGGAGGAGTAGATAAGGAATGAAGTGTGCAATGAAATGAATTCGAGGAACGAGGCTTTGCACTTGGTGAGTACAGTTAACGAATAATTTAGGGCTTAATAATGTGTGAGGGGGATTCTAGAAGAATCGTTTAGTTCGAGAACCGTTGAGAGATTGTACATTTTTTTGACCGCTTAGGGGGAGTAAGTGCATGTTCAATTATTCTCAAATTTTGAAATGCTCTTTATTTTTTAATCCTCAAGTTTTCATTTTAAGAAACTCTCTATTTAACATTTTTCTATTATTAAATGTATTAAAAAAAATTCAATTTTCAATATTTCTATATTAACTTTCTTTATTACATATTAATGTTACACACGTACGATGCACGACCATTTGTTACACCCGTGTAATATACGATCATTTATTACTCACATATATTGAATTTATATGTTAACATGTGAAATGAATATTTAATTAAAAATAGGAAACGAATGAAGACAATTAATTACAAAAAAAGTACATTACACACATACCTTAATTTTTTTTTATATGTTTATCGTTTCACGAATTCCTTTAAATATTATAATTTGAATTGATTTAAAACTTAAAATGGAAAAGAAAAATTACTTTTAAATAGAATTCGTAATAAGTAAAAAAAATATATATGTGTGTGATATACGCTCAAAATCTTATTAAAATTAAAATTAAAATGGAAAGGAAAGGAAAAATAGATTAATAGACGTTCTTATTTCATCCTCTTTCATTTTCTATTTTTAAATAAATATATTTATGTGATATTGAAAAAGTTTTTATTTGTTATTTTTAAGAATTTAAAAAATAAAATATTATTGATTTTCAAGAGGGGAAGACGAATCAAGAAATTTCGAGACCGGAAAAATGCAAATATTTAAAAATCTGCATTCGATTGGATTATTTTAAATCTGAATTTTGTCCAAAATGAATAATAAATAGTGAATTAATATTATTAATTACCATTTTAGAAAATGTGTTTTAGACAAGAAAATGGGCCAATACCTATTTTTGGGAAGTGCTCCCCATTTATATATTACGTTTTTCTCTTGTGAACATATTTAGTCCTTATTTGAGCCCTCATTATCTACAAAATGAGTTTTATAATAATGATTTTCTAGAGAATGTATACTTAAACACCTGCTTGAGACTCATTATTTCAAATAATGTAGTTCGTAATAGTAAATTTTGGTACAACGAGTTGTTAAAAATTATGATTTTTTTTTTTAGTGTATATGTAGATTTTGTATTCACGTTTATCCAGATTTTGCATTCACATTTTGCATACATCAATTTTGCATTCACACTAATCCACTTTGCATTCACATTTGACATAAATATATTTAATTTTATGGAAATTTACTATTTATAGAAACAAAAATGGACGGGAAAATGGTCAAGAATTGTTTTTAGGAAGTTCTCAACTTTTATGTATTACTAGTATTTCACCCGTGCGGTACACGAAAATTATCGTATAAAATTATTATATAATAGCTACTGAAAGATGGATATTTTAATACTTCATTTTTTTATGTGACATTTTATACAATATTATATATTTTTATCTATTCATCACTTTACAATTAGTTGATAATACAAACATGACCTCATAATCTTTAACAATAACTTATTAATTAAATGAATTTTTTTCTCATGTATTTAATCAAGCTTAGGCAGATGAAGTTCTCCACCAAAGCATATATGTAGGGAACAACAAAAAAAAGTTTGCGCTTGTCTTCTTGACATTGGGCGAGTACTCATCTATTCTAGAATTGCCAAACAAAAACAGTCCATGAATTATCTGCACAATTTCCACAACCACAAAATCTTTCATTGAGAGCACATTCGATTCTTTCAATAACAATTCAAGGCCAAACTCTTAAAGCACACGCCACTAAGAATTCTACTCGATTTTCCCTCACTATTTGCACATACTCGTGTTTTGAAAAGAACTTGAAGATAAAGGACCTCATGTTATAAGATCTAATTGTTATGAATGTCTCTAGGCAATTTAATGGTCTCTTTAACCGAAATGTGAACCAAGGCATTTTCTGGTTCTAGTTAAAAGACCTTCTCCCCAACACAGACTGACAATTTAAAAAAAAAAAAAAAATTAAACCCAAAGCAAAAAATGAAAAAAAATTAAATTCAAATCATTATTTCACAAACACGCATAATTTTCCTTTTTTATGCGCTAATGGATATAATTTCAAAAGCAAGATACTGGGAAAGTGATTATATAATTTGCGACAAACTGGACAGCGTGACACGTGAAAAATGTCCATAGCTTTGACAAACACCAGAAGCGTGATATAAGACCACGCGCTGCATATAGAGGAAATCCCATAAATCCAAGATTATAAGAAAAATATAAGGCACATGATAAATACTATCATAATAAAATAAGGGGAGTACCAAATATGGATCAAATCTTTTTTGACTTCCAACAAAGAAGATCCAGCCGTCCTCACTCCTATTATGGTCCATGTATTTTGGACTTCTAATCCTAGCAGTGATTTCCAGTCCCCATATTTTATATATATAATAATTAAACAATTTCCTAGATTTTGATAATAGATGTGAAAATTAGTTTAAATTTAAATATATTTGTTGTTTGTTATGTACATGTTGACATAAGTTATTCCATGCATGCCTTGCATACTACGTCTGCATAAATGAAAGAGCTTCATCAATGGAAATACAAATGGTCTACCACGAGATCCAATAAGAAAAGCTTCAGTTATGTGTTCAAAACAAATTACCCGAGCAGCTTCGTTGGCAGCACTTGGTCCACAATGCAATTTTTTTCCTGCCTCCCTCAGACATTAACAACTGCTCCACAGATTTCATCACCATAATCAAATTGTTCTCCTATCATTTCCAGCAGCTAATATGAAATCAAAACAGTGAAAACACAAAACCTTATTTACAACAGATAACTGGTTTCAAAGCAATTACAAATAGAGAATGAAAAACTCCAAGTCATACTATGGAAATATCCATTTTCAAATTCTGATAAAAGATTGATCAAATTTCAAGCAATAAATAGAGATTTAACAAAGATAAGCCAAAACACCTAATGGCTCATCATTGGAGCAGCTGAATGAGGTGGCAATGGGCAGTTTCGTGTTCAGCAACGGTTGCTTCAGTTCTCCCACGTTCCAGGAGTGAGTGATGAGTTTGCTATGTTTCTACGTTTTTCTATAGCCAGAGTTAGTTTCTACATATTGCACCCACTAAACTAATATCAGGTTGAATCCCATACATGTAATCTCAAAAAGTTGAATGTCTACTTGAAAAGAGATGATACCAATTGAAGTGAGAAAATAATTAACTTAAACAGACTTTTTTTCTTCCTGTTCACTTACCGCAAGTGCAAGGGTCGCGCAAGTAATAAAGTGGATGTAAGTCCAAGTATCGATCACACAGAGATTGTTGTAAATTGTATTTTAGATTATTAACCTTAACTGGAACAAGAAAAGTTTTGAATTTGAGAATTTTTAAATTAAAAAGTAAGACTAAAAGAAAACAAGATAATTTGATTTGTTAAACGATGAGATGAATATGTTAGAATTATGAATCCACATTAATCATATGAACCATGTATTTGACTTAAACATTTAATAACAAGGTATGAGTATTGAAAATCTGTGTTCCTATAGTTGTTTATATCCCCTTTCGAACGATGCATAAACACATTTTCCTATAAGAGACGAACCTATATTTCTATGACCAATTCAAACATGTAGAAAAGCATTAACCAATTATGAACACTTTTTAGGATAACACGAAGCATAGGGGTATTTCTATCCCCTATCGGACATCGTGACAATTATTCAATGTCAAATAAATTCCTACTCTTTCGAACATAGAAATCTATCACAAACATCAATAATTATGCATCTCTAATTCAAAACCAAACATGAAACTTTGATTTCATTCGAATCCTTTATGGAAGATGAGTAAATTCCTAGATCTAAGATGTGAACAAAATTCTACCCATAATGATGTATACATAGGGAAAGTCGTGTGCAATGAAAAATGCAAGCACGACTTGGGGAGGGGTTTTTTCCTTATTTAACTAACATAACAAGGAAATTATATACTCCATCTGACTGGTTCCGGGTTCGAATCCCTCCACAATCATAGATGAGAATAAAAACATAATTAATTGCATCAAACTCATAAATTGCATAATATAAATGTAAAGTCAAAACATGGAATCAATAAAACAATGCTTCATCACAATTCTAACAATAAAATTTCTAGCCTAGAAACATGACACAAGATAAATTGCAACAATAATTGGAGTTAATCATCCTTTTCATCATGTTGTAGAAGAATCTTCAATCATGCGTCAATTGGTTCCTTGAGAATTCGACTTGCGATCGCATGCCTTTGCAGGTTAGCTTCAGTCGCCGATTTTTAAGGTCATGCGACCGTGCAGTATAATCAGGCACGATCGCGGGATTCTGCTCTGAACTGTAATTTTCTTCTTTTAAGTGCTACAAGTTGGTCCCTGTCTTTTAATTGCATAGTAAGTCCTCCAACTTTCGATTGATACAATTTAGTCCACGAACTTCTGATTTCTTCTTCGAGTATTCTTACAATTGAGACCTTTATTTACTTCATCAACTCTTGATTTGTATACTATGATACTTTTATCATCAAATTGCTTGATTCTAGCTTCAATTCCATTGTTTTCCCAACTTTGGAGTTATTCCTGAAATATAAAAAAATACAACCAAAATAAATAGCAAATATTCTTGAACAAACAAATAAAATCCTACATTTAGGATAGAAATAAGTCTATAAAACATACTTATCACTTACAGTTGTTGTCCGAAACTATAGTGAAAGGAAGCTTACCATGAGTCAAGAAAATTAAAATATTTATGATTTATCTATCAAAAGTTATTAATTATGCTTAACTATATATTACTACTTTTATAGAAATGAAAGAATCGTTTTCTCTTCCCTCATCCATCCCTTTCCCCTCTCCTTTTCAATTACTAAGTCCACAAATCAATGATAACCTAGCACCTCCACAACTCAGTTTAGCAGAGAGAGAGAAAGAGAGAGAGAGTACTAAAAAATGGATAATCTTATACCGAAGTGGGGCAAAAAAAACCAGGAGAAAAGAATTGCAAGTTGTAGTTAAATCGAATATCATAGAATTCCCAAAACAATAATAAAACACTTAATTACAAAGTCCAGAAGATGAACCGATAAAATGGTGCAAAGGAGTGTCGTTATGGTAATCTTAATACATTAATATCACAATGAAATCGAAGCATAAATAATGAATTCTTATGCATTCAATTTCCAAGACCATATTTGCAAGCTCTAATGAAATCGGAGCATATATACAAAGTATAACATAAAAAAATATGGTGGAAACCTAATGCTAGATTATGTTTGCTATAGATTGGCCTATTAAATAGGGCATTTGACATCAAATTATGTGTATTAGTTTCTTCATCAACAAAATTCAATTTTTATGAAAATTAACGTTTTGAGGCTTCGAGCACTTCTTAACATGAATTTTGCAACATAAATGTACAGTCTGCTATTAGAATAAAAAGTTCTTACCAAATTTCTTTAATGATCAATCATCATAGCAACCAACCTAACCACAAAAGCAATCCCCTCCGGAAGAGATAAGCATGTCTGAAATTGCACGTCAAAATAAATTACTGGATTAATAATTTTAAGAAAGTTGAGCTATCAATCACAATTTCCTATTGAATTACAAAAGCTTTAGTAAACTTCAAACATCAACCTTAGTGTCTGATAAGGTTTAACAAAAGCTGCAAAATTCATTTTAAGAAGTGCTGAAAGCCTTAAATCATTAATTTTCATAAAAACTGAATTTTGTTGATGAAGAAACTAATACACAAGAATTGATGACAAATACCCTATTTAATAAATAGGGCAATCTGCTATTAGAATAAAAATGTTTTATCAAATTTCTGTAATGATCAATCATCATAGCAATCAACCCAACCATGGACATTCAATACTAAATATAAGAAAAATACCTCATTACCCACAGATATTAAATACTTAATAAGAAAAATATTAAAACTCCTTGAGCAAAAACCACTAAATAATTTACCAATAACGATAATTAGCAAAAGCAAGCACAACATTCACACTTATTTAACAAGATAATAGCAAAACAAACATTGACATAGCAATAATAATAGATGTGATCAGACTTTTACACTTTAAAATCTAGAATAGATTAAAAAGTTAAAAAAAAAAAATGATATAGAAATAACAATAGACGTGCGCATCTTAGATGTGCGGATCTTTAAGTGTTGAGTCTTCATGTTATATTTTTTTATTCATCATGCACATGAATATTATTATACTATTAAAAAGTCCAAAGGGATTAAATTTATATATTTTTTAGTTCAAGAGTTTTTCACACTAAATTAAATGAAAATATAAAAGAATGCACATAAAATATAGTAACTTTGAGTAAATCTCAAATATAATGAAGTGCCTCCACATATATGTTGTTACTTTGTTTATAAATATAGGGTAATTGAAAAGGATAACGTTAACAATAAAAATTTAAAATATTTTCTCTTAAAAAGAAAATTACTATTTTAATTTAAAATATCACTGTTAAGAGATGAAAAAGAAATAAATTTCTATAAATAGTGTTTTGACCCAGTTTTTAAATCAATTTTTTTTAACAGAACCAAACATTAGATAAGCTTAGTGTCTATACATATTAAACCGATCACGAATTCCATGTGGTCAAACAATGATTTTCTTTTGATTTTCCTTACACTCTCATAGATGATGACAACCTTACTGCTTTCTCTCATATCCTGAGGTCTTTCCTGTTGATATGGTTTATAAACATGTATAAATTGCATTTTTCCACACAAGGCAGTTAAGATTAGACAAGTAGGCATGACAGACCAAGAATAATTAACAAAGCATTAGGGATTTCAATCAACAAAGCTTATACTATTTTCATTCTATTTTTCTTTTATTTAGACGACTTTTTCTTTTAATATTTGTCTTTTACCATCTTTCTGCAGAACTTTTCATACTGGCTTTCTATATGATCCCTATAGCGAGCTTTAGGAGGCAGCTCTCAACTCAATTGAGTTTAGGGTACCAGGTTCAAATAACACATCAGACTTAATTACCTGAGTCATAAAAGCTTAAATAGAAAAGTTTTAGTGCTTATGTGTAAGTCCACTCTCCGTACTTGCTTTCTAATTGACCCATGTAGTGAGCTTTAGGTCGCAGCTCCCAACTCAGTTGAGTTTAGGGTACTAGATTCAGAGAACCTCTCAGACTTAATTACTCAAGTCAAAAAGGCATTTGAAGAGTAGAATAAAACCTTCAACATTTTTTTTTGTTTTTATACTGGTTATGGTTTATACTAGTTCATTAAAACCCCTTACACTAAAAATGCAAAATTAAAAATTTCAGACCCTCAACCCATCAATGCCTACTCATACTAATATTTCCACCCTCAAACTGCTTATTGAGCATTTTGGTTCTACATTTCAGGTCGGGATCTAATTTCCTAAGGGTTGTGATTTTTCAGTCAATTTTATGTTCAAAGTGCACAAGTTTACCCCCACAAGTATCAGGCATCTCCCTACACAAGTTATTATTCGAAAGTGGCTATGTGCTCAAATTTGATAAAAGTCTGACATTGATGAATGTTAAGAAAATTTTTAGTTCACATGTTGCCCAATTTTCTAACAAAAGTACAAAAGTCAATTCAAATCATGTTATAAGTAATAAATAAATCAACAAAAATTTTCCCTTTTTTATGGTTTTTCCAATTTTCCAATTTTATGAATTTTTTGTTAGAAATTAATATATTTTCATTATGTGGTCCATATTACATATCCTGGTTAAATTGGGTAAACTGGTGAATTAATAAAAACCTGGTTTAATTAGAAGTATTTCCTATTAATACTATAACTTTGATGGACGGTTGAGATTAAAAGACAATAGGAAATTCGGCCCATCTCTCTACCTATATAATATTGAATTCGAATTCCATCATTGGAGTTCAATCTTATGAAACACAATTAAAGGCTTAGGTTAAGAGAGAGAAAGCGAATTTCAGATCAATATTTTCTTCATGATTCAATTAAAGTTGTGACAGGATCTCATAACTAGGGGTGAACGCGGTCCGGTTTGGACGGTTTTTGACATATTTTCAAACCAAACCATTTCAAGCGGTTTGGCATTTTCTCAAACCAAACCAAACCATTTCATTTTACAAACCAAACCAAACCATTTTTTGCAGTTTGGTTCGATTTTAATTCGCGGTTTTTACCTATCGACATAATATAATATATTTTAGACGTTAAATTAACTCATATATTTTAATATAAAGATAAAATAAGTTAATATATAAGCAAATACGAGAATTAATAATGTTAGATGTTAAATTCATTCGAATTTGTTTTCAATTCAAAATAAAAACATGAAGTTAAAAAACAATTGTAAATTTGTAATTGCATTTTATTTGTTCTCTAACTTCTTTCCGAACAAACATGATAGGTCATTGTCATCAAAATTCTTAGAAAAATCACTATTCTAAGACATACCATAGCTAGTCATTCTTTTTTGCTTTTTATTTGAAACCATATACGGATATTTTTCTTGCATAAATGTGTGATATGATTTGATAAAGTACAAAGACCGCAATTATTAGTACGATGCTTATACAATTTTTCACAGTAATAATATTTTGTCTTGGCTCTCTTCTTGCTAGCTTATCTTTGTTGTCCAGATTCTGAAATTTAACAAGGAGTAAATTCTAAGAAAATAAATAAAATAATCGAATGATTTTGCTTGCAAAGAAAGTTAAAGAAGTGATATTCAAATTCTTACCCTGATTCGAACCTTCTGATATAGATCGAAACATCTTCCATGACTCTCTAAAATAAAATCAAATGCAGGAAGAAATTGAAAGTACACCTATCACCTCTGTCTATTATTATAAGAATCTAATTGATATTAGTGAAGAGGAACTTGGAAGTTGGAAGGAAACGAGGAAGACGAATGAAAACAGAAAATTAATGATTGAATTAAGAAGTGGGAACGTTTTTTGTTTGAATCTCTATTAAATGAGCTTTTGAGGTTGGAGTATGTGATTTAAGGATGGTGTGGGTTATATGTTAATGGGATTTTAGGATTGGAGTATGTTGTTAAAAGGTGGTATGAGTTAAAGGTTAATCAGATTTTGTGGTTAGACATTAGACAATAACTTTTTTAAAAAAAAAAAAAAAAAGACAAGAACTTTTATTCATTAGATAAATTTGAAAATTTTTGAGAAAAAACTCTAAATTTAAATGAATAAAAATTAATTTTTTAATTAAAAAATTTAGCGATTTGGTTTGGTTTAAGCGGTTTTTAAAAATTGAAACCTAAACCAAACCATTTTGAAACGGTTTGGTTTGAAAACATTGGCGGGTCCACGTGGAACCGAACCAACGGTTTCGATTCGGTTTACGGTTTGACGGTTTTTTTGTGCAACCCTACTCATAACTATCTGCATTATTGCTATTAATTATGGTATGTTTTATGATTTACAGTAATTAGTTTTTATGGTCAAGATCCTGAATAGAATCATGTTTAAATCTATATGTTCTGTATTAAGATTATAGATTACATGTGCTATCAGAGCGATGTTGGACTATAATAATTAATTCAATGAATGAATAAATCAGCCAACATCACGTTGAATTATCAGATATGTATGTGTATGGATTAACACTATTCATATTTTCTGAATGGGGTTTTTAGTTAAATAGGTTTGGTATGTAATAAGTTTAGTAAAATAGATCCCTCAGTTGAAATGTCAAAATTATCCTTAATGAAAAGGACTGTTTAATTTGCAGGGTATATCCCCAAACTTAGTCAGGTTGATTTAATTCAGTGTTTCTGGTTATATTTATATTTTTTAATCTTTTAAGTTCTTCTAAAAATGTTCTATATTGTAATAATTTTTCAAAAGTTTTAGGATGATCATTTTTATTTATATATCCTAACATTATTCCTTCTGATACTTCTTCTTCTATATCTTCGTATTCTTCTATAATTTTATGAACCGTATTTATATTTTTTGCTGTTTCAACAGAATTAAATTCTATTCTATTTAGGATTGCATAGTCAATATCTTCGTATATTTCTTTTAGTTTAGTTTGTCCAACAGAATGTATATTTTTAGACTTTTCAACAATAGTCGATAAAAATGAAATTTCTTTATCATTTAAATATAGTTTATATTCACAGTTATTAGATGTTGATGTTTGTAAAGTATTCATAGATTATTGGGTTGGTAAATTATTCTATAAAATTTTCTGGTATAATTCCATTATTTGGTCTAGTAACATACAATAATCTGCAATATATTGTTCGTATTTTTCTAAAAGTTTATTGTATTCTTCAGAAGATATATTTTCATTTTCCATTTGATGTTTAATATATTCCATTTTATCTCTTAATTTTTCTAAAAGATTATCTAGTCCTTCTATTGTATACCCTGGCATTTAGGTTTAGACTGTATTTGTTACTATTTTATTTTCTAAATCTATTTTAAGTTGTAATATATCAGAACAATCTATAATGTATTGATCATGATTTTCTAAAAGTATATAATATTGTTCAGATGATTCATCCATATCTATTAATTGAGATATAATGTTATCTATTTTTTCCGTTATCCTATCTAACAAATTGTCTAATCCTTCAATAGTATATCCAGGCATTATAAATACAAAGATAAATAATTTATAAAATTTCAAGTAATTTTTCAAACTCTATCAATGTTTGAGAATTGATAATATCTATATCAGTCATAATATCTATGCTTGGTTCAAATGGTATATTATATTTTGAAATACTTTTCTTTTTCTTTTCTAATTTATCAATTATATCTTGAATATTTTGTACCATTATAGATCTTACAGTACCTCTAGCAAAGTTTTCTATCAAATTTTCTTTAAAACTTTTTAATATCTCTTGTGATGCATATATTTGCTCTTGGTATCCTATTTTATCAATTTCATTTTCATATTCAATACCTTTTTTACTTTTGATATGCTTTTGAACTTTATATGGACCTCTTTTAGTTCTGGGTTTTTTCATGATATAATTACTATTATTCATGATATTAAGATTTTCAAAAACTGGTAAAGAAAGATTCATCCCTTCCATCACTGTCATAATCTATTACAGGGTCATAATCATTATCACTGCTAAACACATATCCTAAATATAATTCATTATTTATTTCAGTATTATCACTATCAAGCCAAAAATAAATAATTGATTTTGTAATTTCTAATCCTAATATTCTTTTTAATGTTGGAAAGATAACTAACAAACATGGCATATACACATGATATAACTTTTTTATTTCATTATTAGGTCTGGTAAACTTTTCATACATGAATAAAGGTTCAATTATGCTATGGTGTTCATCATTGTAAGGACTGTTTTGATAATTAAATTTAATAATCCTGAATTCTGTCATGTTAAAAAACTCTTCTTCCTCCTAATTCCGTAAAGATAGATATATTAAGAATACTAACCTCTTTTCCTGTTCTTAGTACCTTTGTATTTTCCTTCTATTGTTAGTGACCTTCAGGCTTATAGGTTTCTGCTCCACACCCTTCAATGGCTTCCTGCCTTCACGGGTTACTAGCTGAACCTGGTTGCCTTCACTGTATAACGTTTTAGATGGAAAATATTTTAGGACAGAGTGTAGGGAGTTTTCTTAATAATATATCTTCTTCTTGGAAACAGGATTTAGAAGACAAGAATTTAGAAACTCATCATAATTTGATAAGTAGATTGAGATTTTATTGATAATATGAAGATTGAAACAAGATTGATAAGAGAATTTTTCAAAGACAGAAGATTTTTGGCTTTCTCACAAACTGAGTGCTCAAGTGAGTTCTGCCTTTCAACTAGCCCGGAGGCCTCTATTTATAATACTACATTGGACACAATTACATCATTGCTTACATCATTGTCCTAACAATTTTACAACTTTTTTCACCTAAGGACACACCTGTCCCTCTATTATTTATTACATCACATGACCCTTACATTATAGGGACACTTATCCTTCTCTTTTTTGGTCTTGGTATGGCCCCTACATTATTCTGCATTGTTGAATTAAAGTAGATCTATTGAATATCTTCCACTTGTCCATCAATTTATTGGCATGTGAAACAGGTCCATCAAGTAGCTTCCACCTGTCCATCAATTCCTTTGGCATGTGGGGCAGTTCCTGGCTATGCACGCCTCTTGCAAAGTGGCAAAACTTCCATGGATTTGATGAGTGTCAAATTTATTGATATATTCTTGCAGGATTGTTGATTTTTCTTTTCCTCCATTAGTGAGGAGGGTCCATCCATTATACTGGCATATGCACTTGAATTTTTTCTCATACAAATTTTTGGCAATGTTGTAGAGAACTTTGATTCCCAACACCCTTCGGGATCTAAACCATGATCTTGTAATGTTTGGTACTGGCTTGGTATTTTTTCCAACTTCAATTTGAAAATTTCGAGCAACATACCCAATTGTGATAATATGCTCAGCAGGATAATATATCCTTCCATCAATTTCAGGACTGATTGAATAAAATTTTAAATATATGGATCTTCCTTGAGCAAACTTTGAAATTTCTCCTTTTAGTAAATCATCAAATTTTTCGATTTCTTTTAGATCTTTTCCTGGATAGATAAGATCCAAGAATCCATAATCAGCTGCCATTTTTGTCATGACGGGGTCTCCTCCCTGTGTAACGATCAATCGTGGGTATACATGGTCCCAGACGAAATGTAATAGCAATCACATTCTTGAAGTTCATATATAACTTCAACAGTGGTTTTATATTCGTTTTCTTTTGGTAAAAAAGGGGAATCATCTTCTTCTTCAGGACGAATTCTGACTACCCTTGTATGTTCATCTTTGGCATTGATTGTGATTTTTCGAGGACTGGCTTCATTTATAACAACTTTTTTGGGACTTGGTTCATCTCTTTTAATTATTGGTCCACCACAGCTTCCAGAAGATGTACCTGTTTGTATTTTTGGTATAACCTGTTTGGTATCAGCCTGTTTGGTAATCAACGATTCAAACTGAGATTCAATCTCAATTATGTTATCGCTCAATTCTTTAGTATAATTGTGATGAAATGTTGAGATTTCCATCAATTGCTTGAAACTTCCTTGGAGAGTTTCTGCAAGTTGTTCAATTCCAAGCTTTATATCTTCAGCTTCCCCCATGAGGAAGTTCATTCGCTTTTTGGCATCTATTAGGGATCTTTTGATATTATCCATCTGCAAATTCAATATTCCTGCTTAAAAAGTCCGCAAGATAATTATTAACACCTTTAATATAAACTATATTAAAATTATAAAATGCCAAATAGGCTTGCCATCTATGGAGCCTTCTATATTGAGGTTCTTGTGGTAATTTATTTTTTACTAAACCTGCAACTTGAGAATTATCAGTTTCAACAATGAATTTCTTAGATAATAAAAACAATGAAAACTTCTTTATTCCTCTGATGATTGCTAACAGTTCTTTCTCATGAGTGGTATAATTTATTTCTGCTTGATTAAACGTTCCACTTGAATATCTACAAATTTCATTAAGATCTGTTTTTAATATTGCTGCCCAATACTTATCCGAGGCATCAGTATTAACTATCAGATTATCTTTTTCATCTGGTAATCTTAATTTTGACAAATTTTTACATTCTTCTTTTAGTGATTTGACAATTTCTGTATGTTCATCACTCCATCCTTTGGTATTTGTTTTCCTGAGTAAAACTTGAATTTTATGTCTCTTTTTTGATAGATTTTCAATAAATCCTTCTGCATAATTTAAACATCCTAAAAAATTTTGTATTTGTTCTTTTGATTCTAATTTGTTTGGAAAACTTTCTATCTTTTTAGATATATGGGTTTGTAATTTTATCCCTCTTTTATCTATTGATAATCCAAGAAAATCAATTTCTTGTTTTTCTATTATAGCTTTATTTTTTGAAAGAACAATTCCTTCTTTTTTGCATTCATTTATAAATTTAATTAAATGGTTTCTATGTTCTTCTCTATTATTAGAACATATTAATATATCATCTACATAGACAATTAAGAATTCATTGAATTTTCTAAATATGTTATCCATTCTTCTTTGATATATTTGTGGTGCATTTTTTAAACCAAATGGCATAACCATCCATTCATACTTACCTTGAGGTGTACTAAATGCTGTATATTGAATACTATCTTCTTCCATTTTTACTTGTCAAAATCCTGATTTGCAATCAAATTTAGAATAATATTGTTTTCCTTTTACAAGATTTATTAGTACCTCTTTATTGGGTAAAAAGTATCCGTCAAATTTAGTATATTTGTTTAATTCTTTATAATTTATCACCATTCTAGCTTTTCCTCTTTTTTTGTTCAAAATGTTTCATGACCATAAATGCTGGACTACTATGGGGTCCATTACTAGGTCTGATTAATTTTTGATTAAGTAATTCTTTTATCTGAGTTTTAAACTCTTGTGTATCTTGTATGGTATACATCATTGGTCTAACTCTTATAATAACATTTTCTGTTAATTCTATTTTAGCTTTTGGATGATGTGGTTTCCAAAATAATAATGGATTTTCTCCACAAATTTTTTCTAGTTGATCAATGATTTTTTCCATATTTGTTTGTATGTTTGTTTTTAAGGCTTTTTTATACATTATTCTTTTATTTTTTATTTCATTTTGTATAATTGGTTTTTTCTCCCATTTATCACCACGCTGTGTTGGCTGAACTCTGTAAGGTCTAAATTCTCGTGGTATTTTTAGTAAATGTGCACAAGGTGTTTGTAACATTACCATGTAATTATTTTGTTTATAATATTGAAATTGTTGTATAAAGTCATTTCCTAGTAATATATCACATTCTAATTTGTTATAATTATATACTTTATTTACAACTATTTGTTTACTCCCAAGTATTATATCAATTTTATCAGCACTATTAATTATATGAGTACTTTCTCCTGTTACTCCTGTAATTTTTATTTTTCCATTAGTATTCCATGATTTTATTAAGAAGCGTTTGAATATTGTTATATCACTTCCCGTGTCAATTAATGCACATGTTGTTATATTTGTTTCAACAATTGTAACTTGTATATAAACGGCTAATAGAAAACTTATTTGGTTATTCATTTATTCAGCCTTTCTACATAGTATAGTTTGACCATTATGAGTTATATATAATCCTTCACGTTTTATACTATAATCTTCTAGTCCATCTAGAAAGCTCGTACATAATAATACATGAGGGTTTGTCATACTACTATCTACATGACATGGTACTAAGAGATTTATTCCTCCTATTTTTATTGGTACTTTTACTTCAAGTTCAGTCATATGTATTTGTCCATCAAAATTTATATATCTATATGGATTGGTTCTATGAGATATTAGTCCTTTATTTCTATTTGAAGCTATATGACATTCACTAGCTCCTGTGTCAATTAATATATTTGATCCTTTTATATGTTCTATTCCATTAAAATATTCACCTTCTATTTTCATATTTCCAGCATTTCTATTAAGTTTTATTTCTTTTATATTACTAGTTTCTCCTAATTGTTTTCTATTAGGTAAACTTGCTGATCTCCTAATTAATCTACCATCTTCAAATGTTATGTTATTATTAGGGTATTCTTCTTCTCGTAACTCAATGATTTCTGGTTTATTTTTTGTTATAGTAAGATCATAATTTCTTGGAACTAAACTTATTTGTTTATCTGGTTCTACAGCTTTACCAAAATCTTTACATTCTTTATGAATTTCAATATATGGTTTTTTAGAATAAATGTTTCCATAATTAGAATTAGTAAATGTGTATAATGCTCTATATTCTATAGTCATAATTTTATCTCCTGGTTCCATTATGTCATCCTTATGTAATTTGAAATGTAGTCCTAAAACTTCATTAAAGTTTCTATCTTTTAACGATATACAATATTTTGGATAACATGTAAATATTAGCTTCTTATATGCTAGATTTCCTTCCACTGTTCCTAAATGACTATCTTTTAAATTTATAATTCTTCCATCATGTAAACTTACAGTCAAAGGCGAATTTAATCCTTCTCTAAATAGGGATTTAAACATTATTTGGATACCTGCTAAGTAAACATATTGAATCTTTTCACTTTGTTTTCTATTAATCTTTGTTAATAATTCTGCAACTGTATTTTTTGTTAAAAGATTTAATTTGTGTGTTCCTTGAGTGGTTCTAACATCTATTGCTCTTTCAATTTTATGATATTCATTTATTGCTACTTTTTCTCTTTTCCATATTATGTCTAATATTTCCCATTTTCCTATTTTCAAATCTAAAGATAATTTTTGTATTTTTCTGAACTTATTATTATCAAAAGTTACTTTTAATCCATAACCTTCTATTCCTTCATATTTTTGCTTATCTATGTTCTTATTTGTTTCTATTTCTTCTATTTCTTTATTCTGATTCTGATTTATTGCTTTCTGAATCTGTTTCGCTTATATAGACTTCTTGATCATAGTATTTTTCAATATCTGATATTTCACTTAGTTCACTTTCTATTTTTAGATATTCATTTTGTAATATTTTAACTTTCTTTTTGTTACAATCAGGGCTTATATGTCCCATTTCTCCACAATTCCAACATTTGCATTGGCTTTTATCTTTCTTATAAGTTTTATTTTTCTGTTTTTTATTTGGATTATATCTTCTTTTGTAATATCTCCTCTTAGGTTTTATATATCTTTTTCTGAAGTTTCTGAATTTTTTAAATTTTCTATTTTTAAATTTTCTTTTATTATTATATTTTCTTCTTTCAGGGTTACATCCCCATTGGGTAGGTTTTTCCATATCTTCACAACATATTCTAGTTAATTTTCCTGATTTCTTTAATAATTGTCTTTGTTGACATATATATGCTAATCTTTCAAATAAGAATTTTATCCTTGATCCTAATATTCTAGGTGTTCAAGGGTTATCTCTAATAAATTTTTCAAATTCTATTTTAAAGTATATTCCCCATGAACCTGGTAATTTATTGTAATACATATCTCTATATACTTCTTGGTTTTCATTACTATAGAATTGGACATAATAGTATTCTTTAAATTCACAAGTATATTCTTTAATTTTACACATATCACATATTGTTAAATTTATTAATCTTACTCTTGCATTATCTTTTTCTCTTATTGATTCTGCTTCAGAATTACTTATCCAATTTTCTCCTAAAAATTCATCCGCAATATAATCTACTATCTTTTCTATTCCTTTTCTATCTGATTTTATTAGTTCTGTCTGTACATTTCTTCTTATTAATGCTTTTGTATCACTACTTATTCCTTCCCACCAATTTCTAACATGTCCTTCAAAAGATGCTATTAAAAAATTTATCATTCTATCAGTATTTTCCCATGTATCATCTTTATTGTATAAAAAGAATAGTATCATTGAATCTGCCCAAGTTAATAAGGCTTTTTTAGTATCTATTTTACAATCAAGATCCAATTTTGTTCCTCCATGATTAATAGGTTTATCATAATTATTATTTGGTTCAAATCTATCTTTATATTTATTTCCTCTAGGTGGTTGTCTATCTCTGATTCTATCATAATATTGTCGGTGTGGTTTGTTATATAAGGGTGCATAACTTTCATCTGGATCTGGTAATTCTTGTTTAGAAGTTCCTATAGGAGCAGGGTTAGGTGCTCCTCCAGTATTCATTAAAGTTTTCTATACTTAACTGGTCAAAATTTTCTATAAGCAAATCTAATTCTTCATTCATTTTTGTTTTGTTCTTCTTCAATTTTTTCTTCAGCTTTTAATTTTCCTAAAGTTTTTTCTATAGATTTTTGTAATTCTAATTCTTCCTCTAATATTTTTGGTAATATATTTCTTCTAAATTCATCATCCATACTTCCTGCTTCTATTATAATTTTTTCTTGTTCGAAATGCTTCTTTCATATTCTAAGTATTTCTTTTTCTATGAGTTTTTTGTCTATTTTCTTATCTTTGCTTTTATTATTTTCTTTGAATTCTCTAATCTCTAGTTTTAGTATATTTATATCATTTCTTACTTCTTTTAATTCATTTCTTACTTCTTGTACATCATTTATTAATGTTTTTATTAATGTTTTTAAATCTTCAATATATTCACTTATCGACATTTTATACTCTTGGTTTTTGAGTTTTTTGTACCTTAAATAGTCTGTCATACATATCATATATTTTTATTTCTAACTTTTTGACTCTTTCTTCTATTGATATGATTTTTTCGTTTTCATTCTTTCTTATTTTCTCATTTAATTTATCTATTTTTCTATAATTATTTCAATTTTATCTTGATTAATTAATTCTCCTGATTTTCTTTGGAATTCTTTTAAGATTTCTTCGTCTATATTTTTAACTTCTCCTATCATTTCTTTTAATTCTTTGAATTGTATTGTTAGTTTATTTTGAATGTTTGTAATTTTTCTTTGATATTCATATCCTGTATATTTAATTGTTGTAATTCTTCAACGGCTAATTTATCTTGTAAATTTATGTTTTTATATGTTTGCCATAAAAAAGCACTTATCCAATTTAATTGCATGTTAAGAAATCCGTCAGATTCTCCCCATGAGCTTAATGGTTGAAACATTGTTGTATTAGCTCCTTTTATTTGGTAAGATCCTACTGGTAGATTAATATTTTCTATTATTTGTTTTTCAAATTTTATTTCTGGAAATTCTGTCATTAAATTTTTCCTTTGATATGCTCGACTTCTAATCTTAATTCTGTATCATATTTTACTTCTTTACATATCATTATATTATATTCACAAAATTCTTCAATTGATCTTAACATAATTTTTCTTTGTTGTGCTCTATAACTTTTATTGTAATATTTTATTTCTCCAGTTATATCATATTTTTTCATATTGATTTTTTCTTTGTTATTTATAATCATAAGTATATTAGGTAATTGTTTTAGAATTATATTAAAGTATTTTCTTTTACTTTCTAATGATTTTAGTCTTAGAAATCCTTTTCTTTTTATATTTCTTTCTTCTATCATTTGGTCTAATAGATTTCCTCTTTGTTCTATTATGGAATCTAATTTTTCTTTTGTTTTTATATCTAGATATTTGATTAACAAGGGTTCTCCTCTATGATAATCCATTTCTATAATTTTTGTATAATTCTTCTAGTATATCTTTGTAGATTAAATCTAATATTTCGTTTATGATAAAATCTTCTTTTATTATATCGAAATTTATTAGATCATATATTTCTCTTCTTATATATTTATCTAAATTTCTTAAAGTATTCAAGATTTCTATTTTATAATTATCGGGTATTGTTAGTGTATGCATAATTATAAATCTTGATGTATATATTATATATTTATTTTTATTTTTTGTCGTATAATATTTATCTTTTAGATCTGCCATATGACTCTGATACCAAAGTGAGGGTGCTACTATGAGCGAACAAGAATCATATAAAAATCATTTAAAATTATGTAAACAAAATTTTCTAAGGACTTGAATGAAATCTTTCCATACTTTAAAGGTTTGTATTGCAAATTCTAAATATAAGGGTATTTTTGTAAGATTAAGGAGTCAACGTCTATTTTTACAATATTATTGTTTCAAAGTCTATTTTACTAAATATTATAGTTATTGGATCTATTTACAATTATTTCCCTTTCTGAATTATTAATTCTTGGATTCAGTCTATCAATTAATTTCGAAATATGAATCTATATGATTATTGCTTACTGCCATGCTAATGAGAAATCTAATTCTATATATATGGTATTATGGATATGGATTCAACCCTGTGAAAACCTTCTGCTAAGTGCCATGAATCTGATTTGTGATATATTATGCGTGATTTTGGTTGTTGAAACAAAGAATCGGGCTTTATGTATTTGCTGAAACTTGGATTTTGGGATTAAGATTCAGAAAATTTGGAGTTTGGGGTTAAATCTGTGGATTTTATGTATGATAATAAAACCGGTATATGAATCTAGTTCTGGAGTTGGATTAAGGTTTGGTACGAGATGTGTGGGCGGTAGCACGACTGCCACGGCACTGGCGGCAGTCTCAGGCTACTGCAACACTCGTTGCAGGTACAGAGTCGGATGCTGCATGTGAGCAGCGTTGGATGCTGCGCTGCTCGTGTCTGCCGGAGTCGTACCTCCCGACGTGGTTCTAAGACGGGGGCGCGGCGAGAAGCTAGGGTTTGTAAACCCTAGCAGGTGCTTTGGGGCAAGGACCTCAGCCTAAAATTTGAAGTCTTCAAGGGCTTCTTTTGCAATATTTGACATTATAGTTATTGCACTCTCAGGTCCTCTATGTTTGTTGAGAAATAATGTTTAATCCTTTAGTTAAAAAGGAATTTAAGTTGGCCCTTAAAGTTTTGAATTTTATAAAATCAGCCACTAAATTTATAAAATTATTTAAGTTGGGCCTTTTAAAGTTAAAGATTTTCTAATTCAGCCCATAAAGTTTGAAGATTTTCTAATTTAGTCCCTTAAGTTTGAAACTATAATAAATTGGCCACTAAAGTTGGAAAATTGCAATTTAATCCTTAAAGTTTAAAATCTTCCATAATTGGTCAATCAAGAGTAATTAAATTGCAATTTAACCCTCCAACTTAATGATTACTTAATCCTTAAGGTTTGAAAATATTATTGTTTTGGCAAATATTAAAATTTTGTCAATATTAATGATATGTGTACGCTTCTATTAAGTTATGTATACGATTTGAACCACAATATACATATTATACTGAATTGATAATCATCACAGTGGTTTCAATTTAGTACATGTATATCGTTGTCCTGTATGACATTCATATTATTCGTTGGTGTTCACCACAGTGGACTCACATTATGTTGATGAATGTTAGACTAAGTAATATCACTGCTAGTTTATTTACTTGCGTTATGTGTTACCCACAGGTATATCATGCATTAATAGTAAAATAAACGTTACGGGATTGATTTATTTATGCAATTAAGCAAGTATAGGATATCCACAGATATCATACTTGTTTGATTGTTAGTTTTAATCACTCATTTTTGAATAAATTTTAATAATAAATCTTAGTCATATATGTTTATTGTGTTTATAACTCAAAGATTAAATGTAGTGAGCTTGTTTCTATAATGCAGTTCCACATCTTGCTCAACTTAATACCTATATCAATTTCGTTCATAAACTAGATGGAACTAACTACTAGGAGTGGAAGGAGCGTGTTGAGTTCAGTTTGGGGGTTCTTGATATTGACTTGGCTCTTAATATGGACAAACCTGCTGATCTTACCCTTTTGTCCATAGAAGATGAAGTTAAAACATTCAATACTTGGAATAGAGCCAACAATTTGTGCTTAAAATTTATGTGTCTAACCACTGCTTCCAACATTAAATCTTCCATTAAAGAAACCGAGATAGCTAAGGAATACTTAAATACCATAACTGAATGCTTTAAGATTGCTGATAAAGCAATTCCTAAAAAAACTCATGGCTGAACTCACCACAACCCATTTTGATGGCTCCAAAACTATGCAACAACATGTACTTGACATGACTAATCTGGCTGCAAAATTAGGCAAATTGGGCATGACAGTGGCTGATTCGTTCCAAGTCCAATTTATCCTAAACGCATTACCTCAATAGTATGGTCCTTTTCAAATTCATTATAACACGATTAAGGATACGTGGAATGTGAATGAATTGACCAACAAGCTGGTTTAAGAAGAGGCTTGAATTTAGCAGCAGTGTGGTCATGTTGCTCAAGCAAATTACATGATTTATAATAATGGGAAAAACAAATTCGAAAAGCGAACATGGAAGGGCATTAAGAGGGGCCCATCCATTGAATTAGATCGACCTGTACGGAAGAAAGCTAAGAAGGATTATAAGTGCCACTTTTGTTAAAAAAAAGGTGGACACATTCAAAAGATTGCTTGGAACGCAAGGCTTGGTTCGAAAAGAAGGGTAAGCCTTTGGCTTTTGTTTGTTTTGAATCAAATTTTGTTGAAGCACCTTATAATACTTGGTGGATTGATTCTGGTTCTGATGTTCATGTTTCAAACTCGAAGCAGGGATTCCTTACAACCCATACCACAAATCCAAATGAAGATTACATTTACATGGGAAATAGAGTCAAAGCCCCAGTTCAAGCCATTGGCATATTTCGTTTAGTTTTAGAATATGGGTTTTTCTTATATTTAGAGTAAACTCTTTATATTCCTTCTGTTTCTCATAATCTGATCTCCTTGTCGAAACTTGATAAGGAGGGGTTTCTCTTTTAAAATAGGTGGTGATTGTTTTATTTTATACAAGAATAATGATTCCGTTGGTTCGGGAATTTTAGTCAATGGTTTATATCAAATTAATCTTGATTCTTCCTTGTCTGAATCTCTTCTTGTTACCTTGCATCCGAAAGTTGGTTTGAAACGTAATATGACGAATGAAAGTTCTTCTTTCTTGGGGCATAAAAGCCTGAGTTATATATCTAGGGAAATAATTAATTTATTAGTAAAAATTGAGATTCTTCCAAATCTTGATTTTATTGATTTTGGTATTTGTGTGGATTGTATTAAAGGGAAACAAACCAAACATAAGAAAAGAACCACAAGAAGTAACGATCTGCTTGAGATAATACATACAGATATTTGTGGACCTTTTGATGCTCCATCAATTAGTGGAGAAAAATATTTCAACACTTTTATTGACGACTTTTCACGTTATTGCTATATTTACCTTTTGCATGACAAATCTCAATCTGTAAATGCTGTAGAAATTTACATTACTAAAGTTGAGAGACAATTAGGTAAAAAGGTGAAAATTATTAGATCCGATAGGGGTGATGAATATTATCGAAAATATGATGAATTCGGATAACGTCCTGGTCCTTTTGCTAAACTCTTAGAAAAGCTAGGAATTTGTACTCAGTACACAATGTCGGGTTCTCTTTGGCAGAATGGTGTAGATAAAAGACACAATCGCATATTTATGGAAATGGTTAGGAGTATGATGAGTAATGCTAATTTACCCATATTGTTGTGGATGCATGCCCTTAGGACCGTTGTGTATATCTTAAATCGGGTTCCCAGTAAAGTTGTTTCTAAGACACCTTTTAAAATGTGGAAAGAATGGAAACCAAGTTTAAGACATTTGCATGTGTGGGACTGCCCAGGGGAGGCACGCATTTATAATCCACAAGAAAAGAAACTGGATCCAAAAATCATTAGTGGTTATTTTATTGGATATCCAGAAAAATCAAAAGGGTATAGGTTTTACTGTCCTAATCATAGTACAAGAATTGTTGAAACCGGTAATGCTAAATTCATTGAGAATGGCGAAGTCAGTGGAAGTGATAAAGTTAAAGAAGTGATTATTCAAGAAATTCGGGACCAATTCCCTTATCACGAATTTCGAACGACATAGTTCTGCCTAATGTTGTTGTTGATCCAATCAACAAGGTAGAACAAAATGTCAATAATCCTGAACTCCATAATGAGACTGTCGTCATTGAACTAAATGTAAATGCAGCACCAGAAGTAGCATTAAGGAGGTCCCAAAGACCCAAGAAATCAACTATTTCGGATGATTATGTGTTGTACTTACAAGAATCTGAATTTAACATAGGGATGAGAAAAGATCCGGTTATGTACACACAAGCCATTGAATGTGAAGAATCTGAAGAAAAAAAATGGATCAATGCCATGTTTGAGGAGATGAAATATATGGCTGCTAATAAAGTCTGGGATTTGGTTGAATTACCAGAAGGGCACAAGAAAGTTGGTTGTAAATGGATTTTTAAAATCAAATGTGACTCTCATGGTAATATCGAACGATATAAAGACAGACCTGTAGCCAAATGGTTTAATCAGGAAGAAGGCATCGATTTCAATGAAACCTTCTCTCCAGTTTCTAAAAAGGATTCATTATGAATCATTATGGCGTTAGGTGCTCATTTTGATTTAGAGCTACATCAAATGGATATGAAAACAGCTTTTTCTTAATAGGAGTTTTGAAGAAGAAGTCTACATGGCACAATCAGAAGGCTTCATTATAGATGGAAAGGAAAACATCGACAGTTTGTTAAAGAAGTCAATTATGGATTAAAGCAAGCTTCACGAAAATGGTATATTAAGTTTCACAATACAATTAGTTCTTTTGGGTTTATTGAAAGCATTGTTGATTAATGTATATACCTAAAGAGCAGTTGGAGTAAGTTTGCATTTTTGGTTCTATATGTTGATGACATATTAATTGTCAGTAGTGACCTTGGTTTATTACGGAAAACTAAGGATTTTCTTTCCCAAAACTTTGAAATGAAAGATATGGGAGATGCATCATTCATGATTGGAATAGAAATATTTCGTGATAGATCACGTAGATTTTGGGAATGTCTCAGAATGCCTATATCACAAAAGTTTTGGAAATATTTAATATAGCGTCTTGCGATCCTAATGTTGTTCCAATTCAGAAGGGGGATAAGTTCAGCCTAACCCAGTGTCCTCAAATTGAATTGGAACGTGAACGGATGAAATTTTTTTCCTTATGCTTATCTTGTAGGAAGCTTAATGTATGCACAAGTTTGCACCAAGAAAAACATTAGTTTTGCAATCGATATGTTGGGTCGTTACCAAAGGAATCCAAGAATTGATTAGTGGAAAGTTTCTAAGAAAGTGTTGAGATACTTATAGGGAACAAATAAACATATGCTTACATTTAGTCATACTAATTACCTTGAGGTGATTGGTTACACAGATCCATTAACTAAAGAGTTACCACTTAAGACATTTAAGCAGCATAATGATTCAATGGGCTTTGAGTGTAATGAATAGTTTCTTTTCTTGTATGTGGATTGCTCTGTATCCTTATTTTGACATTATTTTGAAATTTCATTATTGACAATTCTGAATTTTTATATTTCTATTTTGTATACATTATGTAAATGGATAATAATAACAGAAATAGTCTTTTAATTAAGACATTACGGGGACCATTATGATTGCTTCGCTTCACGTACTTCGTTAAGTGGATTATTGATCAGTAGTACATGGAAGGGACCTTGTTCTTTAATTAACATGGAACCGGTATGACTCTTTTCAGTGATTCAATTAACTAAGGTAATTACGATAAACCTTTTAAGTATATTAATTCAGCAATTTTTGCGTGCTTTATGATTCCTATATGAAACCATAAATAGGATTGTCATATGGACCAAGTGGGAGACTATTAGAAATTAATATCTTCTCATTATGTGGTCATTATTACATATCCTAGTTTAATTAGGTAAACTACTAAATTAATAGAAACCTGGTTTAATTAGAAATATTTCTATTAATACTACAACTTTGATGGACGGTTGAGATTAAAAGACAATAGGAAATTCGGCCCCTCTCTACCTATGTATGCTGAACTCAAATTCCACCATTGGAGTTCAATCTTATGAAACATAATTAAAGGCTTAGGTTAAGAGAGAGAAGACGAATTTCAGATCAATATTTTTTTCGGGATTCAATTAAAGTTGTGACAGGTTCTCACAACTATCTACATTATTGATATGGATTCTGGTATGTTTTATGATTTATAGTAATTAATTTTTATGGTCAAGATCCTGAATAGAATTATGTTTAAATCTATATGTTCTATATTAAAATTATAGATTACATTTTCTACCCAAAATCGAATGAATGTTTAAATAAAAATACACGAATGAGATTCCCACCCCCAAACTAGAACCATGCATTGTCTTCAATGTATTCAAAGCAAATAAATAAAATAAACACAAAATAACAAAGATAGTTTATGTATTTCTCGGGTTTGGAGAGATGGTGTTCCCATTTTGAAGCTTTGATTTAAATGTTTGATTGGATGAAATGACCATTTACCTCCTTTTCTACGTTCGGCTTGAAATGTCCCATGATGATATTTTCCTTGTAAACAAGAATTAATGATCATTAGAAGCATAATTATCACATATGAGCTAAGGCAAATCAACACAACACACTCAAACTAGGACTTAGAAAAATTTTGAATTTTTTTGAAAAATGATCGACTGCTGACTTTCAACCATTGACATCGCCGTGAAAAATGAAAATTTCCCAAGACATGTCCCGGGCATATGAAAGTGCATAACTTGGTTTACAACATACCAAAAATTCATCGCATTTGGAGTTCATTTTGGTCATGAAAAGATGTGACAAAGTAGGTGCAGTGAAGTTGAAATGGTGTAATGGTGCCTGCAATAGCCTTGCTATGAGGTGCTTTGTAGTGCAATGATGCCCAAGTTAAGTTTCATGCCTTAAATCAGTGTAAACAATGAATAGATGATACAAAATGATGTAGAACATGTAGTGAAGGTGATCATCCAAAAAGAATTGCAAAAACTCAATAAAACCTCATTGAAACATTTTATCAAACACCTTACATGCATATTAAGAAATCAAGGAATTTCATAGAGTTGGAGACTTGAATTATGCCAAAAATTTTCACCTAACAATTCACAATTCAATATCTCCAATCCCAGCCTAAACCCATCACCAATTATCCACAATTTCATATTTTACATAAAGATTGAAGAACATAAAGATTATGCATGATTTTGTCGAATTGTGTAGAAATCCATACCTTTTGAATGTTTCGGATGCAATTCAAGGCATGAATTTGAGTTGAGATGACGCAAAAACAGTGGGGCATGGTTGGGGACTCAATATGGCATGGTTTGAGAGAGGAAAAAAAGGTGTAAAGTGGTTAAAATGGAAGAAATTTGATATATGTAATATTCTGTCTGAACTGCCAGTAGAATGCCGTGCGACCGCACGGTTCAAACTGGCAATGACCAGATTTTTTCCAATTTTTGAGTTTTTGATCCTGTTTCCGACCCCTAAATGTCTTTCAATGCATGAAACCAACTTCTAAACTATCTCTATATCTCCTAAGCTAGATGATCAAGTTGAAAATTGTGATGATAAGTAATAAAACAAATAGAAATGCAAGTAAATCCTAAAATGCCAAAACATGCAAAAATAGGTGCATTGAAGTTTTCAATGCCACTATCATGTCAAAATGTGAATTCTAAGTATGTTAGTGATCCTAAAATGCAATGTATAACATTCAAACAAATAAAAAGTGCAATGAATACTAAAAGTGCTAAAACATGCAACATAAAATACTAGAATTCCTTAGAACACGCAATAACTAAATGCATGTATTCTAAACTTCCTAGTGCTCCTAAATGCAATATCGAGCAGCTAAACAATTTTAAAAGCAAATAAGCAACTTAAAAGCAATAATAAAACAACCAAAGGAAAATGTGTTTGAAAAGTTGGATTGCCTCCCAACAAGCGCTTTATTTTAAGTCTAGAGAGCTAGACTTTTTGACAAATTTCTCAAGGTGGTTTCAAATTGGATGGTGAAGCCTCTTCGTCTCCTCTCACCTTGTACTCATACCTCTCCCAACATGCTAATTTGACATCCACATCGATCCTATAGCAATTTTCTAACTCTGGTTCATGGGCATTAAATTGCATTATGGTGAAAGTTAACTCTTGATTTTCAGTCCACAACACTACATCTCTTTTTTCTACATCAATTAATGCTCGTGCAGTGGCTAGGAATGGTCTACCAAGTATCAAATGAATGTTGTCATCTTCCTCCATGTCTAAGATGACAAAGTCAGCAGGGAATATGAATTTTTTAATTTTCACCAACACATCTTCCACAACTCCATATGGTGACAGATTGATTAATCAGCTAGTTGCAATCTGATATTGCTTTCCTTTGGCTTAGCCAATCCCAATTCCTTGTACAAAGATAGGGGCATCAGATTTATACTTGCCCCGAGATCATACAATACCTTGTTAAATTTTAAGTCTCCAATGACACAAAGTATAGAAAAGCTCCCTGAGTCTTTGAGCTAAGGTGGCAGCTTCTTTTGCAAAATTGAGCTGCTCTCTTCGCTCAAAGTTACCTCCTAAAGTTTCTCAATCTTCTTCTTGCTAGACATCATTTTTTTCAGATGCTTGTTCTCAATCTTCTTCTTGCTAGACATCATTTTTTTCAGATGCTTGGCATAACTTGGAACTTGTATGAGAGCTTCCAAGAAAGGGATATTTATGTGCAGTTTCCTAATCATATTTACAAATTTGGTGAACTGCTTATCCTCTCTTGTTTTCTTCAACCTTTGTGGAAATGGGATAGGAGACTCATGAGGGTTAATTGTTGATTTCACCTCATGGCCATCTTCTTTTTCAACCATTTTCTCACAACTTTTCACAAGCTTTTCAGGAACTTCCGTCGGATTTTTAGCTTGGATTTTAGGAAGTTGCACACCACTATGCCTAGTGATTGCATTTATCTTATGTTGCATCACATTTATATCCATGAGCTGTTCTTTTGGGTTTACCTCAGTGGTTGCAGGTAATGTACCCCGGGCTCTTGTTGTGATCAGCTGTGCTATCTGCCCCACTTGATGCTCTAGGTTTTTGATTGATGCCTGCTGATTTTAAATTGTGGTTTCAGTTTTTCTCATAAACTGATCTATTTTAGACATGAACAACTCTATCTTTTCCACAAATTTTCCAATCATCTCTTCCAGCTTTCTCTCTTTAATGTTGAATTGGGGCGCAATGTGTCCATTTGAGTGATCTTTCCAAGAAAAATTAGGATGATTTCGCTAACCTGGGTTATAGGTATTTGAGATTAGATTATTCTGGTGTTGACCCCCTTATACATAGTCATCTGCTCCAATGGACAAGCCAGAATAGGGCAATCTGTAGTGGCATGGTTTGCACCACACTCTTTACAAGTTACTTTAGCACTTCTTGATGATTGACTCACCAGTGCTATGCCATCTACTTTCGCAGCCAAGAAGTCAATTTTTGCTGATATGGCAGTGTAAGCATCCACTTCATAGACTCCCGATGTATTCTTCGGTACCACCATGTCCGATCCCCAAATGGTATTTGTATTTGCTATCTTCTCAAAAAGCTCCAATGTCTATCTGATGGTCTTTGTTTCCAAAGCACCATTTTATGAGGAGTCAACCATGTTTTTAAAATGCGAAAATAATCCTTCGTAGAAAAACTTCACTTGGTCACCTCTGGCGATCCCAGGGTTTGGACATTTTCTCAGCATGTCCTTAAATCTGTTCCACGCATCATCAAAAGATTCAGCATCTTGCTGCTAGAACACAATGATGTCATGTCTCAGTGTGGCAACCTTCACTGGATGCATGAATTTAGTGCAAAAAAACTAAACCAAGTCGTTCCAGATGGTTTCCAAAGCACCATTTTATGAGGAGTCAACCATGTTTTTAAAATGCGAAAATAATCCTTCGTAGAAAAACTTCACTTGGTCACCTCGGCGATCCAGGGTTTGGACATTTTCTCAGCATGTCCTTAAATCTATTCCACGCATCATCAAAAGATTTAGCATCTTGCTGCTGGAACACAATGATGTCATGTCTCAGTGTGGCAACCTTCGCTGGATGCATGAATTTAGTGCAAAAAAAACTAAACCAAGTTGTTCCAGATGATTATACTCGCAGGGGGCAAGAATCTAACCAATCAACTGCTCTATCTCTTAGAGTGTAAGGGAATGATTTGAGTTTAATGTCATCATCAGACACACCTTGATATTGAAAGTGTTGGCACATGTCTAAAAATTTAAAAACATGTGTGTGGGGGTTTTCATCAGATCTCCCAAGAAATTGTTGTCCATTTTGGAACATACTGATGACATTGGTTTTAAGTTGGAAGTTTGTCTGCCCAAATGGTAGATAGACTATGATGGATTGACTTTGAACCACCTGAGGTGTCATGAAGTCACCAACAAGCATGTCATCTTCATTTATTGGATTAGCAGGGGTTAGAAGATTGTTGTTGTTTGCCATTTGATTTTTTTGATTTTTTGATTTATCTAGTTCTCTAACCTCTCTTAATCTACGGTGTAACATACGTTCTATTTCAGGGTCAGCTTCGAATTACAAAAACTTTAGTAAACTTCAAACATCAACCTTAGTGTTTGATAAGGTTTAACAAAAGCTGCAAAATTCATTTTAAAAAGTGCTAAAAACCTCAAAGCACTAATTTTCATAAAAAATGAATTTTGTTGATGAAGAAACTAATACACAGGATTTGATGACAAATGCCCTATTTAATAAATAGGGCAATCTGCTATTAGAATAAAAATGTCTCGTCAAATTTCTGTAATGATCAATCATCATAGCAATCAACCCAACCACAGACATTCAATACTAAATATAAGAAAAATACCTCATTACCCACAGATATTAAATACTTAATAAGAAAAATATTATAACTCCTTGAGCAAAAACCACTAAATAATTTACCAATAATGATCATTAGCAAAAGCAAGCACAACATTCACACTTATTTAACAAGATAATAGCAAAACAAACACTGGCATAGCAATAATAATAGATGTTATCAGACTTTTCCACTTTAAAATGTAGTATAAATTAAAAAAGTAAAAAAATGATATAGCAATAACAATAGACATGCGCATCTTAGATGTGCGGATCTTTAAGTATTGAGTCTTCATGTTATATTTTTTTTATTCATCATGCACATGAATATTATTATACTATTAAAAAGTCCAAAGAGATTAAATCTATATATTTTTTAGTTCAAGAGTTTTTCACACTAAATAGAATGAAAATATAAAAGAATGCACATAAAATATAGTAACTTTGAGTAAATCTCAAATATAATGAAGTGCCTCCACATATATGCTGTTACTTTGTTTATAACTATAGGGTAATTGAAAATGATAACGTTAACAATAAAAATTTAAAATATTTTCTCTTAAAAGGAAAATTATTATTTTAATTTAAAATATCACTGTTAAGAGATGAAAAAAGAAATAAATTTCTATAAATAGTGTTTTGACCCAGTTTTTAAATCAATTTTTTTTTTAACAGAACCAAACATTAGATAAGCTTAGTGTCTATACGTATTAAAATGATCATTAATAGTAGTTATAAATGTAATTCACTATCCATGGCAAATGTCAATGATAAAAAATAATCAAGGCAACTGGCAATGAGACGTGACTATGATTGGGACTGGGATTTGGTCTTTCAGTTCTTCTTATTTTCTCTGTTTTTCGTACGTCTTCTTCAGAATTTTCATCTTGGGAAATGGAAATGGGATGCTTGAGAAACACGAAAACGGGATGATTTCAATTTAATTTGAATAATAATAATAAAATAATCTTGTATTTTTTATTTTTATTTTTTACTGAAAATGAAAAGTCTACTAACAAAGGAAAATGAGCGGGAAATGAGGTCAATTGTTGGTCAATACTTTATCATTTTTAGATATGGTATAGATTATATATAAAGATTTGATATCATTGCTCATTCACTTTTAAAAAAATAAATATTAACTAAAAATAAAGAAAGATAATAAATATTTTTGTGAAATGGTAAAGTAAAGAGTTAGTTGGAACTTATAAAAAA
Organism: Ligustrum vulgare; assembly: GCA_963555705.1. NCBI lineage: Eukaryota > Viridiplantae > Streptophyta > Magnoliopsida > Lamiales > Oleaceae > Ligustrum > Ligustrum vulgare. The sequence continues at coordinate 45,477,934 of OY743170.1, read as the reverse complement.
ATTTTATTATTTAAATTTAAAGATGCTCTCTATAATATAGAATATGCTCTTTAAATATAAAAAGTCGATTGGAGATGCTCTACCCGTCTAGCCCATGTTTGACATATAGCCCTGTTTTTTCTCTTTAAAAAATTAACACATTTTTTTTCTTATTTTAAATCATACATGTATTAATAAAATAATATTACACATAAACTTAAAAATAAAATAAAAAGGTGGCTATATTGCCATCACAAAATTTTTGTTCTATACCACAATTTTAAAATTTATTCTTATTTACTAAAATAGACACAAATGAAATGACATAAGCGTCCTTTTAAGCCTTTTCTAACTAATTTTATGTTCAACACAATCACAATCTTTAACACCAACTTCTTTTCTCACTGGAATTAAACGATCTCCCTGCCTCTTGTACCATATTGCAAAATTTATCACTCCTCCCCTACAATTTTTTGAGTACATGATATTCGTGAATTGATATGGCAGTGTACTTCCAAATGAATATTCTTTTAATGTCTCCCATTTGATTATGATAATGAATGTAAATAAGCATCATATCTTGATGAAGCAAGGAGCAAATATGAGAATATATCATATTCGATTCTGTCGAACTTCAGACTCCTTGAAATTGTTCTTCAAATCCATTGTCATGCAGAAATTCATTTATGTACCAAAATCTAATTGATAAAAAAATAATCCCATTTGACGTCCGAGACCACTAATTGCTAAGGCACTGCCAATAAATCTTTGTAAAATGGAGAATGTCATGTTGTCTTTTGATATCTTTCTTTAAGTTTGGTATTTGGGTCAGATAAATTGGTCCAATTGGCCCACCATGTTCTTGGGTTTCGGTGGTCTGTGGTGGTCGGAGAAAAGAGAGAAGAAGGGACTGGAGTCGATAGGGAGGCAGAGTGAGAGAGTGAGGGAAATGAAAAGACAATCTTGTGGTGAAGATCTGTGGTGTACATATAATTTTTTGTATTGTTGTTTTAAATTATATTAGGATATATTTGTAAATTTATTGTGGTATAATTATAAAAATTATGTTTTAGTTTTTGTGTAGTTATAAAGTGGTGTAGAAATTAAATAATGTGGTGGTAATAAATTTACCCAAAAAAAAAAATCTTATTTTTTAACCACTCATTCACCTTAAAATTACTGTTCATTTCAAATAATTTTTTAAGACAATATCGAATAGGGGCATATTACAATGAAAATGCGATTTTTTTGAATAGTGATTTTTTGGAGAATATGTAATTAAAAATAGAAAAAATCTTGTGCAATTTGTATAGTGGTGTTTTATTGCGTGAATGTGTAAGGTTGAAAAAAAAAAAAATAGAAAAGTGAAAGTGAAACATAGGCTTAGATCTAGAGATAGCAAAAAAATTCGACACGTTTCGATTCTAATGAGTACCCGACCTGAATGGGGTGAAAAACCTCCCTCCCAGGTCAGCAAGGCGTGGTTTTGCGACCCAGGGCCAGCCCGAATTATTATTTAAAATAATATATAAAGGGAAAAAAAGAGAAAGAAATAAAAAATATACAAAATAGAAAAAATTAAATGGGACTGTAGAGTTGACCTACCTTGAAATTTGCACCGGGGGGGGGGTGTTGGAATTAAAAGAAATTCGTAGGGCAAGAGACAGGTCGGGGGACCCGAACCCGCCACGTTGCCATCACTACTTAGATCCCAAAATCCATCAAATTTCAAGTTCCGTTGAGCCACTGCGCGATTGATTGATTTTTTATTTTTGGTTTAAAAACGAGGTATTTGTGGCTCTGTTTGTTGTAAATTTTCTGTTTAAAAACACGTTTTCATGTTTTCGAGGTAAAACATGTTGAAAAGTGGAGAGAGAAAATGTGTGTGGTTAAAAAGTAATTTGAGATTTTTTTTTTTTTTTTTTTTTAAACACGTTTTTAACAAGTTTGTCAAGCATAGAATGAGTTTTCTAAGGTAAAAAATAGTGAATCAACTGGTTAAAAAGTGATTTTAAAAAATATTCGTGATTAAAAAGTGGTTTTAAAAAATGTTAAGAAAAAAATGTTGATAAACAAGTTTGTCAAACACTTGCCAAGTTATTTTTTTCATTGTTTTCCTCAAATTCATTTTTAAACACATATTTCTACTTGATTCATCACTTTTCACACTTTTGAATCACTTTCAAAAACAGATTCTCCCAAAAATTCAAAAATTCTCCAAAACATCCTACACCATACAATTTCTTATATACTAGTCCAGCTCGTGTCGTGCGATGAACGAGTAGTGCTTGTAATTATGCATGTAATAGTAAGAATCAAAAGTAACATTTTGTCAAATTATGATTATAATTTTCGAAAACGAGTTTTTAGATTTTTGCAAACTCTTTAACAGTATGTTAAAAATTCAGTTTTGTCTAAAGTACACATAGTTTTAAAAATGAGATGAAAGTCAACGATTAAAAGGAAGATTGAAAAATATATTTTTAAGGACCGAAAACCACAAGGATTTAAAAAAAAAATGAGTGTTCATTTTTGGAGATGCATTTGCCTTATTTTGACAATCGTTATATGATTTTGAAAATACATATTTGTAAGTTTTATGAGATTTTCAAAATAGTACATTAAAAAATAAGTTTGTCTAAAGTACGTATGTTGAAAATGAGGCCAAAGTTGACTCGCTAAAAAATTAAAAATACATTGTTTAGGGACCATTTTAAACGGTTATAATTTTTGGTACATTCAACGGTCATGTAATTTGAAAATAATATGGTAAAGTAATGTGTGAAAACTTTACATTGCACATGGCTAATTAAAAGTAACATTTTGTCTAAAATATGAGCTGTTTTGAAATCAGGACAAAATTTAACCTGTAAAAGAAAAAAATCGAATCATACAATCTCAAGGATTTAAAAAAATGAGTGGCCATTTTTGGATACTCGTTCAACTTATTTTTACAGTTGTTATATGACTTTGAATAACCAAGTTTGTAGTTTTCATGAGCTTTTTGAAATTGTACATTAAAAACTTAATTTTGTCTAGAGTGCATATATCGAAATTAAGATAAAAGTCGACTCGTGAAAAAAATGAAAAATACATTGTTAATGGAACATTTTAAACGAGTATAACTTTTACTACAGTCGACATTTTTGTAATTTGAAATTAATGTGGTAAAGTACTACGTGAGAACTTCACATCAACTGTTGCAAATGTGTCACCAAATATGATCACGTTCAAGCAAATCAATCTCATCTTCAATTTGGAATTACTAGAAATACTCTTCTTTCCGACACTATAAATTATTTTATAAAAATTAAGAAGAAATTAACGTATGACTTAAATAATTATGGCAGTGTTATTTCATTTATTTCTGATTTTTGGGATGGAATTAATATAAAAAAAGGATTTTCTAACTGCAACTATACACTACATTGATCCACTTTGAGTTATGCATAAAAAAAATTATTGCTTTTAAAATTATAGAAATTACCCATATTGCCACAAACATATTTAATTCCTTATTACAAATTGTTAGAGAATATAATAGAAGTACAATTCATTCATAAACGTTCGATAATGCTAGTGTAAGTAAACTCGTTTTAAATAAATTATGTAGAGTTCTTAATTCTGAATTTGGCAATTTTTTGCTTCATGTTAGATGTGTGTATGTCATATTTTAAATTTAATTGTTCAAGAAGTGATGAAACATATTAAAGACCAAAAGGATATAATTAGAGACTCAGTAGTGTACGCAACTACTTCACCTAGTAGAAAATAATATTTTGAAGAATTATGTTTACAATATGGTAAAGATGCTAAAAAAAATTATCACCGACGTAGGGCATAAGTGAAACTCGACATATTTATTACTTAAATCAGTGAAGGTTATAAACACATGCTAACCGAGTACTATAACAATATAATTGTTAGAAATGAAAACGAGTCTATATTGGTTGAAGAAGATTGGAAAATTATTTTAAAGTCAAAAGATTTTTGACAATTTTTTATGATTCAACCAAAATATTATATGGGTATACTACTCAACTAGTTCAAGAGTTGTTGAAGGTCTTTTTATTATTGCAAGGACTTTTCATAAGTATAGTAATGATTCATTTTTTTTTTTTCTAATATGTTAATTGCAATGGAATTAAAACTTAGAAAATATTGGGAAGATTTACCTATATTATTTCTTTTAGCTTGCGTAATGGATCCGCGTTACAATTTAAAATGTATTAAACATATTATTTTCAAAAATCAGTAATGCATTGATTTTTTACTTCCTATCACTTATAATAATATAAAAAGCACATTAGTGACCATGTATAACTCATATGCAAAACAATTAGGTTCTAATGTTCGTCGTATCACATACCCTTCGCGCTATCACGTTCTACTTCACTTAGAGAAAACAAAGTGGACTTTTGGATCTAATGGAAGAAATTAGGGGTACACAATAAACTTCTTCTTACAGTATGTCCCCTGTTTTTCATAACACATCTGAATCTAGATCATCTGGTCCACTTGCAATACCTGAAGAATTGAAAAATTATTTTAAACAAGAATTACTTAGGAACGTAGATTATGTTGATTCTTTACAATTTGATTTACTTGAATTTTGGCAAACAAACGAACAGAGATATCGAATTATTTATGCGATGACAAAAGATCTACTAACTCCTCCGATTAGCACAGTAGATTCAGAATTTACTTAGTACAAGTAAAGTACTTTGTCATAAGTAAGAAGTCGACTCTAAGAAGACATCTTGAAAGTGTTAATGTGGATCAAAGATTTGCAAGATGCTCATTTTCGCATACAAAATAAGTATGCTGAAATTGCATGTAGTCAGGTAAATGATCTTTAATATTAAACTTTTAATCTTTTTACTTTATATAATCATATTTTCTCTAAACTCTTTTAATTTAAAAACAAAAATTGTACAAGTAACAAGTTGTTCGTGTACAATTTTAACTCTGCTTACTAGAAAATTCAATTAAGTAGCAGATCCTAAGCTAGGAAAATGGATGAGGGTTTTTGTATTTTTGATAGATTCATGGATTGAACATTGACATATTTGGATGTACTTGATTGTGGCAAGGATTAACGAGAAGATGTCAAATCTTATGGTGTCGGCACGCTTTATCCTACACCCGTTTCTGCATTTGAATTCTATTAATTTAATTGCTTATTTTACTTGGACTTACTAATTAGTTAGTCTTATTAATAGTTATTAGGCCCATTGTATATTTATATTTCTATATACAGTAAAAAAAATGGAAGAATCGAAGGCTCTTGCTCGGCCAACGAGCTCGTGGGTCAACCTGAACTTGGCCCACGCAAAATGAGCCGAGCATAAGGCCTTGATCTCTTTGTTGTTTTGAGGTCGTTTTCCATTTTTATTTTCGAAAACATTAAAAATGCGTTCTTTTTACCATTTTCGAAAACACATTTTTGGAAAACAAAAAGAAATTTGTACACAAAACGCCCAAAAACTTGTTTTGGGCGTTTTAAGTGCATTTCAACAAAAAATGTTCAAAATACAGAAAACGCGTTTTGGGATTTTTTTTTTTTGGGGAATTATCTTAACTTGGAATTAAACCTAAAATAAAGTTTTATTGAATTCAATATCAACATTACAAAAAAAAAAAAATTAAGTGAGAATTCTTGTTGTTATATTTCAAAAAATGCCTTGATAAATGGACTATGATGGCTTTGAAAGAACTTGCATTTTCTGGATTTTAATAGAACCACTCTGGATTTTAATAGAACCAGAGTTTCTTCAAATCTCAAACCTGACCAAGTTGTGTTAATATAAATTCTTAGTGCTCACATTAGTGTGTTACAAGTACCCATGTTTTCAGTGTATTGCGAAAGAAAATTTGAGTTTGAGCCAATAGTATTCTGCAAGCAAATTAATTAAAAATAGTTTAAGTAGTATTCTGGAAAATTTCAAACAAAACGTGTTTTCCAACTTTTCATTTCAAAAACAGTTTTCAGAAATGACAAACCAAATGCGTTTTCAGCAAATTTGAAAACAAAAATAAAAACATAAAACATAAAACATTTAAAAAATGAAAAAATAAAATAAAATACAGACAGAACGCCACCTAAGCTTTGCTGGTTTTGAACGAGCCATGAGTTCGAGGTCGAGCCAATTCGACTCAGCCCATTGTCACCTCTATATTAATACCAATATCTTGTTATTACGACTTCATTTGACCCTACAAAATAGACCAAACAAAGAGAATAATAAAAAAAACTAAAAGACAAAATACTGGATGACCACAAATGAACAATGACAATCCACTCACCCTTATAAGAAATATAATGTGGTAAAGTACTGTGTGAGAACTTCACATTGCACATGAACAATCAAATGTAATATTTTGTCAAATTATGATCCGTCGGCTATTATATATAACTTCGAAAACGAATTTGTAGATTTTTGTGAGCTATGTAGTACATTAAAAATTCAATTTTATCTAAAATATGCATGGTTTTGAAAAATGGGAGGAAGTTAACACGTAAAAGAAAATTTGAAAAATAGATTCTTTAAGGACCGATAACCACGAGGATTTAAAAAGTGAATGGTCATTTTTGGATGCGCTTTTGCTTTATTTTGACAGTCTTATATGATTTTGAAATGTAAGTTTGTAGCTTTTATAAGCTTTTCGAAATGTTACATGAAAAACTTCATTTTTCTATAGTGCATATGTCGAAAATGAGACGAAATTTGACTAGTGAAAAAACTAAAAATACATTGTTAAGGGACCATTTTAAATGACTATAACTTTTGGTATAATTAACATATTTGTAATTTGAAAATAATGTGATAAAGTATCGCGTGAAACTTTACATTGATATCAAGATCTTGTTATTAAGACTTCATTTGAGCTCACAAAGTTGACCACACGAAGAAAAACAAAGGGAAAAAAACAATAATAGACAAAATACGTCTAGTTATAAATGAATAGTGCAAAAAACTCACTCTTATAATATATATATATATATATATATATATATATATATATATATATATATATATGCTTGAAAGAAGATAGAACTAAAACAAATAAAATTTAATTGTCCCTATTTTTAGGGGTGGACAAAATAATCAGAACAATCCAGAATCAAACCAAATCAAGCGGTTTGGTTTGGTTCTACATAAAAAAAATAATGATTTGGTTCTTAGAATCAAGAACCATTTGGTTTCGATTCTGGTTATGGTTCTCATTCCAGAACCAGAACTAGAACCAGGAACCAAACTCAATATACACACATGCGTGCGCGCACACACAAATCAATGGGTATTCTTTTCACAAAAAAATCCAAATATGAAATTATAAATGTGAAATGAATAAAAATGTTATTTACTATACATTTTTACCTCATTTCCTATTAGAAAAAGATTTAAAATCCTAAACCTAAATTCTTCATCTATATTCTTTTCAATTGTAGACACGCATTTACACTATTGTACTTGTACTCCTACAACACAATCATCGGCTCCTTAGTCACCATCAATGGCGTTGATGTTTATTTTTTAAAATCTGTCTATACTAATAACTTATGAATGTGATGACAATTTTAATTGTATTTGTCATTCGTCTACATTTGTGAATCATTGTTAGACAATATTTTGTATGGAGATGTAACTTCATATTTGTGTATTCAAATTATGACTATTCTTGTTTGTTTGTTAGTTTAGATTTTGGTAAATGAATTTCATTAGTCGTTACTAACCTATGGATATGGTATGGTGATAATAATTTGCATTTATATTTAAAAATTCAAGTAATCCAAAACTAAACCAAACCAGAATCGAGCGGTTTGATTCTGGTTTGGTTCCATGTCTTTATAAAAATTGATTGGTTCCTTTAGTAAAAAAATCATCGATTTATGTTTCGATTTCAGAACCAAATCGAATCACGTCTACCCCTACCTATTTTTATAAGGAAGATTACTTAAAACCATGTTTTTATACTCTCTAAGTTTAAAACTCAATTTCTTGAAAGAAAAAAATACTAATTTGCCTGAAAATGATGTGGAGGGTTGTGAGCTTTTTATTACGAAGTCAGTAAAAAAAAAGAATAGATTATTGTCATGCGTATACGAGTGTAAACATTTTGTTATTTTTTATGTCCCTATAGCGGAATTGGCTTGAAAAATTCAGGTATAACATCTGTTTGGCAAACCAAGAGAAACATGTTTTTTTTTACACAATTTCTCAAACTACTTTTTAACCACACATATTTTCTCTCTCTAATTTTTAACCACATATCTTACCTAGAAAACATAAAAAAACATGTTTTTTAAAAAAAAAAAATTAACAAACAGAGGAATTAATACACCCTATACCCCTACCCCAACTCATGTTCGCCCATATGGGCCATATCCCATTCAATATTCCCCATATTTTAGATCTTCCAATTGTCAGAGCCTCCGTCTCTTTCTCAAAGTCGTCTCCACCTTAACTCGTCATCTACCACCACCACCACCACCACCACCACCACCACTTATCTTCCAACCTCTGCTCCCTCTTTGTATGTCAAACCCTCACCATTATCAGTGCCCCCAGTTCTGAGAGTACTGATTACCCTGCGTTGGCGGCACTGCTAGCGGCTGAAGAAGACTTGGATTCAGCGGTGTTGGTGGTTGAGGACCGAAGTTTGACCATGGCAACAGATGGAATGGCTAGTACGAAGCCGTTGCAGATATATACAAATTTTACTCAACTATATTTAAAACTCAATCGACAGAGAATTTAAACACTTCAAAACACTAAATTAATATACAATTAACCCATGAAGAAATGGCAAATTGATATGTGAATCTAATGAATTCGTATAATTGAAATGTAGAGTTCGCATTGGAAATTTTTTATTTGAAATCCCGGAGAAGAAAGTTGCTCAATTGTCAAAACATGTGGTCAAATTAAAATTTAAACATAAATTGAAATAAAATTACGTTTATACTGTGTGCGCAACTGCACAACTTTTTGCACTGGATAAGGGCGGAGGAGAAGTTGAAGTGAATAGCATTGTGAGAGAAACGTAGAATTATTCCTTGACGTGGTCCCACGGTGGTGGCAACAGAGTAATAAATTACATTTATAAAATAAATTAAAATTTATACATTCATATAATAAATTACAATTATTTAACACTGTGTCAGTGTATTTTACAATCTTTAAACAAGAATTTAATTTAGTTGACGTGATATTAACTAAAAATAAATAAGAATATTAATTGATTATCAGTTTCATAAATTGAGAAGATATAAATTGATGTATATGAAATTTAGTTCAAAGTATAAGAATTCGTCTCAACGTTAAAAAATAATCGGCCAAAATTAATCTGTAAACTTATGGTCAAAATAATAATAATTAAAATAAAATAATAATATTTATAAATATATGTGTAATTGTATATATTTGTAATATATTATTTAATTATTATTTATTAACGATGAATTACGAGTATTGTTTTGGGACGCATAAATTCCTAGTTTCGTTATGTATTTTGATTATTCGAGATTGACATCATATAGAGTTCAGAATGTCATTTGAAATGACATGTGGTAAACACGTATTCAATTGACGTACGTTTCTCGAAAACTTTAATAAAGAAGGTTGGGGATTCGAAATGTTAGTTTTAAACGGCATGTTTTGACACAACGTAACTTTTGTTACAGTTGACCATATTGCATTTCGACAAGGATACAGGAAACTAGATCATGAGTATTTTAAATTAATATATTGGAAGCTCATTTTGAATATAGTAAGAGTATCAAAAATTAAGATGAAAGTAGCCACTTCAAAAGAAATAAAAATAAATGAAAATAAAACAGTTTTAAGTGGTAAATTTTGACGAGCGATAACTTTTACCTCGGTTATCGATTTTAGGATTCAAAAATATCTTTACAAAGTACTCATTGAGAACTTCAAATTGACCCTAAGAACTCTCTATTACGACTTCATATAACCCTGTAATTTTTAGAGTCATTTTGATATCTATAATAAATTGACTAAAATATAAGTTTTATATATTATGAGACTAAAAGAGAAAACGAAATAATTTATTTAATTGCATCTTGTACCTGATAAAAATTATAAATAGATAGATTCGGAAGAACAAAAAAAAATGAAGAAAAAGAAGAAGAGAGCAGAGAGAAAGAGAAAGGGTACCGATCCCCCTATTGTAAGAAGATGGGATAGACACCCTATTTATGATTTTTTTTTTTTTTTTTGGGGGGGGGGGGTGTGACGACCCGAATTCTCTTCCATTCGAGTGCCACTAAAAGTGACTCATATCATATTATCGAGACTTAAATAGTAATGTAAAATTATTCAAAAGAATAATTAGAATCCCATAATTTTATTTGTGAATAAAAATAGAACATAATTTTCTTACATAAAGTTCAACATAATTATCTCATCAATCTTAACCACTTTTGCCACTTCCATGTTGACCGCCTCGAACCTTCAATTATCTGAAAATGGTAAATATCGTGGAGTGAGATTTATAAAATCCCAGTAAGTATACCAAGCATAAATTTTCTTTTGAAAGCATATGGATCATTTTCATCATAACATAGGATAGGATCGAAATACTCATAAACATAGGGAGACACAAGAATTTTACCGAACTTAAATGGCAAGAATTCTTAATATGCTTAATATGCACCAAAATTCATATAAATATCCTCTCTGTCTCATGATTCTACATTGAAAAGAATAAAAAAATTGAGTCTTCTATCAATTTATATCATACTTGACATGTATATTATGTGTAACACATAAAGATTCATAACATATGAAGATTTCATACTTAACATGTCTTAATAAAATCGTAAATGACTTGCAAAGCATATAACATACCTGGTTCGAGGAGTCAATACGTGGAGAGTGACATAGTAGAGTGATGAGTTAAAATATTTCATATAATCTTATTTTCCTTTAATCAACAATAATTTAATGTGGTTGTATCCAAATCAACATTTTCTTGAATCATAATTCCTAATTAATCACAGTCTTCAAAACAAATCCAATATCGATATAGTAATTATCTCCCCATCAATAATTAATAACTTAACCCAAATAAAATTTATCGTCAAATCTTATTTTTCCTTTAGTCCCCGAACTTCTAGAAATTTATCAAAGACATCAATATAAACATCATATCACTAACTAATTATATTCCATAAAATTTTCAGGACATTACAAACTCCCTTGCTTAAAATGAATTTTGTCCTTGAAATTCGCACATCAAATTTCATCATACTTTTCAAAATCATAACCATACTTGACATGTGAAAATTCAACTTTTTTTTTTTTATAATGAATAGTGATTTCGTTCACTGTTCATCATGAATAGCACGTCGTTTTACTGTTCACGTGAATAGTGATTTTTTTTTTTTTTTTTTTTTAAAGAAATAAAATTTCAAAAATCTACAGAATCGTTTTTAAAACTCTTTGCTCTGATACCAACTGTGACGACCCGAATTCTCTTCCATTCGAGTGCCACTAAAAGTGACTCATATCATATTATCGAGACTTAAATAGTAATGTAAAATTATTCAAAAGAATAATTAGAATCCCATAATTTTATTTGTGAATAAAAATAGAACATAATTTTCTTACATAAAGTTCAACATAATTATCTCATCAATCTTAACCACTTTTGCCACTTCCATGTTGACCGCCTCGAACCTTCAATTATCTGAAAATGGTAAATATCGTGGAGTGAGATTTATAAAATCCCAGTAAGTATACCAAGCATAAATTTTCTTTTGAAAGCATATGGATCATTTTCATCATAACATAGGATAGGATCGAAATACTCATAAACATAGGGAGACACAAGAATTTTACCGAACTTAAATGGCAAGAATTCTTATGTGTAGCGCTACTAAACTCCGGTCCCCTTAGCATAATCATAAACATATCATATGGAACCCATAACAATTTTGTGAGATTGATTTCATAGCAATGATCCAAACATTTTCATAAAAACATAAGATATACTTACTTGTCATAAAAACATACTTACTTTTCATAAAAACATAAGGTGTATTTACCTTTCATAAAAACATACTTACTTTTCATAAAAACATAAGATATACTTACTTGTCATAAAAACATACTTACTTTTCATAAAAACATAAGGTGTATTTACATTTCATAAAAACATACTTACTTTTCATAAAAACATAAGATATACTTACTTGTCATAAAAACATACTTACTTTTCATAAAAACATAAGGTGTATTTACCTTTCATAAAAACATACTTACTTTTCATAAAAACATAAGATATACTTACTTGTCATAAAAACATACTTACTTTTCATAAAAACATAAGGTGTATTTACATTTCATAAAAACATACTTACTTTTCATAAAAACATAAGATATACTTACTTGTCATAAAAACATACTTACTTTTCATAAAAACATAAGGTGTATTTACCTTTCATAAAAACATACTTACTTTTCATAAAAACATAAGATATACTTACTTGTCATAAAAACATACTTACTTTTCATAAAAACATAAGGTGTATTTACCTTTCATAAAAACATACTTACTTTTCATAAAAACATAAGATATACTTACTTGTCATAAAAGCATACTTACTTTTCATAAAAACATAAGGTGTATTTACCTTTCATAAAAACATACTTACTTTTCATAAAAACATAAGATATACTTACTTGTCATAAAAACATACTTACTTTTCATAAAAACATAAGGTGTATTTACATTTCATAAAAACATACTTACTTTTCATAAAAACATAAGATATACTTACTTGTCATAAAAACATACTTACTTTTCATAAAAATATAAGGTGTATTTACCTTTCATAAAAACATACTTACTTTTCATAAAAACATAAGATATACTTACCTTTTAAAAGATTAAAATGAAGTGTAGTAGTAAATGGACCAAAACTTTCTTGACCACCTTGAATTTCTCTTACTTGTGGATTTTGTCAAGAGATTGGAAATAAGTGTATATGTGTAGAGTTGTGTGTAAAAGAGATGGGTTTAAATAGATGTATAAAGTTGGCATATTGTAAACATAATCATTCAATTCTATTAATTTTAACACATCCTTTTCTTAAAGTAAAGCACCATTCATATACTTTTCCATATTTATACAAATAATATGCTCTTCATGATTATATATAATGGAGTCTTATCAATCATTCATATACTTTTCCATATTTATACAAATATTATGCTCTTCATGATTATATATAATGGAGTCTTATCAATCATTCATATACTTTTCCATATTTATACAAATATTATGCTCTTCATGATTATATATAATGGAGTATATAAATCATTCATATACTTTTCCATATTTATACAAATATTATGCTCTTCATGATTACATATAATGGAGTCTTATCAATCATTCATATACTTTTCCATATTTATACAAATATTATGCTCTTCATGATTACATATAATGGAGTCTTATCAATCATTCATATACTTTTCCATATTTATACAAATATTATGCTCTTCATGATTATATATAATGGAGTATATAAATCATTCATATACTTTTCCATATTTATACAAATATTATGCTCTTCATGATTACATATAATGGAACCTCTCATGCTTGCATATATTTTCTTAATTTAAATAATAAAAGTAATTTTTGTACAAATAAATATTGGGATAACATTGAATTAAGTACTTAGACTTAATATACTTTAAATCAAGAGAATGGAGATATTTTTAGAAATTCGGAATTTAATTTAAAATCGAACGATCTCGATTATTTCTTGACTTGGCTATACGAATACGTCGTGGCGTTAACTTAATAAAAATGGGTGAAATAGTAGCGACACGATTTTCTATTAAAATAATTATTAATCGCGTAAAAATTCTTGGTCGCTACAAACTTACCCCCTTAAAATAATTTCGTCCTCGAAATTAATCTTACTTGATCTTATGATTTCTGAACACTTAATCAGAATCTCTTCTTCTTCTTCTTATGTAGCATCATCGCTACCATATTTAACCCAACCATATTTAACCCACTGGACTTTGACTAAATGCATCAATTTGTTTTCTTAAGACATGGACTTTTCTATCAATAATAGACATATGTCTACTCATAAATTCTTCTGAATCAAAATGAAAATTCCCAATCGTATGTGATATTTCATCATATCTTGTAGTATTCATGTAACTTGTCATTTATCATCGTATCATGTGACCTCAAATATTCGTATTAATATCTCTAAAATTTCAATAAATCTTTACTAACATATCATACCATAATAATTTGTCATTTCTTCTTATCACCAAATATCCCAAAATAATTAAAACGATTACCTGAATATTCTCTATGTAATATACCCAAACATGTTATTCACATATCAACATAATCATCAGTTTATCTTTCCAATATTTGTAACCCAAAATTTCTGCAAAATTCAATAAACAAATATCTCCCAAATAATTAAAATTCTTAACTCAAATATCATAACATTTCCCGTAAGGTATTCCTTTCACTTGCACAAACTTATTAATCCTGATTCAATACAGTCCTTATTTCACTTTCACGTATCCCCGTATTATTTCTATACCTTGATTATTATATCAAAATATCAGTACCCAAAATCCAAGAAAATATTCCATATCTCAAATCCCGTCATCATCAAATCTTCCTTTTATCAAGAAAGTAAACGGCGCATAAACTCTTGTTCCCTCTTTTCCATTATTCTATTCCGCGCTTTCTTGCTGGAATCAATATCACGCGGATTCCCTCCGATCCTTAATGCTTTTAAATAGTTCATGCTGGGAAGAGGTTAGATCCATCAAAAACATGGATATCATTCTTACAAACATTCGCAAGTATTATTCCAGTCTTCCAATGAATGATCTGAGGAAAATTTATCGAATAAGACTCGAAAGATTGAGGTTGCTGATGGCTCATGGTGTTTCAGAAGATGTTCGCTGGTTGATCGAAGCAAAAGTTCGACTATCTGGTGAATTACCTATGACCTTTCCAAAACATATGCCTGGTTTAGGCAAAAGCACGTTTGCAAAGAAACGAAGAGCAAAAAGACTGGGTGGTTGCTACAAATGTGCTCGTTGGAACTGTAATACTCGTTGCAAATCATTAGGATATTCTTCTACTAATCGAGATGATAAAATCGAATTCATAAAGGGTGGACTGAGTAAGGAGTCTTTGGATGATATTCGATTGACTCTCGAGACGCACCCAAGTGGGTATGTGCAACGTGAACTCCTTTCCTTATATGCTCAATTTAACGAGGACAAAAATCGTTATAGTCTCAAAAATATAATCGCAAAAGATCCTGTTTGCCAGTCTGTTTTACAAAATGAGGTTGTGGCAATTCAGCATTGATATAAGGTAAATCTTTGATACGCATTTAAAAATATTCTTCTGTTTCCTTTCACACGTTTTGATAAAGCTGGTAAAAATATATTTTCCTTTCTCGAGTTTTTATAAATATTGAAAAAATATATTTTCCTTTCTCGAGGTTTGATAAAGCTGGAAAATAAATCACCGAAAGGTAATATCTTTGATAAAATAGTCAAAAGTTGGCCGATTTTGTCAAAAGTAAATCTTTACTTTTTCAGAATCAATCAAAAACAGTAAATTTTTCCGGCTTTAAATAGCCAAACATATTTCATAGTTCAGGTATCCCAAAATCACATCTTCTTCGTAAGTTTTCCCTTCTATACTATTAAAGATGGAAGCACCAAAACTTCGACAGATCAAAACTATTTGTGTATTTTGTGGATCAAAAGTGGGGAAAGGCTTCGGTTATCTAGAAGCGGCCGTAGATCTTGGAAAGAAACTGGGGGAAAAAGGTATCACTCTTGTATATGGGGGTGGTAGCAGTGGTCTAATGGGTTGTGTTTCCCAATCTGCTCTTGCAGAGAAATCAAAAGTAATCGGTGTCATACCTGTCCCTTTGGTAGATGTTGCAGGAAAAACACGAGGGCATGAAGTTCAAACCTTATCCATCCATGAACGCATAACTTGTATGCTATATGGTTCTGATGCCTTTATAGCCCTACCCGGAGGTTTTGGTACCTTAGAAGAAATCTTTAACATTACCGCGTGGGCTCAACTAGATCTCCATACTAAGCCTATTGGGCTTCTGAATGTTAACAATTTCTTTGATGGCTTGTTAACCTTTCTTGATTATGCTGTGGAACAGGGATTCATCTCTCCATTTTCCAGAAGGCTCCTTATTTCTGCTCCTACTATTGATGAACTACTGGATAAGCTGCAGTCATATATCTCAATACAAGATCCAGCAGGGGTTAAGATAGATTGGTCGCAAGGAAGGGGAATCAAGCGAAAATGGAGTCCGGTTAATGTAAACTTAACTTTATGAATCTTAGAATAGGTGGGGGTAGAGTACGGAGTATTCTTACTCTCGAGACACCCCTCTAATTTCCTAGGATTTCCTTAATGTTTAAATCTTGTGTGTACCTCAAAGGTTCCAGGTGGTAGATTACGGAGTATTCTTACTCTCGAAACACACCTCTTTGAAGGTTTCTTTATTTCCTCAAAAGGTCAGAGGTGGTAGGATACGGCTACTCCGGAAACACATCTCTCAATTTGAGGAATTTCCCATGTTGCTTTCTTTTGCTTTTGCGTGTTTCATGTATTTCTTTCCAGTGTGACTCTTGTGTGTTCTCCTTACGAGAAAATAATAATATCTCTGTTATCATCTACTAAATCTCGTTTGTGATGTAAATGAATTTGCATGTCTAACCTCAATTCTCTTAGTGATTGCATACCATACTATGCTCTTAATTCCAAACGATAAAATTCTAGGCAGAGTTTCCTTTGAAATTTGGACTTATTCAAACCGTAAGCATACTTCATAACTCACAATAATAAATAATTCCACATTTGATCACAACGATCTAAAAATTGACCACAATTTCATCAAACTTCAATATCATAAAAAAATATTCCAGAAAATCAATTCATAATTCCTCAACATAGAAATTTCAAATCATAGTCGTCAATATCACAATATCACTTCCTTCAATACCTTAATTGGCTCAAAAGATTACTCATACTTATATTTATAAGTCATAAATCATATTCCCAAAATTTAATCACAAGGCCAAAGTTCATAATAAATTTCTCATCAATATAGAGGCATAATTCACTTACTCAACATAATAGCCATTACTTAATTCCCAATAACCAAATCTTTAAATCTCTAACTTCATAATGCTTCTCATAAAAGTCTCATTAAAATCATATCACTTATAATCTTAACATCTCATAAAACTTCATAAAATTGGCTCGCTATTTCTCATTAAATCTAAATGATAGATAATCTGAACATATTTCTAATCATTTCTGTTGACTTCTCATACTTAATGCCATGTCTAAAATCAATTATGCAAAGTCCATTTAAGGTTTATCATTTCTAAACTCAAGGACAACAATTATTTTGAAAATCATTCTTAAGTCATATTATTCCCATTATGCTCAACACCCGTTCTCTTTCTTTCTTTTCTTTCTGATTTTTTTTTTTTTTTTTTTTTTTCAGAATTGAAACTTGAAGAGTGGTACCAATAATCATCCACAGTTTTTCCTTGCTTTTAAGCAAATGTAGTGATAAAGGGATAAATTATTGAACCGAAAATTGAAACTTGAAGAGGAAGTACTAATAACCATCCACAGTTTTTCCCTTGTTTTTACACAAAGGTAGTGATAAAGGGATAAATTATTGTACGAATTCATTATCAATTTTGTTTGTTTAATATATTATTCCATATATTTTGGGCAAAAGTTACAACCCAACTTAATTTCTAATTGAGTCAATCTTACTAAGCTTAATATGCACCAAAATTCATATAAATATCCTCTCTGTCTCATGATTCTACATTGAAAAGAATAAAAAAATTGAGTCTTCTATCAATTTATATCATACTTGACATGTATATTATGTGTAACACATAAAGATTCATAACATATGAAGATTTCATACTTAACATGTCTTAATAAAATCGTAAATGACTTGCAAAGCATATAACATACCTGGTTCGAGGAGTCAATACGTGGAGAGTGACATAGTAGAGTGATGAGTTAAAATATTTCATATAATCTTATTTTCCTTTAATCAACAATAATTTAATGTGGTTGTATCCAAATCAACATTTTCTTGAATCATAATTCCTAATTAATCACAGTCTTCAAAACAAATCCAATATCGATATAGTAATTATCTCCCCATCAATAATTAATAACTTAACCCAAATAAAATTTATCGTCAAATCTTATTTTTCCTTTAGTCCCCGAACTTCTAGAAATTTATCAAAGACATCAATATAAACATCATATCACTAACTAATTATATTCCATAAAATTTTCAGGACATTACAAACTCCCTTGCTTAAAATGAATTTTGTCCTTGAAATTCGCACATCAAATTTCATCATACTTTTCAAAATCATAACCATACTTGACATGTGAAAATTCAACTTTTTTTTTTTATAATGAATAGTGATTTCGTTCACTGTTCATCATGAATAGCACGTCGTTTTACTGTTCACGTGAATAGTGATTTTTTTTTTTTTTTTTTTTTAAAGAAATAAAATTTCAAAAATCTACAGAATCGTTTTTAAAACTCTTTGCTCTGATACCAACTGTGACGACCCGAATTCTCTTCCATTCGAGTGCCACTAAAAGTGACTCATATCATATTATCGAGACTTAAATAGTAATGTAAAATTATTCAAAAGAATAATTAGAATCCCATAATTTTATTTGTGAATAAAAATAGAACATAATTTTCTTACATAAAGTTCAACATAATTATCTCATCAATCTTAACCACTTTTGCCACTTCCATGTTGACCGCCTCGAACCTTCAATTATCTGAAAATGGTAAATATCGTGGAGTGAGATTTATAAAATCCCAGTAAGTATACCAAGCATAAATTTTCTTTTGAAAGCATATGGATCATTTTCATCATAACATAGGATAGGATCGAAATACTCATAAACATAGGGAGACACAAGAATTTTACCGAACTTAAATGGCAAGAATTCTTATGTGTAGCGCTACTAAACTCCGGTCCCCTTAGCATAATCATAAACATATCATATGGAACCCATAACAATTTTGTGAGATTGATTTCATAGCAATGATCCAAACATTTTCATAAAAACATAAGATATACTTACTTGTCATAAAAACATACTTACTTTTCATAAAAACATAAGGTGTATTTACCTTTCATAAAAACATACTTACTTTTCATAAAAACATAAGATATACTTACTTGTCATAAAAACATACTTACTTTTCATAAAAACATAAGGTGTATTTACCTTTCATAAAAACATACTTACTTTTCATAAAAACATAAGATATACTTACTTGTCATAAAAACATACTTACTTTTCATAAAAACATAAGGTGTATTTACCTTTCATAAAAACATACTTACTTTTCATAAAAACATAAGATATACTTACTTGTCATAAAAACATACTTACTTTTCATAAAAACATAAGGTGTATTTACATTTCATAAAAACATACTTACTTTTCATAAAAACATAAGATATACTTACTTGTCATAAAAACATACTTACTTTTCATAAAAACATAAGGTGTATTTACCTTTCATAAAAACATACTTACTTTTCATAAAAACATAAGATATACTTACTTGTCATAAAAACATACTTACTTTTCATAAAAACATAAGGTGTATTTACCTTTCATAAAAACATACTTACTTTTCATAAAAACATAAGATATACTTACTTGTCATAAAAGCATACTTACTTTTCATAAAAACATAAGGTGTATTTACCTTTCATAAAAACATACTTACTTTTCATAAAAACATAAGATATACTTACTTGTCATAAAAACATACTTACTTTTCATAAAAACATAAGGTGTATTTACATTTCATAAAAACATACTTACTTTTCATAAAAACATAAGATATACTTACTTGTCATAAAAACATACTTACTTTTCATAAAAACATAAGGTGTATTTACCTTTCATAAAAACATACTTACTTTTCATAAAAACATAAGATATACTTACCTTTTAAAAGATTAAAATGAAGTGTAGTAGTAAATGGACCAAAACTTTCTTGACCACCTTGAATTTCTCTTACTTGTGGATTTTGTCAAGAGATTGGAAATAAGTGTATATGTGTAGAGTTGTGTGTAAAAGAGATGGGTTTAAATAGATGTATAAAGTTGGCATATTGTAAACATAATCATTCAATTCTATTAATTTTAACACATCCTTTTCTTAAAGTAAAGCACCATTCATATACTTTTCCATATTTATACAAATAATATGCTCTTCATGATTATATATAATGGAGTCTTATCAATCATTCATATACTTTTCCATATTTATACAAATATTATGCTCTTCATGATTATATATAATGGAGTCTTATCAATCATTCATATACTTTTCCATATTTATACAAATATTATGCTCTTCATGATTATATATAATGGAGTATATAAATCATTCATATACTTTTCCATATTTATACAAATATTATGCTCTTCATGATTACATATAATGGAGTCTTATCAATCATTCATATACTTTTCCATATTTATACAAATATTATGCTCTTCATGATTACATATAATGGAGTCTTATCAATCATTCATATACTTTTCCATATTTATACAAATATTATGCTCTTCATGATTATATATAATGGAGTATATAAATCATTCATATACTTTTCCATATTTATACAAATATTATGCTCTTCATGATTACATATAATGGAACCTCTCATGCTTGCATATATTTTCTTAATTTAAATAATAAAAGTAATTTTTGTACAAATAAATATTGGGATAACATTGAATTAAGTACTTAGACTTAATATACTTTAAATCAAGAGAATGGAGATATTTTTAGAAATTCGGAATTTAATTTAAAATCGAACGATCTCGATTATTTCTTGACTTGGCTATACGAATACGTCGTGGCGTTAACTTAATAAAAATGGGTGAAATAGTAGCGACACGATTTTCTATTAAAATAATTATTAATCGCGTAAAAATTCTTGGTCGCTACAAACTTACCCCCTTAAAATAATTTCGTCCTCGAAATTAATCTTACTTGATCTTATGATTTCTGAACACTTAATCAGAATCTCTTCTTCTTCTTCTTATGTAGCATCATCGCTACCATATTTAACCCAACCATATTTAACCCACTGGACTTTGACTAAATGCATCAATTTGTTTTCTTAAGACATGGACTTTTCTATCAATAATAGACATATGTCTACTCATAAATTCTTCTGAATCAAAATGAAAATTCCCAATCGTATGTGATATTTCATCATATCTTGTAGTATTCATGTAACTTGTCATTTATCATCGTATCATGTGACCTCAAATATTCGTATTAATATCTCTAAAATTTCAATAAATCTTTACTAACATATCATACCATAATAATTTGTCATTTCTTCTTATCACCAAATATCCCAAAATAATTAAAACGATTACCTGAATATTCTCTATGTAATATACCCAAACATGTTATTCACATATCAACATAATCATCAGTTTATCTTTCCAATATTTGTAACCCAAAATTTCTGCAAAATTCAATAAACAAATATCTCCCAAATAATTAAAATTCTTAACTCAAATATCATAACATTTCCCGTAAGGTATTCCTTTCACTTGCACAAACTTATTAATCCTGATTCAATACAGTCCTTATTTCACTTTCACGTATCCCCGTATTATTTCTATACCTTGATTATTATATCAAAATATCAGTACCCAAAATCCAAGAAAATATTCCATATCTCAAATCCCGTCATCATCAAATCTTCCTTTTATCAAGAAAGTAAACGGCGCATAAACTCTTGTTCCCTCTTTTCCATTATTCTATTCCGCGCTTTCTTGCTGGAATCAATATCACGCGGATTCCCTCCGATCCTTAATGCTTTTAAATAGTTCATGCTGGGAAGAGGTTAGATCCATCAAAAACATGGATATCATTCTTACAAACATTCGCAAGTATTATTCCAGTCTTCCAATGAATGATCTGAGGAAAATTTATCGAATAAGACTCGAAAGATTGAGGTTGCTGATGGCTCATGGTGTTTCAGAAGATGTTCGCTGGTTGATCGAAGCAAAAGTTCGACTATCTGGTGAATTACCTATGACCTTTCCAAAACATATGCCTGGTTTAGGCAAAAGCACGTTTGCAAAGAAACGAAGAGCAAAAAGACTGGGTGGTTGCTACAAATGTGCTCGTTGGAACTGTAATACTCGTTGCAAATCATTAGGATATTCTTCTACTAATCGAGATGATAAAATCGAATTCATAAAGGGTGGACTGAGTAAGGAGTCTTTGGATGATATTCGATTGACTCTCGAGACGCACCCAAGTGGGTATGTGCAACGTGAACTCCTTTCCTTATATGCTCAATTTAACGAGGACAAAAATCGTTATAGTCTCAAAAATATAATCGCAAAAGATCCTGTTTGCCAGTCTGTTTTACAAAATGAGGTTGTGGCAATTCAGCATTGATATAAGGTAAATCTTTGATACGCATTTAAAAATATTCTTCTGTTTCCTTTCACACGTTTTGATAAAGCTGGTAAAAATATATTTTCCTTTCTCGAGTTTTTATAAATATTGAAAAAATATATTTTCCTTTCTCGAGGTTTGATAAAGCTGGAAAATAAATCACCGAAAGGTAATATCTTTGATAAAATAGTCAAAAGTTGGCCGATTTTGTCAAAAGTAAATCTTTACTTTTTCAGAATCAATCAAAAACAGTAAATTTTTCCGGCTTTAAATAGCCAAACATATTTCATAGTTCAGGTATCCCAAAATCACATCTTCTTCGTAAGTTTTCCCTTCTATACTATTAAAGATGGAAGCACCAAAACTTCGACAGATCAAAACTATTTGTGTATTTTGTGGATCAAAAGTGGGGAAAGGCTTCGGTTATCTAGAAGCGGCCGTAGATCTTGGAAAGAAACTGGGGGAAAAAGGTATCACTCTTGTATATGGGGGTGGTAGCAGTGGTCTAATGGGTTGTGTTTCCCAATCTGCTCTTGCAGAGAAATCAAAAGTAATCGGTGTCATACCTGTCCCTTTGGTAGATGTTGCAGGAAAAACACGAGGGCATGAAGTTCAAACCTTATCCATCCATGAACGCATAACTTGTATGCTATATGGTTCTGATGCCTTTATAGCCCTACCCGGAGGTTTTGGTACCTTAGAAGAAATCTTTAACATTACCGCGTGGGCTCAACTAGATCTCCATACTAAGCCTATTGGGCTTCTGAATGTTAACAATTTCTTTGATGGCTTGTTAACCTTTCTTGATTATGCTGTGGAACAGGGATTCATCTCTCCATTTTCCAGAAGGCTCCTTATTTCTGCTCCTACTATTGATGAACTACTGGATAAGCTGCAGTCATATATCTCAATACAAGATCCAGCAGGGGTTAAGATAGATTGGTCGCAAGGAAGGGGAATCAAGCGAAAATGGAGTCCGGTTAATGTAAACTTAACTTTATGAATCTTAGAATAGGTGGGGGTAGAGTACGGAGTATTCTTACTCTCGAGACACCCCTCTAATTTCCTAGGATTTCCTTAATGTTTAAATCTTGTGTGTACCTCAAAGGTTCCAGGTGGTAGATTACGGAGTATTCTTACTCTCGAAACACACCTCTTTGAAGGTTTCTTTATTTCCTCAAAAGGTCAGAGGTGGTAGGATACGGCTACTCCGGAAACACATCTCTCAATTTGAGGAATTTCCCATGTTGCTTTCTTTTGCTTTTGCGTGTTTCATGTATTTCTTTCCAGTGTGACTCTTGTGTGTTCTCCTTACGAGAAAATAATAATATCTCTGTTATCATCTACTAAATCTCGTTTGTGATGTAAATGAATTTGCATGTCTAACCTCAATTCTCTTAGTGATTGCATACCATACTATGCTCTTAATTCCAAACGATAAAATTCTAGGCAGAGTTTCCTTTGAAATTTGGACTTATTCAAACCGTAAGCATACTTCATAACTCACAATAATAAATAATTCCACATTTGATCACAACGATCTAAAAATTGACCACAATTTCATCAAACTTCAATATCATAAAAAAATATTCCAGAAAATCAATTCATAATTCCTCAACATAGAAATTTCAAATCATAGTCGTCAATATCACAATATCACTTCCTTCAATACCTTAATTGGCTCAAAAGATTACTCATACTTATATTTATAAGTCATAAATCATATTCCCAAAATTTAATCACAAGGCCAAAGTTCATAATAAATTTCTCATCAATATAGAGGCATAATTCACTTACTCAACATAATAGCCATTACTTAATTCCCAATAACCAAATCTTTAAATCTCTAACTTCATAATGCTTCTCATAAAAGTCTCATTAAAATCATATCACTTATAATCTTAACATCTCATAAAACTTCATAAAATTGGCTCGCTATTTCTCATTAAATCTAAATGATAGATAATCTGAACATATTTCTAATCATTTCTGTTGACTTCTCATACTTAATGCCATGTCTAAAATCAATTATGCAAAGTCCATTTAAGGTTTATCATTTCTAAACTCAAGGACAACAATTATTTTGAAAATCATTCTTAAGTCATATTATTCCCATTATGCTCAACACCCGTTCTCTTTCTTTCATAGGGGAGAACCCCTGTTAATCAAATATTTAGACATAAAAACAAATGAAAAATTAGATTCAATAATAGAACAAAGGGGAAATCTATTAGATCAAATGATAGAAGAAAGAAATATAAAAAGAAAAGGATTTCTAAGACTAAAATATTTAGAAAGTAAAAGAAAATGCTTTAATACAGTTTTAAAACAATTACCTAATATACTTATGATCATAAATAACAAATAAAAAATCAATATGAAAAAATATGATATAACTAGAGAAATAAAATATTACATAAAAAGTTATAGAACACAACAAAGAAAAACGATGTTAAGATCAATTGAAGAATTTTGTGAATATAATATAATGATATGTAAAGAAGTAAAATATGATACAGAATTAAGATTAGAAGTTGAGCATATCAGATGAAGAATTTAATGACAGAATTTCCAGAAATAAAATTTGAAAAACAAATAATATAAAATATTAATCTACCAGTAGGATCTTATCAAATAAAAGGAGCTAATACAAATATGTTTCAACCATTAAGCTCATGGGGAGAATCTGATGGATTTCTTAACATGCAATTGAATTGGATAAGTGCATTTTTATGGCAAACATATAAAAACATAAATTTATAAGATAAATTAGCTATTGAAGAATTACAACAATTAAATATACAGGACATGAATGTCAAAGAAAAATTATAAAATATTCAAAATAAACTAACACTACAATTTAAAGAATTAAAAGAAATTGTAGGAGAAGTTAAAAATATAGATGAAGAAATCTTAAAAGAATTCCAAAGAAAATCAGGAGAATTAATTAATCAAGATAAAATTGGAATAATTATAGAAAAAATAGATAAACTAAACGAGAAAATAAGAAAGAATGAAAATGAAAAAATCATATCAATAGAAGAGAGAATCAAAAAGTTAGAAATAAAAATAGATGATATGTATGACAGACTATTTAAGGTACAAAAAACTCAAAAATCAAGAGTATAAAATGTCGATAAGTGAATATATTGAAAATCTAACAATATTAATAAAATCATTTATAAGTGACGTTCAAGAATTAAAAAATGAATTGAAAGAAGTAAGAAATGATATAAATATACTAAAACTAGAGATTAGAGAATTCAAAGAAAATAAAAGCAAAAATAAGAAAATAGACAAAAAATTCATAGAAAAAGAAATACTTAGAATAGGAAAGAAACATTTTGATCAAGAAAAAATTATAATAGAAGCCGGAAGTATGGATGATGAATTTAGGAAAAAAACATATTACCAAAAATACTAGAAGAAGAATTAGAATTACAAAAATCTATAGAAAAAACTTTAGGAAAATTAAAAGCTGAAGAAAAAATTGAAGAAGAACAAGACAAAAATGAATGAAGAATTAGATTTGCTTATAGAAAATTTTGACCAGTTAAGCATAGAAAGTTTTAATGAATATCAAGTTTTAATGAATACTGGAGGAGCACCCAACCCAGCTCCAATAGGAACTTCCAAACAAGAATTACCAGATCCAGATGAAAGTTATGCACCCTTATATAGTAAACCACACCGACAATACTATGATAGAATTAGAGATAGACAACCACCTAAAGGAAATAAATATAAAGATAGATTTGAACCAAATAATAATTATGATAAACCTATTAATCATGGAGGAACAAAATTAGATCTAGATTGCAAAATAGATACTAAAAAAGCCTTATTAATTTGGGAAGATTCAATGATACAATTCTTTTTATACAATAAAGATGATACATGGGAAAATACTGATAGAATGATAAATTTTTTAGTAGCATCTTTTGAAGGACATGTTAGAAATTGGTGGGAAGGAATAAGTAGTGATACAAAAGCATTAATAAGAAGAAATGTACAGACAGAACTAATAAAATCAGATAGAAAGGGAATAGAAAAGTTAGTAGATTATATTGCGGATGAATGCTTAGGAGAAAATTGGATAAGTAATTTTGAAGCAGAATCAATAAGAGAAAAAGATAATGCAAGAGTAAGATTAATAAATTTAACAATATGTGATGTGTAAAATTAAAGAATATACTTGTGAATTTAAAGAATACTATTATGTCCAATTTTATAGTAATGAAAACCAAGAAGTATATAGAGATATGTATTACAATAAATTATCAGGTTCATGGGGGATATACTTTAAAATAGAATTTGAAAAATTTATTAGAGATAACCCTGGAACACCTAGAACATTAGGATCACAGATAAAATTCCTATTTGAAAGATTAGCATATATATGTCAACAAAGACAATTATTAAAGAAGTCAGGAAAATTAACTAGAATATGTTGTGAAGATATGGAAAAACCCACCAAATGGGGATGTAACCCTGAAAGAAGAAAAATTAATAAAAGTAAATATAAAAATAGAAAGTTTAAAAAATTCAGGAACTTCAGGAAAATATATATAAAACCTAAGAGAAAATGTTACAAAAGAAGATATAATCCAAATAAAAAACAGAAAAATAGAACTTATAAGAAAGATAAAAGCCAATGCAAATGTTGGAATTGTGGAGAAATGGGACATATAAGCCCTGACTGTAACAAAAAGAAAGTTAAAATATTACAAAAAGAATATATAGAAATAGAAAGTGAACTAAGTAAAATATTAGATATTGAAGAATATTATGATCAAGAAGTCTATAAAAGTGAAACAGATTCAGAAAGTAATGAATCAGAATCAAAATAAAGAAATAGAAGAAATAGAAACAAATAAGAACATAGATAAACAAGAATATGAAGGAATAGAAGGTTACGGATTAAAGGTAACTTTTGATAATAATAAGTTCAGGAAAATACAAAAATTATCTTTAGATTTGAAAGTAGGAAAATGGGAAATATTAGATAGAATATGGAAAAGAGAAAAAGTAGTAATAAATGAATACCATAAAATTGAAAGAGCAATAGATGTTAGAACTACTCAAGGAACACACAAATTAAACATTTTAACAAAGAATACGGTTACAGAATTATTAACAAAGATCAATAGTAAACAAAGTGAAAAGATACAATATGTTTATTTAGCAGGTATCCAAATAATGTTTAAATCCTTGTTTAGAGAAGGATTAGATTCACCCTTAACTGTATGTTTACATGAAGGAAGAATAATAAATTTAAAAGATAGTCATTTAGGAACAGTGGAAGGAAATCTAGCATATAAGAAACTAATATTTACATGTTATCCAAAATATTGTATATCGTTAAAAGATATAAACTTTAATGAAGTTTTAGGATTCCATTTCAAATTACATAAGGATGATATAATGGAATCAGGAGATAAAATTATGACTATAGAATACAGAGCATTATACATATTTACTAATTCCAATTATGGAAATATTTATTCTAAAAACCATATATTGAAATTCATAAAGAATGCAAAGATTTTGGTAAAGCTGTGGAACTAGATAAAACAATAAGTTTAGTTCCAAGAAATTATGATCTTACTATAACAAAAAATAAATCAGAAATTATAGAGTTAAGAGAAGAAGAATACCCTAATAATAACATAACATTTGAAGACGGAAGGTTAATTAGAAGATCAACAACTTTACCCAATAGAAAACAATTAGGAGAAACTAGTAATACAAGGGAAATAAAACTCAATAGATATGCTGGAAATATGAAAATCGAGGGTGAATATTTCAATGGAATAGAACATATAAAAGGATCCAATATATTAATTGACACGGGAGCTAGTGAATGTCATATAGCTTCAAACAGAAATAAAGGACTAATATCTCATATAACTGATCCATATAGATATATAATTTTTTATGGACAAGTACATATGACTGAACTTGAAGTAAAAGTACCAATCAAAATAGGAGGAATAAATCTCCTACTACCATGTCATGTAGATAGTAGTGTGGTAAATCATCATGTATTATTAGGAATGAGCTTTCTAGATGGACTAGAAGATTATAGTATAAAACGTGAAGGATTATATATAACTCATAATAATCACACTATACTATGTAGAAAAGCTGAATAAATGAATAACCAAATAAGTTTTCCATTAGCTGTTTATATACAAGTTACAATTGTTGAAACAAATATAACAACCTGTGCATTAATTGACACAGGAAGTGATATAACAATATTCAAAAGTTTCTTAATAAAATCATGGAATACTAATGGAAAGATAAAAATTACAGGAGTAACATGAGAAAGTACTCATATAATTAATAGTGCTGATAAAATTGATATAATACTTGGGAGTAAACAAATAGTTGTAAATAAAATATATAATTATAACAAAGTAGAATGTGATATATTACTAGGAAATGACTTTATACAACAATTTCAATATTATAAACAAAATAATTACATGATAATGTTACAAACACCTTGTGGACATCTACTAAAAATACCAAGAGAATTTAGACCTTGCAGAGTTCAGCCAACACAGCGTGGTGATAAATGGGAGAAAAAACCAATTACACAAAATGAAATAAAAGAATAAAAGAATAATATATAAAAAATTTTTAAAAACAAACATACAAACAAACATGGAAAAAATCATTGATCAACTAGAAAAAAATTGTAGAGAGAATCCATTATTATTTTGGAAACCACGTCATCCAAAAGCTAAAATAGAATTAACAGAAAATGTTATTATAAGAGTTAGACCAATGATGTATACCATACAAGATATACAAGAATTTAAAATCAAATAAAAGAATTACTTAACCAAAAATTAATCAAACCTAGTAATGGACCCCATAGTAGTCCAGCTTTTATGATCATGAAACATTCTGAACACAAGAGAGGAAAAGCTAGAATGGTAATAAATT
The DNA here is from genome assembly GCA_963555705.1 of Ligustrum vulgare. NCBI lineage: Eukaryota > Viridiplantae > Streptophyta > Magnoliopsida > Lamiales > Oleaceae > Ligustrum > Ligustrum vulgare. Next base: position 45,448,408 of record OY743170.1, on the reverse strand, counting down.
ATAAAGAATTAAACAAATATACTAAATTTGATGGATATTTTTTACCAAATAAAGAGGTACTAATAAATCTTGCAAAAGGAAAACAATATTATTCTAAATTCGATTGCAAGTCAGGATTTTGGCAAATAAAATGGAAGAAGATACTATTCAATATACAACATTTAGTACACCCCAAGGTAAGTATGAATGGATGGTTATGCCATTTGGATTAAAAAATGCACCACAAATATATCAAAGAAGAATGAATAATATATTTAGAAAATTTAATGAATTTGTAATTGTCTATGTTGATGATATATTAATATGTTCTAATAATAGAGAAGAACATAGAAACCATTTAATGAAATTTATAAATGAATGCAAAAAAGAAGAAATTGTTCTTTCAAAAAATAAAGCTATAATAGAAAAACAAGAAATTGATTTTCTTGGATTATCAATAGATAAAAGAGGAAAAAAATTACAAACCCATATATCTAAAAAGATAGAAAGTTTTCCAGATAAATTAGAATCAAAAGAATAAATACAAAATTTTTTAGGATGTTTAAATTATGCAGAAAGATTCATTGAAAATCTATCAAAAAGAAACATAAAATCCAAATTTTACTCAGAAAGACAAATACCAAAAGGTGGAATGATGAACATACAGAAATTGTCAAATCACTAAAAGAAGAATGTAAAAATTTGCCAAAACTAAGATTACTAGATGAAAAAGATAATCTGATAGTTAATACTGATGTCTCGGATAAGTATTGGGCAGCAATATTAAAAACAGATCTTAATAAAATTTGTAGATACTCAAGTGGAACATTTAACCAAGCAGAAATAAATTATACCACTCATGAGAAAGAATTGTTAGCAATCATCAGAGGAATAAAGAAGTTTTCATTGTTTTTATTATCTAAGAAATTCATTGTTGAAACTGATAATTCTCAAGTTGCAGGTTTAGTAAAAAACAAATTACCATCAGAACCTCAATATAGAAGGCTCCATAGATGGCAAGCCTATTTGGCATTTTATAATTTTGATATAGTTCATATTAAAGGTGTCAATAATTATCTTGCAGACTTTTTAAGCAGGAATATTGAATTTGCAGATGGATAATATCAAACAATCTCTGATAGACGCCAAAAAGCAAATGAACTTCCTCATGGAGGAAGCTGAAGATATAAAACTTGGAATTGAGCAACTTACAGAAACTCTCCAAGGAAGTTTCAAGCAATTGATGGAAATCTCAACATTTCATCACAATTATACCAAAGAATTGAGCGATAACATAATTGAGATTGAATCTCAGTTTGAATCGTTAATTACCAAAAAGGTTATGACAAAAATACAAACAGGTACATCTTCTGGAAGCAGTGGTGGACCAACGATTAAAAGAGATGAACCCAGTCCCAAAAAAGTTTTCATAAATGAAGCAAGTCCTCGAAAAATAACAATCAATGCCAAAGATGAACATACAAAGGTAGTCAGAATTCGTGCTGAGGAGGAAGATGATTCCCCTTTTTTACCAAAAGAAAATGAATATAAAACTACTATAGAAGTTATATATGAGCTTCAAAAATGTGATTGTTATTACATTTCGTCTGGAGATCATGTTTACCCACGATTGATCGTTACTCAGGGAGGAGATCCCGTTATGTAAAAGGAGAAATTTCAAAATTTGGCCAGGGAAGACCCATATATTTAAAATCTTATTCAATCAGTCCTGAGATTGATGGAAGGATATATTATCCTGCTGAGCATATTATCACCATTGGATATGTTGCTCGCAATTTTCAAATTGAAGTTAGAAGAAATACCAAGCCAGTATCAAACATTACAAGATCATGGTTTAGATCCTGAAGGGTGTTGGGAATTAAAGTTCTCTACAACATTGCCAAGAACCTATATGAGAAAAAATTCAAATGCATATGCCAGTATAATGGATGGACCTTACTCACTAATGGAGGAAAAGAAAAGTCAATAATCTTGCAAGAATACATCAACAAATTTGACACTCATCAAATCCATGGAAGCTTTGCCACCTTGCAAGAAGCATGCATAGCCAGGAATTGCCCCACATGCCAAAAGAATTGATGGACAGATGGAAGCCACTTGATAAATCTGTTTTACTTACCATCAAAATTGATGGACAAGTGGAAGCTGCATAATAAATCTACTCTAACGCAACAAAACAAAACAATGTAGGGGCCATGTAAAAGACTAAAAAATAGAGGGGCAGGTGTCCCTATAATAAAAGGGGTCATGTGATGTAATAAATAAAGGGACAGGTGTGTCCTTAAGTGTCATTATAAAGCTGTATGATTGTTAGGACAATGATGTAAGAAGTGACGAAATTGTGTCCAATGTAATGTTATAAATAGAGGCCTCTGGGCTAGTTGAAAGGCAGAGCTAACTTGAGCACTCAGTTTGTGAGAAAGCCAAGAAATCTTTTGTCCTGAAAAAGTTCTCATACCAATCCTGTTTCAAACTTCATATTATCAATAAAATCTCAATCTACTTATCAAATTATGATGAGTTTCTAAATTCTTATCTTCTGAATCCTATCTCCAAAAGAAGATATATTATTAAGAAAACTTCCTACACTCTGTCCTAAAATATTTTCCATCTAAAAGGTTATACAGTGAAGGCATCCAGGTTTAGCTAATAACCCGTGAATGCAGGAAGTCATTGAAGGGTGTGGAGCAGAAACCTATTAGCCTGAAGGTCACTAACAATATAAGGAAAATACAAAGGTACTGAGAACAGGAAAAGATGTTAGTATTCTTAATATATCTATCTTTACGGAATTAGGAGGAAGAAGAGTTTTTAACATGACAGAATTCAGGATTATTAAGTTTAATTATCAAAACAGTCCTTATAATGATGAATACCATAGGATAATTGAACATTTATTCATGCATAAACAGTTTACTAGACCTAATAATGAAATAAAAGATTTATATCATGTGTATATGCCATGTTTGTTAGTTATCTTTCCGACATTAAAAAGAATATTAGGATTAGAAATTACAAAATCAATTATTTATTTTTGGCTTGATAGTGATAATACTGAAGTAAATAATGAATTATATTTAGGATATGTGTTTAGTAGTGATAATGATTATGACCCTGTAATAGATTATGACAGTGATGGAAGAGATGAATCTTTCTTTATCAGTTTTTGAAAATCTTAATATCATGAATAATAGTAATTATATCATGAAAAAACCTAGAACTAAAAGAGGTCCATATAAAGTTCAAAAGCATATCAAAAGTAAAAAAGGTATTGAATATGAAAATGAAATTGATAAAATAGGATACCAAGAGCAACTCTACGCATCACAAGAGATATTAAAAAGTTTTAAAGAAAATTTGATAGAAAATTTTGCTAGAGGTACTGTGCTATAATGATACAAGATGTTCAAGATATAATTGATAAATTAGAAAAGAGAAAGAAATGTATTTCAAAATATAATATACAATTTGAACCAAGCATAGATATCATGGCTGATATAGATATTATCAATTCCCAAACACTGATAGAGTTTGAAAAATTACTTGAAATTTTATAAATTATTTATTTTTGTGTTTATAATGCTTGGATATACTATTGAAGGATTAGACAATTTGTTAGATAGGATAATGGAAAAAATAGATAACATTATATCTCAATTAATAGATATTGATGAATCATCTGAACAATATTATATACTCTTAGAAAATCATGCTCAATACATTATAGATTATTCTGATTTATTACAACTTAAAATAGATTTAGAAAATAAAATAATAACAAATTCAATCCAAACCTAAATGCCAGGGTATACAATAAAAGGACTAGATAATCTTTTAGAAAAATTAAGAGATAAAATGGAAGATATTAAACATCAAATGAAAAATGAAAATATATCTTCTGAAGAATATAATAAACTTTTAGAAAAATACGAACAATATATTGCAGATTATTGTATTTTACTAGACCAAAGAATGAAATTATACCAGAAAAATTTGTATAATAATTTACCAACCCAATAATCTATGAATACTTTGCAAACATCAACATCTAATAACTGTGATTATAAACTATATTTAAAAGATAAACAAATTTCATTTTTATCAACTATTGTTGAAAAATCTAAAAATATACATTCTGTTGGACAATTTAAACTAAAAGAGATATACGAAGATATTAACTATGCTATCCTAAATAGAATAGAATTTAATTCTGTTGAAATAGCAAAAAATATAAATACGGTTCATAAAATTATAGAAGAATACGAAAATAATAGAAAATGAAGTGTCAGAAGAAATAGCGTTAGGATATATAACTAAAAAAGATCATCCTAAATCTTTTGAAAAATTACTACAATATAGAACATTTTTAGAAGAACTTAAAAGATTAAAAAATATAAGTATAACCAGAAGCACTGAATTAAATCAACCTGACTAAGTTCAGGGATATATCTTGCAAATTAAACAATCTTTTTCATTAAGGGTAATTTTGACATTTCAACAAAGAGGTCTATTTTACTAAACTTATTACATACCAAACCCATTTAACTAAAAACCCCAATTATTTTTAGGGTGTGGGTTGGGTTAAGTTAACAACACGGGCCAAGTTCAAGTAAATGGGCCAACAATAAATTAGACCAATAACCTACAACAGCTAATGGTTTGACACAAAAGAGTCCACACCAAATGGGTCATGAGCAACTAAATTAAGTAGCTTTCAATGGATCAAGTTGTTTTCGAATCGAGCTATTCATTTAGATATCTACATATTTTCTCACATTTGTGGTTTCTTTTGCAACTATGGCAGGTAATCTCGCAACACTTGGTTTCTCAATTTATGTGTAGTTACTTAGCCTCTGTTTGGAGGCTATAGGGTGATTATAATCACTAAAATTTGCGGATCTCGAGATAAATAAATGATAAAAAATTGGAGAGAGAAAAGATGTATGGTTAAGCCTCCGTTCGGTAATAGGTTTTTTTTAGGGTTTTTTTGGTTTTTAAACACTACAATTTTTAATACAATTTTTTAACCACACATATTTTCTTTTTCTAATTTTTAACCCTCCAATCATCTCGTGATACGTGAAAAACACAAAAAACCGTGCATTTCCTTAAAAAACGCCGCCGAACGGAAGCTAAAAAGTTGTTTAGGAAATTGGAGCGATTATAAATGATTTATAAACCAAATTAAGGTGTGATAATCTTTATAAATTTTCCAATAGTCTGACAGGGACATTGAGTTGTACCCGATATTCATCTAACAAATCATCACTTCATAGGTGAGACATCAAGGGGTTCAAATTCGGATGATCATTTGAGATAGTAGCCTCTGTTTCCTCCCAATATATATAGACACACACACACACACACATACACATTTTAAACACAACTTCAAAATTTTTTTAACTATACATATTTTTTCTATCTACTTTTCAACCACATATCTTACCTCGAAAATATAAAAAAATATATTTTTAAACACAAAATTTTTAACAAACAGAACCAATGATTTAAACATCATGTTAATTACAACTTCGAATTTGATTGATTATATTTTAATGTATATGACATATTGAAACTGGTTTTTTAGCTCAAAAATTTAGTTATTGAGCCCCTATTTGGTCTAGGGAAAAAATTTCAACTTTCTCCACAAATTCATTTTCAACTACATATTTCTATGGGACTCCTCATTTTACACATTTTCAACAATTTTTCAATCACACATTATAAAATTTCTTTAATTTCTCATACATCAAATAGGCTCTCAATTGAAACAATCTTTCAACAGCGTGAATGAAGTCTGGTTTAGAAAATAGAGTTTAGAGACATTTAAATTGTCTACTGATTTTATTGGTAAACTTATAATATTGATGTTACGAAATAAGGTCTCAGAATCAACCACGAAGAACCACAAACAGGTATTTAAACATAAAATACCAAAAACCTTTATTAGAATCAACTGATTACAAAATATCAACAAGTTTTACAAGAAAAATGTTAAAATCTGAAGAAATCATACAAATCTCAAATATCACACAAATACACAAGTTTACAGAATCAAAATCTGTAAAATAACCACTAAGAGACAATCCTGATTAATCACAAAGAATCAGGAACCACAAAGAAACAATCTATGCGAATGAGAGATGAGATTTCTCTCTGAATATACGAAAATAGGGCAAAATTGCCTGAGACGGAGAGAGAGAGAGAGAGAGAGAGAGAGAGATTCAGAGAGTGTTCTAGAAGAATGTACTGCAGAGTAAGCCTTTTCATCTCAAATGAAGGGCGTAGATCAATTCCAAAGATCCAAGGGCTTAAAATGAGACGTCTGGCTAAGGGATAAGGTCCGGTGTATTTAACTGGATTCCGGACCTTGGGCTGAACTTTGAACTTCAGTTACGAACCACTGAATCCAGCCTGCATCAATTTCTTTTAGGCTTCAGTAAAATTCCAGTCCAATTACTTTGGGCTGATCCAATTGCATATCAGCATTCTCCACCTCAATTGAAACAGCATTATCTGCAAAATAGAAATAGCAGTATCAAAATTCTAACAGACTTAAAAACCTTAATGCATCTCTAAATTTATTAACAGGTATCACTTTGGTTCCAGCATCAGCTGGATTACATTCAGTAGAAATTTTCTTAAGTTTAATAGTGCCTTTTTCTAAAACATCTCTTATGAAATGAAACTTAACATCAATATGCTTAGATCTATTATGAAATACAGGATTTCTACTAATATATAAAGCACTTTGACTGTCTGTACAAATACCGACAGAGTTTTCATAAGAATGACCCAATTCTTCTAAAATACCTTTTAACCAAATAGATTCTTTCACAGCTTCAGTAGCAGAGATATATTCTAATTCTGTGGAAGAAAGAGCAACTAATTTTTGAAGTTGACATTTCCAGCTAATGTAAGTACCATTTAAAACAAAGAAATAAGCAGAAGTAGACTTCTTATTATCTACATTACCAGCCAAATCTGAATCAACAAAGCCTTTTAGAAATAAATTAGATTTTTGTTTTGCAAATATAAGGCTCAGATTGGAGGTGCCTTTCAAGTATCTGAATAAATATTCCATTGCTTCCCAATGAGCTTCACCTGGTTTACTCATAAATCTACTAAGTACACTCACAACAAAGGAGATATCAGGTCTTGTGCAGACCATTAAATACGTAACAGAACCTACAACATTTTGATATGGGACAGTTTTCATTCTATTTTCTTCTTCTACAGTTTTTGGAGATTGATCGACAGAGAGTTTGAAATGGCTAGGCAATGGTAAAGAAATGGGGTTTGAATCAAATAAACTAAATCTTTTCAACATAATATTTTTGGTTTAAAACAAGTTTGCAAGTTTCTTTATTTCTAAAAATATCCATTCCTAGAATTCTACTAGCATTTCCTAAATCTTTCATTTCAAATTCTTTACTTAGTTTCTGTTTAAGTATCAAAACTTCATTCAAATCAGATCCAGCAATGAGCATATCATCTACATATAAGAGCAGATACAAATAACTTGAATTCAAACATTTAAAATAAAAACAAGGATCATAGTGACTTTTAGTAAAATTCAGACTTTGTATAAAAGTATCAAATCTTTTATACCATTGTCTGGGAGCTTGTTTCAGACCATACAAGGATCGAGCAGACAAGCTAAATTTTCAGGTTTTTCTAATCCTTTAGGTTGGAATATATATATAGTTTCATCAAGTGAACCATATAAAAATGCAGTTTTAACATCCATTTGCTCTAATTCTAAATCAAATTGAGCAACCAAGGCAAATAATATTCTGATTGAAGTATATTTCACAACAGGAGAAAAAACTTCATTGTAATCAGTACCTTCCTTTTGTGAAAAACCTTTAGTTACAAGTCTTGCTTTGTATCTAGGTTTAGTATTAGAATCACCTTCTTTTATTTTATAAATCCATTTGCAATCAATCAGTCTCTGTTTATCAGGTTTAGGAATAAGAATCCAAGTTTTATTTTTCAAAAGAGAATCCATTTCTTCTTGCATTGCTGCAAGCCAAAGTTTAGAATCTTTTGAAGAAATGGCTTCTTCATATGATTCAGGTTCTAATTGCAAAGGTTCAGAGTAAGTAAAAGCAGAAACAAAATCAGGATCCTCAAATCTAGAAGGAAGTCTTATTTCTATTCTAGTTCTATCTCTAGCTAGCTGATAATTTTCAAAATTAAAATCAGTTTGAGTTTCAGCTTCAGCTTCAGTAGGAATTTCAGTTGTAAGAGGAAAATCAGGTAGTTCAGGTTCAGAAGTATCATTTGGAGAATGTGGGGGTTGCTCCACCTGAAACTGAGTATAGGGCAGATCATTATTATTATTCAAATGTTCTGCACTCAATTCAGTTGTAAAAAAATTCTTATCACTAAGAGGATCTTCCAAAATTTCATCTTTGCAGGGGAAAAAGTTTTCATTAAAAATTAATGACCTGCTTATTATGACCCTGTAACCCCCATGTTCCTTAACCCACAGTCTATAACCCTTGACTCATTCCCCATAGCCCAAAAAAACACATTTTAGAGATCTAGAGTCAAGTTTTGTTTCAGTTTGGTGTGAATAGGCAGCACACCCAAAAACTTTCAGTTTTGAAAATTATGAGTACAATTATTCCAGACTTGATCTAGTATTTTAAAATAAATGGCACTTGAAGGAGAAAGATTGATTAAAAATGAGGCAGTTTTCACAGCTTCTCCCCAAAAAAATTTGGCAGATTGGAATCAAGAAGAAGACATCTTGTTTTTTCTAGGAGTGTCCTATTCATCCTTTCAGCAACCCGTTTTGTTGTGAACTGTATGTAATAGTCCTATGTCTAAGAATTCCTAAGTTACTGCAGAAAGAGTCAAAGTCCTGATTGCAAAATTCTAGACCAGTATTAGTCCTAATAGTTTTGACCTTTCTGTCTTTCAAATTTTGGACTAAAGTGATCCAGTTCTTAAAAACATGTACAATGGCATCTTTTGACTTAAGTAAATGAACTCAGGTTTTTCTAGAGAAATCATCAACTATAAGAAGAAAATATTTAAAACCAGAAATAGAATTAACTGGGCAGGCCCCCACAAATCTGCATGCAAATATTCAAGTATGTTACTTGATTTATGAATGTCATTATCAAAAAAATTTCTTTTTTGTTTTCCTAAAACACATTTTTCACAAAAAATAAAAGTTTGTGTAAAGTATCTTTACCAAAAACTCGTTTCTTTTCTAGAAGTTTAAGACTCTTTTCCCCCAAATGCCCAAGTCTTTTATGCCACAAAATAATTTTATCATTTTCAGAAATTGCATTATAAGACTTGGCAGAAATAGGATAAGTATTTAAAACATAAATTTCATTTGTTTTAGGAGTACAGGAAAGTAAATGGTTATCTTTAAAAATACTCAAGTAACCCTTATGCAGTTTGATATCATAAATTTCAGAATCAAGCACACTAAGAGAAATTAAATTTCTTTTCAAGTTAGGCACATATCTGGTTTTATTTAAAATAAGTGTTTTGTTGTTTTCAAGTTTCAACAAAACTTTACCAATTCCTTCCACATCACAGATCAAATTGTTTCCAAGTTTGACAGAACCAGTGCAGTCATTACTGAAATTAGCAAACAAATCCTTTTCAGGACACATATGAAATGTACAACAAGAATCAAGTATCCATTCATGTTTGTTATCAGATTCAGTAGTCACATAAACAACACCATTATTATCATGTGTTGCAGCCTCAGTTTGATTACTGGTTCCTAATTCATTTTGCCTTTTGAAACAATATTTGATATGATGTCCAGGTTGGCCACAATAAAAGCAAGTTCTAGGTCTATGAGTATTATCCAGACCCCTAGAGTTATCCTGCCCTTTAAAATTATTCTGATTTCTAAAATTATCCTGGTTCCTAGAGCTGTCTTGATTTCTGTAATTGTACTGGCCTCTAAAAGAATTATCTTTGGGCTTATATGAATTATCTTTCTTCTGAAAATTGCCCCTAATACACTTACTTTTAGTATTATTCTAGCTCTTGTTATTGTTGGAAACATTACAATTTTTATTGAAATTGTTCACCTATTTGTTATACCTAAAAGAATTCCCTTTCTTAGATGTTCCTATAACATTATAGGCAATATTACTACTATTTTTGAATTCCTGTTCTTTATTCTTAAGGGATGTGTTTTGAATTCCAGTTCTCTATTCTTAAGGGATGTGTGAACTATTTCAGTGGTTAATTTCTGGCCACTATATTCAAGAGCATTCCTAAGATCTTTAAACTTATCACACATAGCATTTAAAAGACAGACAACCTTTTGTTCATCATTCAATTTTTCATCACAGTTCTGAAGACTTTGAGTAATTTTATTGAACATATTCATGTTGTCATCTACATCCTTTGAAGGATCAAATCTAAAAGAAAAATATTGTTTCCAGAGAAAACATTTGTCAGGCAATGAAACAGTATCATATACTTCTTGTAACTTATCCTAGAGTTCCATAACTGTTTTAGTCTTACCTATTTGTCTAATGACATTATCAGATAGGTGCAGAAAAATAGTACTCCAGGCAGATTCATCCATTTCAAGTTGTCTAGCTTGAGCTAAATTAACAGGCCAAGATTGATCAATAGATTTTGCGCACTTCATTTGAAGTAATAAGGCTCTCATTTTCTGGCTCCAGAGATTAAAATCTCATTTTCCATTCCATACTTCAACATCTACTATTATAGTAGCCGTTGAAGTAATGACCAAAAGTATTTAAAAGTTTCAAGAAATGAAGCTTTATTCTTTCGAAGTTAATGAAGTGGACAGAATATAAAACAAAATATGATCACAGACTGTTCCAATTAGACAGAAGCTATCCACAAAGATCAAAGATTATATAACACAGATTCAGAACTCAATTAAGCAACAAGACAATCAAGGTGATCACAAATTAACAATAATAATCACAGTACTTGAGCAATCAATAAAGAACTATATACTGAAAATTATTCTTTCAGTATATCCCTCAACCTACTATAGGTCAGCCCAAACTCCCTCAGATTCCCAGATTCTCAAGAAATCCTGGACAAAGGTAAGAAATGGGGTCCAAAGGCAGGCTTCAAAAGAGATTTTGAAAGAACAAGAATTTGAAAACAAATTGCAGTATTTAAAGTTCTGAGATTTAAAGATATCACTTGATGCAAGAATAGAGCTACTGCAGTTCCACAAGGGCATAACACAGTGCAAATTCAAGCCCAGACAGTTCCAGTACCAATAAGATAGTCAGTAATCCACGAAGTTAACCACCAAGAATATGATCCCTTCCAATGAATACTCAGTATATAATAAGTATATACTGATTTCTTGGGATCTCAAAAATATTGACTCAGAGTATAAAGATCCAGATATCAAAACAAAAATATTTTGAAAACAAGGGTTTCAAAATAATTCCACGAAGAAAAAGTTCTTGAAAAAGGTTCTTCTAAAAGATTTGAAAAAAAAAACTTGAATAAAAAATTTTACAAAAAATTTCATGAAGCAGAGGCGATTAAAGGGTTATATCAAACTTCAAGAAATTTAAAGAAATTTCTGAACAAGAAAACCACGAAGAACAAAAACCCTAAAAGTTTGAACAGTCACAAAGAAAACTTTTCAGAAACACACGATTCACCACAAAGAGTCTGGATCTACCAGATCTGAGCCCACATACAGCGTATTCACTCGAACCCTAAGGCTTTGATACTACTGTTACGAAATAAGGTCTTAGAATCAATCACAAAGAACCACAAACAGGTATTTAAACATAAAATACCAAAAACCTTTATTAGAATCAACTGATCACAAAATATCAACAAGTTTTACAAGAAAATGTTAAAATCTGAAGAACTCATACAAATTAAAAAAACCGCACAAATACACAAGTTTACAGAATTAAAATCTGTAAAATAACCAATAAGAGACAACCCTGATTAATCACAAAGAATCAGGAACCACAAATAAACAATCTATGCGAATGAGAGATGAGATTTCTCTCTGAATATACGAAAATAGGGCAAAATCGCCTGAGACGGAGAGAGAGAGAGAGATTCAGAGCGTGTTTTGGAAGAATGTACTGCATCTCAAATGAAGGGCGTAGATCAATTCCAAAGATCCAAGGGCTTAAAATGAAACGTCTGGCTAAGGAATAAGGTCCGGTGTATTTAACTGGATTCCGGACCTTGGGTTGAACTTTGAACTTCAGTTATGGGCCACTGAATTCAATATGCATCAATTTCTTTTGGGCTTCAGCAAAATTTCGGTCCAATTACTTTGGGCTGATCCAACTGCATATCAACAATTGATTAAAAAAACTGCTCCTGACGTGCAAAAAAGGGTCTCTTACGACAGCATCAGGGGTTGAGATATAAGGTTGGATCAGTCATCGACAGGTTATTGAAGACCAGAGAAGTCAATTCAGCTTGTTTGGTAACACTGTTTAGTTTATGAATTAGTTTATTTATTTTTTGGGTAAAAAGTAGTAGTTAAAAATTAGAAATAGAAAATATCTGATTAAAAAGTGGTTTGAAAAATTGTGTACTTTATAAATTGATTTATAAACAAATTTATTTTCTTTACTAATATATTGTGCCATATTGTAACGTTCTAGACTTGAGGGTCAAAGATTTGTTAAATATTATTGACGTTGGATATTATTATTCTTCTTTTTTCCGTTTCTCAGATATTGCCAAAGACTTCGTCTCTGATCAGAAAGTGCTTTTGACTATGTTCGGCTCATTATAATCAGAATGTAGGTAAGATATGAGGTTAAAAACTAGAGGAAAAAATGTAAATAATTAAAAAATAATATAAAAAATTATGTAAATTAAATTTTTTATTTTTGATTTTTTGTCCTTTTTCCAATTAAATGGCAGCTGCCGAAATCTAGCTCTTCAAGCTATCAAATATGTCAATTATGCTCCTTTTTCACTCTTCTCCATTGTAAGATCATCGAGTTTTCAGTAATAACATTCAGTGTGTTTGTTTATCATGTTCTTCTAAAATTTTCCAGTTCTTCATTAGCTTCCCAAGGTTCTAAGTAGCATAAGTAAGAATGATATGAAGTAAGATCATAGTAGAAATTTGTACGCTCTGCAGTTGCACCTTCATGGTGATCCTCTGCATCAGAAAAATTCTCTACTGATCATTGATCCGTCCGGAGTTATGGTAATTTATAGCTAATCCAAAAGTCAGGCCATTCGTTGAACATATTGAGGTTTTTTGTTTTTGTGGGCTAGAATACCATGATTTGTTGTTAAGTTGTGATTCCTACTTTAATAAAGTAACGCATCATAGTTCGTCCAGGTTCATGGTGTCTTCTTCTTGTGATTCTCCTGGCAGTAAGGGTAGTCCATGTTGATTTAACCACCCAGTATTGTGACGATTTTGACAATTTTGTTTGTTATGGTCCCATTCTCTTTCTAATTCCAAAATTTTAAGTGAATCAGAGTTAACCACTAATTCTGGATTCATTTGAGACCATGGGTCTTGTGAGTTAGATTTGCTTGATTCTCCTGCTTTTGCTTTTGCTTTTTCTTTTTCTAAAAGCTGTTTATATGATAGTCTTATATTACTGGGGCCAATTTTTCCTTCATTGTATGCCTTTTCCTTCTGTATACTGTAATGCAAGCTGTTGAGCAATTTTTCAGTGATTTCCATTTGCTTTTTCCTTTGCTGGCGTCCTTCTGGAGTCTTCTCTGAGTACCTTGATGTTTCACCCAGACTTTGTGTAGGCCTTCCTTGGTATAATTGTCCATACTGCATATCAAATGCATAATCATAATCCGAAGTATATGAATCAGGATATCTCTGCAGATGAGTATCCTGATATGCCTGGATGTCTTCTTGGATTTTTTGAGTATACTCAATTGGCAAAGCTTCCAATGGAGCATCATCTGAGTAATCTGGCCATATTTGCGATGGAATTGTCTGATTGAGTTCTGCCATGCATCTTTGGAAATTACGAAATTCTTTTGGATAATGCTCCCAATCTTTATGCATGTTGAAAGGCTGAACTGCATATTCCTTGATGATGCTGAAATGAGTATAGACCTGTGATTCAGTGAAATAACTTTGTCTTTGAAAAATTAAGATCACATGAACATTTTGTGCAGAGGTTTTGAGATCTTTAAGTTTAAAAGAAAAGGTTTTGAACATTTTTATCCAGTGTGAAATTGGATGGAACCATTTAAGGAACTTTTTTGCATAATGATCAAACCGAAAATCATTTTGATATTGGGTGAAAGACTCGAGTGTACTTTGGACATCAAATGATATTCTAATTTGCCAATTTTCTAAAAGGTACCACAGAAAGCAAAGAGTTTCTTTTAAAAATCTGACTGCTAGATGCCTGAGATCAAAACGGAATAAAGTGAAAAAAGGTGTTCTGGATGAAATCCAAGACCACCAAGTGTTTCAATTCCAGTTTGTCTTATAACAAGGGACTGGTATTTTAACATGAGTTCTTTGGATCTGGACTTGAGGGTTTTGGATCTTATGAGTTCATAGAGTCCAGGAGGAAAAGGAAAAGAGTTGTTGAAGGGAAATTGGTTTGAATCCATCATGTAGATAACTGGAATTGGTTGTGCAGGTAGTATAAGGGAACCTTTTGGTCTGGAAAGAAGATCTGGTAAGAGGTTGTGTTTTCCTTTTACGTGTTTAACTTCGAATTCAAAGTTTGAGAACAATTCTGCCTATCTGAGTAGTTGAGAGTTTGGGATTTATTTCCTTTTAAAAGCAAGCATTTTTGGAAAGGCTGACATATCCATTTCCACTAGGAATTTGTGCCCAATGAGATGAAATTGGAATTTTTCAATTCCTCTTTTGACCGCCAGTATCTCTTTGAAAGTGGAATGGTAATGCTTTTCTGATTCAGTGAATGATCCACTCTTGTATCCACAGATTCTTCTTTTTCCTCCTTCGTCTTCAAGTAAGACAGCTGCCCAAAAACAATCACTTGCATCTGTTTGGAGGACACGTCTGCCATCCGTAGGGATTTGTAGGGCCGGGAGATCTTTCACCATTTGCTTGATAGATTTGACTGCCTGAGTTTGAGTGGGTGACCATGGAGGAGGATCCTTTTTGAGCATGAGCTGGAGTGGTTTAACTATGGATGAAAGATGATCGATGAAGTTTGCCATATAATTAACAACTCCAAGGAATTGTTGAACTTCCCTTTTTGACAAATTTTCATCTGGAAATTTAAGAAGTTCTTGACCGACATGAGGCTGGAGCGAATATTGACCATCTTTAATATGCATTCCTAAGAAATCTGCCTCACTGACACCGATCACCATTTTCTTTTGGGAAAGTATAATACCATATTGTTTAACAATATCTGTGAACTTAGAAAGCAAATTGCCATGGGACTCTTCATCTTCAGAAAATAATAAGATGTCATCAATGTAGACCAACGCTGTTTCAAGTAATGTATCAAAGATTTTTGTCATTGCTTTCTAAAAGAGTGAAGGAGCAGTCTTTAATCCAAAAGGCATAACTGTCCACTAGTAGTGATGATTAGGAATACAGAATGCTGTTTTGTGCCTTTCTTCTGGTTTGATTCCTAATTGCCAAAATCTTGCTTTAAGATCAAATTTTGAAAAGATCTTTGCGCGAGATAAATTTGCAAACATTGTCTTTCGATCAGGAAGAGGGAATTTATCATCTGCAAGAAAGGCATTTAGTGGCTTGTAGTCAATGACTAATCTCAATTTTCCTCGAACTTGTTCACTTCTTTTATTGACATAGAATGCTTGACATGCCCATTGTGAATTTGTTGGTTCAATAAGTCCTTCTTGATGTGATCCCGGTTGGGGAATCTCGTTGAAAACGCGGAATAACGAAATCTAAAACCCTAGGAAAGATCTAAATCAGATCTGACACGAAAATAATAAGAACACGAATAAATAAACGGAAATTAAAAGATAGATTTGACTGTAAAACCTTGACCCGACAATCACGATGCAATTAATGACGATGCGGATTGAAGAACCAAGATTGGTGAACGCCACAAGGAATGTCAATTCCTTGATAAGTTCGTTGGGTGAACGTCACAAAGAACAGATCTTTGATAAGTTCGAAATAAAGGGAATAACTCGACCTTTCAATTTTGGAGAATCCTCTCTCAAATATTATTAATCTCAAAATCAAACTTGTGTTTTTACAATGAATGGAAAGAATATAAATAAGCAAAATAACCTAGTCTCTAATTTACCCAAAATAGAATTCTAATTAAACTAAAATACTAAATTAGGAAAACAACCTAAAAACCAAAAAGGAAATAAAATAATTGGAAAATCCGGAAATCTGGTCCGCTCCCCATTTACGGCCGTGAGGAACTTTCTTACGTCCGTAATGGCCCTTCTGAACAAAATCTGTCTTATTGGTTACGGCCGTGACGAATCTCTTATGGCCGTAACTTCCAGGCTTACGGCCGTAAGTCTTGTTATGCTTAATTTATTCCTTTTTTCCCGATAGCTGGTTACGGCCGTGAATATATTGGTTAAGGTCGTGAAGGTCCTCTTTTATGGCCGTAATCGCTTTTCTGCCCAAATTACTTCGTTTTCTCGGCTCGGCTCGAGCCCAACACGGAACTTGCTCCGTTTTGCACGTAGATCATTGTCATATTGCCGATGGCTCGACTTCGCCCTTCGATGCCTGGTCCGGATCACATCATACTCCCTCTCTTGAAAAGGATTCAACCTCGAATCCATTTTTGGTAGGCTTTTCAAATTTCTCCTGCTTTCCTGGGCTCGATGATCATTTTTAAGCTTCGTGCAATCCTTTAGACGCTTGGGCTACTTATTTTGGCCAATAGATTTCTGCCCTATCTTAAATCCATGGCTTGATTTTTGCCCCTGCAAAACAGATTTCGTAGAACTTGGGAGGGATGTGTTAGCAAATAAACTCATTTTTGTGGTGGACTCTCGTTTCTTTTTCTTTTCACTCTCAAGCTCACCTTTTTCTGAGGTCGTGGCCTCAACTCTCTTGTTTTCAATTCTCACATCCTCTCCTTTTTCTGAGGTCGTGGCCTCAACGCTCTTATTTTTCCTCTCAAACTCGCTCTTTATTTTCAATTGGTCCTCTTGGACCTCTTTAGGTGATAGCGGAGCAAGAGTGATCCTTTTTCCACCCTTGACGAAAGAATATCGATTTTTAAACCCATCGTGCACTACCCTCCTATCATGTTGCCAGGGTCTCCCCAACAAAATATGGCCAACATGCATAGGTACCACGTCACAAACCACCTCATCCTTATAACCCCCGATGGCGAAATTGACCCTAGCCTGCTTATTTACCTTAATTTCTCCCGACTCGGTCAGCCATTGCAATTTATAAGGGTTCGGATGTTTTATCAAACTCAAACCCAATTTCTCAACCAACACTGTACTAACCACATTAGTACAACTTCCCCCGTCAATCACCATACCACAAACCTTTTTACCCACTAAGCATCTAGTATGGAAGAAGTTATCCCTTTGCTCACCAATTTCATCCACCTTGACCCTAGTACTAAGGACACGCCGATTAACAAGTGAATCCTTAACAACATAGGTCAGCCCTTCCTCATCACTACTACTACTAGCCCCAACATCTACTAACTTAGGCATTCCCTTAAATTCGTCCTCGGAACAAATTTCACCATTATCACGTAAGATCATTAGCTTCCTATTTGGACACTGGGATGTTATATGACCCGTTCCCAAGCACTTAAAACACTTAGGCTGCGTTCTCTTTGACGTTTTCCGGCCGTTTTCCGTTTTCCATTTCCGAAAACGCGGAAAACGCGTTCTCTTGAGCCGTTTTCGAAAAACGTTTTCAAAATTTGTAAAGGAAATGGAAAACGTGAAAATCACGTTTTCCGCGTTTTCCAAAATTTTTGCATTGTAAGTGGAAAACGCGGAAAACGCGCGTTTTCCGCGTTTTCCACTTAAAAAAAAAAAAAAAATTAAAATAATCAAAAAAATTTGAAATTTGTCAAAATTTATCATTTTTAATTAAATTATTGGTCCCTGATTTTCAAAACTTATCATTATAATCCTCAAATTTTGAAATTTATTTCTTAAATATCCTAATTTATTTGCAACTTAGGTCCCTCAACTTCAGATTATGTTGCACATTAGTTCACAAATTTTACTTTTCTTTTAATTTAGTCCTTTTCGTATTTGCTTTATAGGTCATTGTCTTCAAACATGTATAACTTTTGATGTACAACTCCAAATTGCACTCTGTTTTTTGCGTAGAACTCCAAATTCAACCATCTTTCTGATGATGTATCATGTGCTTAATTATTAAACCTTTATTTTTTACTTTTGTATTGTAAGGGCATAATTAATTAGCGTAAATTGATTTTTGCAAATTTTATTGAAACTTAAATTTTAAACGTTATGAGTGCTTAATAGAAGGATGTATCTATATAAAGTATTAAATGGAACGATTACTTTAGAAGGGAAAATTACTACTCAAATGTAGAACGATTACTTTAGAAGGGCAACATGAATTTTTGAACTTTTTTTGTATAACCAAATTGTGTGATAGGGGTTATTTCATTTATTTTTGTTGTGTAACTCAAAATATGATATCTTTATTTCATTTATATTCACAAATAATATGAAATAATTTTCTTCAAAATTTTAAACAGAACGCGTTTTCCAGCTTTTCATTTTCGAAAACAGTTTTCAGAAATAACAAACCAAACGCGTTTTCAGCAATTTCGAAAAAAGTCACAGAAAATGGAAAACAGAAAACATTTTCGAAAATGAAAACAGAAAACTGAAATACAAAGAGAACGCAGCCTTAATATTTCTATCCCGAGTAGTTTGAGAATCGGAAATATTTTTACCTTTCGTTGTAGGCTCCTCCTTCCCTTTCGGGGTATGTTCAACGTTGAATTCCTGCTTCGGTTGTGATGTAGGATAAGATGGTGAGTGTCTTGCTGCCCCCTTTCACCTTAGCTGCCTTTCCACCTTCATGGCCATATGCACCATATCTTCTAGCTCCACATAATGTTGCAGTTCAATGACATTGGCAATATCTCTATTTAGCCCACTCAGAAACCTAGCCATCGTAGCTTCCCGATCCTCCACCACGTTAGCCCGAATCATCGCCACCTCCATATCCTTATGATAATCTTCTACACTCCTCGACCCCTGAGTCATACCCTGCAGCCTCTGATAAATATCCCTATAATAATGAGTCGGCACAAACCGCTTCCTCATTATGGTTTTTAATTCACCCCAAGTCTCCACCGGCTCCTCTAGGTTCCTCCTCCTACCCGTCACTAATTGATCCCACCAAATATTTGCGTAGTCGGTGAATTCAATCACGGCTAATTTCACCTTCTTCTTTTCCGAATAATTGTGACAATCAAATAGTCGTTCAACCTTGGTCTCCCAATCCAAGTACACCTCCGGATCACTCCTACCCTGGAACGATGGTAATTTCACTTTAATTTTCCCAAGGTCGTCATCAACAACACCTCTACCTCCACGATGCCTCATAGCATCACGACGCTCCCTATCCTGCCTCCTCTCATACCTATCTCCTCTATCCCTCATTCGCACACTTCCCAAAGATATACTTCCACTTTCACTTCCCATATCCTCATCACCCATACCATCCTCACGCCTATTACCTCTCCTAACCCGAGAACCATCATGAGATTGATCCCGAGGTCTTTGTTCACGCTCTGCACCTCTATTCTCCATCTGTGCCATAAACCTCTCAAATTGTGCCCTCATTGCTGCTATATCATTATTACCTTGTTCATTCCTTCTGTTCACACCCCCGGGCTGCTTTCTGTCTCCAATAGAAGATGAAGATGTAGAAACCTCTCTATCAGACATTTTTAAGACACGAACAATGAAATTCGGAATATTTGGGGAATATTTGGGAATTTTCAATTTTTTTTAATCTGCCAGAGGATTTGACTACGAGTATGGCAGAAAAAACGGAACTGGATTTGGACGAAAAACAAAGAAGAAAAACACTTTTGAATTTTTGGCACTGACTCTTATGGATCAAACTGAAGAAAATTATGACTGACACGAAGAACACGAAAAAAAGTCAAGAAAATCAAGAAACGCAAGAATCTGAAATAGATCCAAGCTCTGATACCAGATGATGTGATCCCGATCGGGGAATCTCGTTGAAAACGCGGAATAACAAAATCTAAAACCCTAGGAAAGATCTAAATCAGATCTGACACGAAAATAACAAGAACACGAATAAATAAACGGAAATTAAAAGATAGATTTGACGGTAAAACCTTGACCCGACAATCACGACGCAATTAATGACGATGCGGATTGAAGAACCAAGATTGGTGAACGCCACAAGGAATGTCAATTCCTTGATAAGTTCGTTGGGTGAACGCCACAAAGAACAGATCTTTGATAAGTTCAAAATAAAGGGAATAACTCGACCTTTCAATTTTGGAGAATCCTCTCTCAAATATTATTAATCTCAAAATCAAACTTGTGTTTTTACAATGAATGGAAAGAATATAAATAAACAAAATAACCTAACCTCTAATTTACTCAAAATAGAATTCTAATTAAACTAAATTACTAAATTAGGAAAATAACCTAAAAATCAAAAAGGAAATAAAATAATTGGAAAATCCGAAAATCTGGTCCGCTCCCCATTTACGGCCGTAATGGCCCTTCTGAACAAAATATGTCTTATTGGTTACGGTCGTGACGAATCTCTTACGGCCGTGAAATGCCCCCTTTTACAGCCGTAACTTCCAGGCTTACGGGCGTAAGTCTTGTTCTGCTTAATTTCTTCCTTTTTTCCCGATAGCTGGTTACGGCCGTGATGGTAATATTTACGGCTGTGAATATATTGGTTACGGCCGTAATAGCTTTTCTGCCCAAATTACTTCGTTTTCTCGGTTCGACTTGATCCGTCCCTCTTCTCGGCTCGATCCCAACACGGAACTTGCTCCGTTTTGTACGTAGATCATTGTCATATTGCCGATGGCTCGACTTCGCCCTTCGATGCCTGGTCCGGATCACATCACTTCTTCTTCTTGTAATTGTGTAAGTTCTTTGGTAGCAAGTTGGAGATGTTCTGGGTTCATTCCAAGGTGGCTAGCTTTTGTGGGGTTGATATCTTCATTTTTCTTAAAAGGGAGAGAAATGAAGAAATTTGAATTTTTCCAGACGAAATTTGTACATTTAGTAAGGAGATCAGAATGAGATTCTGCACAACAATCTCGGATGACTGTTTCAGTGATGTTTGGAATGGTTATGGAAAAATAGGATATCATTTGGATGTATGGTTGGAAATAGGACTTGAACCTGAGACCATTTTGAACGAGGAAAAACTTTCTTGTCCCATAACTGTTCAATAATATCCCATGCAAGGATAATATTTTTATGATATGATCCGGACCCTCGACAATCGGAGTCATAGCAGGCTTGACGGGAAAATTTAAATATTCAAGCCAAAACAAGAATTCAGCAGGTTCGACGAGCTTTGAAGATCAAACCGTGTCGAAAAGAATCAAAAATTAAATCACGGCCATGGATGGAATTGGTCACGGCCGTAACTTTGAAGCTCACGGTCGTAACCTGCCCTCTGTATATTTCATAAACCGGATAAAAGGGACTTACGGCCGTAACGAAAATATTCACGGCCGTAACATATTTCAATTACACAATTTACGGCCGTAAATGAAGACACTCACGGCCGTAAGACTGCTTCTGGACGTGCGCCGCTGTATGGTTTAAAGATTTCGAAATATTTTATTTCCTTATCAGTTTTTAGCTATTTTAGGTTAGTTAGAATTCTATTTTGAGTAAATTAGCGATTAGGGTTTTATTTTGCTTATTTATACGCCTTTTTGATTCATTGTAAAAAAGACTTTGATGATTAAATAAAACAGAGATTGAATGTTTTTCAATTGTTTAATGTGTGGATTCAAATTACAAACCCAAACTTATCAAGATTGATTATCTTGTGGCGTTCATCCCGAATCTATCAAATATTCACGAGAATATTTGTGGCGTTCAAATCAGAGACTTATCAAGGAGATTGGGCAAATCCTTGTGGTGTTTCGAAAGTCGTGGTTCCTTATTCCGCATCGTCGAGCCATCGCGTCGTGAATATCGGGTCATGATTCATCCGTCCAACCACAACCTGAGTTCGGAACTTTCCGGCGTTTCTTCAACGTCTCGAATCCCATCATTTGGTATCAGAGCTGGACTCTGAATTCAGGTTTTTCTATCCAGTTTGATTTTTATGTCTATCATCGAGTCCCATAAAAATCATCGATATCTTGTTGTTGAGTCTTTCTTTTCTTGATTTTCTTGTTCTTCGTGCCAGTAAATTTTTTCTTTGTTTGATCCATATAAAAATTCAACAAAAATTCAAAAGTGTTTGTTTTGCTTAATTCTTATCCGAATTAAGTTCCGTTTGTTTTGTTGTGTTCGTTGTCGAATTTTCGGATTTATAAAAAAAAAAAAAAAATTTATTATTTTTTAATTATTTTATTTATTCCGAAAATTCATCCTAAAATTCAAAAAAAAAAAAAAAGAGTCCATTCAAGAACCACTTTCTTGAATTTCTTGATCCTTTGTTTTCATTATTCTTTTTCTGTGTCATTCCACAAAAAAATTTCACAATGTCCAATTCCCATGAAAACGCCAAAGATCGTATGTGGAGATTTTTGAATGAAGCTTTGGTTAGGTTGGATAAATTAGATGAAAGGGAAGGGAAATTGAAAAAGGGGCGATCTCAAGCAAATCGTAGTGATTATAGGCGTGATCCTAAACCTAGGGATGGAATCGGGGTTAAGAGAGGAGCTGAGATTGATCCAAAAGCAATTTTGAAATTTCAAAAAGAAATTTATGAGGAAAGATTGAGGTGTGAACGGGAGGCAGAAAGAAAATATTTGGCTAAATTGCGAAAAAAGGAGGAGAAACGAAAGGCGGTAATTAGATGGTTAGAAGAGAGTGAAAATCATGTTGAGCCTCGGGATATGAAAGTTGAAAAGAAGGAGGGAGGCTTGAGGCATGAATTAGTTGAAGAGACCCCGAACTTTGTGGTAGGAGTTGAAAACGTGGAGTTGTGTGAACAAACTCCGAAATATGATGAGGAATTAGAAGTTGGGGTAGAAGTTCAAATTTTGAGCTTTGAATTGGAAGATCCACATTTTGGTAGTGATGAGATAGTACATGAACATGGTGATTCAAATGTGGAGGTCGGAGATGTGGTTGAGTTTGAAGATAAAAAAATCGAACAAGAAATTGCAAAGGAGGAAAGAGGAGAAGAGAAGAGCCTCGTGGTTCAAGAAGTGGAGTTGGTGGTGGTTTGTCATGAATACAAGGATCCATACCTTGTACCTCATGAAGCTAACATGTCCCTCCCCATTTTGTTTAAATCTTTTTTGCAGGTTAATTATGACTGGAAGCTTCAACCACACCGCAAATGGCAAAGGAAGTTCAAGCTCAATCTCTTCCATGTTTGCCAATCAAAAGATTCCAATTTATTGAACTCATGGCATGGAAGCAATAATTTTCCGTTTGATCCAGGGGGTGAAGTGGAACACCAGGAACAAAGCTATGATTCGGGACGAATCATCCTAAAGAAGGAGGGTATGATGTGATCCGGACCCTCGACAATCGGAGTCATAGCAGGCTTGACGGGAAAATTTAAATATTCAAGCCAAAACAAGAATTCAGCAGGTTCGACGAGCTTTGAAGATCAAACCGTGTCGAAAAGAACCAAAAATTAAATCACGGCCATGGATGGAATTGGTCACGGCCGTAACTTTGAAGCTCACGGCCGTAACCTGCCCTCTGTATATTTCATAAACCGGATAAAAGGGACTTACGGCCGTAACGAAAATATTCACGGCCGTAACATATTTCAATTACACAATTTACGGCCGTAAATGAAGACACTCACGGCCGTAAGACTGCTTCTGGACGTGCGCCGCTGTATGGTTTAAAGATTTCGAAATATTTTATTTCCTTATCAGTTTTTAGCTATTTTAGGTTAGTTAGAATTCTATTTTGAGTAAATTAGCGATTAGGGTTTTATTTTGCTTATTTATACGCCTTTTTGATTCATTGTAAAAAAGACTTTGATGATTAAATAAAACAGAGATTGAATGTTTTTCAATTGTTTAATGTGTGGATTCAAATTACAAACCCAAACTTATCAAGATTGATTATCTTGTGGCGTTCATCCCGAATCTATCAAATATTCACGAGAATATTTGTGGCGTTCAAATCAGAGACTTATCAAGGAGATTGGGCAAATCCTTGTGGTGTTTCGAAAGTCGTGGTTCCTTATTCCGCATCGTCGAGCCATCGCGTCGTGAATATCGGGTCATGATTCATCCGTCCAACCACAACCTGAGTTCGGAACTTTCCGGCGTTTCTTCAACGTCTCGAATCCCATCATTTGGTATCAGAGCTGGACTCTGAATTCAGGTTTTTCTATCCAGTTTGATTTTTATGTCTATCATCGAGTCCCATAAAAATCATCGATATCTTGTTGTTGAGTCTTTCTTTTCTTGATTTTCTTGTTCTTCGTGCCAGTAAATTTTTTCTTTGTTTGATCCATATAAAAATTCAACAAAAATTCAAAAGTGTTTGTTTTGCTTAATTCTTATCCGAATTAAGTTCCGTTTGTTTTGTTGTGTTCGTTGTCGAATTTTCGGATTTATAAAAAAAAAAAAAAAAATTTATTATTTTTTAATTATTTTATTTATTCCGAAAATTCATCCTAAAATTCAAAAAAAAAAAAAAAGAGTCCATTCAAGAACCACTTTCTTGAATTTCTTGATCCTTTGTTTTCATTATTCTTTTTCTGTGTCATTCCACAAAAAAATTTCACAATGTCCAATTCCCATGAAAACGCCAAAGATCGTATGTGGAGATTTTTGAATGAAGCTTTGGTTAGGTTGGATAAATTAGATGAAAGGGAAGGGAAATTGAAAAAGGGGCGATCTCAAGCAAATCGTAGTGATTATAGGCGTGATCCTAAACCTAGGGATGGAATCGGGGTTAAGAGAGGAGCTGAGA
The DNA here is from genome assembly GCA_963555705.1 of Ligustrum vulgare. Lineage (NCBI taxonomy): Eukaryota > Viridiplantae > Streptophyta > Magnoliopsida > Lamiales > Oleaceae > Ligustrum > Ligustrum vulgare. Next base: position 45,423,355 of record OY743170.1, on the reverse strand, counting down.
TTGATCCAAAAGCAATTTTGAAATTTCAAAAAGAAATTTATGAGGAAAGATTGAGGTGTGAACGGGAGGCAGAAAGAAAATATTTGGCTAAATTGCGAAAAAAGGAGGAGAAACGAAAGGCGGTAATTAGATGGTTAGAAGAGAGTGAAAATCATGTTGAGCCTCGGGATATGAAAGTTGAAAAGAAGGAGGGAGGCTTGAGGCATGAATTAGTTGAAGAGACCCCGAACTTTGTGGTAGGAGTTGAAAACGTGGAGTTGTGTGAACAAACTCCGAAATATGATGAGGAATTAGAAGTTGGGGTAGAAGTTCAAATTTTGAGCTTTGAATTGGAAGATCCACATTTTGGTAGTGATGAGATAGTACATGAACATGGTGATTCAAATGTGGAGGTCGGAGATGTGGTTGAGTTTGAAGATAAAAAAATCGAACAAGAAATTGCAAAGGAGGAAAGAGGAGAAGAGAAGAGCCTCGTGGTTCAAGAAGTGGAGTTGGTGGTGGTTTGTCATGAATACAAGGATCCATACCTTGTACCTCATGAAGCTAACATGTCCCTCCCCATTTTGTTTAAATCTTTTTTGCAGGTTAATTATGACTGGAAGCTTCAACCACACCGCAAATGGCAAAGGAAGTTCAAGCTCAATCTCTTCCATGTTTGCCAATCAAAAGATTCCAATTTATTGAACTCATGGCATGGAAGCAATAATTTTCCGTTTGATCCAGGGGGTGAAGTGGAACACCAGGAACAAAGCTATGATTCGGGACGAATCATCCTAAAGAAGGAGGGTATGATGTGATCCGGACCCTCGACAATCGGAGTCATAGCAGGCTTGACGGGAAAATTTAAATATTCAAGCCAAAACAAGAATTCAGCAGGTTCGACGAGCTTTGAAGATCAAACCGTGTCGAAAAGAACCAAAAATTAAATCACGGCCATGGATGGAATTGGTCACGGCCGTAACTTTGAAGCTCACGGCCGTAACCTGCCCTCTGTATATTTCATAAACCGGATAAAAGGGACTTACGGCCGTAACGAAAATATTCACGGCCGTAACATATTTCAATTACACAATTTACGGCCGTAAATGAAGACACTCACGGCCGTAAGACTGCTTCTGGACGTGCGCCGCTGTATGGTTTAAAGATTTCGAAATATTTTATTTCCTTATCAGTTTTTAGCTATTTTAGGTTAGTTAGAATTCTATTTTGAGTAAATTAGCGATTAGGGTTTTATTTTGCTTATTTATACGCCTTTTTGATTCATTGTAAAAAAGACTTTGATGATTAAATAAAACAGAGATTGAATGTTTTTCAATTGTTTAATGTGTGGATTCAAATTACAAACCCAAACTTATCAAGATTGATTATCTTGTGGCGTTCATCCCGAATCTATCAAATATTCACGAGAATATTTGTGGCGTTCAAATAAGAGACTTATCAAGGAGGTTGGGCAAATCCTTGTGGTGTTTCGAAATTCGTGGTTCCTTATTCCGCATCGTCGAGCCATCGCGTCGTGAATATCGGGTCATGATTCATCCGTCCAACCACAACCTGAGTTCGGAACTTTCCGGCGTTTCTTCAGCGTCTCGAATCCCATCACTTTACCAGGCAAAGACTAACCTAGTAATTTATGGGAAATACTGAGTTCAGGGAAAAACTGGATTTTAATAGGCCTGCTGATTATTTCTATTGAGAAACTTTCCCCATTTGCCGCCTAAAAAACTTGTCTGTGATCTCGCCACATATGCTCCGGGAAAATGGTAGGGTTCAAGATGGAACATGCAGCACCAGTATCAAATAGCCCTGCAATAGTAATTGGCCTTTCGTATTTTCCTGTAAAAATTTTAACCTCAATCATAGGTACTAATGTGGATGAAAATACTGTATTAACAAGTTGCATGCCATAAGTCTCCTGTGTCAATAGATTCATCGGAATCCTATTCAATGGTGAAGACAGTTTGTTGAGTTTGCTCGTCTTCTTCAGAGAATAATGATTCAAGTTCTTCATCATCATAATCAATCTTTGTGGCTATGAAAATTTGATGAAGAATTTTTTCCATCTTATTTGGACAAGCTTTAGCAAAGTGACCCTTTTTTCCGACAAATGAAGCACCTGTTTTCTTTATTCTTTGTAAACTTCCTCCTGAAAAATGTTTTCTTTCTTTGAAAAGGATTAAAAGCTTCTTTCCGGGAAAGCTTTATTCTTATCTTATAGAACTTCTTCTTTCCTCTACATTCACAATCTTTCATATTTCTGCCGTACTTGATTTGTAAATAAGGCTTTTCACAAGCCTTCTCCAATCTTTTACCAGTTGCATTGATATCTTTGAGGAAAGCATTTTGGTTGCACAACTTCTTCAGTGTTTTCATTATCCAATTATGAAGTTCTCCAAAAGAAGTGACATTTAAATGTTGTCCTCTTAACTCCATGGTCCTTAGTGTCTCTTACCCAAGAGGTTGAGGAATTGATTCCAGATATGCCTGTTTGATATTTGAATCATCTGGTCCTCCAATGAGATAGTATCTCTGAGCACCATTCTTGAAATGTTTTTCAAGATCTTTTAGATTATAGGAACAACACCTTAATTTGAAGAATTTTTCTCTGGAAATTTCCTTGTCATGATCAGACTTTCCACAGAATTCCCAATATAGTGCATTCAAAAATGCATCTGTGGTGTTTGTCTCCTGAGTGAGTTGGCGTTGTCTGTATTCTCCCATTGAATCATACCAATCTCTGAGAAATCTTGTAATCCTTGCCAAGAAGGCTTTTATGACCTTTGTATGGGTCATGTTTGGCTTTAGGAGTTCGGCAGTGCACCAGACTTTCATTTCTTGCATCCTATATTTCCACTGTGGAGGAGGAATATCATCAAATGTAAACTTTAAAGGAGTAACACCATTTTAAGAATAATAATTATTAGTCATATAGGACTCCATCATCTCCTCATTAACAACTTCAGTTTCTTCAATAATATGGTCATTTGTTCTTTGAGTTTGGCCTGTTTGGGATTGACTTGTTTGTTCTTGGTCAGCCATACTGAGGGGTGGAATTTTATCTTCAGACTCACTAGATGTTTCTTCAAAGGATTCAGAAGACTCAGGCTCAGAGGTTTCAGAATTGTTTGTGGTAGTATGGATAAGAAGAGTATGGGCTTGTTGGAGGAATGTGGAAATATGATTTTTCATCATCATTTGAGGTTGTTTCCCAGATGATGGAGTTTCTTTTATGGATAAAGGTTTTGCTCGTTGGATAACTCTGGTCTTTTTAGGAGGCATAGAAGCTTTTTTCTTTTGTTCCCATTCTTCAGGTGTGAAAATGGTTAATGTGGATCCTTCATAAGTAGAGGAAATCAAGGGTCCTGTTTGGGAGATTTGAAAGGTAGAAGATGAAGATGGGTAGTATGGTGTTGAGGGAGGGATAAATGAATTTGAATTAAGAGATGCAAGTTGAGTTTTTAGGCTTCTAGTTTCTCTTTCTTGAGCGTCAAAAGGTAGTTGATTTTGCAAACGAGCCATTATGAAAGCATGGAGAATTTCAATTCTTTGTTTACAGGCTTGGAGAGGTGTGAGAAGAATTTGAGTCTGATGTTAGAGAGTCTGTTCAATCCTCTGTTGGCTTAGATAAATCCTTTTTAACAAGGCATTTTGTTGTGTTGCATTTTCTGACTGCCAATTTAAGGTGGTTTCTGCTGCTGAGAGTGGCTGCACTGATCCATCTGACTTTCTAATGTTTGGATTTTTGATCTTCCATGAGTGAGTAGAATGATCCTTTTCAAATGTCTCCAGGGGAGGAAAATCTTCTCTAGTTGGTGGATGAAACATGGATATTGGGGATGGGGGAGGATTATTATCCCAATCCCATTTTTTATAATACCTGCTGCAGTCGTCGTCATCATCATCATCATCATCATCATCATCCCATCCAGCAGGAATAATAGGATCATCATTTGTGGGAGGTGGTGTATATTTGACGTAATAGTCAAATTTTCCCGATGATTCACCAAGTAATCCAACTCCTGGATCATTATTGTAGAAAGCTTTATGTAATTTCCTCTGACTGCTTTTCTTAGACTTCCTTCTTTGCCGGGGAAGATCTTCTTCAAGATCTGCTTCAAGACAGCTAGAACAATTGCAAACATCCCAGAAGATATGTCCAGTATTATCTGCTGTGTTATAAACCGGCCTTCCATTTGCATCAAAGGCATAGACTGGGACTTTCTCCTTAGCATACGTGAATTGTGTTTGGAAACAGGGAGTTTTGTTTGCCGTTGTTTCTCTTTTGAATGCAATCTCAATATCTCTATTATACTTTTTTCTGAAAAAAAGGTTCAGTAGATTGTATTGAAGAGGAGGTTTTGTTTCCCTTGTGAGCCTGTTCATAGCTTGTAACCCATGTTTCCGGAATGAGCTTTACCAATTCTGATCGTGGAAGTTGTCTAGGCACATATGTACAACTGGGGACATGATCTGACTCTACATGAAGAAGTAGAGCGTCATCTGTTCCTTGAGATTGGGAAAAATCAAGAGAATGATTTTGGATTCTGTACACCATCTGGTAGTGAAGAGTGGCTGCATATGTGACGGATGTTGGAACCGCTCCAACAATTTGGATTTAGACTTTCAAGGCTGAAAGTAGTTGCGGATCAGAAATAGGCATATTGAGATTTGGAAACATAGTAACTAGGACAGTTCTAGCATTAAGAGTAGTTTCAATAGTTCCTATGCAGGCGTGTTGATACTTAGAGAATCGAGTATCTAACAGAGCAATTCTTGAAACTGTAGGAAGACCTTTTCTTCCATGAAGGGTTAAAGCAAATCGGACAGCTCCAAAATGAAGGTGAGATACCAAATGAGCGAAGTGATGGTAACTTAACAACAAATCACGGTATTCTAGCCCACTAAAACAAAAAACCTCAATAGGTTCAACGAAGGGCCTGACTTTTGGATTTGATGTAAATTACCACAACTCCGGACGGATCAATGATCAGTAGAGAATTTTTCTGATGCAGAGGATCACCATGAAGGTGCAACTGCAGAGCATACAAATTTCTACTATGATCTTACTTCATATCATTCTTACTTATGCTACTTAGAACCTTGGGAAACTAAGGAAGAACTGGAAAATTTTAGAAGAACATGATAAACAAACACATTGAATGTTATTACTGAAAACTCGATGATCTTACAATGGATAAGAGCTCCCCTTTTATAGAGGGAGGAGAGCCAGAAGAAGACATAAAAGACTTGATGCGTGGCCGACAAGGTGGACACGCATCATTACAGATTTACAAACCTTATCTACATATTATCCCATGCTTGACAAAGTTTTTTGTGATTACAAGCCCCTTTTTCACTAGCTTTATAGCTTTTATTATCCCATGCTTGACAAAGTTTTTTGAGATTACAAGTCATGTTTAGTTTATAAATTGGTTTATTTATAATTTTGAGATAAGTGAGTAAAAATTGGAGAGAAAAAATTGTGCGATTAAAAAGTGATGAAAATTATGTAATTTATAAATTGGTTTATAAGCCAAAAATAGTACATTTACCAAACGAAAGCTGGCAATCTTCATTTTTAATGATATACCTTTCTTTAGTGATTTCTAGGAGCATATGTGGTTCAACCTCTGTTTGTTAACCAAAATAAATTGGTTTGGCTTCGTTTGGGGGCTGAAATAAATATAATTTGATTTATAATGTGTATTATTTAGATTTTCTAGGTAAGATGTTTGGTCCAAAATTGAAGAAGACAAATGTGTGTGGTTAAAAAGTGATATGAAAAATTGTGCTCATTATAATTTAAATTATAATCCTTACTGAACACAGCCTTAGTTTATAAACTACGTCTTTGTTTGGTAACATTGTTTGTTTATAAAATGGTTTATGATTTTAAGGTAAAAAATAGTGGTTGAAAATTGGAAGAGAAATATGTGGTGTTAAAAAGTGATTTGAAAAATTGTGTAGTTTACAAACTGATTTATAAACAAATTTATTATATTTACTAAACTGATGCGGACCATAATTCTCAAACTACTTATAATCACGCACATTTTCTCTCTCCAATTTTCTATTATTACTTTTTACCTTAAAATCATAAATAGATCAATTTATGAAACAAACGGTATTACCAAACAAAGGATAAAAAGTAAGAATTTTTTTTTAGTTTTTGTATAATATTATTTTATTGATAAATATATGATTAAAAACACGAGAGAGAAAATCATGATTTTGTTTTAATGAAAATAAGTTGGAGTATAATTTCCAAAATGTCTTCTATGTACGTGTGTTCGGTTGTTTAATTATTATCATAAATCATTTCTTTTAATAAAATTTCTCAAATAACTTTTTAATCATAATTATTTTTTTATAATTTTTAATCACACAATTTTACCTTAAAAAAAATCGTGTGGTAATTGCCGAACACTTATGCACCGTTCGGCGGCTAATGTGCAACAATTTTTTTATTTATTTTTTAGATAAAATATATGGTTAAAAATTAGATAGAGAAAATTTATGTGATTAAAAAATTATTTGAAAAAAATACTTTGTTTATTAATTGTAATTGTTATATTGTGTAAAAGAAGGCGCCGTATGTTTATTAATTGTAATTATTATATTGTGTAAAAGAAGGCGCCGTATATTACCTCAAATTTCCAAGTATAATACGTCTATATATTTCTAACAAATTTCTCGAAAAAAACAAAAAGCAAGAGCAGCATTTAGGTAGGTTCCCATTAGTCAAAAGTAAGTTTGTCGTTTGTGTCAATTAATCATTTGACCTTTCCACTTGCTGTCGTCATCTATGAAATCACAGCTTTCTTACTTTGACACATCACGACGATCACGTTAGGCAACCGTTTACTATTTTTGATTTATAAATCACACAATTTCTCAAATCACTTTTTAATTACACATTTTTGTCTCTTCAATTTTCAATCACTAATTTTTACTTTAAAATCATAAATAAATCAATATATAAAGGAAATAGTGTTACCAAACGGAGGCTATCAGTAATACTTATAACGATTTATAAACTGATTTATTTATAATTTTGAGATAAAATATGTGATTGAAAATTGGAGAGAGAAAATATGTGTGGTAAAAATGTGATTTGAAAAATTATGTGGTTTATAAACCAATTTATACAAAACATTTGCTAACTTTATAAACTATACAATTTTACAAACTACTTTTTAACAGCACAAATATTATCTCTCCAATTTTTTTACAACTACTTTTTACCTAAAAAATATAAATAAATCCATTTATAAACAAAACAATGTTACCAAAGAAATGCTTAGTCATATGTGGTGTAAATTAAAATAAGAAATTTAGTAAATTCTGATTAAAATTGATGTAATATGTAGTTGAAACGTTGTGAATTCATACAATGTATAAATCAAATTAATTGATAACTTTGAATTGAAATTAAAATCAAATTTTAATCAAAACTTTCATCCGTTCTACAAAGATAGATAGAGATGGCCAAAAGATCTGACAGACCCGATCCCATTAGGGATGCCCCACCTTTAGCAATCGGGTCCCCAGGGCAGGTTCGAGGCGAGTTCTCCTGGTTGACTCGTGATTCTTTTTTTATTATTATTTTTTTTCCTATTAAAAAATAAAAAAATAACTAACAATATAAGACTAGCAGTAGTACGCTCACGGGTTCGATTCAGGACGAGGCATGTTCTCCCTCATCTGAACTCGACTCATTGTCATTATTGTCATCTTTGAATATGGACTTGTATTTCTTATTTGTCCTTCTTAAATTATAATCTAATTACTTTGTTGAGTGTGTATTTTCTTAATATGCATTTATTTAATGTGTTTTGTTATTAATGAATAATTATTGAATAATGGTATATGAGAAAAAATGAGTGTAAAAATTACTTTTTCAATCAAATTAATGTACATTTCTTAATCTATGTAAACATATAAGTATATTTTTCACATGATGAAGAGAGTAATTATTAATGTAATAAGTATATTATCTGAGTATCAATATATAAATGTTTACAGAAGACGTGCTGTAAATAAAATTAATTTATAAGTTGTTTGCATGTTTCTCTACGATATATACATCTACATCTAAGAGAGTGTTTGATAGGCGGAGTTTTTCGTGGAAAATATTGTTTTCCACGTGATTTTTTAAATTTGTGTTGTTTGGTTGCCCAAGTTTTTCATGAAATTCATTTTTCCACTTGCCTCGAAATCCGGTATTTTCCTTGTTTTGGATGAATTCGTTTTCCTGGGGGGGGGGAGGAGGTTTTATTTTCAATGGAAAATCTTATACCATTTTCATTACGTTTGATCATTTTTGTTGTTGCTAATTGATTTATTTTTTTTTCTAAAAATTAACATTATTATTATTAAGTACAAATTTGTTAAAAAATGAAAAAAAAAAAAATATTATAATAGTTAAATTTTACTTTATTTTTCATAGAAAATAGTGTCAATCAAACAACAAAAGTTGAAAAATTCTTCACTTTTTTCTACCTAGAAAATTAAACCAATCAAACACATAAACTTTCAATTCCCAGGAATTTAATTCCCTAGAATTCAATTCCTTAGAATTCATTTTCTTTCCACCCAATTTTCACCCTCGCTATCAAACGCAGCCTAATATATTTTAAAAGCGGTGATAAGTAAGAAATTTTTTATTTTCAATTTTATCCTTAATTTTTTTGGGGGGTCTATATTACTCTTAAAATTTAATTTATTTTCATTGAATACAATCGTTGTTAGCTCTTAATATTAATCTACAATATATTTAAATATTTTACCTTTTTGTCAACGAAACTTTTAACTTTTTATATTTTCGATCAATATTTAATTTATTTTCATTAACTATAATTATTATTAGTTATTAATATTAATATTAATATTAACATTAATCTACAATATATATAAATATTTTTCTATTTTATCAACAACACCCTTAAAATTCTTATTAGAATTATTAGTTAATTCATATAAAAATAAAGTATATATATTTTTATAATATTCTAGTCTAATTAAGAATATAAAATAAATAATTTAAAGACTATTTGGAAAGAAAAAAAAAAGTAAAAACTGAATTTTTTGTATATACTTATATAATATTAAAACTTGTTATTATAAACCAGCCCAAAAAATGGATGGCTTTGAGGTGCGCGACCTATTCCAGGCTATCGGGGCAAGCGCCAGGCCTTGATGAGTAGAAGGGCATGGCAGTCTCTGCAAAACCTTGGGCGTGAGCCCAGGCAGAACAGTCGTCGGTGCGGATCTTGTTAGTAATAGCAAATATTCAAATGGGAACTTTGAAGGCCGAAGAAGGGAAATGTTATGTGTGAACAACACTTGTACACGGGTTAGTTGATCCTAAGGGTCGGGGGAAGCTCGACAGATAGCGCGTTTCGTGCGTACACCGAAATGGAATCGGGTTAAAATTCTTGAATCGGGAAACAGCGATTGATAGTAGTGCAAGGGAGTCCGGAGACGTCAACGGGGGCCTCGAGAAGAGTTATCTTTTCTGTACCCTGAAAACAACTCAACCGAAGGTAGGGTCTAGCACCTGGAAGAGCACCGCACATAGCCTAGTGTCCAGTGTGCTCCCGGCGGCCCTTGAAAATTCGGAGGATCCAGTACCGTCCACACCCAATTATACTCATAACCGCATTAGGACTCCAAGGTAAATAGTCTCTGGTCAATGTAACAATATAGGGAAGGGAGTCGACAAAATGGATCCTTAACCTCGAGAAAAGGATTGGCTCTGAGGGCTGGGCACAGAAGTCTCATTCCCGAACCCGTCGGCTTTCGGAAGAGTGCTCGAGCCACTCACTTGGAGAGAGTGGGTCGCTGCTTGCCGACTGGGGGACAGACTTGGAATTGCTCCTTCGAGGGGCCTTCCCCAAGCGTCTAACAGTCGAATTAAAACTGGTGCGGACAAGGGGAATCCGACTGTTTAATTAAAACAAAGCATTGCGATGGTCCCTGCGGATGCTAATACAATGTGATTTCTGCCCTGTTCTCTGAATGTCAAAGTGAAGAAATTCAATCAAGCGTCGGTAAATGCCGCTAGTAACTATGACTCTCTTAAGGTAGCCGAATGCCTAGTCATATAATTACTGACACGCATGAATGGATTAGCGAGATTCCCAATGTCCCTGTCTACTATCCAGCGAAACCACAGCCAAGGGAACGGGTTTGGAAAAATTAGCGAGGAAAGAAGTTCCTGTTGAGCTTGACTCTAGTCCGACTTTATGAAACGACTTGAGAGGTGTAGGAAATATGCTCGTAAATTAACTTGATTTGCTTTTGCATAGCTATTTCATATTTTTATGAAACTCATCATAAATATGCCTAATAATTTATGATGTCTGATTACTTCTTGATTGTATTTATACACATATTTATGTGTCAGAAGTAGGATTTTATTTGTTCATTTAGAAGATTCGCTATTCGTTTGGTTCGTATTTGTTTATATTCAGAAAACAACCTAAAGTTGAGAAATAATGCAAATGAAGGAAATACTGAAAAATTGGATGATTATTGGAATTAAATTGTGGACATGAAGAAGTACAAGGAGCCAAATGAGGAGAACAAGGAAGAAAAAATAAGAAATCATAAATATATGGACCAAATTGTCATAATTGGAAGTCGGAGGACTTGGATGCAAATAAAGAATAAGGGCCAACTTAAACAAGAACAAATGATGTAATTGCATTCCAGTCAATTAACCACGCGACTGTGCGAGATTTCACCGCGCAGTCGCGCGAACACGTGAAATCAATAGAACCGGAAATAAGCGAACTGAGCGGCAACATAAAGTTGTATTGCGCGGCAACGCGCTTGTCCGATTGGGTCGACTATTGGTCTTTTTATCGCGGATTTCAACATGTTTCACCATTTTTTCGCCTAGGTTTTACCTAAACCTATATATACTCGTTGTCCTACACAAATTAGGTGTTCCAAGCTTGTGATATTTCATGTCAAAATACTGTCCAATTTTTGAGTGATCCATGCGAAAGCAAAAAGCAAGATTGAAGATACAAGAGTAAGAATATGAAAGGGGTGACATCTTTTCTTTATTCTTGTAATTTATCTTCATTCATGTATATAGGATAAACATTTGGTATTGGAATTGTAATGAAGCTTTAATTTCTTGATTCTATGTTTTGAATTTTGTTTAATTTATATAATTAATGTGTTTGAGTAATTAAATTGTATTTTTAATCTTATGCAAATTTCTGGTCAACTTTTGAATAACTGTTGTGGTGTTTTCTTATAGGGAATATATATTAACCCCTCAAATTCTACTCAATACACCACATTATATTAACACCACTAGTAAAATATAATTTTTATAAATACACCACAATAAATATACAAATATACTCTTATTCTAATTATAAAACAAAAAATGAAAAAAAATTAGGTACACCACAAATGGTCCCATTCCCTCCCTTCTCTCTATTTCTCTCCCACCACCACCACGGTACAACCGGTTAGGAATCATTCAATGTCTATTGATTCTTGCGTTAATGAAAAGAGTTTCGAGAAGACCCCCCTGGGGGGTTGATGTTTCTAATGTAAATATTAACAAATTTGGAGATAAGTAATTAAGTGGATCAATGGTTTTAAAACCAACCCAAGAGAGACAGGTTCTAAGGTTGAAAAATAGGCTTGGAAATTGCAAGTGGATCAATGGTTTTAAAACCAACCCAAGAGAGACAGGTTCTAAGGTTGAAAAATAGGCTTGGAAATTGCTCCGGGAAGTAGTTGTAAATTACCCTTTACTAGGCTGAGAAGGAGGCTCGAAAGAAACAGAAAATGTATGCGTTTCAAGCAGCAAAACATAAGTCAAAAGGGATGAAGAATGCTAGAAGATAGAAGTGAATGGTGATATCATTCTTGAAGCTATGGACTGGTTTTTAATCTTTGTAAAAATCCCAGAAGATGTGGTGCTTTGTGTGTAGTGGTGATCTCCTGAGCCTTTAATTTATGTGGGTTACCTTTTCATTATATCATGTAATGATTTGTTGGATTGATCTTATTATAATTTTTTTTTTTTTTTTAAAGAATTAATTCATATTTTTCTAAAGAACAAGATGATTTAGAATAATAAGAATAGAGAAGAGAATAAGATTATTTTAGAGATTGTGGTGTATATAAAGATTAGTGAGAAAAAATTAAAAGACTATTTATGTAAATTCATTTATGTTTATTTTTGTAAATAAGGAAATATTTAAAATTGTGATGTAGAAAATAAGTTTTGTGGTGGCAATATAGTCACAATTTCTTATATTGAGAGAATAGAAGAATGTTAGACATGTTTTAATATACACGAGGTCCGATAGGGGATAGAGATATACCGTCTATGCCTTGTGTTATCCTTTAAAGTGTTCACAAACTAAAATGTTATTTTAGTGTTCAATTCGTCATAAAGATATAGTCGGGTTACATTTTAGAAAAATGTTTTTAATACATCCTCGAGAAATAACTTAATTAACATTAGAAACATGAGTTTTCAAAACCGCATGAATTGTAATAAAACAATTATGCCTCTGTTTGTTAAAAGTTTTTTATTTATGTTTTCTAAGTAAAATGTGTGGTTGAAAAATGAAAAGAGAAAATGTGTGTGATTAAAAAGTGTTTTGGGAAATTGTGTAAGAAAAAAACATGTTTGCCAAATGGAGGCTAAGTCAAAATATAGAATATAGATGATAGAATTAAAGTGGATTCTCAATTCTGACACGCTTTATTTTCATTTATTTTATAAAAATCAAATCCTTAACATTTTCTTATTTTCATTCATAGTTTAGATTAATTCACACCACTCTCAATTGAATTTCCTCGTTCTGATTAAGGAGTTTAATCTAGAACACAATTTACTCAATCCTCATGGGTACACTATTCGGACTCAAAAGTTCACTTTATTACTTGCGCGATCCGTACATTCGCGTTATCAACAGTAACGTCCCGAAAAATTTATGACGTCCCCTTTTACTCATAATTATGTAATAATAGTATTTTTATTTTTGTTTAAATTTTGGGTACTTAAAGAAAGAAAAACGAAATTATTATAAAAAAGAAAAGTTACAAAAAACGTATTTAAATGTTCATCTTTAGTAGATCCGTTTGATCACTTTCAACATCCAATAATTTCATATGACATATGTATGAATAATTTCTCGAAATGAGATTCGAGAATCTGAAATCTGTTTGTCGGTTCGATCAACGAACAACCATCGGCAATTTTTTGAAGTTAGCACTTTACCGAACGGTAAAGAAAATAATTTTTTGCAGCCAACTTCGCTAATCCATAACATCTTTCTCGGTTAACGATTTTGAGGGTGCTTAAGTGCACATAAAAGTACGCATGAGTACTTAGAAATGGTACTAAGAATACAAGATTTTGACGTCATTTATTACCTCGAATCTGAGCTCAAACCTGACCTTGTGAAACTGAAATTATTGGAAGCAGCCATAAGCTATGCGTTAGACCTCCACGACTGCCCTCTAGCTTCCAAGAATCACTTTGTATGTAGACTAAACAGCTTCTGCTTGCATGAAAACTAGGTAACACCTCCAGCTTCATGAATACGAATCAACCTTTCTTAACCTCCAAGTGAAGTTGTAACTCTGTACAACCATTGTTTTCTTCATCCTTGTGGCACCCAAATAATCCTATAAATAATCAGTGGTTTGAAATATAATCTTCCCACCAAAAACCAATGCAAAAACGCTAAAGAAATTGTCCTCCCTCTTCGAAAATCCCAAGTAAGAATTTCTTCCCAAAATTATGTTCAATTCATTTTAAATTATCATTTTTACTTTCAACATATTTTATCAAAGTTAGTCATCAAAATATATGATTTGGGATCAAAACAATCAAAACAAGAAAGTTCCAGTTTCTGAAAACACGGTTGGTGTCGAAAACAAACGAAATACGATGCACACAGTATCGACAACCATGTAGACACCTAGTTTATTTTAAGTTCTGATTATGATAAGTTGTTATCCTATGCTTTTCAAGTTTATCTATATTTTATAGCCGTAAATACTGTGATTATTCGATACATTTTCTTTATGCATTGCATTGGCAACCTGATTTCGATGAATGTTATTTGATTCATATTGATGATGGTATTTGATGAGTTATGATTCATGAAAGAAAAACTTATACTTAAAGATTACAGATTTGAACTATAACTCCATCGGTAATCAATGTATTGTTATGAGATTTCGATGTGTGTCGTGAGGACCTTGCAACTCCAAGGTTCTGAAGAACAATATGGTGATCTAGTAGCCTTATTGGAGTCGAATAGGGTAAAAGATGACAGGATATAGAAGTCCTAAAATAGTCCTATGAAACCAGATTATGTTTATGGCTATCTTATCGATATCCAGTTTATAAAAATGGTAAGCGCTTTGGGGTAGAGGAAATAATCTATAATTGGGCCCTGAAGTCATGATTTTTAAAAAGAATTTGCATGTGTATCGAATTACTAATTGAATTTTCAATTCACATTTTCCATGTTTCTATAACTTGTAGATGCTGCACTTTGATCAGTTTGAAATTATTTCTCGGGAGTGGATCAAGTCAATGGAAGACCGCCATAATATGTATGTGGTAGAGATTCATACGTAGAAGACGTATCATAATCCCTACCTTGACATGTTTTCTGCGTTTCCACTTCTATATGGAATATGTTTTGTTATGCTTTTTGTAACATCTTTCTCCAAAACCATGATGTAATTGAACATGGGAAACTATGTATTGAGAAATTTATGCAACTACCTAGATGCATTGAGTGGTAATTGAAAAATACGTAAATTTAATACTATTCATAGTATTACATAGTTTCGTTCTCCACTATTTAGAAAAATATCAGATTTCAGGAGAGAGAGAACGTAATTTTTAGATAGAGAAATGTAATTAATGATTAATATAATTAGTTATGGTAACCTTAATTTTAGGGATGTGGTAACCTTTTAAATAAAATAATTATATATAATTATGGAAGTTACAATTGACCAAAAGTCGTTATATAATCTTGTAGATATAAATCATATTCTAAAATTGCAGCATCGGTAATATCATCATATTTATCTCCTACAACATGTATAGTAACGACATAATATTACAGTTTATATAATAACAGCTTAATTCATTAATTTGAAGTAATTACTAATTATTACGAATGTGGTAATAAGATGTATCTCATTAGTACCGAATACATTACATATCATGTAACTTAGGACAATTATAATTCCAGATGGCATAAATCATGATTCCATGTTACATTACACGAATTGTAATGAATGACAAGGAAATATTACACGATAGATTCACATGGTGACACTTGTAATTACATATATTTCTGTTGGTATAAACCATTGTAATATATACTTATAATATGAAAGATAAGTTATTAAAAGTTTTGTAATCTTCGTTAAAATTACGTTCCTCTTAAAGGAAATGTAATCTTCATTACACATATTGTAATATTTATTACACGTGTGATATGAATATTACACTTTATGTAATAATCGTTAAAAGTATTATAATTGTCATTACATGTATCATAATTTTCATTACACGCGATCTCAAGAATGAAACATAGAAAGATGAGGAGGAGTGAGAGATTTATTTGAATTGATAAGTGAGAGAAAAATAATTAGAGATTGTTAGTGACAGATGAGATAGAAAGGAATTAGAGAGGAGGAAGAAAAAAACAATGATGAGTGATGAGAGAGAATGTATAGTTTCGGAAAAATCTAAATAGTATGAAAAATGGGTATTTATCTAATTACATTAGATAGAACTAGTTGGAGTATAATTAATCCTAGTATATTCCATGTTTTAGAAAGTTATACGTTCAATCTTGCTCTTTCAATTCGAAAACTAGGTTTCTGACTATCACGTGTCGATACCAAAACCCTAAATAATACCAAAAATATTTTGTTGCGGGAATAGCAGTGGTTTCGACCCCCCCTGCATTGGTGTTGACGCTAAGGCGTTGCGACTCCCAGTTTTGTTTGGGGTCGAAAACATGTCTACACATAGGAGTTTTCCGAATCGAAAAGTTTAAATTTTATCAGTTTTAAACTGTCATTTTAAATAATTGTTTAATATATATTTCGAGAAATTAGATAAGATTTTTCGATAAAATATTAATTTATTAAAAATTGTCATCAGATTACAATTTTAATTTTTCATTTAACAACATCAATTACTTCAATAACATTATGCATATCATTCATTCTATACATAAAACGACCAAAACACATGTTTACAACTAGTTTATCATAAATGTACAGTGTAACAAACCCATTATTTTTTATTATTATTTACGGAAATATGATTTATAAGACTAACATATAAGTATTCGCATAAGATTATTAGTAACTTTTTAAGATGAATAATACTTAATTTCACAAAAAATAAATAAGTAATAATTATCAATATGTGATTTAAATTAATGTTTAGCCTCCGTTCCGCATCGCTTTAAATGGGTTGTTTAAACCCAAATTTAAACTACAAATTTCTTAAATCACTTTTTAACCACACACATTATCTCCTTTCAATTTTTAATCACATATTTTACCTAAAAAACACAAATAATTAAACAAAAATATAAATTTCTAATAACTTTTAATTTACACAAACATAGCCTTCTATATATAAAAAATAACAATCTCATTCAACTGCTCTCAGGTTGGGTCCTAGTTCAAAATAATTTTGGAATCATCATCACTTAAAGAATATTTTGTTTATCCCGGAAAAACCAATTTCAAGAAATGATCATCCGTGCAATACATGAATTTGACCGTTTATAACGTAATTACTTGAATAGATGAATAATATTTGTTACATTTGTATTTATACACTAATTTTAATAACAAAACTGTCAATAATAAACATGATATTGTATTACAATACTGTGTAATTTTTTGACGAATCAATATCTGCTGTCAATTAGGTTCACAATCTATATATCGTTTGTACGATATAACATTAAATTCGGTATAATTCTGAACAACACTTGAAGCTAACCGGCTCAAACTAAATGTTACTTCTACACGATTGTTGTCAATTGGTTAACATATTGTTAACTCGACAAAAATAAAAATAAAAATAAAAAGTTGAAGGAAATGGAAATTTAGTACATATCTTTTTATTTATATTATGCACCGTTAATTTCCCAATAGCAAGAATTTTTTTCTTTTGAGAATATCATTATTTTTAAATTAAAATGCTATTCATCACTAATTATATGCAAGATGTACTTACCTCCGTGACTCTTCATCTGGAATTGAAATTAGAATGTGAATATTAAACATGAAAACGAACCAAAAAGCAAGAAGATTATTCAAAGTTATTTTAACATCACCCACTTTACTTTATAAATTGTTTCTTAATAAATGTGGTAAACCTCTTTAAATACTACGTTGTTTGTACACTCTGGAGTTGTCTGCATATATGCGATACACAAAAGTTGTTATAGACAAAATATATTTTTAATAATTACTCGAACTTAAATAAAAAGATGCAATTTTTCAAACTTATGTTGTTTAAATAAATAAAAAGAATTTCTAATTTTTTTTACTACAATGAATAGAAATAATGACCCTCAGAATTAATCATTAATTTTAATAAATATTGTTATATTAATTGGTTCTTCTTTCTTCATATTGACAACTTATTTATTTATATTGTTACGTAATTATTTTAATATTTTAATAAAAATTGCTTACCGAAAAATTATTTAGTAAAAATTATATGAACTAATTGTTAAAGTGTGTAATATATATTCTACATATTGACATTATTTAATTTTATAATGTTAAAAATAGAAAAATGTACAAAATCACTAAATAAATAAAAGTAATGTCAAAATGACGAATGAATGGATCAAAATTTGAAGTTATAAAAATTTACACAACTTAATTAAATTTATTTAGAAAATTTGACTATTTATTAATTGTTTAATTTGATAAGAAAAATAACTCGAACTGAAATTATTCATCTATGACTAAGTTGAATTTAGTTAACAAATTATAGATAGTATTATATGATTTAAATAATATAATTTAAAATAAATTGGATATTGAGGAAAAATAAAAAATATAAAGTAAGAATTTTAACTTTGATCTTTGGGAGGATCTTAGGGCAATATATTTACAATTTACTCTTAGTTGTTAGCTTGTATTAAACTTCTCATTGAAATCTTCAATTTGACACTCATATTACATATTTTTCGACCTCAAAATAATACAATACTTATCAAAAGATTAATATTTCTCACAAAATAAAAAAGAAGTTTATACATTAAAAAAATAATATCTTGATTCCACTAATAACATATCACGGATGCTAATGTCTTTAATGGCGCATGTACCATAATAGTTGTTAAAACATTTAGCACCTGTTTGGTTCAGATTAAAATTTGATTTTAATCTCAAGTCAAAGTCAACAATAAAATTTAGCCACATATTTTATGGGATCCACAACTTTTCAACCATACATCTCATCAACTTTTATCAAAATATACGAAAAATATGATTTTAATCTATACTAAATTGGGGCTTAATACAATATTTTTTTGGGCAAAAAATTCAAGATTTACAATTTTTTTTTTTTTTTTTTTTTTTTTTTGCAGAAAACCATATGCGGATTTCGGCGACGGCACTTATGTATATAAACTTATAAAGATTGCAAGGGTTGGTACTGTTCAACTTACATCATGGTGTCGTCATCACTGATACGCCATCGTTTGAACTCAGTGCACGAACAGCGATATCTTTACCACTACCATATAGTCTTCGATTTCATCTTCTGTATAGTTCGAGAGTCTTCTTCTAGGTCTTCCATAAGTCTCAAATTGTTGCCTAAATCGATTGGTGTGCGACCATCGTGCCGACAACTTCTTGGTTTCGATCTAGCTTTTTATTTTCACATTTTCTACCATAATAGGCTGTGTTCAATTTGTTCCTTCTCTATTCGACACTGTTTCTGTTGTGGGGTTTTCAGAGTCTTGAATTTCTTCTCCCCCATCATTTTGACGCTTTTGCGGTTCCGCTTCAAGTTTGATTGTTATTTTTCCATCATAGGTTCTTGCGATTTATTTGTTTTTTCGTTTGACGGTATCTTTCTTGTGGGGCTTTCAAAGTGCAATTTGTTGCAAAAAAATGAATCTTTTGCAGCGTTTTAAAAATGTTGCAAAAGTTTAATTTGAACGTTGCAAAAGTTTTAACTTATTGCAACAATCTAAATCTAAAATATATGAACCAAATGCAACATTTATTTACTAAATTTTGCGGTAGACCCCTTTTAACAACATGAAATTAGAGAATGTTGTCTTTTATATGTCGCAAAAGGCCTTCTTTGTTGTAGTATAGTTTCCCAATTCTATGTATGGATATTTATATAATGCATGAACTTAAAATAAAAAATCAAGTGGTATTTTGATACTTTGGGTAGCAGCTATGCATACAAGATGTGCATAATCAAGGTCTTAGCCTAGAGGACAAGAACTTGAACGATAAGAAAAATTGATGAGGCTAATTTGAACTAAAGGCGAGGCCCTAGCATGAGGGTGAGCTCGTTGGTTGCTTCGCACCTCTCCTTTCGAAATGGTTTTACTTCCTCGCATGGTGAATAATTCATACATGTTAAGGGCTTCTTCCATCGTGGATGGTTCATTCATGGAAGGCATCGTCTTCATAGGTATCAAGGTGGACTCCCTTTTGGGATGCCTCTTGCCTCTCATTCAGAAAAGGTTAATGCTTCCTTACTTAGCGAATGGTACATCCAAGTCAAGGGATTTTCCCACGGTGGATATACATCCATGGGAGGCTTCATCTTCTTATTCGTCTTCAGAGTTATTAAGATGGGCTCCCTTTGGGGATGATTCTCACATCTACTTTCGAAGCAGATAATACTTCCTTACTTGGTGGGTGGCGCATCCAAGTTAAGGGCTTCCCCCATGGTGAGTGCTTCATCCATGTGAGGATCCCTTCGGACATATTAAGGTGGGTTCCCTTTAGGGATGATTCTCACTCTCCTTCCAAAGTGATTAATATCTCCTTACTTAGTAGATGGTGCATCTAAATCAAGGACTTCTCCTATGGTGCATGATTCATCCATTTGAGGATTCGTCTTTAGATTTTTTAAGGTGGGCTCCCTTTGGGAATACTTCTCACATTTCCTTCCAAAACGGTTATTACTATCTTGCTTGGTGGCTATTGCATCCAAGTCAAGGGCTTCTCCCATGTTGGATGATTTATCTATGGGAGGCTTCATTTTTAGAGGTATTAAAGTGGGCTCTCTTTGGGATGCTTCTCACTTTCCCTTCTGAAGCGGTCAATACTTTCTTTCTTAAATAATGTGCTGATGAGTTCTCCACAAGGGGGGGGGGGGGACTGAAGTGGACTTTAAAAGACACCTACAGATGCTTTACGCCCAATCATTCCGGATAACGCTTGAATCTGTTGGGTCTTCCAATATCAATAGCTTGATTGTTTCGCTCCTGTATCTTCCAAAAGAAAAAAAAAAGATCTTTAGGAAATGATGAGGCCTTATATGGTAGAAGAGCAAGATGACATACTGATGAGGCCTCTATACGTGGAGGTGCTAAAACTTAGGAATGGATGAGACCTTGTATGGTAGAAGCGCTGGATGACGTGCTGATGAGGCCTTTACACATGGAGTTGCAAAAGTCTAGGAAAAGATGTGGCTTTTTAGGGTAGAAGCATTGGGTGAGCTGATGAGGACTTTAGTGGAGGCACTGAAACCTAGGCAAGGATGAGACCTTACATGGTAGAAGCACTAGTGAGGCCTCTACACGTAGATGACCAGAAACCTAGGCAAGGATGAGGTTTTGCATGGTAAAAGCGTGGGTGATGCTTATTTTATTCAAAGAGGGGGTCTTTTTAGCAGATTATCTCTTTAAACCTTCATTTTTCTAGGAAAATTTACACCTCATAACTTATGAGCACTTAAAGTCTTCTTTTCTTTGAAACTATTATTTGTTTTTTTAAGAACAAAAACCTTTCTCAAGGGAAACATTATGTCTTTTCGTCGAGCTTTATCCACAGGGAAGCTTGTGGTTGAAGTGTAATATTTTCTACAAACGCGTTAATCTGATAACCTCAATTTTATATTGGTGAAGTGGCCAGTATATCTCATTTCTTCTCACATCCACATTCCCTTGGTCTTGCACAATTGGACAAACCGTTAGAGTACGTGGCCTACTCCAATAGGGTTGAAGGTGGCCCTGAGCACTTCGATAGCCCAGTAAGTCTATTTAGAATATTATATAAATGGATGTGAGATGTGCAAAGACGTGAGCAATTTTTGTTACAAAGGGGTCAAATACATGAGTATATGAGAGAATAAATTAAGAGAGAGTAAAGTTACTTGTGAGCGTGTAAAATTACATTACCTCTGAATGGTAAAAGGTGTGAGCTTTTATACTAGTAGAATTGAAGTGGTGGTAGCCGTTTGATGAAGTGACAAGTGACCTCATCTTGAAAGTTGAAGTCTTCTCCTATGTGTTACTCCTTCAATCCTAAGCTGACAGGCATTAAATTCTTATGACAAGTAGCCACAATATAGCTTAGTTTGAAATCTAAAATATAGACTTATGATTTTACTTTTTCGACGTTTGTTTTATAGATGTCTCATCAATCAATCGTAAGAAGATATTGTACATAAGATATCTTGGAAGTGGTGAAGTATGAAGATGTCTTAGGTTGCGTAGCTATTTCAATTACTCTACAACAGAGAGGTAGAGCCTCGTTTTGACCACGAGGGGACTGGATCGCTCATGGCACTTCAACTGGGGTGATTCATCACTTCATCTACTATGGTGGCATCGTTTCAACTAATATGGTGACGAATTTGTGTGCAGCTTTTTATGTTATGCCTTGATTTTGCCATGGGGAGTTTTCCTCACTCATTGTGCTTCAGTTGAGGCGTTTCATCACTTCATCGATTTTTTAGTGACTTCGGTTCGACCAAGTGTGGTAATGAATTGGAGCGTGAGCCTTTGAGTTGTGCCCTTGGGCCTTGAGGGGGTTGTCTCGCTCATTGTATTTTGGCTAAGACAGTCCATCACTTCATCAAGTTTTTAGTGGATTCAGTTCGTCCAAGTACGGTGATAAGATACAACAAAAAATTTCGATTCGATTCGAAGATCCGATCTGATCCGAAAAACTTTTGATCCGTGGATCGACGAATCAGATTTGGATTGAGGGTGATCCGGTCCGATCGGAGATCCGTCTTATTTTGTAAAAAAAAAAATTAAAAACGTTATAAAAAATTAATTATTAAATCTAAAAATATATTATCTTTTATTGAATTTGACACAAAATCTCTAATTTTCTATATATATATATATATATATATGTATGCATTGTTTTATTGCATGAATTAAATATTATATTAGTTGTTTTATAAATTATATATTAACTTGTTTATCGTTAACGAAAATTTCTTAATATTTGTTCCTCTCTGATCTGAATCCGACCTAACCCTATTCGAAATTTTTACTATTTGATCCGATTCGCCCCGATCCGCTCCATTACCATCACTAGGTGAATTGGAGTGTAGGCCTATGTAAGCTTTGCTAGTTGGTTGTCAGGTAGTCCTTACCTAAAATCTCGTTTTATGAGGCATAACGATTTGTACTCTATTTGAATTTGGCCTACCGATTATTAACCAGTTTTTCTCGAATCCCAAGGTAAAATATATGGTTAAAAATTGAAGAGAGAAAATATGTGTAATTAAAAAGTTGTTTGAAAAATTGTATAAATAATAAATTTGCTTATAATCTGAATACCGCAACTTACCGAACAGAGGCTTATGTTCAAACTTCAAAGGACCGTCACTATCTATTATATTTAAGGTTTGGGAATTTGTTAGCAAAATGAAAGGTTTGGAACCTCACCATTTCTATTTATTTGAAAGGTTTGGGACCGAATACACTTTACCTTAATTATTTTGTAGATGACTCCAGTCCTTATCTTAAGCACCCAAAATCAATAAAAATAATCTACTCTTTTAACTTTTCAGTAACCAAACAGTTATTCTCCACTCGCCTCCAATTCCTGGGCCCATCTATAATTGCATATTATAACCAAATTCATGTTGCTTAATCCTTCTTCGATTTGCATTGAATTGAAATTTGTAATAAGTTTCTTATATAGTTGATCCAAAGTTTCTATGAATCGACCAATCCTCACTTCGATTCAATTTTTGCCAAATCTTTACTGTAAAATTTCAGATTTCTTCTCTTATGTGTAGATCGAAAATGGATATCAGAGCCTCAGAACCAGTTGCAAATCCTAATCCAACCACCACAAGATCATCCATTTCATCTTCAAGAATTCAAATGAAAACATCAAAATCGGAAAAGGAAAAACCCTTATCAAATTCCCCACGAAATCCGGTTCCGAAGTCCCCAAATTTGCATTTTGAACCTTCAACCAGCGGCTCCGCCTCCGGTTCTCGTTCCAGTTACCGCCTTGACACCTCCGTCGCCACCACCTCCGTCTCCAGCCGCACCTCCTTGTCCAGCCTCCGCGAAACGCTGCCAGAAAACACACATATTTACGACTTCTCTGAAATCCGCGCCGCAACTAACAATTTCCTGGCCAAACGCTACTCTTCCACCTCCTCCTCATCCCAATCATGGCGGTCGGTTCTCAATGGCAAGGACGTGATCATTTTCCAACGTAAGCTCCGAAAATCCATGGATTTCTCCGACGTCAAAGAGAAACTGTCGGTGATTAGCAAGAGCCACTACATGAGCATAGTCAAACTCCTCGGTGTTTCCATTTCCGGTGAACATATTTACCTAGTCTACGATTTTGTATCGGGATCTGATTTGAGCTTGTGCTTGAGGAACCCTAAAAATCCTGATTTTACCGTGCTTTCGACGTGGATTTCGCGTATGCAAATTGCTACAGATGTTGCCCATGGGCTCGATTATATACACAATACAGCTGGATTGAGCATCAATATGGTGCACAAGCACGTGAAAAGCAGTGGTATAATTGTGACGGAGCCGTCCTATAATGCCAAGATTTGCCATTTTGGTGCGGCTGAACTTTGCGGCGAGACGAGGGAGGATGACCGGCCGCGGCAGCAGGAATTGATGCCGGAGAGGCAGTTTGAGGGTGTTAGAGGGTACATGTCGCCGGAATTTAAAGCCAAAGGGATCGCTACGCAGAAATCTGACGTTTATGCATTTGGGGTTGTGATTCTTGAATTGCTGACAGGGCAGGAGCCGGAGACGTACAAGTTCGATAAGGACAGTAAGAATTATAAGCGACTATCAATAATTGAGACGGCGAGGGAGGCTGTTGAGGGCGTCGGAGAAGAAGTGGTGGAGATGAGGCTGAGGAAGTGGGTGGATAGGAGGTTAAAGGACTCATTTCCGGTGGAGGTGGCGGAGAAACTAACACGTGTTGCATTGCAATGCGTCCACGTTGATCCCAATAATCGGCCCGACATGAAATGGGTGGCGGGGAAAATATCGAAGCTTTATTTGGCGAGTAGGAAGTGGTCTGAGAAATTTAAGGCTCCGACAGAAATTTCAGTCTCTTGGGGACCTCGGTAGAGTCGCTCATTAATCATTGTTATCCCTTTCTAATTTTGTTGGAAATTAATCTGAGATTTTTTATCAATGCAATTGAACTGAGGGAATAAAAACTTGAATTTCAGTTAGTTTTCCATTTACGTGCACATGATTATTATAGATTTTCATGAAAATGACGATGTCTCGACCGCATTCGCCTTGGATTATTGTGTTTGGATTTCTGGGTTAATTAAGAAATTGAGTCGTAGACCAAAAAAAATTTCTCAGTCTCGTACAGGAGCTTTTGAATGGGCATTCTCTTTGTTATAAAATATATGAAGTGTATCTGTCTTGAATTAATTACAAAAAAGTGTGATTTATGTCACTATAAAAAGTAAACTCTTGTGGAACTTGGGGTGCGTCCAAATGGTTGTAATGTTCAAATTTGTCCCACTCCTGGCTTAGGTGTAAACTCTTGTGAAAAAAAAAAAAAAGGGTTGAACCCCAACCTTAGGAACTCTCACCTGTCATGTCCTGAACCTTGGTGAAGGATGTAAATCGCCATGTCCTGAACCTTGGTGAAGGATGTAAATCGCAGGTTATGCTTTCCAGAATGTAGGATGAGGGCTTACATTTTAACTTGACAAGAGTCGGATTCGAACCCCTTACCATGCGAGACTGGTCTTTAAACCACCATCACTTTCACTATTGGGAGATGTGCCCTGAGGGCAATAAACTCTTGTGGAGATTGGATGGGTTCTGGTTTGTGACAATTTTTATATCGGGTTTTTTTTTTCTTCTTTCAATTGAAATTGTACTCATTGGTCAAATATTGAAGGAATTATTATGATTACATAAAATTAGAATTCGTGCTATACTATTAATGACATCAAGATTGTAATTTGTTATGTATAAACTTTTTTATTTTATTTTGTAATAGTTATTATTCACTGATAATTATTTTATTATATTTAAGTCGAAAAATATGTAATATGGGTGTCAAATCGAAGAAACTAACTAGAAGTTTAATACAAACTAACAAATGAGAGCAAACTGTAAACATATTGTCCACATAATCATCTCAAAGATCAAATGTAAATGTTTTTATATTTTTTAATTTTACTCACTATATCACATTCATTTTAAATTAATATCATTTAAGTTCTATAATACTACCTATAAATTATTTTTTGTATCAATTATTATTCTTTTTATAATTGTTGTATTATTTTGAAATAAAAAAAATACTTAATATGGGTATCAAATCGAAAATTTCAACTAAAAGTTTAATATAATATAACAAGTAAGTAAATTGAAAACATATTATCCGTAAAATCATCCCGAAGTTTTTTGGTCTGTCTTCCCTCCTTCAATTTTTCTATTAAAAAAAAAAATCGTTGTCAATATCACATAAATATTTTTCCTTTAAAAAAAGAAAATGAAAGAGAATAATATAAAAGTGTTCATCAATTTATTTTTCTTTCCTTTTCATTTTAATAAAATTCTAAACGTATAATATATATATATATATATATATATATTTTATCACTTATCACAAATTCTATTTAAATGTAATTTTATTTTCTCACTTTAAACTTTAAGTCAATTTAAATTACAATGTTTAAAAAAATTTCCTAGAACGATAAACATACAAACCGTAAAAAAAAATTTAAGGTACGGATAAATGTACATTTTTTGTAATTAATTTTCTTCTTTCATTTCTCATTCTTAATTAAATATTCATTTCATATGTTAACCTATAAAAATCAATTATATATATTTTTTTAAATTCATAAAAAAAAAATTTTAAAAAAAGTTGTTAGTATCACATAAATATTTTTCTTTAAAAATAGAAAATAAAAAAGAATAAAATAGGAGTGTTCATCGATCTATTTTTTTTTTCTTTTTCATTTTAATAAAACTTTGAGCGTAAATTTTTAAAAACGGTAAACATACGAACAATAAAAAAATCAAGGTATGTGTAATTGTACTTTTTTTTTTTGTAATTAATTGTCTTTCTTTGTTTCTCATTTTTAATTAAATATTTATTTTATATGTTAACATATAAATTTGATTTATATACGTAACAAATGACAGTGCATCGTACGGGTGTAACACTAATTAATTGCAAAAACGTGTGATTTATGTGACCATAAAAAGTAAACTCTTGTGGAGATGGGATGGGTTATGGTTTAAAGTCAGACTTGAGTGACAATTTTGACGTCCTTTTTTCCCTCAATTGAAATTGTGAAGGTCAAAATGTTTCATATGGTTTGTTTAAAATGAGCCCCCAAGTTTGTTTCTCATTTTAAAAAGGCTTTTTTTGAAAAACTAGTGAGACACACGTGTTGTTTAAGTTGAGCCGAACTCGTGGTCGAAATTTATTGTTCAAGCTCCCATCGAGCTTTTTTAGCGGGCTTTTTTTTTTTGCTCGAGCCGAACCGAGCCAAAACCCGTCTCTCAAAAAAAAAAAAAAGCGCGGCTCGAACTTTGGCTCGAAATCTCAAGCCGCGAGCCGAGCTTAGCCCGATCTTTTTCGAGCCGACGAACCGTTTTGCCATCCCTAGGACTGAAATCGAATAGAAATCCCAACCAGAGCAATCAGATTTTGTCCTGACATACTCACAAGTAACCAACATTTAAATTGATAAAATCAACAAGACTTTCATATGTAAAACCTATCACAGGACACAAAATTGCCACTACTTTAGTGCTATTCCTCTCGTTTTTTTGATTGTTGAATTAATACAAGCTCTGGAAGGTGCCAAGCAATAATGCCAAACATAGAGGTAGATGTATGATACAATTAGCATTTGATTCGTTATCTATTTACTGTACATACCATGAAAATATTAATCATAATAGCATTTATACCAAGTTTCGGGTATAAATCTAAAGCATAGAATATTCGAAATGGGAAACCTAGCGAAAAACAAGAAAATACTTATGTTATATCTCTCTTACAGAACCAACCTTGGATTCCAATATAACTATCTCAGAACGGAGGCGGCTACCTTTTCTCTAATATCTTTATTCTTTCTGCTTCATTGTTTAACCATTCACTTACCAATTTTATGAAAATTGAGCTGATGGATATTAGTTTCCCTTTGTTCAAATAAGTGGCTTTCTAGTTCCATTATAAAGCCTTCTTTCTTTTCAAGAGATGATTCTATTTGCTGTCGACGTATAAAAATTATGAGCATGGATGACCTTGAGAAATTCCGTAAAAATACTAAATATAGAAACAGTGGCGCCTCATACCTGAACAATGGTTCTACTGAATAATTCCTTTCGCCATCAAGACTCTTGCACCCTTTCATTTCATCAACAACGTGCTTCAAGCTATCTCTTTCCCCTGTAAGTGATGCAACATGCAACAAAAAAGTAATTCAAACATAAAACTTGTTGGAAGACCAAACAAAAAGTTCGATAATTTTAAAATATGTTGAATTTTTTTATTTGCTTCTATATAGTTAAATGGGGGATGACAGATTAAAAATCAAGATATCCAGCAAAACAAAATACTTGTGCCATGTTTATTATATGTATAAACCCATGGTTGTTCGTGGAATATTTTCATCAATCGTTCACTTAACGAACTCGAGTCAGGCAGAAGTAATAAAAACAACCCAAAAAAAAAAATCGCTAATGTCATCAAACACTTCAGTGAGGTCATTAGGATAATGATAGGAACCCAATAACTGACCAGTTGTAGTTAGTGACAGATTGTCCTTACATCAGAGTTAAAAAATTCTAACAAACCATCAATTATGGCCTTCTAATTTTTGATCTAGATGATTATGCCCTCTCTTTTATAGTACGGTCTCAGTTTCTGCATTGCCTTTATCAAGCAATGTGATATCAAGAGCAAATTCTTATTCCAAGCTTGCTTGTGCGTCACCTGCTTTCATCATGCTATCTTATACCTCTCTACATGAACTCAAAAGAATTTAAGAAGAGCCCAAAAGATAGACCATATAAATGATTTTATGCAATTTAAGACCACCTTTCGAATAATAGGGGATTATGCTAATAAAAAACGGAAGCTACTTAAGAAGTAAAATAGAGTATCATATTTGCTTATTCATAATCATTTACTTAATGAGACAATATAATTATATTGCCTATGTGAAGCGTCAATTTTCTTTCAAATTATTCATGAACCTAACTCGTTGAGATTGGTAATATCCAACATGTGAAGTGTGAATATTAAAGAACAAGTTACAACGAACAAAGGCTTAAGGACGAGTTCGGTGGCTCCAAAGGTCAAGCAAGAGGTGATAAAAGAAGGCCCAAAACTAGTACAAATGAGTGGAAACTGAAATTCAAGTAGAAGGGGAAAAGTTGAAGAAGGAGCTCTGACATGACCCAAGCGATCGTGTGTTCAACAGAGTTCGTGATCGCGGGGGTGTTACTTTTGAGAACATTGGTGAAAGTATTACTTCCAAGCGATCGAATGTCCTAAACCCAAGCGATCGCTTCGTTTACCAAGTCACAGATTTTCGCGTTTTTTATAGTTTCCCTTTTTTCAAATTAATAAGTCCGTATTTTGAGCTCATGTGGGGGCTAGTAGGTCTTTTGTTCTATTTTACCTTATATTTAAGCATTTTCATTCATTTTAAACAAAAAAACTAAACATTATTTTGAATCAAAATGTGAGAATTCCTTGTTTTTATTTTTATTGTTCTTCGTTGAACTTTCCAAGAACTTATCAAAGATCCAATCTTGGTGGCGATCAACAATCTTGGTTCTTGTTTCCTCATTGTAACGGGTTTAAGATTTCTATATCATAAGTTCTTGAGTTGTGAGGTTCAAGTTAAGATCACGTGGTCTATTGTTATCTGAATTTAGAACTTTCCAACATTTCAATCATTATTTCGATAGTTCGTCGTGTCTCCCACAAGGAATCACATCATCCATTTTTATAGTCCCTAATAATAATAATAACAAAACATGGCTAGAAAAACTGCATTGTGATGTAACTACAAGTTTAGAGGTACTCATTGAAATTCTTTAGCCCAACATCTGAGTTAGGTTGTGAAACACTATATCCATTGCTAAACAATAATGCAAAATCCTCAGCAAGTACACAAAAACCCAACTCACAGTTATGTAGTATATACAAAATCAAATCGGAAACACAATGCTAGAAACGAAAAACATTACAAATATCTACTCATCAAATGATAAAAATAGTTTAGCCACTTCTTATTCTGAAGCAAACTCGGTCAATAAATTATCGCAAAACTGGAATTTACCAACATCAATCATAATAAATGAAACTCCTTTCAAGTTTACAATGTCCTAATGGTGTTCCAAAACATACATATAAATATAAATTATGCCCATATCATACGTTTCGTATACAAATAGGTATGCACACACATGTGAACTATATTCCTATATAATAATTGCATCAAACTTTTTGATAGCTATCAAAAAATGCAGAAAAGTTTAACCAAAAGTCCAGATATTTCAATTTTCAACAAAACACTTATTTTACCCAGCACACAATATCTTAATGCACCAACATGTACTTGATCACTCTAAACTTTAAACTGAAACTGAAAGCTACTTAGAATCTTATTTTGGAAATGATCACATTTCCATCAAAATCAAATTCAATACTAAAACATGGACTTACAAGTAAATGACAGTCCTAATATAATAAATTCAGCAACAATCCAGAGCACAGAAGGGTCAGGAATTTATAAACTTCTTTCTAAGAATTTAGTTTTCAGAACAGCTAGAAAATCTATGTTCATATATCAATCAAGTGAAGTAGAACCCAGAGCACAGAAAATGGTCTCTCTAATTACACATGCCAGCTTCTAGAGGAAACAAACTTTTTGGAGCTGTAAGGTGTTGCAGTCATTTTAGTAACTGTAAATGAATAAAAGATTTTTCATAATTCAGTAATAAGTATCTAGTCTCAGTTCAGATATCAAAACTTGTACTAAATTTGTCCAGATAGCTTTTCAACCAGTTAAGCATGTTTAGAACATAACTTAACTTTTTTACCCCAAAATCTATGTATATATTGCTTTTAAAAAAGTAATTTGACTTATTTCTAACTTTCATCAATTTTTTTTTTTTTTTTTACTTTAAACATATCCTAACAAGAGATGTTGTTCCTGATATTGTTTTTTAACACCCAAAAGTTTATAATAAACAAAGAGAATCTAACAATCGACCAAAATGAAAACAACATATAGATTTCTATTCAAAAAAAAATTGCATTTGAATTTAACATTGCTTAATCCTAATTTAATGGTTAAAAGCACAATTACATAAAGGAATAGAAAAACTGATGAAAATTAGTTAACATTAGTGCTCATATCAGAAACATTAGAGTCCAAACCAGAGCGAATTATGAACCTATGAGTCCTAAATAGAGTGACAACACATGCTTGTTACATAATCCAGTTTGAAAACACAATAGTTTATTAAAGGAGAAACTTGGCGCAAAACAAGAGTAAAGTATGCGAATGTAAAAAATAAAGTAAAACATTAGCTTAAATGATTTCATAGAAACAACAACAGATGGACTTACGCTCTACGGTTTCGGTGAGAAGAAGAAAAGCAAAGCTATAGGATTTTGGGGCCCAAGACACGAGACGAAGACGAAGAATCAACAACCCATGACACGCGACGAAGAAGAAGACTAAGCCTCCACTTAGTAAATCGATTATAAACAAATTTATAAACAAAACATTTTACAAAATCACTTTACTTTTTAAGTACATTTTTTCATATCACTTTTCAGTTTTATATTGTTAATACAAACTGACTCATAGGCATCGGTTGTTCTGGACAATTCACGTCAATTATAAAGGCGATAAATTTGGCATCGACGCGTAAAGTCTGAATAATGCACATCGATTGTAAAAACAAAGCAATACCAAGAATGACTTTAGGCGTCGGTTCTAATTTAGAAATCGAAATCTAAAGTTGACAAAAGGCATCGGTTATAGACAACAATCGACGCCTTTTGTTCACCATATGTGTCTGCGTCGCTTGTTGGTTCACAATCGACTCGTATTGTTAACTCAATGCATAGGTTGTGTTCCTACAACCGACACCTATTCCATTTTTTTTATTTATTTTTTAATTTCACCAAAGTCTATGTATCTACTACAGCACCACGTTCTCCACATACACATCACTAAATTTATAGTCACCGAACATATATATATATATATATATAATCGACATATGCGAAATAAAATTAAATACATGAACACATTGAATACCAAATTACTTTTTTATTTGCAATATTGTTAATTAGTAATACAAATGTGTACATGTTTGCATAAAAAATCAAAATTTACATACACTCTTCAACGAAGTATTCAACCCATAAATTCCAAATCTCGTCAATTTCCTCCGTTGAGTAATATTCTTTAAATGTCTATTAACAATTAAAATGAATTTTTAGTTATTTGTTAAATATAAATCTATAATTAAACAATTCTTAGTATTTAGTAACTTATACTTTATCTAAAGAAGAGCGTTGAGAATAGTCTTTGACTATCTCATACATGTTTTTTTATAATATAATGATCACGCTCAGAACCTCCAGCTTGTTGAAGACACTAAAATTTTCAAATTGAAAACTAAGATTAGTAATTTACTAAATAAAATATGGAATAATTCAGAAATTTGTAGTAACTTTTAAACTTTAGTTTTCATACAGAATTTTTTCCGATTTACAGGGCTTTTTGTCCTCTTGTGAACCAACTTTTCAAATAATTTTCTTATATAGATAATTGCATAAACAATTAAAATTCATTTTATTGCTTGACTCTTTAAAACATTTGCTTGGTTTACCATATACTTTTTATATATACTAGTAGTAAGCACGTGCTTCGCACGTCTTATATATATGATGAATGTTAAAGTAATGTTTTTTATGTACTAATACTGTTTTTGAAAATAATTGATATTGTTAACGAAAAATTGTAAATAAATTTCAATTTTTAATATATTAATATTTTATTGAAAATTTTCGTCCATATCTTTGAAATATATATAAAACAATTATTTAAAAAATCTGCTTGATAAATAAATCGCGTGTGATATATTAAGAAGTAATATGATATCATAAAATATTAGACAAATCAATAATTTCTTTATAAAATATTAATGGTAAGTCACGAAAGATGTGAAAAAACTATGTATAGATAAAGTGAATTAATTTGTAAATATATTTTATAAAGAAAAAAGTTTAATATTATGTTCTCCTTTGAGAGAAATTAAAATAAGATTTTAATCTAAATCAACGTCAACAATTAATTTTAACCATACATTTCATTAGACATACAACTTTTCAACCACATTTTATTAGTTTCTATCAAAATCTATTAAAATCTTATTTTAATCATCACCAAACAGAGACTATAAATTAAAATTAAGATTTCAGTTCTGATCTTTTTTTCCCAAACGGTTTGAAATTATTTATTTTATATTCTTAATAAAAAAATAATTAAAAACATATATTTTTATTTTTATAAAAATTAATTGATGATTTTGATAAGAATTTAAGTAAATTTAAAAATAAAAAGTTTCACACTCACCTTTCTTTAAAAATAATTATTAAAAATCTATTTTTATCTATAACTAAAACATAATTGTTTGAATTAATAATAGAAAAAAATTATTGAACGCAAAACCACACTTTTTGAAATATTCAGTAGAGTTATCACTGGAAATGAAACTTGATTGGACAATATTCTAAAAGTAAATTAAAAAGTAACGGCACTAAATTAATATTAATTGAATAACCAATTTCGATTTAGTCAACGTGGATAAATTAATGAAATTTCGATTTAGTTAATGGGGATAATTAATGTTTTGAAATAAAAATAAATATAAATATAAATAAGTTTCAATAAATGAATTAAGGGTATTATTGAAAGAAAGAAAAGAATATGAGGATAAAATGGAAAATCAAAAAATTCCCACTCATCCACACGAAACTTGATTAGACAATATTCTAAAAGTAAATTAAAAAGTAAAGGCACTAAATTAATATTAATTGAATAACCAATTTCGATTTAGTCAACGTGAATAAATTAATGAAATTTCGATTTAGTTAACGTGGATAATTAATGTTTTGAAATAAAATTAAATTTCAATAAATGAACTAAGGGTATTATTGAAAAAAAGAAAAGAATGTGAGGATAAAATGGGAAATCAAAAGATTCTCACTCATCCACACTTTTAAGATAGTTTAGAAGATAAAATTCTACATAAACTTTGACAAAGTCTCCCCTATAAATTAGAATTAACAACTTATAAAGGGACTCCAAAAATTTCATAACATAATTTTTACATCCAATACCTAAATTTACACGAATATTTTTCCCCACTCAATTGCTTCACCCTGTATATTATCAATCTTCTCAAACACACAATTGCACTTTATATAAAAAAACAACATTCCAGCTACACCCCCAACTCAAATTAAATTTGTAAACATACCTCAAATTATTCGGATCCATTATTCAATATATGTCATTCAATCGACCTTCGCCTTCACCTTAACTTGGAGCTTTAGACCTGCAAAAAAAAAAAAAAAAAATTATTAGTTTTGAATTAAAATTTCATAATAGAGCAATAAAAAATGTTAAACATACCTCAAATTACAAATCTCAAAATCGGAAATTGACCATACAACCTAAATTCTTAAGTTTGTCAAATTTAAAATTATATACACGCATAAGTATATAAATACACACATCTATACAATCTTTCCCAAATAGTTAACTAAAACAACTAAAATTAAAATTTTGAAATCTACATATTATTTTCACAAGTTTAAAAATATAAAATATATACATATAGATAATACATATATACAAGATTGTGTCTGTGCAAGTGAGTGGGTGGGTGAGCGAGTCTGTGCGTGCGTGCGTTCTGTGTAGTGGCAGTGGTGCGCGATGTGTGTGAATTTTGTTTGTGTTGTGTGCGAGTTTCAGTGTGGTGGGGCGGGTGAAGGGTGTGTGGGAGAGAGGAGATTACCGATGCATACAGTTAAAACATATTTACAAAAATGTCACTGGTCTTTTATATGCAACTATTGTTCCCAAAAACGACGTACATTTTGTTTGTGTTTTTTTTTTTTTTTGGGACAAATCTATATAAGTGTATTTTACCTAAAAAATATCACATTATTTGTTTATATACAAAAAACTTTTATCAAACAGAGACAAAGGCTCGAAGTGGGATTGTAAGGTTCGTGTGTGGATGAAATGAAATGAAATGAAATGTGGAAGATTAAAGGGCCAAATCGTAACAAGCGCGTGGAAGGCCCAAAAGAAACAAAGCGTAAAATATTTGGGAAATGAATGGTATGTCTACGTAAATGGCTCGAGCCGACGAATGCTATACGGTTTATGAATTGTGCCCATACAAGTGATTCTTTTAGTATATAGGACGGAAAATGATTTTTTGAATAGTAACTTTTAGGGAAATATGTAGTTAAAGAATAATTTTAGGTTTACGTGTAGCATATTTTATTGAGTGAATTGCGGTTGAAAATTAGTATGAATTTTATTTCTTTTATTTATTATTATTATTTTTAATGAAAATGCCAAATAGGGCTAAACACATTTTTCTCTTTGTTATTTTTAGCCACACATTCTCAAGAAAAATAATAAAACACGAAAATCTAAAAAAATTATTATTTTTAACCACTCATTCTCCAAAAAAATTAATATTTCATTACTCAACTTTTCCTACAAAATGAGCTTAAAAAAGCGCAGAATGTTTGATTTAAAATGGCTATGAAATGAATATTTTTTTAAAATAATGTATCTGATGATTGCTTTGCTTGTCTTCTGTTACAGTTGTTGATTCGCAATCGGTTGAATCAAAAGAAGGCTCCTTTTATTTTTGTCTCACACCAGCATTTGAGATTGAAAAATCATAAGTCACGATCTAACATCGAATGAACTACTTTGTTAGCGCCATCTCTCCTCAGAAAGCTCTAAACTGGTGTCAATATTTACTTTCTTTTCTTTGGCAGGATGGGGTTGATGTTCAGTGGCTCCAATCCGAATGTGTGTAGAATGGAACAAGCTCGCATGCTCTCGCTGTAGCTCGGTTGAGGCGGAGGTCCCCCCCCCCAAAAGAGTTGTAGACCGGGTACATACGGGGTGCCCGCCTACAAGCAACTTATCTTGCATTCTAGTGAGTTCTGTTCACTTCCCATTTGCCTGGATTTAGCGAGCAGTTGGTTGATCACGACTTCCTATCTGACTGCTAGTGAAGTCGATAGTTCTCGTTAGTAGGGGGCCCGTAAAGCTCATTTCGATGTTGTAGGGTAAGTCTCACTAATATTTTTTAATTCTTGATTGCCCACTCAATTATAATTATCTTTAATGAATTCTCAATTAATAATTCTCAATTAAATACTTATATTCATTGATGAAAAGGAAAAGAAACAATAGAACATGTAAGTAACGACATGCAAGAGTCTTTTTCAATATCAGGAAAATTTGCTCCGGAGCCACCCAAGCCATCGAATAGTGGATTGAACGAGCTTGAGTCATGTTGACTTTCATTCAGTTGTTGTTGAGTCCTTTTACGAATGATGCGTTTTGTTGAGTCTTTTTACGAATGATGCCTTGTTGTTCATCCCTTATAAACTCACGTGTCATCGAATTTGATATGGAATCCAAGCTTGTCAGTAAAATTTTGTTATCCTCATACATTTGCAACTGATAAAAGTTTTGTTTGTTAGTCGCTTCCTTTCTTACCAACTCCATGTGTTATTTGTTTTCAGCCTTGATGTCATCTAGTTCTTTTCCGGTCAAGTCTTCAAATATTTTTTTAACACCCATTGGCCGTTCGAACTAGGTAACCCCAATAGCAATGTCCTCCATGTTAAGAGAAAATGATGAAATTTCAGGGGAAGTGGGAGAGCCAGCAAGTAGGTAGTCTTGTTCAAAAGACCCAAATGCATTTTGAGAGGTTTGAAATCATGGCGTGACACATTTGACGTCGGGGAGAATTTTTCAATTTCCTTCAATAGGGGCCACAAATGATCAAATTTGAAAGCACCCTTGTTGGTAGGGTTTTGTGCGTACAACATTCTGACTTTGTCCATCTGCGAGACATGTTACAAGATTGTTTATCAGTAAAATGTGAAAGAAAAATAAAGATGTATATTAAATACGAATGCTTACAATGTCTTTGATACGATTTGAGATGCGTGGAAGAAACGCCGGAAAGTTCTGAACCCAGGTTGCGGATGGACGAAGGAATCTTGAACCGATATTCACGACGCGAAATCAACTATTGTAGCCACTAATGAGCTCAAAATAGAGTTCTGATTGTACTAAAATAACTAAAACGAAAAAAAAGGAAATGAAATTCTATGAAATCTTATCCCGCTGAGCAGTTACGGCCGTGAAGATGGAAATTACAACCGTAAGTGTAATTATGTCCCAATGTTACGGCCGTGACATGAGGCTTACGGTCGTAAGTCCAAAAGTCTTGAAATCTTGCACTTTCACCCAAGAGGGGGTTACGGTCGTGACATATGGCCCTTACGGCCGTAAAAATGTTACTGTCCCTGAAACTTTGATCTTCTGACTCAGCTTGATCCGATCGTCTTCTCGGCTCGACCCTAACATGCAATTTGTTCATTTTCCTATATAAAATGTTGTTGCGTCGCCCGTGACTTGATCTCTTCTTTGAGCTCCTATCCCGGATCACTTCATCCCCCTCTCTTGACAAGGATCCGACCTCGAATCAATTTTTGGCCTGCTTGTCAAACATTTCCTGCTCTTGGGGCCTTGCTGTAAAATTACTCCACCTGGATCGAATGAAAAATTATTGATTCTTTGCCATAGGATCAACCAATAGTAATTTGCAACTGGGGTTACATGAATGACTTGAAGTAGAAATACCTTTGGGTGTAGGTGGCTTGACCAATTTTTTCAAATGCTATTAATCTGCAAAAAATATTTAAATAAAATAGGATGGGGAATGTTAGTTTCAAATGGTACAAGATACGGATCCTCTTACTCACAGCTCATTATCTCCAATTCATTTTCCCCGACTATGAGGCCTTTCACTTCACCTTCCCCATTCTTTTCAACTTTTCGCTCAACCACTTCTTTCTATTTTTCTTCACACCCAACCACATCTTCTAACTCCATATTTTTATCAACAATTTTATGCACTACCTCATCGCTACCCAAATGTGGATCTTCCACTTTAAAGCTCAAATTTTGAACACCCACCTCAACTTCCAACTCATGCTTCTCATCATCAACAATTGTATTTTCAATGATTCCCTCGCTACCCAACTCTACCTTTTTCTAGCCAAAATTTGGAGTTTCTTCCACTGCTTCTAATTCATGTTTCAAGTCTCCCTCCTTCTTTTCAACATCCCTATCCCATGGCTCTTCTTGCAATTCAACTACAACTGCCACCTCTTTCTCATCAAATTTTGGAGTTTGATCTTCTGTTTTTAATTTCAACTCTCCCTCATTCTTCTCAATATCCTTATCCCCACGATGCTTCCTATTACACCACCTTTCACTCTCCTTCCACCCTCCGTGAATCTTCTAGTTCGTCCTCTAATGTCAACCCATATAGTGCGCATGTTTTTCCTTTCTTAAGAAATTTGTATATGTGCATACTTTTATCATAAACAACCTCCGTCCTACGTCTCCATGATTTTCCCAATAAAATATGATAAAATTTTAATGGCACTACATCACACCATACATCCTCACAATACCTTCCACGGGCGATAGGCACTAGAACTTGTTTGGTTACTTTGAACTTCCCAAACTCCCTCATCCATGTCATCCTATAAAGTTTATAGTGTGGTACTAGAGGTAATCCTAATTTTTCAACCACGGTACTACTAACAAAATTAGTAAAACACCCTCCATCAATTGCCAAACTACAACCCTTATGACCCACATAACATCTAGTTTTGAACAAGGAGCCCAGTTCATAGTCCATCCCTTGTCTCAAAAAAAGCAAGAAAACTCAAAATAATAGGATTTAGACATGGTGCACATGGAAATTAAGGTGGAAAAACAATTGAAGCGAAAAGGGGCAGCAATACACTTTTCGGGGTCTTATCCTACATCACAATCAGTGAGAGATCAAAATGATGAACATGACTAGAAAGGAAAGGAGGAACCTATGACGAAAGGTAAAAATATTTCTGATTCTCAACCTACTAGGATAGAAATATTAAGTACTTTAAGTGTTTGGGTTCGGGTCATATAGCATCACAGTGTCCAAATAAAAGGATAATGTTTTTGCGTGATGATGGTGACATTAGTTCTGAGCATGAGTTTAAGGGGATGCCTAGATTATAGGATGTTGGGGCTACTAGTAGTGATGAGGAGGGGTTAACTTATGTTGCTAAAGGTTGGCTTGTTAATCGGCGTATCCTTAGTACTAGCGTCAGGGTGGATGAAAGGTTTGTGGTTTCGTGATTGATGGGGGGAGTTGTAATAATGTGGTTATTACAATGTTGATTGAAAAATTGGGCTTGAGTTTGATGAAAAACCTTAGGCCTTATAAGTTACAATGGCTGACTGAGTCTGGTGAAATTAAGGTGAACAAGCAGGTTTTGGTGGGTTTTTCGATTGGTGGGTATAGGATGAAGTCATTTATGATGTAGTGACTATGCATGTGGGCCATATTTTGTTGGGGAGGTCATGGAAACATGATAAGAGGGTGGTACACGATGGGTTTAAGAATCAATATTCTTTTGTGAAAGGTGGGAAGAAAATTACCTTTGTGCCTTAATCCCCTAAGGAAGGCCGAGAGGATCAATTGAAAATCAAATGTGAGTTCGAGAAAAAAAATTAGAGTGTTGAGGCCATGACCTCAGAAAAATGAGAGGGTGTGAAAATTGAAAACAAGAGAGTTGAGGTCACGACCTTAGAAAAGAAGAGAATGAATACAAAAGGAGAAGAGGGTCTATCTATAAAATGAGCATATTTGCACAATGGTTGAGCTACAAGGTATCATCCCTTGCACTTAATCAAGCTAACAAATCCCTCCCCAGCTCTATGAAATATGTTTTGCAGATGCTTAAGTCAAGCAATGATCCTAAAATAAGGAAGAAATTCATTGGCATAAGGAGTAGCCCAAAAGGCCGAAAAGGTTGAAAGAAATCACAAGGCATAAGCATGAGCATCAAACCAGCAAACATAGGAGTGGCAAAAGGATTGGACCAGTTCCAAATTCGAGGTCAAATCATTTTCAATAGAAGAGGAATGATGTGATCCGAAGTAGGTGTCTAAAGCAGAAGTCGAGCTATTGGCGATACAACAGTGATTTACGTGAGAAACGGAGCAAGTTCCATGTTGGGCCCGAACCAAGAATCAAACCAAATCACGTTGTTTCAAAAGGAAGAAAAAGGTGCAGCCAGTACTACCGCGCGATCACGTGGTGAAGAGGATCGCGCGATGGCGTGATGGCATCAAGTTTCCACCTGAGAGTTTCAAGCGACTCCACGCGATTGCGACACCGAAGCCCAAGCGATTGCGCGGTTGTGACAGAAGCAGATTTTCGCGATTTTTAAATTAATTTCCATTTTTATTAATTATTAATTCTATTTTCCAATCCTAATGCGGCTAGGGTTATTATTAAGTCCTTTTCATTATATTATTCACAATTTCATTATTGTAAGACAGTTTTGGTTAATAATTGAATTAATTGTGAGAGAGCTTTCTTTTGAAAAGGTTAGGAGTCCCTTTTTTTTGAACTTATCAAAGATTGAATCTTTGCGGCGTTCACCCAATGAACTTATCAAATAATTAACAACCCTTGTGGCATTCACCAATCTTGGTTCATATTCCGCATCGTTATCACGTCGTGAATATTGGGTCAAGGTTTTACCGTCAAATCTATCTTTATTTTCGTTGATTATTTATTGTTTTCTTGTGTACAATCTGTTTTAAATCTTTCCTAGGTTATTATTTTTGTTATTCCACGTTTTCGTCGTGCTCCCGATTGGGATCGCGTCAGTCTTGCTCCGATGCACCACTCAGATGTAAATTTTCAACTTGATGCAAACAACCTCGCAATTTTGAGATGGCCTTGGTAATTTCACCCATACGAGTTGAGATGAACCGTTCTGGTCAAGGATTCATGTGGGGTGATTTAGTACTGTTGTAGGCCTCGGAAACTCTTTGCCATAACTTCAAACCTTTCCGTCGAATACCAATTATGGGATATATCCAAGTAAACATGAGTTAGGTGTATATCCTTATCAACTGTATAGTTAGCTGATCTTTTTCTTGAACTCATGTTTAATTGCAAAAATAATTTGTGATTCTCCAAATTATGATCTACGAGTTCAAAATGGGTTGCCACCATATATAGCCAAAAAAATCTGACACGGGAAATCAAAGTCTTGATTATCTGCAACGCTACGAGTTGTCAAAATAGTATTATTCTCTGCGAAGTTTGAAAAAAGCATATTATTCTCTGCAAAATTTGAATAAAACATATTATTCTCTACAAAGTTTGAAGAAAGCTTGAAAAAAGCATATTATTCTCTGTAAAGTCTGAATAAAGCATATTATTCTTTGCAAAGTCTGAAGAAAGCATATTATTCTCAGCAAAGTAAAATGATTCTCTTACAGAACAATATTTTACATAAACCAAGTATAAAAAAATCACAGTATAAAGAGGCCAATGTAACTTATCTAGACACCAAGTTTAAATCTAACATTTAAGAAAGATGATTTTCAATTTAGACGTGTCCTCATCTATCATGCCCGACCACGACAGTGATGAAGAGTACGTTGAATATATCAACAAGATTGATGAGCACGAGGAGATTGTGTTTCACATTCGACAAAACAACATCTTTCGTTGGGCTCGTCTGCTTGAGAACCAAATGGATGATGCACCTCGTAGAGGTTCAATCGTCGTCCGTATTGTGATCGATCGTGATCACGAAGCGGCAGATCAAGGCTTGTGGAATGATTACTTCTCTGCAAATCCACAATTCAAGAACGAAAATTCTGTCGACACTATCGCATGCCCCGAAATCTATTCATGCATATACTTATAGCGGTGCAAAGTCATGATGAGTATTTCATGCAAAAACGAGACAGTCTTGGAATTCTAGGTCTTTATCCTATCCAGAAAGTCACAGCTGCAATGAGGATGTTGCCATTTGGTATTACAGCAGACGCCATTGACGAATACGTGAAAATAGGTGAGTCAACGACAATGGAGAGTTTGCAACGGTTTTGTCGAGTTTTTGTGGAAGAATTTTCACCACAATACCTGTGGGCACCAAATTTCGAAGACATTACAAGATTATTGTACATTGGGCAGCAACGTGGCTTTCTAGGTATGTTAGACAGTCTTGATTGTATGCATTGAAAATGGAAGAATTGTCCTGCTTCATGGACTGGACAATATATAGGTCATAGTGGGTCCCCTACAATAATTCTCGAGGCTGTGGGATATTATGATCTTTGGATATGGCATGCTCACTTTGGATTGCCAGGGCCAAACAGTCATCTCATCTATTTTTCGACATGGCGGACAGGGAAAACAGTACACAATGGAATACTATTTAGCTGGAGAAATATACCCAAAGTGGTCA
This sequence comes from Ligustrum vulgare, assembly GCA_963555705.1. NCBI lineage: Eukaryota > Viridiplantae > Streptophyta > Magnoliopsida > Lamiales > Oleaceae > Ligustrum > Ligustrum vulgare. Next base: position 45,381,172 of record OY743170.1, on the reverse strand, counting down.
ACACTTGTACAGACGATTTATGATCCTCAAACTCTAAAGAAAAAATATTTTGCAATGAGGCAAGAAAATTGTAGAAAGGACATTAAACACGCATTTGGGGTGCTTCAATCAAGGTTTCAAATTCTGAGCGGACTAGCTCGATCTTGAAAGAAAAATGTGTTGCATGACATAATGACAGCATGCATTATCATGCATAACATGATAGTGGAGGATGAACAAGACCTAAGTGCACCAATTGGCACATATGTGGAAGCGTCGAGTCCAACATTTGAGGTCGTCGTAGATTAGAATCAACGCTTTTGAGAGTTTCTTGCTCGACATTGAAAGATTAAGGATAGGGAAGCACACATTGCGTTAAAAAATGCATTGATTGAGCACTTGTTGGAGGAATATAGCAACTCCCAAAATTAAGGGGCCGTTCTCTTTGTATTTCGATTTAAGATTTTGAGTTTTGGATTTTGTTTTGAATTTTGAATTTTGGTTGTTTATTTTGGAATTGTTGAAAATGTGTTCTCTTTATAATTTTGGAAAACCGTTTTCAAAAATAGAAAACTGAAAAATGCGTTTACTTTGTAATTTTTTGATATATTTATTTTGTAATATTTTATATATAAAAAATGGTTGATTTGTTGAATTACATTAATTTTAATGTTAATAAATCAGTTTGTTCTCTATATCAATAAATTTATCATTAATATTGTTTCAGTTAAACAACAATTTAACCCCATACCAACAAAATCTTAACATGGATCTATATATAATGACAAAATAACATAAGAATTTCAAGTGAAGGAAGTGTATCATATTTACTCAAAAAAAAAAAAAATTACAAAAAAAATTACAAAAAAAATAAAAAAACTTAACATGGATTTATATAATGACAAAATAACATAAGAATTTCAAGTGAAAATGTGTTCTCTTTATAATTTTGGAAAACCGTTTTCAAAAATAGAAAACTGAAAAATGCGTTTACTTTGTAATTTTTTGATATATTTATTTTGTAATATTTTATATATAAAAAATGGTTGATTTGTTGAATTACATTAATTTTAATGTTAATAAATCAGTTTGTTCTCTATATCAATAAATTTATCATTAATATTGTTTCAGTTAAACAAAAATTTAACCCCATACCAACAAAATCTTAACATGGATCTATATATAATGACAAAATAACATAAGAATTTCAAGTGAAGGAAGTGTATCATATTTAATCAAAAAAAAAAAAAAAAATTACAAAAAAAATTACAAAAAAAATAAAAAAACTTAACATGAATTTATATAATGACAAAATAACATAAGAATTTCAAGTGAATGAAGTGTCTCACTTTTACAATAATAATAATAATAATAATAATAATAATAATAATAATAATAATAATAATAATAATAATAATAATAATAGATAAAAAAATAAAAAATTACAAAAAAAAAAAAATCTTAAAATTGATTTATATTATGACAAAATAACATAAAAACTTCAAATGGATGAAGTGTCTCACTTTTACAAAAAAAATAAATAAATAAATAAATAAATTACAAAAAAATAAAAATAAAAAAATCTTAACATGGATCTATATATAATGACAAAATAACATAAGAATTTCAAATGAGAGAAGTGTCTCACATTTAAAAAATAATAATAATAAATAAATAAACTACAAAAAAAAAAATATCTTAACATGGATCTATATATAATGACAAAATAATATAAGAATTTCAAGTGAAGAAAGTGTCTCACATTTACCAAAAAAAAATCCAAAATGCGCGTTCTGGTCGTTTTGGACTTTTTAACACAAAATATCCAAAACGCAATAAACTTGTTTTGAGTTTCCTTTGTATTTTTTTTGGTATTTTGGAAAACGCGTTTTTGAAAATGGACAAAGTGAACGCGTTTTCGATATTTCCAAAAATCGAAAACTCAAAACGGGCTGAAAACAGCAAAGAGAACGGGGCCTAAATTTTCTATGTTATTTCGAGTTGTGTCGTTGCTACATATTTTATATCCCATATTTTAAATTTTCATGTTTGTTTTTCGAATTTGCAGCTAATAAAAAGTTGAATATCAATTTGTTTACGACAACATTAATTTTTTAATTGTTCAAAATAATTAATTATTTAATTAATTAATTTTATAAAATATTAATTATTAAAATATAAATACGCTTTTTGTATTTAATTATTGAAATAATTAAATTTAATGAAATTGTATTTTTTTAAAATAGAAAATAATGAATAATGTATATTTGGTGTAAGATTTAGTGTTATAGAGTTGTAGTAGAAAAGTTAGAATAGTGTAACTGTAATTCAAATTTAATGTAAAAGTGAGATTTTAGTGAATGTGGGTTGGAGAGGGTCTAAGGAGGAGCAAACTTCTTGCACTTGCACCTCCACTTCGCGACATTAAAAACTTGTGGAATAAGTTTTATAATTAAGCTTATTCAAAGGGGGAGCTTGTTGAAAAAAATATTCATGCAATATTTTTACCATATTCATTTATTGGCTCACTTAATTCATGAATTATTTTTAATGGTCAAATTATTGAAGTGAAATGAAAGTTACAGTTACTAACCATGTATGATATGAATTGTGTATGGAAAGAACTAGGAATGGCAAGACCGATAATTATCTGGATATGGTAAGTTCTATGGAACTGAGAATGGTAAGTCCATGATGCACAAAATCTTGGAGATATTAGTTCCCATTGCATTCCAAATATATTTAATATATGTTTCCGTGTATTATTTATTACAATTCGTAATTTCTTTCCATATTAGATATTTTCAGATTAATTAAATATGTCGGTAAAAATATTTATATATTTTATTACAAAGATCCTACTTACCGTGTTTATTGCAAAAATTTTATGTAAGAAAATAATTACTTTCGTGCAATGAACTTGATGTACATATAGTATCATTGCATGGATGGAGTTGTGCTTTAAAATTATATCTTTTCAACGTTCCTGCTGCAGAAAGTTCACTACTCAACGTCGACCAATTGCAACCAGTTATCGTCTATGGTTAACTGCTTACAGCAAGGCAGAACATAGCACTATATTGAAATCCTTCAAAACGAATATTTTCTCCAGAATACAAAACACTTGTGCATTCAGTGTAGAATCTATAAGTTAATCGAGCTTCTTGGCATGAAATGAAGAGCGATGATCTTAATCAAAGGAGTGGTTGCAGATGGGTACAATAAGGAAGTGTCGATAAAGCCAAGACCGGGGAGTTTGATTCCACTTCATCAACACGGAAGGATAAGAAACTCATGGGGTGTTCTTAGATCTTTTGATTGTTTTTGTTAGTTTTGCGAAATTACAACAAAGATACTATCGATGTTTCAATTTAATTAATGGATTGTATGACTCGTAGCATGGGGTGCGTGAGTGTTTCCCTTAGAGAAACTTCAATGCAATTAATCAATTGGGAAAAAAGAAATGACAAATCAGCAAATAGACTGAATTAGTTAAAAATGTTTCTTCAATGCACTCCGTCAATTATAATGTCAAGCTAACGTGGCTGGAAAAAAAAATCGACAATGTCAAGTGCTCTGTCTACAAATTGACATTCTGTCTGACCTGATGAGTTAGCATTTATTTTTATTTAATAATTATTTTAATACTAAATAAAGGGTGGGCTGTTCTACACAATTAATTCAATTCTCCAAGAATTCAGTCAACTAATTTATTTCATGTACATTTTATCACATTTCAGAACTAAACAATCAAACAAATTCAAGTCTATGCACATATAGAAAATTAGAACTACATTCATTCATCTGGTTCTCTATTTATATCAATTAAAAAATTGATGAAATGTATGCCTATAAAAGATCACTTACGAATTCTAAAAAGATCGCCTACGACTTTCTAAGCGAAGGAGGAGATGTAGGTTTAAATTTAAAAAATTAGTTGGGGATAGGAAATCGTTAGAAAATTGTTTAAATCAGTTATTAATTTAAAATTGATAAAAATGTCACGTAATCAATATTTTTGAAAAATTGACCTCATCATTGGAGATCAAATTTTGGTTAACTCCATTAATTTATTCACATTCTCTTGACCCTCCATCTATATTTCATTGTCACGTCATCCCTAATGATGGAGTGCATTGGAGATGCTAGATCTACCACGTTATATTTGGTATTCTTGTTTACTGCTTTCATTAATTTTCCCAATCGTTTAATACCAGTCACAAACACGAATCTAACCTATACGAACTAGTCAAAACTATTACAACTTATTATCTTCTATATTCACTATCATCCGTCGTGCTTTTAAACAAGTAATTTTTTTTTGTTGGGTGCGGGTTTCGAATCCTAACTGCTAAATTTATGACTGAATAATGGATTTGTACCCTGTGACAAGCGAGAGCCAAACCCGATTTTGCTATGAGGCAAGTGAGGCCCAAGACTCGGGCCCAATATTATTAGGGGCCTCCCCCCCCCCCCCCCCTTCTCTAAACCCATATTTTTTCTTAAGCCCAATTAAAAAAAGGAACTTGAAAATCAGGCTACAACTTTAAATACATATTACAACTTTTTGGGAGCCTAATTTATGACATTCGACTTAGGCATCGAAAATCACAGGATCGGCACTAGGCATAACCTGCGATTTACCCCTGAAACCAATGACCTAGGATATGGTCGATTCGATCCCTCAAGATGCGGGTTACACCTTTTTTTTTTTTTAAACAAGTAAATTTTTTAATTTACCTAGCTTTAGTATTTATGAGATCATTTCCTTTACCCATAAGTTTCTCCTTCTAGCTCTTCGTACATGAACACATCAAATTCCCCCCATAAGGGATGCACGCACTCGGAGCCACATACGCATACTTGCATAAGAACAATTGATGATATATTGGCTACTTAATGAGGAGAGAGAAGATTTTTTGATATTTTTAAGGTAAAATGTGTGGTAAAAAATTGGAGAGAGAAAATGTGTATAGTTAAAAAGTGATTTGAAAAATTGTGTAGTTTAAATTGTAGTTTAAACTACAATTTAAAAAGAAAACTATATTTTAAACTACAATTTAAAGAGGAAACTGTAGTTTAAACTACAATTTAAAGAGGAAACCGAATTGAGGCTTATTTTGTGTAGTTATCCTACGGTACGGACACAGACAAGCATATGCAGTATGCTAGCGGCTAAACCGTCTTAACCCAAAATCTGGTATTGTCATATATGAGTTATTTATATTCTATTAGAGTTGTCAAGACGGACGGGCCGACCAGACCCGTGAAAATCGGTCCGAATTGACCCGAGACCGCGGGCTGACCCATGACCCGTGCGGACGGTTCACGGGTCAAGAAGTTGTGAACCGCGGGTTTTGCAGGTCAAACATTCGCGGGTCGCGGTTAACCCGTTGGCCCGTAAAAAAAAAAAAAAAAAAAAACTGTTTTTATTAAATATGGTAACATTGAAAATCTCTTTTCTTCTAGAAACTCTAATACAACTTTTAAAGTAAAATCTTATTTTTTTTCTCCCTAATAGCTAAAAAAATAATGTTTTTTGATAATAGTAATTAGAAATACATTTATCATTTAATTGTTATTTGTTTATATTTTATTTAAATTTGCAAATTTAGAAGTAATTCATATAACATAAACTATAATTTTAAATTCTATGTAAATATTTTATGGTATAAATATAAATTTATCATTTTAATCATTTTGTATTTAGAAACTTGACAAAAAATTTGCTATAAATATGAAAAAATCTATGTTTTTATTCATACGGGCCAAATCAGAACAAATCGCGACCCGCATGGGCTCGACCCGGATGGGCCAGTGGGCGTGCCTGGGTTGTAGTTCAAAATTTGCGGGCTGACTCGTAACCCGCAGCGGGCGGGCTTTTTTTCAAACGGGCTGTTACCGAGCTTTTTATGGCGGGTCGACCCGGTCCGGACCACCCGGATTGACACCTCTATATTCTACTAGCAGGCTGAATTGTTTGCTTTAACGCTTTGTTCGGCAACATCAAAAGTGTTGTATTTTTTTATTTTTTTTTGTGTTTTTATAGGTAAAATGTGTGATTAAAAATTAGAGAGAGAAAATGTATATTGTTAAAAAATAATTTAAAAAATGGTGTAAAAAACATGCTTTTATAAACCATTTTAAAACAAGTAGCCGAATACTCAGGAAACAACTTTCACATGCCTCTATAATATTAGATGTCTTGAGAAGGCAAATGTCGTTACTTGCTTATGGGCAACATTTGGCTAGAAAGTAAGAATTTGTTTTCGAATTTTTCAAATGTAATGGTGTTTGATAACATAAATTTGGTTAGGATTTCATTTGGCTACTTCTATGGGAATTGATGCAATTTCTTGTTTTCAAAGCAAACAAATTCTTATCTAAGAGGTAATAATTGATTTCTAACTTTACATGACACAAATCATAAAAGCTTCGTTTGATTATTTATATTGTTGTTAATTGATTTTTTTTTTCTTCAAAAATTAACATTATTATAATCAAGTACAAATATGTGAAAAAATAAAATAAAAAAATTGATTAAAATAACTACATTTTGCATTATTTGCCATGAGAAATAATGTCAAACAAAATACAAAATTTAGAAAATTTCACACTTTTTTCACCTAGAAAATTAAACTAATCAAACATATTAAATTTCCAAATCCTAGGAAAATGAATTCTCAGGAATTCGATTCCTTGAAATTCATTTCTTTTCTACCATAATTCCACTTTCGCTATCAAATGAACCCTAAGAATATTTTGTCTTGAACATTAATCAATCCCTGGTAGTCCATTGTTAAACACGAAATGTTCCACCACGATGATTATGCTATTCATTTAGTTTAGGTATATAACTGGTCTATTAGTGCCTGGGTTCGTGTGTTGAAACCAATGATTGAAGAAATATACAAAACCAATGGAACAGCAGAAACAGGAAGACTACTGCCCAACCCAATCAAATGAGAGTGTCCTGTGTCTATGAATAAGATCAAAGCAAATGCAGCATTTGATAAGCATCAAATAGGGCATTGTTGGATATTGGTTAATAAAATCGATTAAAGTTTCGAGAGTTTAAAATCGATTAAAGTGACTTCGTGTCGACTTCGGCTAAATACTCAAAACCCGACCCAATCCGTTTAGGCAAAATTATGTTTGCCGCTTCGCCGCTTCGGGGCGCACAAACGGGGTTCGACCTGTTAAGAACCGTGCGGTCGCACGGTGTTAATTCGGATTTTTGCCCGTGCGGTCGCACGGTGTTAAGAACCGTGCGACCACACGTCGTTTTTATTTTTCGGTTTTCGCTAAAGCCGTGCGGCCGCACGGATTATAACCGTGCGGTCGCACGGTTGTCCGAGAAAAGGTACCTTTTGGAATTGGTGCATCTTTTGGAAGGGTTGCATGGTTTGGCTTGAACCATTCCGTCCACAACCCTTCATACTCTATAAATAGGACCCTTTGGGTGTCCTATTTGAAAAACAATTGATATGCAATACATATACTATATTCATTTCTCTCCCAATCAAATTCATAAACATTGTTTTTTGGATTATTTTTCATTCATTTCATATTTGGAGTACAATAACCAATATTCGGTTCGTCGAACTTGTGTTTTGGAGTGCTACTAACACAAGGGAAGCCGTTGTATCTTGGGAGTCGATTGTCGGATTCCGTCGGCACCGTTGCAGGGCAATTTCGACTTAAAGACAAAGAGTCCAACTCTTGCCTCGGCTTATCACTTTTCTCCTTTTCTTTTCTCTTGTTTATTTGCATTTGTCTTGCCGTTATTCTGTCCAAATTTTGGCACGGATTTATAATATATTTTGGCGTCACTATTCAAAAATTCCACCAACAATCTTAAGTCGAAATTTTTTCTATATTTGTGATAGCGACATTTGTGTTTGTTAAACTTGTGTAGTTTAACTTCTTCTTCTACCTTTCTATTTTTGATTTTGGTTGATCTTCTGTTTTACGTAAACAGAAATGAATACGGTTTCTAATACCGATACTACTTCGAATAATAATTCGAATATGGGAACTTCTGAAGGAAGTGTTCCTACCGGTGGGAATCCTCCTATTGTGACTACAACAAATGTGATTCCTTCGGTTGTGGCTACCCCTACCGTCGTGCATTCAAACTCCGTTTCACATGGGGAAAAGCCGGAAAAATTTGTCGGGGTTGATTTCAAAAGGTGGCAACAGAAAATGTTGTTCTATCTCACAACCCTCAACTTGGCGAAATTCTTGAATGAAGATCCTCCCGCCGTGCAAGAAGGAGAAAATAATAGGGCATCATTGATTGCCTTGGATGCGTGGAAACATTCGGATTTTCTTTGCAAGAACTATATTCTGAATGGCTTGGACAATGCTTTGTAC